>JAVJIX010000014.1:210000-810000 GCA_036785185.1 Paratrypauchen microcephalus
TCTTTTGGCTACGGCAGACCTCGAGGGTCACCCGGGCGCGCCGTAAGGCAGACAGCTCGCGTAGCCGCGCGCACCCGGCGCTGTGCGAGCTCTCGCCGACAACTACGGTATAAATAAAACGCATGAAAAACGCATGAAAACACACATTCCTGATCGTGAAGCATGACACTCTACACATCAAATGAAACCTTACAGTCTCCTCTTTTTGACTATGCAATTCATTTCCCTGCACAACAATCACTCCCCGAGCACATGGGGCTTTTATACAGAAAAGCACAAAACGAGGTTTGTTACTGAGCTTACCTTTGAAGGCTCTGGACAGGTCAAACTCTGTATTTCACCATAAACTTGCTCTCAATCTGTCCGTAAGGATCCAGCGAATAAAATCCAGTAAAACAATTTAGTCCAAAACACGTGTTATTACGACGTGTGATACAGCAGCCTGTCTTTTTTATCAAAAAACCATGAGGCTCCCCCCTCCCCTTCCCTTTCTCTGTTTACCCAACACCACGAGGCTCCCCCCCCCCCCCCTTCCCTTTCTCTCCTTCGCTCCCACATGCCGCGCGGCTGAGCAGGCGCTAGCAGGAGCCTAGGCAAAGGATGAGCCCAAATGTCCTTCTGCGGCTCTCGTATTCAAAATGGCTGCCTCTATATGGGGAAGATCCCCCTTTTATGTGACTATATCTAAGTCCAAAAGAATACTTTGATTTCATGATGGAAGTGAAAAGGCTTGGAAAACAATGTATTTTTGAATGGGTATCTTCAATTTATGTAATTAATGGGTAAAAATCTTACACACTGTCCCTTTAAAGATCTAAAATTCATTCCAGATACACAATATTACCATTTCTCTCAAACATTGTTCACAAATCTGTCTAAATGTGTGATAGTGAGCACTTCTGCTTTGCTGAGACAATCCATCCCACCTCACAGGTGTGCCTTATCAAGATGCTGATCTGATCTGACATCATGATTACGCTGTCGTATACGCCGGTCAAGCACATCCCAAACATGCTCATTGGGTGACATGTCCGGTGAGTATGCTGGCCATGCAAAAACTGGGACATTTTCAGCTTCCAAGAATTGTGTACAGATCCTTGCAACATGGGGCCGTGCATTATCTTGCTGAAACATGAGGTGATGTTCATTGATGTATGGCACAACAATGGGCCTCAGGATCTCATCACGGTATCTCTGTGCATTCAAAATGCCATCAATAAAATGCACCTGTGTTCTTCGTCCATAACAGATGCCTGCCCATACCATAACCCCACCACCACCATGGGCCACTCGATCCACAACATTGACATCAGCAAAGCGCTCACCCACACGACACCACACACGCTGTCTGCCATCTGCCCTGAACAATGTAAACCGAGATTCATCCGTGAAGAGAACACCTCTCCAACGTGCCAGACGCTATCGAATGTGAGCATTTGCCCACTCAAGTCTGTTACGGCGACGATCTGGAGTCAGGGTAAGACCCCGATGAGGACGACGAGCATGCAGTTGAGCTTCACTGAGACGGTTTCTGACAGTTTGTGCAGAAATTGTTTGGTTATGCAAACCAATTGTTTCAGCAGCTCTCCGAGTGGCTGGTCTCAGACGATCTTGGAGGTGAACCTGCTGGATGTGGAGGTCCTGGGCTGGTGTGGTTACATGTGGTCTGCGGTTGTGAGGCCGGTTGGATGTACTGCCATATTCTCTGAAACGCCTTTGGAGACGGCTTATGGTGGAGAAATGAACATTCAATGCACGAGCAACAGATCTGGTTGACATTCCTGCTGTCAGCATGCCAATTGCACGCTCCCTCAATGCTTGTGACATCTGTGGCATTTTGCTGAGACAAAACTGCACATTTCAGAGTGGCCTTTTATTGTGGGCAGTATAAGGTACACCTGTGCACTAATCATGTCAGATCAGCATCTTGATGTGGCACACCTGTGTCCATCTCATGAAAAATGGGAGCAAAAACAAAAGTGTTGCGTTTATATTTTTGTTGAGTGTATATATATATATATATATATATATATATATAACTATACTATACTATATACTATACTATATACTATAACTATACTATATATAATTACTTTATTTATATGACTTTAAAGGTCCTATATTACTCAAAATTTACTATTAGAGCTTTATCCCATGTTGCTGAATGCTGTTACCTCATCAAAAACATACCTGGACTTGTGTTTTCTTTCATTCACACGTTTGAGTAACACTTTATTATTACAGTAGTCTGTTACAAACTTTAATATTCTCTGCTCCACTTTGTGATGTCATGAATCAGTAGTTTTCAAGTTAACAGTTACTTTTTACCTTTTGTTCAGTAGAGATTGAAAATTCCAGGGCTGAAAACCAAATGATTCTAGTAAATTCTAGTGAATGTATGGAGTTTAAAAACACAGTGGAGCGCTTCCTGTATTAAGATGCTAAATATGCAACTCCAGGTCTGTTTGTGATGAGGAAACGGCATTACAACATGGATCACAAAATGGCAAAATATGGGTGCTTAAATTTTTTTTTAAGTTCAAATCCAGTTTACTCCAAAAACTACATAACCTATTACCTTGTGTATTGAGTTGTGTATTGAGTCCAGTGTCTCTGTGAGTGAATAGGGTTTTATTTCTTGTGAATAAGTGCCAAAGGAAGCGGAGGATGACACAGACTGAGGAGTGTTTGGCATCTTCAGACGTCTCCTAATATCTGCTTTTGTACCACTCACATCCGAAGAGAAATACTTATGTACTTTCACTTACTCAGTCTGTCTCGTGTGTGCTGTTTGTGAAGAGGATACTAGAGACAAACACTGCTAATGGACTGAGAGAGGAGAAGACAAGAACTGATAATTTACTTTTATGGGAGAAGGCTTTCAGCGTGCTGGATGTTAAAGGACCCATATTACGCCATTTTCTGATCTGTTATTATAATGTTGTTTCTTGTTCAAAAACATACCTAGTGGTTTGTTTGTTTGTTTTTTCATTTACATATTTGTAACATTCATATCCTGCGTATTTAAGTTGATTTCTTCTCTCAAACAGAAAACACTCCACTCCAAAACACACCACTATCATGTGATAATGCAGGAAGTGCTCCATTGTGTTTTTCAGCTTCATACACCTTCAATACAATCATTTGAATCGTTCAGCCTAGGAATTGTCAGTCTCTACTGAACAAAACATAAAAAGAGCTGTTAACTTGAAAACTACCACTTCATGACAACACAAGGTGGAACAGGGCATTTTGAGCCTTGGAGACGGTAGACCTGCGCGATTTATCGATTAAATCGATTAATTCGAATTTACAGTTCAGGACGATGTGTTTTTATGAAAATCAATTTTTAAAATTATTTTTAAATGCGAGCGGAACGAATGCGCCGCCACGTTCTACACGGGTAAGTTAGCGGGGCGCCCAAACAAGCTAGCATGCGAGAGAGGGAAAGCCGGACCAAACAAAGGTGTCGCTACATCTGTTATATGGAACTGGTTCCGTTTTCTTGCGTCGGATTTAGAACAAACAAGTGCTCACTGTAAGGTCTGTTCAAAAACTGTTGCAGCACGACAAATGTATCCTAGCGCTTAAAGCAGAGGCACGCAGCGGAGTAGAAGTGAAAGTCCCCACAGCGCAAGCACATATTGTAAAAGACATGGTGCCCCTATATACTGTGGAAAAGCCCAGATTCATTAACATGGTGAAAGATTTGGACTCGAAGTATGTGCTACCAAGCCGCAAATATTTTTCTGAAATTGCCACAGCTGTATACAGACTGCACAAGCTAACGTACATGAACACAGACAGTGGGTCGAGGAAAAACAGAAACTAAAACACAACACTACCCACTCCAGTCCATCTTTCCCACAATCAAGGAATAATTAGGTCCATAAAATGCTTCTTTATAAAAGAAAGATATTGATATAACTGTGATATATATATATATATTTTTTTTAAATAACAGCTTAATTGATGCAAGGTGTAATGTATTTGTTTTATAAAAGAACGTTGCATTGTTTTGAGCCATTTGTCTGTCATCTGTTATTTGTTTTTGAGTAGAGCACAGAAAGATCGATTAAAATCGATTTTTTTTTTTTAATCTGAGATTTTATTTTTAGGCCATATCGCCCAACTCTAGTAGACAGAGTAATAATAAAGAGTTACTCAAACATGTGTGAATGAAGCAAAACACAACTCCAGTGGCTGGTGGCTTTTTAAATCTTTGTTTGCCCCAAAGAAGACCACTCGCGTGATCAAAATGCATCGGCATTTGAGATGGACTGATATATCGGTTGGCGGTCATACCAGTGCACTGTGTATCTATTGTGTCCTTTCAGTCTCTGCATAAACTGCTGTATGAATGTGTGAGATGAGAGGAACATTGATTTCTTTATGTGCAGTGGTTTGAGTGCCCATTAGAACTGTTTTATAAATGTGAATTTATTTATACGTGAATTGGGTGGAAAGTCCTTGCCTCAAAGTCAAAAAAAGTGGAGGAGTTCAAGTATCTCGGGATCTTGTTAACGAGTGAGGAGAGGATGGAGCGTGAGAATGACAGGCGGATCGGTGCAGGGTCAGCAGTTGCTGTATCAGACTGTTGTGGTGAAGAGGGAGCTGAGCCAAAAGGCAAATCTCTCGAATTTACAGTCAATTTACAGCCTACCCTCACCTATGGTCATGAGCTTTGGGTCATGACCGAAAGGACAAGATCACGGATACAAGCAGCCGAAAGGAGTGGCTGGGCGCGCACCCTTAGAGATAGTGTGAGGAGCTCAGTCACACGGGAGGAGCTCGGAGTAGAGCCGCTGGCTCCTCCACGTCAAGAGGAGGAGCTGAGGTGGCTTGGGCATCTGTTCGGCATGCCTCCTGGACGCCTCCCTCGGGAGGGGCGGATCACATGACACTATTAATTCACTCTCGTAGTGATAAACTAGCAAGGCTGCCAGTCTTTTCATCTGCTGTGTACAGATTACAGATTATAATGAAAATATACCTTTAAAGACATTCTCACTGTGAGTGGGTTCACCTCTTCACAGATCTCACTTGTAAATTGTCTTGGTGGCATCACCTGCTTGTTTCTATAGAGACTGAAAAGTTTAATACCATACTTTAGAATAGCACCCCTTCTTGCTCACAAGTAGGTTATCTGATTTTTCTCTTTTTATTCTTTTTGTGCTAATAAATGTACACATAATATGAAAAGTAGTACCTACGTCAATACATTAGGATTCCTTGTCGCGATATCTATAAACTACAGACCTTTTGATCCTGTATTTGAATCCCTCTCACTCTCCCCTTACTCTGTCCTGCCGTATGTTTATCTGCTAATTATTCCAGCCTTTCACACCTTTAGAACACCATTCATACTACAGCGTCTAGGCCTGATAAACCTGGAGAGCCTCTTATCTCACCATTCAACCTAATCACAAAATTAGAAAATTAACAGGCCGCAAATACTGTGACAAGTAGATGATATATTTGGCAGCCAGTAAAAGAAGTAAAAAAAGTAAGAGATTCATCATAACCCAAGCTTTTTTACTTTCAAATACGTAAGTGCAATAAGTGCTTTTCTATTCAGTGCTACATATGTCTACATAACCCACCACGTCTCATATTGGCAGTGCTGGAAAGTAAAGTACAAAGTAAAAGTACTACTCTTCAGTACAATTTTTAGCTATCTGTACTTTACTTAAGTGAATTTTACAGTGGATTCTTTTTACTTTTACTTCACTACATTTTAGAGCAGGTATCTGTACTTTCTACCCCACTACATTTTTTAACTGGAATTTAAAGTAAAAGTACTTTTTATGTGATTTGAGTGGTTGTTTTGGCACGTTCATGGTAACATTCTGACAATAGGTTTTGAGCTCAAGTCCTGGCTTTTAACTAAATATTTACATACAATTCCACTGAACAGTTAAGAAATAGTTACTGTTGAGAAAAAAACCTGCACAGTTCTTTATCAATATCTGAGAGGCACGTGGTCTGTTCAAACAAACACGGCGGCTTACACATAAAAAGGGAAAACTGAAAAACAACAGAGATTGTTGCAGAACCAACAATGGAAGCACCAAATACAGTTTTCTCGGATAAAATAAGCTCTGCATGTTCTGTATGACCACCACCTTAATAGTTTAGCTGCTTAATCTTTGGTTTATTTCAGAATCAATAAAACTTACACCATCTGACTTCCTCCTGAAGTCCAACACGTAAATAATCAGGCAAAATAAGAATACTACATAATTCTGTACAGCATAACCATCATTTAAGATCCAACTTTTTGAGAAGAAAGTTGCATTTGGTCATGACATTTCCCTTCCTTTATTTTTAAGTTTGCAGATGTGTTTCTCTGTGTGTTCCGATCAGCTAGACTCAGCGTAAGAAGCCTTTGTGCGGGTTTCACAAAGATGTATTTTATCAACTCTGATAATCCCTGTTCTGTTGTGTTCACTTTAATACAATTCTCTGCAATATTCTGGTCCAACAAGAGGGACTGAAAACACATAAAGTAATACGCAACAATATGCAACAACTTTAATATTATCCTCTACAGTTTTTGCAACAACAAAAAAATCTATGATACCTAGGTGCACTGCACAACTTTTCTTGTGGTGGTTCCATCACTTGCTTGTCTTCATGGAGATGTTATTTTTTTGTCTGGAAAGTTCCACAGTATGATATTAAACACCTTACAGTTATTAAATTACAGGCTGTTTTATAGCTCAAAAATCTCTTGAAAAAACAGGCATTCTGACTGTGAGCGGCATTACCTCTCCACAGATCTGACCTATAACTTGGTCTGGTATGAAAAAAGAACATTCCAGACAAAGCAATAACATCTCCAACAGAAAAGTTACACAATGCACCTTCCAATCCACCAGAGGAGGTATTACACTTCTGTGGGGGTATTAACTGCCAACACATTACATTTTTAGGTTATCATGTTATCTTTTTTTTTTTTTGAAAATGTAACATATTAAAATTCCGCTTCTGTTTTTGAGTCCCTCCCTACCTTTGCTCTCGGTGACTGTATTAACACAATTAGTGTGCATCCCACTAATAAAACTACTGTGCATCGCATTTGTGTACAACCGCAGGAAAACCAATACCAAGTCGTCGCAGAGGCATTTTGAGTTATTCAGATTCTGAAAGTACAGGTTCTAAGCTTTCCAATGATGTCTTACATGTGAAAATCTGACAATATTTTAAAAAGTTATCTCTATTTGAAAGCAGCCATAGCAGACATCAGAAATTCCAGAAACAGCCTCTCAAAGTTTGGTCTCTTCAGCCCTCCTTGCCTAACAAGCATTTTTGAAATTAAAAATGTATGTTTTTAATGTCACTAATGCTGTTATTTGAAACAGGGAGAGGCTTCTTCATGATCTCAACTAGCACATTATGCAAAAAAACGAAAATCACAAATTTTGAAAAAAAAAACAAACACAAAAAACGCATTTCCTGAGAATCTGTAATGCCGACATGCGCCCTCAGCTAACGTGGTGGGACACATTTATGAAGTTTTATATAATGTTTTTGTATATTTATGGAAAAAAATTAAATTGTCGCATGGGAGCATAGGTGACTTAGGCAGAATCTTGAACAGAATCTTACTGCCAACTGTAAATGGGGGTCAAATAAGGCCCAGAAGAGATCTCGAAATTACTCAATCATGCATACATTAATAAAATCTCTTCAGGCATGTTTCTGATGAGGGAACAACTTTATAAGATGGTAGAAAGCTCCAAACAGTTGATTTTGCATAATTTGAATTTTTGCTTGCAGTTGTGATTTAGAGGCATACTAATCGTACATTTCCAATTGTTTTAAAATTGCATCTTAATTTGAGTTCACTGATTATTTTGGTGATTAATGAATGAAGACTTTTAACTTTGTGCATATTTATAGTTGTACTTTTCTAAGCATTTTTTCCTCAAGGTTGATGTCCAGTTACAAAGATTACACAACAGAAAGTGAAAAGGCATTGCAAGAAGTGGAATATTTTCTTAAGGTTTTTGCATTCCAGGATTATACAGTGTGGCGTCAATGAATCGTCAGCATTTTGAAACATATTTTACGTCCAAACTTTGATTCATTCTTGTTTCGTTGGTGCAGAGAAACTAATAAATGAGATCAATGAAGGCTTCCTTTCAGCAGTAATGAAAAATCCACTTCACTGGCCTCTTTTGAAAAACGGTGTTAGGGGGGTTCACATGCATTAGCCATAATATTATGACCACACAAAAGGAAAGTTTTGTAGTTCATATTCTAGAGTAAATAAGGCTAATCCACACCATATGCAAAATTAAGCTTTTAAAGGTCATATTACACAAAATTGATTCTTGTGAGCTTTAACAATTGTATTGTTCTTTTAAAGAAACAGAGATGGACAGACTAAAAACCCTTCTGCAGTGTTTCTCTTCTATCAAAAACTGGCTTGCTGAAAACTTCTTGCAACTTAATGATGGGAAAACAGAAACTCTTATTTTGGCTCCAGATGACAAAATTCCTCTAATTAAGGATCACCTTGGTTCACTGAGCCCCTCAGTCCAATCTAGTGTTAGAAACCTTGGAGTGCTAGTCGACAAATCAGTGTCTTTGGAGGGTCAAAGACTGTGGTTAAAAACTGTTTTTACCATTTACGGAACATCACTAAACTGAGACCAATTTTATCTAATGTTGATCTTGAGAAGATTGTTCACTCTTTTATTTCATCTCATTTAGATTTTTGTAATTCTCTTTTTACTTGTTTTAGCGCATCTGCACTTAAGCAGCTGCAACTTGTACAAAATGCAGCTGCAAGGTTTTTATCAGGAGCAAACAGGAGAACACACATCACTCCAATTTTATCTTCATTGCACTGGCTTCCTGTTAAATTCCGTGTTGATTTTAAAATTATGGTTTTAACTTGTAGAGCTTTGAATGGCCAGGCACCCTCTACATCAGTGACTTACTGTGCCCCTACTCCTCAAGCCGCACCCTGCGGTCCTCTGGTCAGGGCCTCCTGATGGTCCCAAAGACCCGCTTTAAAACACGGGGGGACCGGTCCTTTCAGGCTGTGGCCCCCAAATTATGGAATGCCCTGCCTTTAGCCCTCCATGAGGCAGACTCTATTGACTCTTTTAAAAAGCAGCTCAAGACACTGCTTTTTAGACAAGCTTTTAATTGACTGTTATTTATTTGATTTTATATTTGTTGCCCTGTTCTGACCCTGAGAGCGAGCAGACGTCTCTCTTTTTCCTCTCTTATCTATTGCTCCTGTTGTATGCGTGCCTCTCTTGTTTTCGTAATTTTCTCGCTTTTTGGAGCAGATTTTCCAAATTCCAAAAGATGGATGTGATCAGCTGGACCCTCAGCACTATTGATACTCTTTTTTCACGGAGGAGTGCTGCTCCGGGAGAAGCGGTGTGTCCGGATGGTACTTTTGCTGCTGGATATGCGAGGGACTCATATCGTGCGTGGCAAGTCGTATGTTTGGCACCAATGTACCTGGAGGATGTGGAGGATATTTACGTATTTGGATTTCTGATAGCTGGACATCTAATAATAATAATTCATAGCATTTATATAGAGCCTTTCATGACACCCAAAGCACTTTACAGTTCATTGTTCATTTACCCCACACTTGGTGGTGGTAAGCTACTTTCTGTAGCTACAGCTGCCCTGGGGCAGACTGACGGAAAGCGAGGCTGCCAATCTGCGCCATCAGCCCATCCGACCACCTCCAACACTCACGCACACTCCACTTTCATCCTAGGCAATGTGGGTGAAGTGTCTTGCCTAAGGACACAACGACAGTTTTTTTGCAACTGGCGCCCCACTGTGGCACCTGGAATTCCCAGTGGTCTCCCATCCAAGTACTAACCAGGCCCTGCCTTGCTGAGCTTCTGAGATCTGACGGGATCAGGCTTTGACAGGCAGGTATGGCCACATACCTGTTAATTGGCCTGGGATTGTCCATGATCTATCGCAAACTTTGTAAGCTGGCAGCTTGTAAAGAATCCCCTAAGCTGTCTGCAGAAATTTCGAGCCATTGTGAAGGCGTTGGAGATCTTGTGAAAGGATTACATCAGATAGTGGGACATTTTGAGGTCCTTTTGGAAGGATTTCAACCGAAGGAAACATCTCGACGTTTGGATATCATCACGGGGATGGTGACAGAACTGTGTAAAGCCAATGCAGCGCAGTCTGTGCGCCAAGAGGAACTAATGAGATCTCTCATGAATCTTCATGGCGATATGAAGATGGGGGTCTGGCACCCGAGCTCAGTCTAAATTATTTACCTGGGTCTCTAAAAATGTATTTCTAAATTAACCCCCCTGGATTATTATGTCTTCCTGTGAAAATCTTGTCTTGGCTCCAATGGTTATCAGTGTTTTTACTTCGCCTCCCTGCATAAACACTTCCAAGGCCACAGATGTGGTTTGTTATCTGGACTCTACATAAACATGGCACCCACTCTTACACTGTCACTGAAAACAGAAATAATAGTAGAAATTCACTGTCTTTAGAAAGGTCTGACCTCTGCTCTCGGTTCAATCAACTTCATTGATTTCCAATCTGACCCCCCCCCCCACATCCTCCCTTATGTTACCAACAAAAAAGATCACCTTATGTTATATCTCCAATTGTTTTTCTGTCATTACATGTTGTTAAATTGTCACTGATTGTATTGCATCTTTTTTCTACTCTGCAACCAAGTTGGCGCCGCGAATGGCAGCCCTGGTGCTCGGAGTGTCTGTCCGCTCTAGGTATCGAAGCAAGTTCCTAATGTTGTGAACCTGTTCACTCATATGGCAATAAAAACCTTCCTGATTCCTGATGATTCCTGATTGCACTCTGTAAAGCACTTTGTGATTTTATCTGTGAAAGGTGCTATATAAATAAAGGCTTACTTACTTACTTACTTAAGCCACCATGTTACCTCCTCAAAACTATACCCAGGGTTGTGTTTTGTTTCATTCACACATGTTTGAATAATCCTGCATTATTAATCTGTCTACATCTCCAAAGCTCAAAATGCTCTGTTCCACCTTGTGATGTCATGCAGTGGTAGTTTTCAAGTTAAAGGAGAATTAATGTTTTTTTACAATTTGAGCCTTATTTCAGTAATAAAACAAGTTGTTTTACTCACTCATAGCACTTTGGTGTCATATGGAGAGATGTTTTACATTAGCGATATCCGTAATGCGAGTTCTTGGGGCATATAATATATGCCCCGACTGGTCTCCAAATAACACAAACTTTAGCACTTTTCAAATCATAGAAGCTCAATTTCTTAGTCTACACTTTCGTTCGAGTCAAAAGTGGCCTGTAATCCGAGATTTATCCATAATTTACAGCTTTGTGTTTCATTTTTGGGTCCCGGGAGCTGAGAGTGAAATAAGTTGTGACTCCGCACATGCGCACTGGCGTCCTCATCTACTCGAAACTATGGCTAAATCTCGGATTACAGGCCACTTTTGACTCAAACAAAAGCGCAGACTAAGACATCGAGTTTCTATGATTTGAAAAGTGCTAAAGTTTTTGTTATTTGGAGACCTCAAACATGTGCCCCGAGAACTCATATGACGGAGATCGCAAATCTAAAACATCTCTGGAAGTGCTCCATATGACACCAAAGTGCTATGGGTGAGTAAAACAACTTGTTTTATTACCGAAATAAGGCTCAGATTGTAAAAAACGTTAATTCCCCTTTAACAGCTACCTTTCATCTTTCAGTAGAGATTGGCAACTCCAGGGCAGAAATTATCCAAATGACTCTACTGAAAGTGTACAGTATGGAGTTTAAAAACACAGTGAAGCACTTCCTGTATTACCATATGACATCACAAGGTGGTGTCTGTTTGAGAAAAGAACTCAGCCTAACTATGCAGGGTTTGTGCGTTAAATGTGTGAATGAAACAAAACACAACTCCAGGTATGTTTGTGATAAGGAAACAACATTGTAACATAAATTAGAAAATATGGGCCCTTTAACAATGACAGAGTGTTGTCATTTAAAACCCAGTGCTTGTGTGTCCCATTTAGTTTTATAGTCCTGAATGTTTTTCTCACTTATGTATGTCTCTCCATCTCTCCCCTGCAGTCGTCATCCTGAAGTCTGAATCAAGTCCAAGTGTCAGTAAATGGGGTTTGGAGTGTAGGGAGGGATGAGCTGCTAAAGGGTGTCATCTTGAAACCATCAGAAACAGAGATGGAGAGAAGAGGGAGGAGAAGAGGAGAGGTGGAACGGAGTTTAGGGAGGGTTGAGCTGTTAAAGGCTGACATTGTGAAATAATTAAAAAGGGAGGGGGGAGAAGCAGAGTCATAGATGGAGAGGAGAAGGGAGAGAAGAGTTGGAGGGGAGAGGGAGAGGGAGGAGAGGTGGAGAGGATTAGAAAAGAGGAGAGATGGAGATCAATGACAGTTTGAGAAATCCTCGTACGTCTTCACATGGAGGTAATGGCTTCATATGAACAGCCACAGACACACAGGGTTTAGATTCTAGAGCTCTTTTTCTGAAGGGACAGTTTGTTTTATCCCCGTCGGGCTTCCATCAGTGTTGTTGAAATTGATTCACTATCTAAACTCAAAACTCGAGGCGTGCTTGATACTAGAAATGATAGTCAGCACTTCAGCAGCTCACAAAAACATTACCTAAAAGGCTGCTGTGGTTTTATTATTTTTAGATTTAGGTAGCAGTACTGACATTACTTTTTTGTTTTGTTTTTATTTTGTTTGTTTTTTTAGAAAAGTTTGGTATAAAAGATTGGACCATTTAAGAACTACATAAGTATTACAATTTGTATATACACAATTTCACATAATCATACTGTCATTTTTCAAGGGTATAGCTCAAAATTCTGGACCCTGGATAAAATAATATTGGAGGGCCCGCACTGCATGTAGTCTAATGAAAAATGCACATTACAGACTTAAGGGCCCCTCCCTCCATTGGGCCCCCAGGTAAACTTTTTTATAACCTAACTTCAGGATCAATAACAATGCAAGGAATTTTACATACATGTTGGCAATCACCCTAATATTGTCTTGTTGTCTTGGATTTCCCTGTTTGAGAAGTGCTTCTGTTGTCCACACTTCAGAGCTTGTACCTGACACTGTCCAAGCTAAAAGTGCCTGAACTGAACCAGCAGAAAAACAGATGTTGCGTTAAAAACAAATATAGCTTCTGTAGAATTGGCCCAGAATCCAGAGTATTTCACAGGGTCATGAAAACTGGAGGGAGACTGATGTGAAGAAAATTAAACCTGTCTTTATATTAAATTAACAAGGTATAACTTATAAATCAGGGAGATTAAGTGTTTGTACAGATGAGCTGTATCATGTTTAATTACCTCATTGATCACATTCTGTTTGCAAAGTTGGCTTCAGATTAATACTTTCAGTCACTTACTTCATCATAAACTAACAAGTTCCTACCAAGTATCAAAATATCATCCAAAGTTCAATATATATGTAAATGATATAGTTCTCTCTACTGTCTATGCTGTGAACACTATGACTGGATTTCAGCTATATTTATATTTCTCTATTATACGTATATACTTTTTTACCCATAAGTTTTATAAGACAGAACAGGAAGAAGCGTGAAGTACAAGTACGAGAGTGACCTTATGTGTATTGTCAGACTCAGAAATAGAGTTATTGCAATAGCTGTTTTGGAGGTTAGGTTATCAAAAGGATTTCATCACTCCATGGCAATGAATCGTAATAGAATTTTGTACATTTGCTGCATTGGGCCTTTTTCACTTATTTTACTGATTATAATGCATTTTAGGTTAGGCATAGTTATGTTTTTTGAAGAAAAACAATAATAAGTGTTTTTTTCAAATCTTCCTTACAATATTACATCATATACTAAAAACTTTATTACTTACTATAACACTATTATAGAAGACCCAGGGAGCAATGTGTTGGTGGTGCTTGGTCAGGTCTGCGCTTTGATTGACAGCTTGGGGCTGCGACAGAGGAGACGCATATTTTGTGCTCTCTTGGCAGCAGCGGTTAGAGGAGCTTTGTATTTATTGTCATTTAATGTCATTCTTTAGACAAGCAAATTTCATTTACATCACAAAAAACACAGGTTTGCTTTCCAGTTACAGAACAATTAGGCATTTTACGTAATGGATGGCAACCCTCAGCTAAGAGATGTTACCACACGGAGGTGGAGCGTGATATTCACTCAGACAAACTTTCGTTGTAACCACGACTGATCCTGTGTACCATCGCACAGTGTGACTATGTGACATCATACGATTTACTCATACTCAAATAAGACAAAAGAAATCGTGCAGTGGATACCAGGCAGTGGAAAAAGGAGTGTAAGGTCCTCCATAGCATTCCAGTCAAATGAAGCTCACAGTGCTAGCAGTTATAGGGGCGAATTTGATTAGGAACAAGAATTTATTCATGAACAAAATAGCAAAATAAAAACACCAGGATCATGTAGAGTGAAAATTTCAACATCAAACAGATGAGGCTCACTGCAGCTATTACAGAGAGGGGGGCAACAATTTTCAATGTTAAGTCAATTGGAACCAGTGTTGATGGAGCCAGAAGTGCCCCCATGTGCACTTCGCCTTTGGGACTCAGCGGCTAGTGGGTTAGCTTTGTTCATTTATATATACAGTCTATGGTTCTGCTATTAAATCCCTTGACCATCCTGCAGCATATTGTAGATTATAAATACACTTTTTTTTCCCCCCCACAGGTGAATTTGGGGAGTAACCAGTACCTGTTCACGGTGCAGTCCGACCCAGCCCAGATGCCCTGCCTCTGCCTCAGACATGACGTGGATGCTCTGGTTTGGCAGCCGCGCCCTGAACAGCCTGAGCACATGTGGGAGCATGTGGCCACTTTCAACGCACTCGGTAAGGCAGTTTACAGACAGACATTTTCACAGAGCAGATCTGAGTGGAAAAGTGCACCTTTGCACTGTGCAACATTTCTAGTGGAGGGTCTGCCACCTGCTTGTGTCCATGGAAATGTTATTGCATGTTCCACAGTATAGATTAAACCCATCTATTATGAAGTGGACAAGCAGCTTATAGCACTACGCTACATTACAGTTTACATCTGTCGAGAGTCCCCCCCATTCACAGAAGGAATTATTGTATTTTGAGCAATAGAAACTTGTACTGAATAAATTATAGATTGATGTGTTTAATGTCATACCATGGAACATTCCAGGCAAAGCAATAACATCTCCATGGAGTAGTAGTAGTTGCGCAGTGCACCTTTCAAGGGCCTCTGTTAAAAGGAGTACACAAACAAGAAAACCTTCCACTTCAAAGACAGCAGAGATGCACAGAGCCTATGGCAGGGCATCACGGACTATAAGCTCGTGCCACAGAGCTGCGAGAACAACACCTCTCTGCTCAATGACCTGAACAGCTTCTTTACACGCTTTGAAGCACAAAACAACACCTACCCAAAGAAAACCACACCCCTTCTCCACGACCAGACTTTATGCCTGTCTGCCGCCAGCGTGAAGAGGACACTCACCACCATCAACCCACGCAAGGCAGCAGGTCCAGACAACATCCCAGGTCTTGTGCTGAAGGATTGCGCAGAGGAGCTAAAGGATGTCTTTACAGACATTTTCACCACCTCTTTGGAGCAAGCCAATGTCCCATCTTGTTTCAAAGCCTCCACCATCATACCTGTGCCGAAGAAACCATCCCCATCCTGCTTCAGCGACTACCGCCCTGTGGCACTGACACCCATCATCATGAAGTGCTTTGAACGGCTAGTCATGTCTCACATCAAATCCACCCGCAAAGTGATCACAATTGTGAATGATGCAGGCCACCCCACACACAATCTGTTCAGCTTCCTGCCCTCTGGGAGGAGGAACAGGAGCCTCCATTCCACCACAACCAGACTCACTAACAGCTTCATCCACCAGGCTGTTTGGATGCTGATCTCTATCCCCTGTCTACCCACCAGGCTGCCACTGACTCCCCTCCCCAAAAAAACTGTCTTGTGCCTTGGACGATATGCTTTTTGCACTATTTACCATTTATTTATTTATTTATTATGCATGGGATAATGAGAAACATAATTTCAATTCTTTGTATGATCTTTGTGTGAAGAATTGACAATAAACTTTGAACTGGAACTTGAACTTGTTCTTATTCTAAACTTTTAGTTGGTAATCAGATTTATCTATCTTCACCAGATTTGTGATCTAAAATTTGAAACTAATTTCTAACACTGAGGAAAAGGGTCAGTACTGTATACAGATTACAATAGCACAGCAATGATGATAAAGACCCTGTTCCATACATTTACATTTTTAACATTAAAACATTTAACAGCGCTCTGAATTAATGCCTAATGGTTCCTTTTCCAGCTGCTTTCTGTAGTTCACTTTTTCTCAAAAGTGTGGATCCTCATTAATTCATTCTCTCAGATAAATTAGCCGAGTCTTGCTAAAATAAATCAATATTTAAATATGAGGACGCAGACAGCAGGTTCTGCTTGGATAATTACAGACAGTATGTTACTTTTCTAAACACAGTTTTCCTTCAGTGAAGTATTTACATCATAGTGAAGGTAGCACGCTGTCTGTGATTATCCATCCGTAATCTGCTGTCTGCGTCCTAATATTGATTTATTTTAGCAAGACTCTGCTAATTTGTCTTAGAGAATTAGAAGAAGAAGTGACTTTATTGATCTCACACAGGAGAAATTTATCTCTGCAGTTATTAGGAGCAGTGGGCAGCACATTACTGCGCCCGGGGACCATCTCCATGATCTTCTTGCTTCGGCTTGGTCAGGACCTAAGCTTTTAAGGATTTTACCCATGGAGCATATTTGGGCTGATGGGGAGACACGGGGAGAACATGCAAACTCCACACAGAAAGGCTCAGGTGACCCAGGGATCGAACCCGGAACCTTCTTGCGGTGAAGCATGAGCACTAGCCACTCAGCCACCGTGCCGCCACATGAGGATCCGCATTTTTGAGAGAAACTGAACTAGGCAGGTGATGGTGTGAAAAGAGCCTGTATATAAAATTATAAATTGCCTTGGTACAGCTGTAGGTTAAACCATAGCGACTCCAGTGTCACTTATTTGTCAATAAGATTATATATTTGCTCTGAAAAGACATTTACCTTCTCTATATTCAAAATGACTAGTCCCACCTCTGCTCCTGTCTCTCCTCCACCACTAATTGCTCTGACATTTTCTTTTCTCTTTTTTAACTGAAAGCTTTTGGCCCATCTGCTGCTGCTCCATCTGAGAGAGCACAGACTTCATCACACTCAGTAAATTACCTCAGTGGGACCTGGGCTCAGTTTTGAGAAATCAAGCTGATTTATTCAGGCTGTTTTAACATTTGGATTCATTTTCTTTGACCCTTAAGTTGAAGATACTTTTTTATGATGTTAAGAAATAAAACTGCATGAGACTGGTTGAGAAAGTAAGAGGAGTTTTGTTCTTTAACTTTAACTTGGTTCTCACAGGACCTTAAATTGCTTGAATACAGTCATGGGGAAAACAACAGGGAATTCATTGTCACTTAAATTGTGTTTTTTTTATGCTGCTTTGTAAAGTGACCTTGGGTAATTTGTATAAATAAATAGATTCATATTATAATTACTTATCTACTAATGTGATTAAATATTGTTGCTTTTAAAAGGCATGTACTGTCTACATCAGGGGTCACCAAACTTTTTTCTCTGGGGGCCACATTATCTCTCGTATAGGCCGTATAACAGAATTGTACGACCCAGACCAAAATGACCATCAGCAAGCCTCATGACTAGCCTGGTACAGCCATCCACAAAACTATATCAACACAGAATTCCTGGCACATATTTGTCTATCGTTACTAGTGGTTTGCAAGAGTAGTAAGTACTTCACACTTTGTTTTCAAATTTAAATCCTCAGATATTCCATTTATTTATTTTCTAATAACAATAACATCAAAGTTAAGAAATATTAAGGAAAGAAACATCTGCTGAATGACACTGGCAAAGAAGAGTGAAAATTTACAAATTGTAGGTAGGCCTGTTGATATTAACAATAATATTAATAACAATTGTATTAATAATTGTCTGCAGCACTTGACAAAAGTCAAATAAATAGGCCTATAAAATAAACAAATTTTTAAAAATTTACAGCCAATTCAGTGGGAAATTCATCTTTAATATGTAATTATATAACTATAAATATCATTTTTTTAACAACAGAATACAAGATGCATTACAAAAAGTAATTTTTTAAAAATGGGCCATGACAACTTTTGCGAATTGCCTCATAGGGCCAGGTCAAGTGGTGGGAGCTTGGGCCGGAGTCGGCCCACGGGCCTTAGTTTAGTGACCCCTGGTCTACATTAAAGGTGCATTATGTAACTTTCTGATTGGGGGTCACCTGCTTGTTTATGTCACTGCTCTGCCTGGAATGTTCCACAGTATGACATTAAACAGCTCTACTGCACATTTATTAAATTACAGGTGTTTTTTCTACTGAAAAATACCCAGAGAACAGGCATTCTGACTGGGAGCGGGGTTGCCTCGCCACAGATCTGACCTGTAACTTGGTTTGGTTTGGTCTCCATGAACATAGAAAGGTTTAATGCCATACTGTCAAACATTCCAGACAAAGCAATAACATCTCCACAGAGAAAAAACAATTTGACAGACCCTCTACAAGACAGTATTAAGTTACAACGAGAATTTTTTTCCGCTTAAACTTAATCATTGCAGACTTCAGTTTCATGCTTTAATGGCATCAGTTTCTGTAATTATAACTGGCTGTAACTATATAACTGTATATACAAACTGCATTAACTTTGTAATTTAAAAAAACTCTCCGCTGTACTAGTCTGCTGTGTTATTTTGGTCTCTTAATTAACCTCATTAGCTAATCTAAAATCATCTCTCCCTCTCTTCTCTCGCCTCTTCTAGGCTACGTCCAGGCGTCCAAACGGGGTAAGAAATTTGCCACCTGTGCTCCAAACTTCTCGTACGCCTCTCTGTGTGAATGCCTGCGCAGAGCCTTCATCTACAGACAGCCCGCCCCAGTGGAGACCGTGCTTTTCAACAGGCGGCAGGGGCGGCAGGTGGGGCAGGTGGCCAAACAGCAGGTGTCAAGTCTGGACTCGGACCGGCCCATCCTGGGATTCAGAGCCACCAACGAGAGACTGTACATACTCACCTCCAGCAACCTCCATGTGCTCAAGATTAATAATAATTAGATTTTACAAGAGCACTCGGTCATTATTCTAGTGGAGGTACGCCACCTTCTTGGCTCTATGGAGATGTTTCACAATTACTTTATAACTTTTCTGGTGAGGGGTACGCCAGCCTTCAATATGTTGTTTCTCTGTCTGTCAACCACCGCGTTCGGCTCCAGTCAAATAAAGTTCACGAAGCTTGCAGTTAGCGGAGCGAATTTGGAGCCACATCAACAAAATAGTGAAATAAAAATACCTGGATTGTGTAGAGCAGGTTAATATGAACATTTTAAGACCAAAATAATGAGGGTCACAGCACAAGTTAGAGGGGAGACAAATGTACAACGTAAATTCAAATGGAGCCAGAGTTGATGAAGCCAGCAGTGCCCTCATGTTCACTTATTATTTCCATTTATATACAGTCTACGGGAGGCCACTTTCTTGTCTCTCTGGAGATGTTATTGCTGTTGAATGTTTCACAGTATAGCATTAAAGGTGTACTTTTATGGTGGAAGCATCTCTATGGAGAAAAGCAGGACCCCCTAGCAGAAACGTTACATAGTGCTCCTTGAAACTTGTGTATTTCCATGGAGACGAGCAGATGACGCTACCAGGCCACGCAGATTATGTGAAATTTTGTGGAACGATAATTATACCGAACCAACTACACATAGAAGGATGAGAACGATGTAGAAAGTCAACAGCTCAAACATCCACGGTTTAAAACTGGGTTCAGCCCCTTTTAACAATTTTGACTTTTGGATATTATTAAATGGACCAAAGGACATTATCTGGACTAAATTAATTGATCTTCTGACCAATCTCAAAAAAGTCTTGTTGCTTTGTTGAAAAATGTCCGTAACAATGTGTTTCCATGAGACTGTGTACAAATAAATCTCTCACTGTGATTAACCTTCAAGTTTGCATCTATGATCTATGGCGATCTTACTGCTGACTGTATAAAGAAGCGGACTAAGAGAGTCTGACGTCACCCATAGCGTTTGGCTCCAGTCAAATGAAGTTCATCGAGGCATGTAGTTATAGGAGTGAATTTGCAGCCAATTCCATATTAGCAATAGGAATTTATTTATGTACAAAATAGTGGAATAAAAACACCAGGATGTAGATTGGGTTAATACGAACACTTTAAGGCCTAAATGACGAGGCTCACAGCAGCACTTGGAGAGAGTGGTGACAGTTTTTTCAAGTAAAGTCAGTTGGAGCCAAAGTTAATGGAGTCTGAAACACCCCCATCATCACTTCCTATTTGTAATGGGTTAGCTATGTCCATTTATATATCCAGTCGATGCTCTCCACAGATCTGACTTGTAACTCCCCCTGAACTGAAAAATACACCTGTTTTGGCAACTATGTCTTAACCATTGTGAGATAGGGCCGGTTTTAAGGAATAGTTATCATAAGATGCCATCCTTCTGGGCTTATCTCTGGGAGATGTTGGGAGCAGATGAAAACATTTATTGAAAAACATGTTTCCATAAATCTCCATAAATGTGTTTGACACACTGCGTCCTGTCAAACCTGCTCCACTGTAACAGCACAGGAAAAAAACACAAGTCAAATATCACAGCTGCTTTTAAAGGGCCCATATCATTCTGTTTTCTGATCTACGTTATGTTGTTTCCTTGTCAAAAACAGACCTGGAGTTGTGTTTTGTTTCATTCACATGTTTAACATACAAACCCTGCATATTTAGGCTGACTTCTCTCAAACAGAAAACACCTTGTGATATCACCTTCACTACAATAACTCGGATGACTTCAGCTCTGGAACTGCCCATTTCTGCTAAATAAAAGGTAACTGTTAATTTGAAAACTACCACTTCATGACATCACAAGGTGGAACAGAGCATTTTGAGTTTTTGAGATGTAAACAGACTACTAATGCAGGATTACTCGAACATGTGTGAATGAAACAAAACACAACTCCAGTTATGTTTCTGAGGCGGTAAATGGAGCACACAAGAGTCAATTTTGTGTAATATAGGACCTTTAAGTGGATTTTCTAACACTGAAACAAATGTTCTTTTTCAGATCTTTTTCTTTCAGCTATAACAGTATTAAAATAAAATGGCCCATTCAACGTTATTGCACAGACGAAAACTCTCCCACAGGACACACGCTTCATATAACCACCTTTTTTCAGCATTGCTTCCCTGAATATTTCATTCTCATGTTGAATTCACTGGTGTTGAATATAGTTTAATCTGAAACGCTGTCCATCTGTTTTGGTTTGGACGCCCCTAGTGCTCATGGGTAATGGTCCGTTTGGTTTGGACAGGCTTGTTTGATTTGTGATTGGATTTTGGGGCATGTTAAATTGAATCAGGGTGTAGGGTTTGTTGTATTATCAGTAGTGGTTTTGAATGAGGAGGAGAAACAGATGACGTAATATCTCCTAGGAGCTGGAGTGAAAACATATGCTTGGCAGTGGCACCTCAGAGATTAGATTAGAGGTTAAGATTAAACGTGTTTTTAATTGAAATCCAGTTCTTATGCATCTTGTACAGCAGCCTTTAGAGTTTAAAAAAAAGACATGTTATGTAAAATCTACTTTTTCAATCTTTTAAAAAGCCCATGTTACGCTATGTGTAATGTTGTTTCCTCATCACAAACGTACCTGGAGTTGTTTTGTTTCATTCACACATGCTTAACACACAAACTTGCATAATTTCGGCTGTGTTTCGCCTGCATATTTAGGCTGAGTCAAACAGAAAACGCTCTGTTCCACCTTGTGATGTCATGTGATAATACAGGAAGTGCGCCACTGTGTTTTGAAGCTCCATAAAACCTAAAATTATTTGAATGATTGGTCCAACAAAGCTTTACTTAAAAGTGCATTGTGAAACTTTTCCGGTGTTATTGCATTGCCTGGAATGTTCCACAGTACGGCATTGAACTTCTATATCTTGCATTTTAATTCCTTAAAATAACTTGGAAAAACATGCATTCTTACAGTAAACAGGGTCGCCTCTCCACAGACATAACTTGGCCTTGTTACTGTTGGTCTACATGGAGATTAGTTTAATGCCATACTCAGGGGCGTTCTTTGACGGGGGCCACCTGGGCAATTGCCCCTAGCGCCATCGCGAGAGGGGGGGGGGGTGCCGCGGTGGCGAGAAGAAAAAAAAAAAAAAACACGGTGCGGGTGCGCGGATTCTTGCTCCGCGCTCCGCACCGCGGATCCTTGTTCGGAGGGTGGGGGGCTGGTGCTGGCTCGTGAAGACAGAAGATAGTGAAGACAGTTGCGTGAAGACATGTATGACAGTCTGACTCTGGCCTCTCGCGCTAGACAACACTGCGAGCACAGTACAGAGTTTGTTTTAGGGGGAGGGGCCGGGGGGGTAATCATTCGGATTTCGGTCAGTGTCTTGAGGAGGTCACGGTGTACAGTATGACAAAACAGTCGCGGTGATGGACCGAAAAAGATTGAAGCCATCAGGTGCCCAATTTCGAAAGAAACGGAAAGAAGAGGAGGAGAAGCGAGCAAAAGAAAAAGGTATGCTATCGACTAGTCTTCAAGTTTGACTTCATGATGATGATGTTGTATTAGTTAAACTCCCCTGATGTGATTGTTGATGCATGTTTGCCCTTCCCCCAAGCACGAAACTGTTGCTATCATCATTGCTTGGGTTAACGAAGGCATAAGCTATATACATGGTCGTTCAAACATTTATCGTGTCCTATGGCGCTTAGCTACAGGGAAGAGTTGTTGGTGAATGTCGACGAAATGTTTTTGTTTTGTTTTTTTGCTGGAGTGCACTTTTGCTTTCTTAAATAGCTGTAGGCCTACATGGATATAATGTGAAATAACTGCGCTTTTGGTCTTTTTTATGTTTTTATGTTATGTAGTTGTTGTGAATTGAGTTTGTATGGACAACGGTCTTGTCTTGGGGGGGGGCAAGAGTGGCTTTCGCCCAGGGCGCAAATCACTCTAGGAACGCCACTGGCCATACTGTAGAACTTTTCAAACAAGGCAATAACATCTCCTTGGAGACAAGCTTGGGGCCCTCAACCAGAAAAGTTTCCCAGTGCACCTTTAAATCAAACACGTAATTAAATCCACATTTAATTCACAAGTAGACGATGACGACTAAGTAAATAATAGTGCAAAAATTAAAGTAAGACTCATATTTATTTAAAAAAAAATATGTTTAAAATTCGATCCTGAACAACATTGATTTTCTGCTTATTGGATAACTACAGTTTCATTCATAAAGTGTAACCATATATCAAAATCTAATCATAATCTAAGGTTGAATAAGTAATGCAGCCACAGTTTAATTAAAGTAATTAAATTAAAGATTAATAACACCTCAGCACAAACAACGTTATTATAAATGAGCCCTGCAGTCTGTTTAATATGTGAATGAACCTACGCTTTGAATCTGAAAATGTGCAATGTGCAAACTTATGAAAACATATAAGTCTGATACATTTGATTTAGAATGTCAAAGCTACACTAAGTTTTCTGGTAACTTTCCACTATGGAGATGTTATTGATTAGCCTGGAATGTTCCACAGTCTGACATTAAACTTATGTATCTTGTGTTAATTATGTATGTCTGTATTATTATTTATTTTTTCAGATGTTTTTATTGCACAAAATAATAAATTGGCTTTTCCTACTGTGAGCAGGGTCACCTCTTCACAGATCTGACTTGTAAATGGGCCTGGTGGTGTCTCCATGGATATAAATTTTAAAGTTTAATACAATGTTGTGGAACATTCCAGACAAACCAACAGCATAGGGAATGGAATGCAACTTTTTTTTGTCCTGAATTATAATTAGGTGTTCCCTCCTTAGTTAGCTCCTTAGCTAGCCTCTTGCACGGTCTCCATGGATACGGGAAAAACAAACGGTTAATTTCACAGCATCCAACAGCCCCTGACTTGTGTCCTTTGAACTGCACTGGCTGCACTTTTTAGTTGGTGAAAATCTCATGATATGATGTTAAAAACTGAGCTCAAAAAACCAAAAAGTTTCAAAAACTGCTCAGGTGAGCCAGGCAGCCACAAAAGCAGCCAACCACTCCTTGAATGAAAAGTTACATATTGCACCTTTAAGTTGAACCATTTAGTAGCAATAATCATTGTTTTATTCACTTTCTTAAATCATAAATCACTCCATGTCTTTTCTAAATTTCCCCTCATTCTAACAGCTTTATCAGATCTCGACTTCCAGAATACTTTTGTATGGTCACGTTTGAATGAACCAGTCCCTTTGATAAACAATAGCTCCATACTCAGTCTTTGTCGCATTGTCCCCCTCTCTCCTCCGTCTGCAGGTGAGACGAGCCTTTTACGTGATTAAACCATTACAGCAAACAGAGGTACAGCTCTCCTGGTCACAGTGAATCTGAGATACTTTGATTGCACATTATTTGGTAACGAACCCAGCTCCTCTGTGAGAAAACCAATTAGACATTATTATTGTGAAAATTGTAGGTTAGCCATCACAGTATCAAGGTCTTATGTATTCCAAGGAGAGACAACAAAACCCATTCCACTGTGTTGTGAGTAAACAAGAAAGTTTTTTATTAACTACATTATTCACTACAAAAGTTTCTGAAATGATGCAAAATATTATTTACTTTAGATAAAAACACATTTATTTAGTTTATTTAGAGATGTACTTTTGATTGCGGACTTTTTAAACAAATAAATACATTCGGCCTAAGCAATCTTGCCTCTCCTTGTCTCTAAAAGTGACATAGTACATGATGTTTGCTCATATGTGGTAAAATATTATACTCAAATCTATGGCTTCCCCTTTATTATGAGGATTTTTTTGAAATTTATTTAAAGGTGCACTGTGTAACTTTTTGGTTGGGGCGCCGTCACCTGCTTGTTTCTACGGATATGTCATTGGTCTGGCTAAATTATTCCACAGTATGACAGTAAACAGCTCTACCTTAATTTATTCAATTACAGGTGGTTTTAAAACTCAAAAATATCTAACAGGCATTCTGACTGTGAGCGGGGTCGCCTCTCCACAGATCTGACCTGTAACTTGGTCTGGTTTGGTCTCCATGAAGACAGAAATGTTTAATACCATACTGTGAAACATTTCCCTATGAAGGGTAAAGGGAGAAATTCAATTTGTCAACTGGACAAAGTTTATTTTGTCGAAGACGTTTCACAGCTCATCCAAGCTACTTCGTCAGTTCGTCAAATTGAATTTCTCCCTTTACCATGGACTCTACCTGGACGACTGAGAGATGCTTCACACATTTCCCTACAAAGCAATATCTCCACGGTGATGCACCCTTCACCAAAAACATGAAAAAAAGTAGTTTATTTGTTTGTAGTGGTCCAAAGTGGTTCCTCCCCTCATCATTTTATTTTATTATTCACAACAAACACCACTTTATAAACAACTCTCAGAGAACAGAGCGGAATTTTTTGCAGTGGCTGTAATAATGCTAACAATGACTAGTATGTTAATGCGCACTTCCTGGTTGACAGGCTGCTTATACAGTATATCTGTACTTGGGCAAGACAAGTTTGCTTAAATGTGCACTGTGTAACTTTTTGGTTCGGGGTCCGTTACCTGCTTGTTTCTATGGATATGTCACTGCTCCTGCTAAAATGTTCCACAGTATGACATTAAACAGCTCTACCTTACATTTACTCAATTATATGTGGCTCAAAAATACCTAGAAAAACAGGCATTCTGACTGTAATAGGGTTGCCTCTCCACAGATCTGATCTGTAACTTGGTCTGGTTTGGTCTCCATGAAGATAGAAAGGTTTAATTCCACACAAAGCAATAACATCTCCATGGAGAAAAGCATTTGACAGATCCTCCACCAGAAAAGTTACACAATGCACCTTTAAATACAGTACATGAGATGAGGTCGGGAACAGATCCTTTAATGTACCTACTTTTTAAAGATGTTTTCTTTAGTGTTTAGTTTTATTATTATGTGTGATTAAATATACAGTGGTACCTCGCCTTACGAAATTAATTCGTTTCAGAAGTGGTTTCGTAACGTGAATTTTTCGTAAGTTGAGTAGCTATTTCAATGGAAAAGGCCTGATTCGTTCCAAGGTTGTTGTTTTTTTATAGTGTAACATATTTTTTTTATAGTGTAACATTGGTTCCGCGTCCTGATTGGCTAAGAGACTAGACCAGGACTAAACGTGGACTAAACCAGGTCTAGACCAGAACTAAACCAGGTCTAGACCAGGTCTAAACCTGGACTGGACCTGGACTAAACCAGGACTGGACCAGGTCTAGACCTGGACTAAACCAGGATTAAACTACCACGTGCCGTTCTTTGCTGGTTTCGTGCGGCTGGTTTGTGGCTCAGGCTCCAGAGGACGCGGTCCGGGCGCCGCGGTTCTATCTCGTGCTCACAGCCCTGGTGCCGGTTGTGCAGACCAGGACTAGGGGTGCTCCTCGCACTGGCTGGTTCATTCATTGCCGTGCTCCTCGTGCGGTGCCGTGCTCCTCGCGCGGTGCCATGCTCCGGTGCGTGCTCCTCGCGCGGTGCCATGCTCCGGTGCGTGCTCCTCGCGCGGTGCGTGCTCCTCGCGCGGTGCGTTCATGTCTCCGCGCTGCTTCCGGAGTCATGTCTCCCCCCACGCTTCACTATTTAATACATTTTGTTGAAAATCTTGCGTGTTCGGCGCTAGAGCTAAGAGGCCGAGAAAGGTGCTTTTTGAGCGGGGATAACAGCGGGGCATGCATCTGAGCGCGCATTATTCGAATTTTTGAGATTTCGCGTTTCGTAACTTGAATTTTCTTTTGTATCTAGAGACCAAAATTTAACGTGAAGGCGTTTCGTAACTTGGATTTTTCGTATGTAGGGTCTTTCGTAAGGTGAGGTACCACTGTAATAGTAATTTAGAGCTTTAACCTAGACAGTAGTTCTGTACATTTAGTTGAACACAAACTGGATCATTGGCTCACACTGACGTTGGCCAATGTCAGAAAAACAGGTCATAAAAGAATTCACCTTTCTATAGTGCAGATGCGACTGTTTCCTGTGGTGTTATATTTTCAGACTTGTAGGTGTTTAATGTTCCGTTAAACTAAACACCTGTTGTCACTCTCGGCTCCTGACGCCCCCTGCTGTGGTGGAGATGTAATTATTCCCCTTGTGTTTTTATTTTTGTCTTGTAAAAACCTCTGCTCTGTTATCTCACTCATCTGAACTGAGCCTGTCTGAAGTCTGTTTCAGTCTGCAGCTCATGACCCAGTCTGAACCCATGACTCTTACACAGGGTTTTCTCACAAATGATGCAAATTACAACACCGAGTTCTGAAGATCCTGTATTTTACACAGAATTGTCTCTTATGAGCTTTAAGCCATGTTATAAGGCGATTACCTCATCAAAAACATATCTGGGGTTGTGTTTTGTTTCATTCATACACACATGTTTGAGTAATCCTTTATTATTAGTCTCTCTGCATCTCCAAAGCTCAAAATGCTGTTCCACCTTGTGATGTCATGAAGCGGTAGTTTTTAAGTTAACCGCTCCTTTTACCTTTGGTTCAGTAGAGATTGGCAATTCCAGGACATAAATGAAACATATTTTTGTAGTGATGTAGAAGATGTTTGGGAATTAAAAATACACTGGAGCATTTCATGTATTACCACATGACATCACAAGGTGGAGTGTTTTCTGTTGTGTTTAAGAGAAGAACTCAGCCTTATTATCATTATTTTTATGTATATAATTATGCCTCATCTGACACTGGTATATTTGCTCTTTGGTTGCTATTCCATCTATTTTTTTAATTTCCATCTACTTTTTTCCCCCCTTTTTTCCTTCCTACATTCTGTTATACATTATATATTAAATTTGATGAGTGAGCTACCGTACCCAAAACAATTTCCCTTGTGGATCAGTAAAGTTTGTCTAAGTCTAAAAATGCAGGTTTGAAGGTTACACGTGTGAATGAAACAAAACACAACTCCAGGTCTGTTTGTGATGAGGAACAACATTATAACCAATCAGAAAATGGCGTAACATGGACTCTTTAAAATCTAATCTAAAGGATGAAGAACTCAGTCATCTGGGAGGAGCTCGGAGTAGAGTTGCTGCTCCTCCACAATGACAGGTTGCTGAGGTAATTAGTCTCCAGGGGGCGCTCTTCTGGATATGTTTGAGGAGGCCCTGGAGAAAAAGGGCTTGTATCCAATTTTGTTCCAAGTATTTGAGCAAAAATAACAAAATAAGTCCACTGTTTTCAGCCTGAATCTAATTAGAAAAGATTCTATTGTCCGATAAACGTTTACAGCAAGACTCCTCTCTGTTTTACGTGCTTGTAGACTCTGCTATGAATAATTAAAATGTTTTGAATGCATAAGGTCAGTGAGGAATAACTTTAGACCACTGTAAACTGTTTCCAATGAACTAGATCTGTTTTTCATGACAGTAAATATCAGCTACAGTGACTTTAATCAATGTCAGTGTATTTTAAATGTATGACTTGTATGCAGCAGATCATTGGGGACTTGGTTGGATCTGTATTGATTACATACAAACTGTCACTCACTTCTCATCTCCACCTCCCTGAGCAGCTCATAATGACAGACTGCAATTTTAACACACGCACATTGGGTTCACATGCTTCTTGGGTACATTACACTGACTTACGTTAATTTCCTGTAGACTGGTCCTAACCTTAACCATAATAACTACTGTACTTTACCTAACATTTAAAGGGGCCATATTACACTATTTTCTGATCTATTTTATAATGTTTCCTCATCACAAACAGACCTGGAGTTGTGTTTTGTTTCAATCACACGTTTAACGCAAAAACCCTGCATACAGCTCTGGAAAAAAATAAGAGACCACTGCATTTTTCTCTGAAATCAGAATCTCTACATGTATTACAGCCATTCCATTCCAGCGTCTGTTGAATTCCAACACAAACACAAAGCTGAGCTACTTCAGTTCTTGCACCAGGAGTGGAATAAAGTCACCCAAGAACAATGTGAAAGACTTGTGGAGAGCATGCCAAGACGCATGAAAGATGTAATTAAAAATAAGGGTTATTGCACCAAATATTGATTTCTGAACTCTTATTAAGTGTAAACATTAGTATTATGTTGTCTTAAAATGATTTTGTTTAAGACAAAATCATTTGTTTCTTTGCATTGTTTGAGGTCTGAAAACATGTATCTTTTTACTTATTTTGACCATTTGTCATTTTCTGCAAATAAATGCTCTAAACGATAATATTTTATTTGAAATTTGGAGGAAATGTTGTCAGTAGTTTATAGACTCAAACAAAATGTTCCTTTTGCCCAAACACATACCTATAAGTAGTAAAATCAGAAAAACTGATAATTTTGCAGTGGTCTCTTATTTTTTTCCAGAGCTGTATTTAAACTGAGTTCTTCTCTCAAACCAAACACTCATGTAGTAATACAAGAAGTGCTCCACTGTGTTTTTAAACTTCATGCACCTTCACTAGAATCATTTGGATCATTTCAGCTCTGGAATTGCCAAACTCTTCTGAACTAAAGGTAGCTGTTAACGTGAAAGCTACCACTACATGTTTTGTAGTTGATTTGTATCTGTAATGAGTAACAGAAGTTATTTATTCAGAAATGTTCAGCTAGCATATCATAGCACAGAAAAATAACACAATTTTCCCCAATAGAGCAAAGAAAAAGTAGGCGTGCTGTAAATATTAACTCCCAAATTGAAATCGTACTGTTTATATCAAAATAATGGATGTAGCTACTTCATAGGGACCTGATCTTTGTCCCCTCAACATGTTAAACACCCGCCCACACTCACTGATTAAAGCGGTGTCTCCGCTGTGTTGTAATGTCGTCCTCACAGCAGCTGTCAAAGTGAGAGGAGTTTTGTTATTCATGAGTTTGGAAAGGGAAGTTGTGCTGATCCACCATGAGCAGAATATAAAAGACTGTATAAAAAGAACAGAACTCAAATAAAAGTTTAAAAAATCACATAAAAAAATATCTACTTAAGTAAAACCATTAGCACCTGTTTAAAAATGTACTTAAAGACTAAAAAGTATGAAGTATTTCGTGCAGTTTTTGAAGTCTAATAAAAGTTAATGTAGACGCTTTATTAGACTCAGTTCCACCTTGTGATGTCATGTGGTGATACAGCAGTGCTCCACTGTGTTTTTAAACTCCATACACCTTCGCCAGAATCATTTGGATCATTTCAGCCCTGGAATTGCCAGTCTCTACTGAACTAAACATAAAAGGAGCTATTAACTTGAAAACGACTGCTTCATGACATCACGAGGTGGAACAGAGCATTCTGAGCTTTGGAGATGTAGCCTGGTGGTTTTTGAGCAGGTAACAGCATTCTAACATGACTTAAAGATGTGTAACTTTTCTAGTGGAGGGTATGTCACCTGCTTGTTTCTATCGAGATTTCATTCCTCTGACTGGAATGTTCCACAGTGTGACATTAAATATTAAACAACATTACATTTATTCAATTACAGGTGGTTTTATAGCTCAAAAATACCTCAAGAATACCATTCTGACTGTGAGCGGGATTGCCTCTCCACAGATCTGACCTGTAACTTGGTCTGGTTTGGTCTCCATGAAGATAGAAAGGTTAAAGGTCCCATGGCATGAAATTTTCACTTTCTGAGGTTTTTGAACGTTAATATGAGCTCCCCTACCCTGTTTAGGGCCCCCCCCCCCCATGGTTAAAAGTTGCGAAATGTCTAAACTGAGCATTTGCGATCCTTTTCTGCGTTACAAAAAATCGGAGCTCAAACGGGCGATTTTGAACAAGGCACCTTATTGACGTCAGATCGAAAAAAGAAATGCAAATGCAGTTTCACCCCTGTCTGTCTGAACTCAGCATCTCTGTAAATCACGCCCAGAGAGTTTGGACTGCGAATGCGCTAGGCAATGTGAAATGCGTTTTTTTATTTGCCTGGAGGCACGTCCGAGTGTTTCTAGGCTCGGAAGTCCTTTATCTGAGCCTCTGGACCTTTGAACAGCAGTGGTTTAATTTTATTTTCTGTGGAAATGTGTTTATTTTTCAATGGAACGCTTCAAATCTCTCCCCCCATGCAAAAACACGGAAATGGATCAGCTGAGAGCAGAGAGCGGAGAGTTTGGCCACGCCCCCACCCTCTACTATTGGCCAGCTCTTTTCTCCTCATTTGCATTCAAGCAACAAGGCCCATTATGGAGTGTTCAGAGAGAGAAAAAATACTCTTTCTCATCTTATCTCTGTTTCTCATGCACTGAGTGTTGATTTTGAAGAAGGATTCATTTACAGTATTATGGAACCATTAAGGAGCCATATAAAAGCATCAAGAAGTACCATGTCATGGGATCTTTAATATCATACTGTGAAACATTCCAGACAAAGCATGTCTCCATGGACAAAAGCATTTGACGGACCCTCCACCAGAAAAGTTACACCTTTAAAGCTCACAAGAGTCAATTTTGCGTAAGATAAGATGTTTAACTTGTGAAGTTTTTGAAGATTTAACTGTACTTCCACTGTGATCTGATTTATCATGAGTATTGATTAACTGAATATAGTGGACTCCCCTGTTGTGTGATGGTGAGTCTGGCCCTTACACAGCAGAAGAGGACAGACTTGTGTGGTGTTGACAGGTGTTGAGATAAACAGCAGACGCTCTTCTGTTTAAAGATGAATCACTCCACCTCTCATCTGCTCCTTATTATGTCATCTACATCATTAAACCAAATAAAGCTGTCAAATACTAAGTGAGCTTCAGTACATAATAGGGATGTCAACAATTAATCGACTTACAATTAATTGTCGATCAAGACGTTGGCCGAACAAAATGCATTAATTGTAACTAATCGCTAAAGGGCGCTACTCTGGAATGTGAACATGAGACGCAAACCCACTCACGAGAAAGACCATAGCGTTACATCATGTAACCCTTTCCTCTCTGGATGTTGCCATACAGCTCACAGTAGAGCTGGACCTAGAACCATATATTTTTGAAATTATAAAAGCATGTAACTTACATGCTGCACGGGTACAAGGCTACACGCAAAACAAGGCAAAGAGCCGCAATTCTGGTTTAGACCTGGTCTAGTCCTGGGCAGGGTGCACCACGCTCATTCAACTGCACTGCCATGTCCCGGGACGCGACGCGTACCCCTTGGAGAAGTGCGTGACACGTGCACCACCGGCACGAGGCCGCGTGTACACCGGGGCTGTGAGCATGAAATCGATCCGCAGCGCCCGGACTGCGTCCTCTCAGCCCGAGCCACAAACCAGCTGCACGAAACCAGCGGCACGTGGTCGTTTAATCCCAGTTTAGTCCAGGTCTAGACCTGGTCCAGTCCTGGTTTAGTCCAGGTCCAGTCCAGGTTTAGACCTGGTTTAGACCTGGTCTAGACCTGGTCTAGACCTGATTTAGTTCTGGTCTGGACCTGGTTTAGTCCACGTTTAGTCCTGGTCTAGTCTTTTAGCCAATCGGGACGCAGAACACAATGTGACACTATAAAAAAAATGTCCGCGAAACAGCGAGGCCGCGAACAGTGAACCGCGATAGAGCGAGGGATTACTGTATTTTGTTATTCAGCATCAATACATTTGTCTGCTTTTTACTAAGGAATAATTAATTGAGGAATATACAATATAATAATACTATGATATATTTTTGACTCAGTGTTATGTATACTATAGCTTATATTCTTAAAGACCCTATTGAAACACTAAAATTCAGGTGAAAAACGCCGCTTATCAGTTAATCGTAAGTCGATCGATAAGGTCAATCAACTATAGATTAATTAATTAATCGATAATTTGCATCCCTAGTACGTAATAATTAAATGTGCACTATGTAACTTTGCCTGAAATGTTCCACAGTATGGCATACATTTAACGCCTTTATGTGGAACATTCTAAAGCAGGGGTGTAAAACTCATTTTGGTCCGGGGGCCGTATCCAACCTACTTTGATCCCAAAGGGGCCGGATCAGAAAACTCCTGGTATATATACCCCAAAAAGGTGGCTGAGTGGCTAGCGCTCACGCTTCACAGCAAGAAGGTTCTGGGTCGCCCAGCTTTGGGTCGCCCATTCTGTGTGGAGTTTGCATGTTCTCCCCGTGTCTGGGTAGGTTTCCTCCGGGCACTCCGGTTTCCCCCATCAGCCCAAAACATGCACCATAGGTAAAATCCTCCAGCTTAGGTCCTGACCAAACCAAAGCAAGAAGAACATGGAGATGGTCCCCGGGCGCAGTAATGTGCTGCACACTGCTCCTAATAACAGGATGGGTTAAATGCAGAGAAGAATTTCTCCTGTGTGAGATCAATAAATAGCAATAAGTCCAAATATTTGTGCAGAGAAACACAAATCTATTACAGAAGTATTTTTTTTATTTGATGAACTCTTTCTTTTACAAAATATTATATTATTATGAACAACCTGAAACTTTAAGAAAAATGCCATTTCAACACAAGCACACAGGTTTCCCACCTCCGTGTACAAATAGGAATTAGTCAATTTTTCTTGGAAAATCCTGCACTCAGTGTCCACTTTTCTCATTTTTGACATTTTGCTGATGAGGGTGTCACGGTCAACAGTCAAAACGATGGTCCTTTAAGAGTGTTTGGAAAGAGGCGAGTCTTCATATGTGCTGCTCTAGTGGGAGGAGCCACACACAGAGGCGCTGGAGATGCTGCTATGCTAAACTGCGCAGAAAAAAGGCGCAAAGAAAAGAGGCGCAGAAAATTACCAATATTTTAATACAAAATTAAAATATAATAAAAATATTTTAATAGAAAATCAGCTGAGGGCCAGATTAAAGGTCTTGGAGGGCTGGATCTGGTCCCCGGGGCGCATGTTTGACACTCTAGAGCCATATTATCTCTACATAATGCTATTGCCATTTTATCAGAACTACATGATTTGATTGCTAATGTTGCAGCATTATGGTATTACTGAACTATGGGTAACACAGCTATAATAACCACAAGCAACAGTAAACCAGGACTGATCATTAAAAAGACTGAGTGAATCTTGAAACACGTGGGCTTATAAAATATTAAGTATCAGTATATTTAAGTATATTAAGAATAAGTATATAAGTATTGATAATTATATTCCACTCAGTCACGGAAATGGAGCCAGAGCAGATGTGCAAATGTGTGTTTAATGATTTTAAATGTACTGTCCCTGTACCTTATGATGGTAAATGAGGGAGTTTTATGATTCTTAATGAGTCCTTTTCTCTACATGAGTAACTTCAAATGATCTGGCAACAATTGGAGAACATTAAAGGGGGGAAAAAAAACAAAAAAAACACAAGTAGAAACGAGTGTGGAAATTATCAGCTTTTTAAATTCAGTCTCTGTAAACTTGAGATTTCCTACAGGCCAGAAAGCAAAGATAGGCCTATTAATTACAATGATAGGTCAAATCAGCACAGTTCTGTAGTGGAGTACAATAAAGTTATCTGGTATATTGTGTGGAAAAACTATATTATTTCTCCAATTTTTCCTTGTTAGGCTAATACTGAACTTTTAATCTTACTAAACTACCAGTACATGGCTACAAAGTGACTATGTACACTACTTGTAAACTTGTAAATGACTTGTACTATTACTCAGAACCGTCAGCAGAAAGTTGGGGGCCTGGGGCGAGAAGTCTCAGATTGGCCCCCCTTTAATATACTGTAAATTATATTAACGTAAAATACTACTGCTACTACTAGTACTGCTACTTGTACTGCTATTACACTGCTACTATAAATAAAGATTATTACCATTACAACAACAGTTACTACTACCACCACTACTACTACAATCACTACTACTGCTGCTACTACTACTACTACTACTACTACTACTAATACTAATACTGTTAGGGCAAATAACCATGCTTAGTTTTTGTACAACTACTGCTATGATTCAAATGATGTACTGCTAGTAGTTATTGATGTACTGGTAGTAGTTATTGATGTACTGCTATATAGTTTTTGATGTACTGCTGTGGGTTTCAGACGACATCACAATATTCTATTTTTCTATATTATTTAATACAGATGTGGCAAAATGAATAGTTTTTAAATTCTGATTTTTATTATAATTCAGTGAGTTCAGTGAGTCATTTAGAAATGATCGAGTAAAACATTTCTAAATTTACATTTTGGATATGTCATGGCAAAGTACAGTGTGATCAAGAGGGAAAACTGGTCCTTGCTCCCCATCTGAGAGTTTGACAGTCGCATTCAAGAATCTGAAAACCACCAATTGTTTTATTGTACTGCTATAATTCACTATACAGTGAAACAGAAAACAAGGACTAGATTACAGCTGAGTGACATGGATATGTGTTCAGGTCATGTACAAGATATTCTATTTCTATCTATGAGTCTAATTAATTAACTAAATAGGGCAAGAACTTATTGATAGGGATGTGGTGACTTACGACTCGTCACCCTGATCCGACCAACAAGATGCTCCAGTAATGGGAGTAAGAGGAATCTGAAGGATGTTCGTCACAGTCTGATCATTTGATGAATGTGCAACATGCCAAGAGGTCTGACTGGCCTGTGCTCCAGCGAAGAGGCACTAAAGTCTAAACCATGGTAGCCTCCCACTGTAGTTTGTGTATAAAACTCATTTTATACTGTAGGTGTCACTGTAAACATTCAGTCTCTGCCTGGGAATGTCCTTGTACAAGTATTGCTTTTTACTGCTTAATTGAGTAAATTCTTCTCTGAATTGTATCTTGGTTTCAAGGGTATTTTTTGTCTTAGCATAAACTGAACACACAAGAGAAAAGGCTGTTTTCCTTACACTACTACAACTACTACTACTATTACTACTACTACTACTACTACTACTACTACTACTACTACCACTACTACTAGTACTACTACTACTACTACTACTACTACTACTACTACTACTACCACTACTACTACTACTACTACTACCACTACTACTACCACTACTACTAGTACTACTACTACTACTACTACTACTACTACTACCACTACCACTACTACTATTACCACTACTACTACTAGTACCACCACCACTACTACTACTACTACTACTACGACTACTACTACTACTACTACTACTAGTACTACTACTACCACTACTACTAGTACTACTACTACCACTACTACTACTACTACTACTACGACTACTACTACTACTACCACTACTACTACTACCACTACTACTACTACCACTACTACTACTACTACTACTACTACTACTACTACTACTACCACTACCACTACTACTATTACCACTACTACTACTACTACCACCACCACTACTACTACTACCACTACTGCTACTACTACTACTACCACTACTACTACTACTACTACCACTACTACTACTACCACTACTACCACCACCACTACTACTACTACTACTACTACCACTACTACTACTACTACTACTACCACTACTACTATTACCACTACTACTACTACCACCACCACTACCACTACTACTACTACTACTACCACTACTACCACTGCTGCTGCTGCTGCTGCTGCTGCTGCCACTGCCGCTGCTGCTGTTACCAATACTGCTGCTGCCACCACCACTGCTGCTGCCACTGCTGCTGCTGCTGCTGCTGCTGCTGCTGCTGCTGCTGCTGCCACTGCTGCTGCTGCTGCTGCCACCACCACTGCTGCTGCTGCTGCTGCTGCTGCCACTGCTGCTGCTGCTGCTGCTGCCGCTGCTGCTGCTGCTGCCGCTGCTGCTGCCTGCTGCTGCTGCTGCTGCTGCCACTGCTGCTGCTGCTGCCACTGCTGCTGCTGCCACTGCTGCCGCCGCTGCTGCTGCTGCTGCTACTGCTGCTGCTGCCGCTGCTGCTGCTGCTGCTGCTGCTGCCACTGCTGCTGTTGCCACTGCTGCTGCTGCCACCACCACTGCTGCTGCTGCTGCTGCCACTGCTGCTGCTGCTGCTGCTGCTGCTGCTGCTACCACCACCACTGCTGCTGCTGCTGCTGCTACTACTACTACTACTACTACTACTACTACTACCACTACTACTACTACTACCACTACTACTACTACTGCTACTACTACTACTACTGAACCTTTCCTATGAGGCGTGGGAGGGTGCGAGCGACTTTGTTTCACTGAAAACGCGCAGTGCCTGCATTAACTAACCGATTTTCTGGGCACAGAAGCGCTGCGTGCTGCCCTTGAATTGCGTAACTAAATTTCAGCGTGAGAAATACCATTGTCGAATTGTGTGTGTCACACTCTCAAAGCGTGAGACTTGAGAGCCCTGATTTAACCTCAACCATAGTTTAAGTGTCATAATAATCGTGGCAAAAGGAGATATTCAATTTGTTAACTGGACAAAGATTATTTGGTCGAATACGCTTCGCAGCTCATCCAAGCTACTTCTTCAGTTCTATTCATTTAGGATATCCACAAACATGGGCTTTCAACAAAACTAAGAGAGACAAGGACAAGAAACAAGACAACAGAGAATCAGAACCCAGGAGAAAGGGTGTAACCATTACTTACCTGGCCGGTGTCTCTGAAAAACTACAGAGGATTTGCAGACAATATGAAATCCCAGTTTATTTCAAACCCACAAACACTTTAAGACAAAAACTGGTCCACCCACAGGACAAAACACCGAGCCACAAGCAAGGCAATGTGGTCTACTCCAGTCAGTGTAGTGAAGACTGCAGTGAGCGCTACACTGGAGAAACTAAACAGTCACTTCACAAGATGATGTACCAACACAGACGAGCGTGCCAGAGTGGACCTTCATCTGCCTCCATCTCCACCTATAGAAGCCACGGGCCACTTCTTTGAGGACAGTGAGGTACAGATCTTGGCCAGAGAAAAGAACTGGTTTGAGAGGGGAGTTAAAGAGGCTATTTTTGTCAAGAAAGAGAATCCTTCCTTGAACAGAAATGGAGGTCTCAGACATAATTTGTCTCCCATCTATAACTCTATCCTCAAACCTAAATCAAAACAAAGAAAACAATAGAGTTGCCAGGTCAGGTCCAGAGGTGTGAAAACACCCATTATGGCCCTGAATGACTATGCTAGCAAGACCCCACACTCTCACTGCATATGGAATAGACTTACCTAACCTAACAGAAACTGAAAACAAATAGGTGTGGTAGTTTCATAGTAATTTCATTGTAGTTAGCTCTTCCCTGCAGCTAGATACAGTGGTACCTCACCTTACGAAATTAATTCGTTCCAGAAGTGGTTTCGTAACGTGAATTTTTCGTAATTTGAGTAGCTATTTCAATGGAAAAGGCCTGATTCGTTCCAAGGTTGTTTTTTTTATAGTGTAACGTTTTTTTATAGTGTAACTTTGTGTTCTGCGTCCTGATTGGCTAAGAGACTGTAGAGCCAGGACTAAACGTGGAATAAACCAGGTCTAGACCAGAACTAAACCAGGTCTAGACCATTTCTAAACCAGGTCTAAACCTGGACTGGACCTGGACTAAAACAGGATTAAACCACCACGTGCCGCTCTTTGCTGGTTTCGTGCGGCTGGTTTGTGGCTCGAGCTCCAGGGGATGCGGTCCGGGCGCCGCGGTTCTATCTCGTGCTCGCAGACCCGGTGCCGGTCGTGCAGACCAGGACTACCGGTGCTCCTCGCGCGGCGCGGTGAGGTGCTCCTCACGCGGCGCGGTGAGGTGCTCCTCGCGCAGCGCGGTGAGGTGAGGTGAGGTCCTCCTCCCGCGGCGCAGTGAGGTGAGGTGCTCCTCGTTTGGCGCGGGGCTTCCGGAGCCATGTCTTCCCCCACGCTTCACTATTTAATACATTTTGTTGAAAATCTATGAAAGTTTGAATGTTTAAACGAGAGAGAAATGTGAGAAAAGTTTAATTCCAGTCTGAGAAAAGTGTATAATGTGTGTGGTGAGGCATTTAGAGCCTTAAAACATGTAGAATAATTGCGGGTTATTTCTGGAACCTAACCCCTAACCCGTGTGTGTTGATAAAGTGTATTTATGTTTCGGGGCGTGCATCTGAGCGCGCATTATTTGAATTTTTGAGATTTCATGTTTCGTAACTTGAATTTTCTTTCGTATCTAGAGACCAAAATTTAACGTGAAGGCGTTTCGTAACTTGGAATTTTTGTTTGTTGGGTCTTTCGTAAGGTGAGGTACCACTGTATAAGCAGTGTCCACCAGCATCTGACCAGAACTGAAGAAGTAGCTTGGATGAGCTGCAAAACGTATTCGACCAAATAAACTTTGTCCAGTTGACAAATCGAATTTCTCCTTTTGCCCTGGATTCTACCTGGACGACTGAGGGATTCTTCACGTCATAATAATCATGATAATTGTCTGTGCTGTACAAAATAATTATAAGTGAAGTGTGTGAGAGTGAGTAGGTGGTACTGTGTTTTCAGTGTACTTTCTCTTTTGTATTTTGTCCAGGTTTAATAATGAGCAATTAGAAAAGTTAACGGAGGATTTCTTGTTGGTGGTCACAAGAACAAAAATCATGACCCTACCAAACAGATCATTTCAGACTCTCAAAGACCACAAGGCTACTTTTAATTTATTTATTCCTGTATGTTTCAAATGTTTGGGGTTTAATTCATTTAATTAGACCACAGATTTCTGCATGAACATTATTTATTTATATTATTTACCAGATTTGCACAAAAGTCACAATATAAAAACAAAACATGACCAAGGCAAAGGCAATGACAGAAAAGGACTTTGCTGACTTACACTAAGCCAGAAACATTTGAATTCACAGATCAAGATATTAAATTTGCACATTGTTACATTATTCAGTTAGCATGCTTACATCCTGGCCAGTCACACCCAAATACTAATTTATTTATTTAATGAATATCACGTAAATGAAATATTGTAAATCATTAAATAAGATATACTTTTTCCTACTCCTTTTTTGAATTTTAAAAATGAAATAATTTCAATATATATGTATATGTTTTGAATGTCTTTCCAAGATGGAGACTATATGCTGTGTGTTCTTAAATTTTATCCAATTTATTTATTTGTTTATTTATATATTTATGTATTTGCCAGATATTGCACAATACATGTTTTTTTGTTTGTTTGATTTTTTGTTTGTTTTTGCACCAGAAACTGTTTTTTATCTGTAGTCACCGAAGTGAAATTTGAAAATCCTTTTCTATCCCAAGTCATGGGTTTCATCTTTCTGTTTATAAGCAACATTTTGAGGTTTCACTTGTTAATCACCATGGCAACAGTGCTAATTCTGTATCACTCGGAAACCCATGGACAAAGAAAAAACAGCTCAAGGTTAGATTTTTGAAAATTGTGACATGAACTATATATTTTTTTCTTATAATATATGGACAGTGTCTGTATGCCACATGAAAAAAGCAATAAATAAATAATCAAACAAACAATAAAATGGGCCTATTTACCCCTGAACTAAAAATGTGGAAACATTTTTAAAACAAGAGGGACACGTTATGCTTCTGGATGGGCTCTAAGAGTAGTAAGTATGACTGGCCAGGCTGAATGTACACCTTCAATTGTAAACAGATGTATCAAAAGACACAAAAACTTCAAAAGACATGTCCACTTCCACATAAGGGACCATTGACTGTATATATAAATAGACATTGTATTAACCCACTCTACGTGATCCTGCTGTTTTTATTTCACTTTTTTTGTCAGTAAATAAATTCCTATTCCTAATATGGACCTGACTTCAAATTCGCCCTGTAACCGCTAGCATGGCGAGCTTCATTTGACTGGAGCTGACATCACACTCCCGTAGTCCACTTCTTTATACAGTCTATGTAAAGGAGGGACTTGTAGTGCTCAGGACAAGAGCAAATCTGGAGCCAGGCCCTAGATTGTGAAAAGAAGGACAAATAGCAGAAAACCAAAACAAAAAAGCGGAAAAACAAAAAACTGAGTGGGTTAATACAAACATTTTAAGACCAAAATGAGGCTAACTGCAGCAGAGACAATATTGCAATGTAAGTCAATGGGAGCCAGGGTCAGTAGGAGCCGGAAGAGCTGCATGCGAACTTTCTGTTTGGAACGCGGCGGCTAGTGCGTTAGCTATGTCCATTTATATACAGTCTATGGGAGCAACAAAAATAGCAGCTCATTACATTCATGAAGCAAAGAGACAGACAGAGAGAGAGAGAGAGAGAGGAAAGAAAGAAAGAGAGCTTGGAGCTATGAGAGTGAAGGCTTCGGAGGCACTAAATGAAATATTGTAAATCATTAAATAAGATATACTTTTTCCTACTCCTTTTTTGAATTTTAAAAATGAAATAATTTAAATATATATGCCTGTCCCATATGTACAGATAGAAAACACACTGTACAAAACATTACACATGGGCTGTAACTATTGCTTCATTTGTGTGTTTATGTAATCTGTAATCGTCATATTCTCTGGAGAATTGCTTTTTAAGATTTTGTCAAGATTGTATAGGCCTCTCCATGCAAGTGTAATTAATTTGCATTCATTATTCAATGCACATTCTATTGCACTGTTGCACTAATGCACCCTGCACATTTTTGGACATCTGTAAATAGGTATTTATTTATTCTTTGCACTGCTTTTAGATTTTGTCTTAGGTCGTTTTCACACCTGCCTTGTTTGGTTCATTTAAAATGAACCAGAGTTCGTTTGCTCCTTTGATTCTGACCTTTTGGGCTGGTGTGAATAAAAACCAAAAATCTCAATCCGGAGCAAACAAGCGAACCGAGACCACCTAAAAAGCTTGGTCTCGGCACGGTTCCATTCGAACCCTGGTGCGGTTGGTTTGAGGTGAGAATGCAGACCGGACTCGATCCGACACAAGTTGGCTTTTTGTACTTAACAAGCTCCCGTCGTATGTCGGGCATTATGGGAAACCGAGGCTGACGAAATGAAACTAAACTTACAAGGCTTATTTAAGTTTTGCGTGAAGAGCAAGAGTCAGAACTTGCTGCGCGCACATGAGCGCTGTTCTCCGTAGTCGTCTTGCCCTGTATCTTCATCGTTTGGAAATTGATTGTAAAATAGTGTAAACCTCACGATGCTGCTCAAACATTTGTGCGAACTGTAAAAACTGAGCAAACCATATCGCCATTGAAAACAGCACGTAACACCATTATTCTCCTCCTTCACATGTTTGGACACAGCGTTTTGACATGGCTCATTTCTGTCCAATGGGTGAGCAACCTCAGCACACGTGGTTTTGTTTATAGATCTTGGTTCGCTTGGGAAAAAAATGCAGTGTGAAAGCGAACCGCACCAAAATCTTTTTTTTTAATTTTTTTATTTGGTCTGGACCAAAACAAGTGAAGTATCAGACTTTCCTAGTGTGAAAATGACCTTAGATAGTTTTTGTATTGTCTTTATATTGTATTTTGTCTTTTATGCACTGCTTGCCCAGGGAGAAACGGAATTTCGATTCACTGTATGTCGAACACATTTGGCGGAATTGACAATAAAGATGACTTTGACTTTGATTATTTAGCTGCTTATAATAATAAGTTGTATATTTTTCCCATAGGGCTTCCGTAGTGCCTATCCCCCATATGTTTATAATTGTAGTTGAGCACAGAAAAAAACATTGCTTGTATAAGTTGATGTCTTAAAGGTGCATTGTGTAACTTTTTTACCACCTGCTTGTCTCCATGGAGATATTACTTGATTAATCCACAGTATGAAAAACATGAATCACAATGGAAACAGGGTAATGGTCAGATCTATGGAGAAACAAGCCTGCATATTTGTTTTTTAATGTATTTTTGAGCTATAAAACACATGTAATTGAACAAATGTGTGTGAGATAAGTTTAATGCCCTACTGTGGAACATTCCAGGCAAAGAAATAACATCTCTACGGTGACAAGCAAGTAGGAGACCAGACCCTCCACTGTAGAAGCAATAGTTACAACTTATGTATTTTTGAGATCGATTAAAACTTTATACAAAATACATCCTCTATACACCCAAACAGCACTTTCTACATTAGTTTCCTGTACATTTTTCTCTGCAGTATCAGTGTTTTTGTTGTTTTTTTGAAAAGTAGTATTTTTTTCGCTCCATTTGTCATAGAAAGACAGAGTCACTCACTTTGGAGGTCAGGTTCTTCTGTAGAAATGGATTTTTTTTTTCTCCAAATGTCCAAGAGTGAGTCGCTGTAAAAGGCCGGAGTACAATTTTACAGACTCCAAAGTACAGGTCCCTTTTCAAACATTGTACTTCACTGTGGTAGAGTGGTTGATTTATTTTGTTTATTTTGTTCTATCGACAGTGATGAATGAAGTACTCAGTTTTGTTGTTGTTGTTTGAGTACAGATACAGGGGCAAAAGATTACTCAAGTAAAATCACATGAAAAACTACTGAAGTAACTGTTTAAAAATGTAAAGGGTAAAGTATTCTGCAGAGATTTTTTACAGTTAAAAAAAATTAAAAAAATTAAAGCATCATATTCAACAATTCAGCTGATTTTACGTGATTCAACTGACTTCTTAATTTTTCTAGATTTTTGTGTGTATTTGGTTTGCTCAGGTTGGGACAGTAATTCAAATGTGCTAAAAATAAGTCACAACCATTTCAGCAGGCCTCACACCATAAAGAAATGTATGTTTTACTTTTCAGTCCAAATTTAAAATGTAGTGGAAAGTACAGACACCTGCTCTCAAATGAAGTAAAAGTAAAAAGCATCCATTGTAAAACTGACTTAAGTTAAGCACAGATACCTAAAAAATGTACTTAAGTATTGTACTTTTACTTTTGTACCTCGTTACCTTCCACTACTCTTTATCAAAAAGCAAAATAACATTAATATTTCAATATACAGTGGTACCTCACCTTACGAAATTAATTCGTTCCAGAAGTGGTTTCGTAATGTGAATTTTTCGTAAGTTGAGTAGCTATTTCAATGGAAAAAGCCTGAGCCTGAAGGTTTTTTTTTATAGTGTAACTTTTTTTTATAGTGTAAGACTGTGTTCTGCGTCCTGATTGGCTAAGAGACTGTAGAGCCAGGACTAAACGTGGAATAAACCAGGTCTAGAACAAGGTCTAAACCTGGACTGGACCAGGACTAAACCTGGACTAAACCAGGACTGGACCAGGTCTAGACCTGGACTAAACCAGGACTAGACCAGGTGGATTAAAGCGCCGCGTGCGGGTCTATTTCCTGGTTTCGTGCTAGCTCTGCCGGTGTACCTCACGAGTCACGGCTGAGGCGAGCAGCGAGGAGGGGAGGTGCCTCCCCGCACGCAGTCCGAGCTCATGAACGAACGCATGCAAGAGCCGCGGTGGTTTAATCCTGGCTTATACCTGGTTTAGAGGAGGCACGGTTTGAGCACGGGTCTCGTGCTCGCAGCCCCGCACCGGGTCATGCTGCGCTATCACACACGTGTCCGCGCGCACACTTCTCCGCCCTCCCCCCTCCCCCCACGCTTCACTATTAATACATTTTGGTGAAAATTTATGAAAATTTGAGTGTTTAAACGAGAGACAAATGTGAGAAAAGTTTAAATCCAGTCTGAGAAAAGCGTATAATGTGTGTGGCTGAGCGCGCATTATTTGAATTTTTGAGATTTCGCGTTTCGTAACTTGAATTTTCTTTTGTATCTAGAGACCGAAATTTAACGTGAAGGCATTTCGTAACTTGGAATTTTCGTTTGTTGGGTCTTTCGTAAGGTGAGGTACCACTGTATTTTTCCTGAAATATAAATAATACAGACTTTAATGAATGCCATTTAACACAATAATAGTGTTACTCCAAAGTCTAAACTGTTCCATACTATGCTATTTTTAACTGGGGACTGTTGTAGACCCCTTTATTTTTTTAAAAATTAATTAATTAATTAAAATTCATCTAGCTGCACAGCCCTTGGTTCAATCCCAGCTTCGACTTTGTCTTATTGTGTCTTTCGGCAAGGCGGTTCATCAGTCTGGTCTAATTAAAAATGCAGTGTTTCAGTTATTGGTTCTATTGGTCCTATATTTTATTTGGAATTAAAGCTTATTCTTCTCTAAACTATTGATATTTTTAACATAGCTGTGATGATGTTCTTTAAGAAGGACTTGTTTAACAGCACAGATCACCTGTTGTACTTCCAGCTGTCTGTTTTATTTGGTCTGATTAAACTCTAATTTGAGTAACAGAGCATCAGAGCTGTTCTTTCAGTTAGCTTTTTTGTCCCACTAAAAACACGACTTTCATTACTTTTTGAGGTCCCCCTAACGGCAGCTGTGATATTAGACAACAATGAATGACTTATCTAAAGTACAGTGAATCTTAAATATTTCTATGTACTTTTAGACTACTTTGATACAGGTCTAATTATATACAAAGATTAAAGCCTTCTTCACATTTTTACTGTTGACAGAGCTGGTCTCAACTCAAAATATGAAATACTGTAATATTCAAGTTCTTCCTTCTGTTTTTTATAATGTAATTATGTTTGATGCAAGTCATTTAATCTTTTCAACAATGAGAGGTAGCATAGTAAAAAATTAAATTAAATTAATAAATAAAATGTGCGATAGGTATCCAAATCCCTGTTTCATTCTTGTTTCTTTACAACATTTGAACCATTTTAAAACACCAGCTTATTACCTGAAAAAATATCTGAATAAAACCCGCACAACGCTACTCATATACAGTCAAATCAATCAAATCAGGCCCATCCACAGAAATTTGGGGGCCCAGGGCAAGAAGAAGAAGTCCAATTCTGGGCCCCTAAAACTCTGGGGCCCAGGAAACAGACCCCTTTGTCCCCCCGGTCTACTGCTCTGCTCATATGAATCAATTGTCAACCTATGTGATGCAATATAGTACTTTGTATCTGAACAGAGCAAATACCCCTGAACTACAGCTCTGGAAAAAAATAAGAGACCACTGCATTTTTTTCTGAAATCAGCATCTCTACATGTATTACAGCCATTCCATTCCAGCGTCTGTTGAATTCCAACACAAACACAAAGCTGAGCTACTTCAGAAGTGGAATAAAGCGACTCAAGGACAATGTGAAAGACTTGTGGAGAGCATGACAAGATGCATGAAAGCTGTAATTAAAAATAAGGGTTATTGCACCAAATATTGATTTCTGAACTCTTCTTAAGTGTAAACATTAGTATTATGTTGTTTTAAAATGAATTTGATCTTGTTTCTTTGCATTGTTTGAGGTCTGAAAACCATCCGTCCATCTTCTTCCGCTTTTCCATTTCTGGGTCGCGGGAGCAGCAGTCCAAACAGATCTGCTGCCCAGAACACAATGCACCAGCCCCCATGAATCCTCCCGCAGGTGGTGGGTCCACGGGAGGACGGCCCATGTCAAAACTGGCCTTGATGTACTTCTGTCATGGGGGCTAAGTTCTCAAAAAAATGGGATGTTATACATTGCAGTCAATGACTCCATAATTTGAGACGGACAGAAATCTTGTCAAGCTGCTCAATGTGAATATAGTGTAGTGTATTACTACTTGTCTGCTTTCTCTCGATTTTGACCTCAGGACCTGGTTCAGCATAGAATTGAAAATCAGGTCTGAAAACATGTATCTTTTTTGTTATTTTGACCATTTGTCATGTTCTGCAGATAAATGCTGTAAACCAGGGGTCACCAAACTTTCTCTAGGGGCCACATTATCTCTCCTGACTGTGACAGGGGGCCGGGTAGGCCGTATAACAGAATTGTACGACCCGGACCAAAATGACCACCAGCAGGCCTCATGACTAGCCTGGTACAGCCATCCACAAAATTATATCAACACAGAATTCATGGCACATATTTGTTTATCGTTACTAGTGGTTTGCAAAAGTAGTAAGTACTTCACACTTTGTTTTAAATTTAAATACCTCAGATATTCCATTTACTTATTTTCTAATAACAATAACATCAAAGTTAAGAAATATAAAGGAAAGAAACATCTGCTGAATGACACTGGCAAAGAAGAGTGTAAATTAACAAATTGTAGGTAGGCCTGTTGATATTAACAATAATAATAGGTTATTAATAACAATTGTATTAATAATAATTGTGTGCAGCACTTGACAGAAGTCAAATAAATAGGCCTATAAAATAAACACATTTTTAAAAATCGACGGCCAATTCAGTGGCAAATACGTCTTTAATATGTAATTATATAACTATAAATACTTCATATAAATATCATTTTTTAACAACAGAATACAAGATGCATTACAAAAAGTAATTAAAAAAAACTTTTGCGAATTGCCTCATAGGGCCATTTCAAATGGTGGGAGGCAGAGGGGCTGGGGGGCCGGTCAAAGGTGCGTGGTGGGCTGGAGTCGGCCCACGGGCCTTAGTTTGATGACCCCTGCTCTAAACGATAACTTTTTTTTTTTTGAATTTGGGGGAAATGTTGTCAGTAGTTTATAGACTCAAACAAAAATGTTCCTTTTGCCTAAACACAGACCTATAAGTAGTAAAATCAGAAAAACTGATAATTTTGTAGTGGTCTCTTATTTTTTTTTCTAGAGCTGTAGTCACTGGTTCAGTTCAGGTCTTGCAATTATACTGCACCACAGCGATATCTGAAGTACTTTTTCCGTGTTACTTCACAAAGCAGTTCAAGTCCGGCTAATCAGGAAAACTCAGAAATGCAGCTTTGTAACATGTCATTACCTCACTGTTATAGCCACTTACTCACATAAACTTCCATTATATGTAAAGTTAATCAAACATGGCTAATCACGGTCACTACACTGCTAAAAGCATGTGGTAGTTCTTTTAAATGTCAACAGTTACTCAAACCATTGTACTTCTATTTAAAACATTAATTAAAACAACCAAAATAATATGTATATGTTTTCAAGCACTGTTGAAGTCAGCCCTACCGTAAGTACAAGTATCTGGGTACATGATTTTCTGATCGGCTAGGAGTTCATCGTTAACCGTTAGCTCCTCTAATTCAGTTTCAGTATAATGATCCGTGCTTTCTACCATCGACGTCTCCTTTACGGCGCTATAAGTTAGAGCAACACTGTAAGCAGCCGGTTTATCAGACCCTTTCCTACCGCAACCGCAAATTTTTCGGAAAGAAGCACGGAATTTTTGAGACATGGCGTTGTAGATCACTGGGTTGATGGCGCTGTTGAGATAAATGCAAACTCTGCAAAAAAGGAGAAACCAGTTGTCCAAATAGGGGTGGTCTATGAAGGAGTTGACCACCACCAGGGTGCGGTAGGGCATCCAGAGCATTGCAAACAGGATCACGACCACAGCTAGCATCTTGGTTACCTGAAAAGGGGATCAGGAAAGGCATGGTTAAAAAGGTGGGGTGATATGTTTTTGTTTTTTTTATTTTCTGATCTATGTGATAATGTTTAACACAGAAACCCTGCATGTTTAGGCCAAGTTCTTCTCCTTGTGATGTCATGCAGTAATGCAGGAAGATGTGCACTGTGTTTTAAGCTCCATACATCTTCACTATGATCATTTGGATAATTTCAGCCCTAGAATTGCCCATCTCTACTGAACAAAAGGTAAAAGGTATAGCTGTTAACTTCAAAACTATCTCTTCACGGCATCACAAGGTGGAAGAGAGCATTTTGAGCTTTGGAGATGTAGACAGACAAAACATAAAGTATTACTCAAACATGTGTGAATGAAACAAAATGCAACTCAAGGGATGTTTTTGAGGAGGTAATAACATATACATATATATAACATGGCTTAAAGCTCACAAGAGTCAATTTTGCATAATATAGGACCTTAATATACTGTAGATTTGCTCATTTGGTTTTGCATGTTAATGAATATAACATAGCCATAGCTGTGGACTCCCATCTGACTCATTCACACACCATAAGTACACCTATAGTGACAAGATGGGTGAAGTGTCTTGCCTAAAGACACAACAGCAGCATGCATTAGACGCACTGCCACTACAAACTAGGCCCAATCCTGCTCAACTTCTCAGATCAGACAAGATTGATCAGAGAAGATCGAGGTGGTGTGTCAACCTAATTCTCTCTGAAATATTATTGCTTTGCCTGGAATTTTCCATAGTATGACTTTAAACATAATTATCCATCTAGCATTTATTCATAAAGTGTCATAATCTTACAAATTTTATAACACTTGGTGCTGCTAGAATGTTTCTTCATTCAATGATTTTATCCCATACTGAATATTGCATCACAAGTTGGTCTCTCACCACTGTTACCAATTTGAAAATAATTGAATCACTGTTTAAAAAATCTCTTAAAGAACCTAATTCATTTCATGTATGTAAAATTTTAAATAAGTACAATCTTTTAAATTTTGAAAATTTTATAAATTTTAAGTATGTATGCTTCATTTACAAAGCGCTACATGGACTAACCCCACCCCCCATGTCTGTCTTTTTCAAACCTAAGACATCAAGTGGTCTGAAAACCAGGGCCTCCTCCAGAGGAGACTGTGAGGTCCCCCACAGAAGAACCGCCTTTGGTCAGAACACTCTCTCTGTGAGGGCCACTAACATCTGGAACAGTCTTCCTCTGCACATACAGGAGAGCCCTACACTGATCACTTTTAAAACACAACTGAAACTATGGCTGAAAACCAACCAGTCATGTGACCACTAGACTTTTGTTTGTGCTGCTTGTATTGTATTACCTGGCCAGCCAAATGATATCTCTCTGTATTTCCTATACAGCGCGATACCATTTGGACACCCTCGCTCCACCCTCGCTCCTCCGGTTTAAAACGGACTCCGTGATTCTGATTCGTTCAAAGATGGTGATGTCAGTGCACCCGCCTTTGCCCGCAAAGTCACTCTTAGGCAGCGGAAGTTCCTCCTCAGTTTTGAATCAAGATGGCGCAATCTCTGATTGGTTCACTTAGCTGTCTGTCTACGCACAACCGCAGCGCATTCTGAACCAAGCGTTACCAGACTCATCCGCTGTTACAGCGATGAGTCATGGATTCTTCCAGGCAATGTATTGTATATTGTGTTTTTATGTATTTGCCTGCCTAGGGACTACGGATGAAAACTAGCTTTGTAGCTAAAATTCGGCATATTTACATTTGTTTTATACTTATGTTCATTAATGTGCATTGTCCCTATTAAATAAATAAATAAATAAATAAATAAATAAATAAATAAATAAATAAATAAATAAATAAATAAATAAATAAATAAATAAATAAATAAATAAATAAATAAATAAATAAATAAATAAATAAATAAAGTGTGTTTCTATTGCTTAAAAATACGATAATTCCTTCTGTGAATTGGGGTGACTCTCCACAGATCTGACCTGTAAGCGTAGTGATGTAACCTGCCTGTCTCCCTTGTGCAGTGCACCTTTAAGGAATAGTATACCTTGATCTGGTCTCTCTCTTTGTATTTTATTTTATTTTATTTTATTTTTTTTTTACTGAAAGAGCACACTAAATCACAAACATGATGGACGGTGTATCTAGTCTCATATCTTTACACTATCAACTCGTCCAGACTCAGTGTTCATACAAAGGTGTCATTGTGTACTTTGTCGGGGCCCATCTGAAGAAGCTCAAGACAAAAGTAACACAGAGCTGCTCTTAACAACACAGCTGCAAATGAAGAGAGGGAAGTGACGAGATTCAGGAATCAAAGGCGGACATGCATTGTCCCCATCAGATCTGAAACGCCTCTGGGAGATGATTTTTATCTCCCGTCTCCAATGGTTACGGATGGAGTCTATTGTATAAAGGCAAAGCTGGTGCAAGCAGAGTTCTGTGTGTAAATACAATAATTTGAACAGTATGTAGATTTAAATATGCAAGGCCATTACCTGTAATGTGATCAATACTATTTACATTCTATGGTATAAAGATGCACGCGTAACTTTTCTGATGGAGGGTCCGCCAACCTTGGAGATCTTATTGTTTTGTTTGGAATGTCCCAGCATGGCATTAAACATATCCTTTTTTGCATTTACTCAGTGACATTGGCTGTTATTGACCTAAATTCTTGTTAATATGCGTGGGTTCTGACATGTAACTTCTGTCTCCGTAGAGATAAATAAGTGTAATGCCATACTGTGGAAATTTCCAGGCATTATCTTCATGGAGAAATGATGAGAGATGATGGACCCTCCACCAGAAAATGAACACATGTAATATTTGTAATGTTTATATTTTTCCAACGTGCAATATCGTTTTTCAATACTCTCCTTGTTACTGTTTTATTATTATTACTTATTCGATTATTACTTATTTTATTATTATTATTACTTATCTTTATGGCAATCTTGCCTGCATGCACTTTTCTTTCTTGTTCAAACTGTCCATACCTGGAGCTACTGTGACAAGTAAATTTCTCCTGCGTGAGATCAATAAAGTCTTATCTTAGCTTTCTTATTTTTCACACCCACGCATTTGTTTGCAAGTCATTTTTAAGTAGTAATTATATTTTCTCTAGACAAAAATAAATAGTTGAATGTTCTTACTATATGAAACTGTGCATAATAACGCATTAAAAAAAACAAAAAAACTATTGTTCTTTTGATACAGGTATAATGCAATCCATAATGAGCTTCAGCTTGCCATAGCAATAAACAATTCAAAAGTAATTTATCTTGAATTGTGAAAAGTGTCGCCTATAGATTGATTAAAATTGTAAAATAATCTTTTTATTATCCAAATGAAACCGCATGCACTTCTAGCCAAATGTTTCCAGTGGTGGGAATGGCGCCAGGTACTATTTTTACTGTTACTACTGCGCCTTTCCCATGCGTAAAGGAGCTCTCTGTAACTCCAGGCGCACCTTACCGCAGTGGACCATTTGGCACAGCCCGCAGTGCGCTGAGCCCTGGCCCGGTGCCACCCACCTGTCTCCGGGAGGTCGCGGTGGAGCTGGAGTGGCGCGAGTTCTTGCAGCTCGTGTTGTTGTTGGTCGCGTGGTTGTTGGCTTGTCCGTTCTTCTTCTTCTTCTTCTTTTCCTTTGGGTTCGACGGCAGCGGATTCAAGAACAGGATCCTGGCGATGAGTCCGTACAGCACCGCGGACAGCAGTAAAGGCACCACGAAGAACACGCCAAAGTCAAAGAAGTAAATTGGCAGATAATACTTCCTGGAAACTCTGTAGCCGCACGTTGTAATGATGATATTGTCGTATATTAACTCCTGAATGTCCGACAGGTAGAACCACATTACGCAGTAGAGAGACGTGAAAACCCAGACGGACACAATAATCTTTTTAGCTCTGGAAAGCGTGCAGAGAAACTGGGCTTTGATCGGGTGGCAGATTGCGATGTATCTCTCTATTGTGAACGCAGTGATGGAGCAGGAGGACGCGTTGATGCCGAGGTACTGGAAGTAAGTGATGCACAGGCAGCCGTAGTGTCCGAACACCCACGAAGCGAAGATGCTGTCGGGTATCGCGGGTAAACCTGCCGCGATGAGAACCATCAGATCCGCCACGGCCAAACTGACCAGGTAACAGTTGGTGGGGGTCCGCATGTGCTTAGTGGTCAGCACAACCAGGATCACCATCACGTTTCCGACCATCCCCAAAGCGCAGATGAGGAAGAGTAAAAAAGTACTCACCACTTTGTACTGGATGCTGGAGTCGATCCATACACCCAAAGTCTGGTTCACTACTGTGGTCGAGTTTTCCATTTTTACGCACGGCAAAAATCACAACAAACTCAAAACTATCAAAACACTGGAGACAGTTCTATACTACTAATTGTGTCCATTGATGAAAATTGACAGTTTCTCGGAGCGGTGATGCGCCTTTTGCGTCGGAGCGCGCGGTAAGAGTGGCCGGTGGACAGATGGCGCTTTGATTATGCGTTCCGATCTTGGCACCGTGCGCTCGTTACGCATGCGAACGGATAAGTCCATACTGACATTTCCGACCACAGACCACCGTCAGACCACTCAAATAGCCTTTCTCTGTCGCCAAAAATGTCCGTGATGCTCCTTCCTTTCACAAACCAGGGATGAGAGTGAAGTCTTGAACCGTTCTTCTCATACGTAACCGATTTCCGATGATGCTGTGCCCTTGGTTGATGCGTAATAGGCATATGACGCATGTTATAATAAATATTTCCTGTTTTTAAAAAATGATGGCCATAAAGTACCCTTAAGACTTGGCCTGGTCCATAAATTTCAGAGTGATGACACATAAGGACTGTTGCCATAGTGATTAACCATTTGAACATAATGGGAAAAAGTCTGCAAATATATAACAGAAAGCTGAAAGTGATTTAAATTGCTAATATTTGATTTTTATATGAAATTATTTAAACACAAACGCACCAAAAATAGAAATACTACATTAATAACTATTTTTCATGCAAAGCAATCACACCATATTTCTGTTTTAAAGGCGGTGTAACTTTTCTGCCGGAGGGTCCGTCACCTTCTTGTATTGATGGAGGTGTCGTTGCTGTGCATGGAATGTTCCACCATATAGCATTAAACTCCATCCATGGAGACAAGGAGATGACGCGACCAGGCCCTGTCATATGGAGTGGAAAGGGGACCCCAATCCCCTAATTTTAGGTGTAAATTAGTACACCTAACTGAATAAACGAAAGATACGTTTAATGCCATACTGTGGGACATTCCACTTAATGCAATTAGATATCCATGGAGACAAGTAGGTGACAGACCCCTCACTAGAAAAATGATATAGTGCACCAAATATCACAACAAATAATTTTATATAAATGTAAATATTCCTGCAAGATCCACATACATATCCTATACATCCTACATTAATTTGGATTTGCTGATGTTGAGAAAAGAACAAACAGAACAGAGATAATTTAATTAACAATGTAAATGGAATACATTTATTTATTTATTTATTCATTCATTTTGAGCAGGTCAACACAAGGAAATAAATACAGGTAACCAATATACAGTCAGATACTTTTTTTTTTTTTTTTTGCTAAAAAATTGTATAATTTTTTTTTTTTTATTTAATTTATTAAATCCCACCCGTCTTCCAAAACATAACTTAAATTATTAATTAGCTTCCTTATCAGCTCAGTTGAAAGAAACAAAAACAAAACAAAGGCAAATTGCATTATTGTACAAAAAAAAAAAAAAACTGATACAGAAAGGTGCCATTTGATGATTCATTCAAACTCGTCTCTTTCTGTATTCAGACCAGACCATGTCTTTATACACGAACTTAAATTTGTGAATATTTTGGCAGAGCTTTTGCTGTAAATCCAGAGCATTCCACATTTTTACCCCACATACAGTCACACAGAAACTTTTACGAGTGCTTCTAACATTCAGCAAAATTAAGTTTCCATAACCTCTCAAATTATAAATGTTCTCTTTAAGAGCAAAACATTTTTGCAATTTTTTTGGCAAGTGTTTATTAAATGCTATATGCTTTAAAAAGCATAATCACTGTATAATATTTTACAACATTGACTTCTGGATTTCCGCAAACATGTTGGCCACACAGCAGCAATTTCCTTCTTAAGAGTTTTTAGGCTAGGTTTTTAGGTTTTTGTGTATGGGAGTCTCAAGTGTCCTTAATGGTCCTTTATTACACTAAATTGTCTCTTGTGAGTTTTAAGTAATAATGTTATTTCATCAAAAACATACCTGGAGTTGTGTTTTGTGTCATTCACACATGTTTGAGTAATCCTGCATTATTGGGCTGTACAACATCAAAGCTCATAATGCTGTTCCACCTTGTGATGTCATGAACACATGAGCACAAAAACATGCTCTAGGTAAAATCCTCCAGCTGAAGTCCTGACCAAGCCTAAGCAGTAAGATCATGGAGATGGTCCTCGGGCACAGGCACGTGCTGCCCACTGCTCCTAATAAAAGGATGGGTCAAATGCAGAGGACAAATTTCCCTTTGCGGACAATAAAGAATAATAAATAAATAAATGAAGTGGTAGTTTTCAAGTTAACAGCTACCTTTTTTTCTTTAGTTCAGTAGAGAATGGCAATTCCAGGGCTGAAATTATCTAAATGATTCTATGACGATGATTTTAGTGAAGGCGTACAGAGTTTGGAGCACTTCCTGTAGGTGGAACAAAGTGTTTTCTGTTTAAGAGAAGAACTCAACTTAAATATGCACGGTGTGTGAATGAAACAAATCACAACTCCAAGTATGTCTCTGATGAAGAAACAATAATATATTATTATTACATAGATCAGAAAATAGCGTAATTTGGGCTTTTTAATGATAAATTAATGGACCTCTTACATAATTCAGTCTCTAATTCACACTGAGGACATCATCACCGGTACAGTGTATGTGAAGGGTGTGGACACAGACACAGCTGGGCTCTTTCTGCTCATGTCCAGGGTTTGAGAGACAAAATTGATCAGCTCCACAAAGAAAGACCAGATATTTGGAAAAATGAAATTCTTGTTAAGAAGTATGTCTGTGTTATCAGTATAATGAAAAAAATGTTGTCTTGATTTATTCACAACCAAAACATCTTCTATCTAAACAGTAGGCTGTATATATAAATGGACATAGCTAACCCGCTGTTCCAAACAGGAAGTGAGCATGGGTGCGCTTCCAGCTCATCAACTCTGGCTCCATTTGACTTTACATTGAAAAACTGTCACTGTCCTCACTCTGAGACCGCTGCTGTCAGGCTCCTCATTTTGGTCTTAAAATGTTTGCATTAACCCACTCCACATGATCCTGGTGTTTTATTTTTCTTATTTTGTCCGCAAATAAATTCGTAATATGAAACTCGGCTCCAAATTCTCTCCTATAACTGCTAGCTTCGTGAGCGTCATTTTACTGGAGCTGAATATGGGTGACATTTTGTGGTTAAGGAGTAAATTATAGATCTATTCTGAAAGTGGTGAACAATGAGCCTCTTGCTTTGGTTTACCAGATCCTAAGATTGAAACTAATTTGCATAAGTTTGAAAATGTGTCCACAGTAAATGACAGCTAATGGCACCTCAGAGTGTTATTGATTTTTCTTTTTATAAGGTACTAGGTAACTAGGCACTAGGTAACTTTTCTGCTGGAGGAACTGGCATCTAATCGTCTTCATAAAGATGCCATTGTTTTGCCCATAGTGAGGAACTTTTCTATCTCCATGGAAACAAGCAGGTTACACCACTACACCAAGTTAAAGGCACAGATCTGTGGATTGCCAACCCTGCTCATAGTAAGGGTGCCAGTTTTTCAATGTATTTTGAGTAGTAATTTAATAAATGCAGGATACGTGAAAAGTCCCTCAGTCGTCCAGGTAGAATCCATGATCAAAGGAGAAGTTCAATTTGTCAACTGGACAAAGTTTGTTTGGTTGAAAACGTTTCGCCGCTCATCCGAGAGGCTTCGTCAGCTCTGATTGGTTTTCAACCAAACAAACTTTGTCCAGTTGACAAATTGAACTTCTCCTTTGATCATAAATGCAGGATAGTTAATATCTAGAATCTACACCATGGAGATGAGCAGATGACAGAGCCTCGGCCAAAAAGTTACATAGTGCACCTTTAAAAACATTTTTACAGGGTAGTAATGTGTTGCTTTTCAACCGCCACCACTTCATAGGCATAACTGAGTTCATCTTGACAGTATTTCTTAGCCATGCTGTACATTGTCCATATTCTATTATAATAATGTAGCTTGTACATCAATCCAGGGACAGAAACGTGACAAAATCAGTTTGTTTGTGTGGGGGTGAGAGCGCTCCTCCACACCAACTGTGCTCCACCAGAGGAGCTCAAAGAACCAAAGCTGCACTATTCCAGTCATTGTGTTTTGTGTGCCCATGAAGGCTCTGGAGCAGGTGGAACAGCAGTTTATGTAACCATCAGCATTCATACGGCCCTGATCACGTCTCAAGACTCAGGACACGTCAGTGAGTACAAGTGTGTTCTGTTACTGTTCCACTGAATCTGGTGTAAATTAAAGATATGATCAGGAAGCATAAAGCACTCCAATTATTCACACATCACATTAGCTGATAGTGCTTTTAATAACCAGAGTAACATTAAGCCCCAGTACATTAAAGGTGCCCACTGTGGTGCCCACTGTGGCAGCTGGCATCTCCTGCAGCCTTAACACTGTTTATCTTCAGATTAGATGAGATTCATGTATAGCTACACATTATGGTATTAAACATACATGATAATAAATGCCTTACTTTTGTAATGCCCTTTATAGGCTCGATAAAGTCTCTCAAAGCTCTACACTGTAGTCACTGTTCACTAACAGACAGTACAGAGGCTGCCAATCTGTGCCACTCCTCCAACCACCACCCATCACTCACCTCAGATTCTTACTGTAAGATGGGTGAAATGTCTTGCCAAAGGGCACAACAGCAGTCTATCATCCAAATCAGTGGTTTCATTATTAACAGGCTAAAATAATCTACATAAATACTGTATGTGCCACCGCGGCCCCCCATCTTGTCTGTAGAGTTTAGGCATTTATACACAAATAATATCAGTCTATTTCAGCACTCTCCACCATATGGCCCACCAAGATGATAAAACTAGATCTAAAATCCAGAAAGCCTTGTGCTGATGGGCCAGTCTCATTTACAGTATGTGGATAATTACAAGGAAGCCAAATACTCAAGTCAGTGAATCAATGGACCTTCATGTAAATTCGTTCTCATCTGAAAAAATGCCCGTATAAAAATAATTTGAAGTACTTTAGTGCCACCTTCTGGACAAGTACAACTACTACAACTCTGAAGGTAAACTAATGTAAAGTTCTCCCTGGGTTTAATGAGTTTGTTGTATCCCCTATGGTTCTGTAATGGACTGTTACAGTGGACTAGAGACTGTCAACTCGTGAAGACAGCTGTGACTCTTATCAGTGATTATGTTTATTTCATTTGGGCTCATTTGGGGAATGACAAGTTTGATCAAATTTTGATATTGGCATGAGCAAAAATGCAGTATAAAGAAAGCTGTCTGTGCGTTGTCATCAGAGGATTGTGTAAAAGCTGCTTTATACAGACGCTCCTCAACTTACGAACGAGTTACGTTCGTTAGTTGAATTTGTTCGTAAGTCGTCATTATATGTTTAAGGCTTGTATAAGTTATCTATATGGATTTGTACTGCATTTAAATAACACCAATATCACTAATAACACAATAACACTAATAAATAACACTAAATAATACTAATATGCTTTTTAAAAATATGGAAAACTGATGAGAGGGACACAGAGGCAAACGCAGCCAGCTGAGAGAGACAGAGCGCGCGTGTGTGTGAATGTATGTGTGAGACTGTGTGTGTGTATTTACCTCCTATTTTCCTTGAGCTCTTGGGGAAAGATTTGCCCTCTTCTTAAAACATGCAAACCAGCCATGGCTGGCAGAAAAGGTTTCTTCCGCAGCACTTTCTCCTGCATTAGCCTTAAGGTTATTAAAAAGCGATATGGCCTTCTCACTGATCAGCATAAGGCTCAAAGCCGCTGCCGCTGATTTTCGAGCCAAATACCAAGAAGTTTCTCTATCTCTTCCATGAGTTTCCCTCTCTTCTTGCTTATGATGTAAATGTATTGTATAGCCCAATGGATAAAATTTATGTTTTAAGTATTTTTTAATCAAAGACTGTATATATAAATGGACATAGCTAACCCGCTAGCCGCAGCGTTCGAAAAAGGAAGTGAACATGGGGGCACTTCCGGCTCCATAGGCTCCAGTTGACTTTACATTGAAAAATCGTCAACCCTCAACCCATCCTGGTGTATTTATTTCACTGTTTTGTCCGTAAATAAATTTCTATTTCTAATATGGAACTGGCTCTAAATTTGCTCCTATAACCTATAACCTTTTCACCAATAAAAAACTAAATATGTTGCCCTATTTTTCCAAGAAATGAGTTCATTCTGACATTTATAATCTCTTTGTCCCATTTGAAGGTGACGTAAACCAGTAACATTTAGATCACCTCTGACTACAGATGGAAAACTAGCTTCAGCTATAATCTGGTGTAAAGCATCTTTAATGTTTTTGCACATTGTCCCTGTCAAATAAACTAATAAAGAAAGAAAGAAAGAATGATTAAATGAGGCCAATTTTGACGAGTTTTAATGTTGTGTGTAATGGTGTTTACAAGAAGAAAAAGAACATCTCTGCGTCTGTCACGTCATGTCTGAGTCAAACATTGGCATTGGATTTTATAAGCTGCGACAACATCTGGGAATGAACTGTGTTTTAGAAAAGTGTAGGTGGGATGCCGCCCCCAAACATAAGAGTCCAGGAAGGTGGGATCTTCCACTTGTTTTGATCTTCACCCTAAAAATCCAAAAATAATGTATTATAATTTCCTTATAAATTTAGAGTTGTTGCAGAACAGAAATTTCTATCTATAAGGCTTGTGTGGGTGGATTTTATAATATGCACCAATCTCATGTATGTACAGCACAGCGGGACTGAAAAAATGTAAAACTGCGGAGCTGCACTTCCTTCGCCATTCATTGTGTATTGGGAATTAGAGAGAGATAATTGGAAGAGACGCGAGAGCCTCTCCAGGCACGGATGTCCTTTATCCGAGCCTCCGAACCTCTGAAACAGCAGTGGTTTAATTTTATTTTCTGTGGAAATGTGTTTTTTTTTTATGGAACACGTCTCATATCTTCCTCCGCGCTTAAAACACGGAAGTGTGTGACAGCCAGTGTTCCCTCTAAGCTGCGCGCCTGCGCAATTGCGCACTGCTCGCACATTCTCAGCGCACAAGAAAACCTTATGCAGCGCACTGTAAATGAATTAGATCTATATTTTTTTCTATATCATTTTGCTGTGTAACTCAATGAGTGACAGGTGCCCAGCCAATCATACGATACGATTCACTTACGCTACGCAGCCAATCATGGCATTGACAGTACTTGTGTACGTGCCCTGCCCATGCACGCTATAACAGTAATAACAGTGCAGCGGAGTTAAGATACGCTAATGCTAACTAGAGCTCCCTCTAGGTGCGTGCGTGCAGCGCATAAAATAAAATCTAACCTCAACTGAAAAACAAAGCGCTGGTTAGACGCACGGAACGACCAATCTGTTTCAGAGACATATTTATGGCTCTGACTGTCTTCATGAGGCTATCTCATGCACTGAGGCTTGATTTTGGAAAAGGATTTATTTACGCCCTATCCATGACTGCTCTGACCTCCCCACCTTCAAAAAACAGCTCAAGACTCACCTTTTAAAAACTGCTTTTAATGTTTCTTAACGTTTAATGTTTGTTTGATTGTCTATTGTTTTATTACTTATTTTACCTTCTGTACAGCGTCTGGGTATCTTGAAAAGCGCTTTATAAATAAATTGTATTATTATTATTATTATTACAGTATTAGGGAACTACTAAGGCGCCATATAAAAGCATCAAGAAGTACCATGTCATGGGATCTTTAAATATAGATTTATTTTACGACTCAGCTAATTCCCAGACAAGCAGACAGAAGCAGAACAGCCAGGTGGCTCTGTGAATATGGCCTATTCATGAATCTATTAAAGGTCCCATGGCATGAAATTTTCACTTTCTGAGGTTTTTGAACATCAATATGAGCTGCCCTACCCTGTTTAGCAATTTTGGACAAGGGAAATTTCTGACGTCACACTTGGGGGAAGGTTTCCATCCCCCGTCTGGATGTCTACCCACCATCTCTGGAAATCACGCCCAGAGAATTTGGACTGCAAACATGCTATGAGTTACGAGCTGCGTTTTGTTTTTTGTTTTTTTGCCTGGTCGGATGTCCTTTATCCGAGCCTCTGAAACAGCAGTGGTTTAATTTTATTTTCTATGGAAATTTGTTTAAGAGTGTTTTTTTCCCATGGGACGCTTGTCCCATCTTCCGCCGTGCTTAAAATACGGAAGTAGGGACAGCGCACATCGCACAGCTAAACCAGGAAACAGTGGTGTATTTGGCCCCACCCCCACCCGCTGCACTGACCTGTCTCTGTCCTCCTCATTTGCATTCAAGCAACACGCCCAGAATAAAGTGTTCAGAGCCACGTTTCTGAATAGGACTGCCTTCAAGAGGCTCTCTCATGCACTGAGGCTTGATTTTGGAGAAGTCATATACAGTATTAAGGAACCATTAAGGCGTCATATAAAAGCATCAAGAAGTACCATGTCATGGGATCTTTAAAATCTATTAAAACAGATCTATAGACTCTATTCACGCTTATGTCACAAACCCAAAAGATGTTTGGAAACATGCGGATGATGACTTCCTTTAGGCTCTGTTGGTGATGTCATTGTATTCTTTCTTTTTTCCTTTTATAAATTGCAGATTAATTTGTGTATTATAATTTGTATAACTTCATTAAAAAAATAAAAGATATCATTGTAGCTTTCCATTATATTCGGCAGATTAACTTACAGGCAACCAGCTGCCTGTAAGTGATCGAAGACACGATTAGAGTCGCGTCCCCCATGGAAAGCTTTGGCAGGTTGTGAAGAGAGCTGCTGCTGAATCCACAGTTTTATCACCATTATTATTATTTTTTATTATTTTAATAGATCCATGGTTTTATCATATGTCCAGTGTTGGTAACTACACCAGAAGTTGTCATCCGCATGTTTCCAATCGTCTTCTGGTAAGCATGAATAGAGGTTATTGTGCTGTCCAAGTCAATAATGTGTACAGGGGTGTGACTCACAGGATTGTCCAGCAGGTGGATCCAGCTATTGAGATGATTGATCAATGTGAACGCGTCTGGGATGTTGTCTCCCTCAGAGCAAAAGACCAGCAGCACAGCCAGTGGGAGGTCCTCTGCACAACTACAGGGTCATAATAAAAATACACATTAAAATATTTTGTACACTAATGGTATCGTAAATGTAACAGTTTGGCTTCAGTGTATTCCAGATTTATAGAGATTAGACATTACAGACACAAGCCCAGCATCACGTCACTGCATTTGGGAAAAGAAAAAAAAAACAATATTGGCAAAAAGCAGAAATTATTTTCAATGAGGTTTTGTACCTGTCAGTGTAAAGCCCTTTGGTGATGCCGCCTCCTGGGATGTAAAGTCGTGGCTCTGAAGTTCCATCTGTTAAACCAGGAAAAGCCTGAACTTTCTCCATCTCCAGCCACCTCAGCTCCTTCAGTGCCTCCTCACTCAACTTCAGCATGGAAGGGGTGACCAGATACCTCAACGGAGACCTACACGACAACAAGAAAAGTATTATATTCTCAGGCATTGGTTCTCAAACTGTGGAAGAGTATCACTAATCAGGGTGTTTCGTAGTCTTGATATTGTCACATTTAGTAGTTTCGTAGTACTCGAGACTGGTCTTGGTCTCAAGACCGTTTTTTTAATTAAGTCTTGGTTTTGTCTCGGTCTCTGGACCGTGGTCTTGGACAGATCTTGGTCTCAATTATAGCAGTCTCGACTACAACACTAATTTAGAGCGGATATAAAAATGTTTTTGTTTAGTTCTTTATTTGGAGCATGTCCTGGTTAAGACTTAAATTAAGACCAATTCAGGACTGCTTTGAACAGTGTTTTAAAGGGATATGCCACCCCCAGGTCAAATTTGGGCATCTCCCCACAGTCCAGAGACTAAAATAAGTGGTGGAAAGCGTTTTCCTGCTCACCCAGCCATCGTCCGAGTCTGTCGCCACTGACCGCCGCGGTATCTGGTGCTCCTCCGCCTTAGACTGGAGTCTAACGTCGCCAGAGAAAGATTTCGGCCAAAAGGAATTAATTTGCTCGATGCGTTTCCCAATTACTTTGTGTGTAGTGCGCATTCATATCGAGTGCAAATAAATGTGCAAATCAACACGGAGAGCTTGCCTTGGTCATTTTGGGTGGGAACTATTTTCCAGTGCGTAAGAATACAGCCGTATCACGCAGTACGCTACCAGGGGAATCCCAGTTACGCACCGGGAAGGGAGTTCCCCTGTTGCACAACGTGGTGCGTGATACGACTGTATTCTTACGCACTGGAAAATAGTTCCCACCCAAAATGACCAAGGCAAGCTCTCCGTGTTGATTTGCACATTTATTTGCACTCGATATGAATGCGCACTACACACAAAGTAATTGGGAAACGCATCGAGCAAATTAATTCCTTTTGGCCGAAATCTTTCTCTGGCTACGTTAGACTCCAGTCTAAGGCGGAGGAGCACCAGTTACCGCGGCGGTCAGTGGCGACAGACTCGGACAATGGCTGGGTGAGCAGGAAAACGCTTTCCACCACTTATTTTAGTCTCTGGACTGTGGGGAGATGCCCAAATTTGACCTGGGGGTGGCATATCCCTTTAAGTAGACTTACGGTAGGTAAAGTTCTGTTCTGTACATTGATGTAAGAAAAAAATTGATTCAGTAATATATCGTGATACTTCATTGAAGAATTCTCAAATCAATTAAAAATGCATCTGAATTGATTTTTTAAATCATATTTTTCAGAATAATTTATTTGTTACATTCACTATTCTAATGATTTCAAAATGTTAATTATATTTCATGCAATTTTGTTTTTATGAATGTGTAGTTGAAAATATTAATTGATTAAATAATTTTTGATAAATCACAATGCATCATCCATTGTTTTAATATTGTGATGTATCGGAATATATCAAGATACAGTATATTGGAATATATCCAATCAGACTAAAGGCAAGGGACACCCCTTGATTTAGTACTGAAATAGACCGGGATAACAAGATAAACTTTAAACTTGAGGACTATTAGACTATTAGTCCAAGTATAAGTTTTATTGATTGAGTACAAACCTGTATATTGTCAATATTACTTACCCTTGCAGCTGTTTGTCATCCCTCTGATAAGCGTGACTACTGGACAGCACTATTGTCCTGGAGAAACCACTGGTTTTGATCCAAGACATAAGCACCTGACGAAACGCTTTGGTTCTTTTCTGCAATTACAGTAATGCATATAAAAAATGTCTGATAAAACTATAACAGACTAGTACAGATTTTGTTTTCTTTTGTAACACTTACATGAATAACGGGGGACCTGATTTGAAGAACTGCCAGCTTCATTTCTCTGGACATGTAAACTGTGAAGAAGATTAGTATCAGCATTAGAATGGGTAAATAATTGTACTTTATGTTACTTCCTCCAACACAAACGTTCATGAATTTATCCACAGGTGCGGATCATAGCATTAAATTTGGAGTCAGTCCACAATTCAAAAGCATCAAAATACAGACATCAACAGCTCTGCAATTAGTAATCTTATCAAAGGTTGTCATGTCGAAAATTTACCAAGAAGAATATAGTTGTATATTATAGTGGAACAAAGCTCTCATGAACTTTTACTCAGTCACTGAAAAATAAGTGGCCCAAAACATATGCTAAAATAATCAGGTAAATTATTGGGACATGTTACTGTACGATATTGATTGTGATATTTTATGGAGGCTAACTGAATTGTGAATATGCTGCTTTTTCCATTTAAAATTACCTTTGGCTCTGTCATAATCCAAACAATTACGTGCTTAATAACATCATTTCTTGCTGAAATGGAGCACAAGATTATGGTTTATGTAGTTCTCTCTGTTTTTTAGCTATTCCTGCACCATTCCTAAGCCTAACAAAAAATTTAAGCAAAGAGACTTGTAATTTGATATATTGTGATGGCCCATGGTATTATTGTGAGACTTTTGACAATACGGTACCATGATATTTCAGTTATTGCTACATCCCTTGTAAATTATACAGTACTGGCATTGGTCCCTCATAGCCCTCTATGTTTACAATCTAGGTCCAAATGAGAAATGAACCCCCATCCTTCCAGGTACCTTCTGCGGCTGTGTGCACTCCATCTGCATCCTCTTTTCGGGTGCTGTACGGGTTGGTTCCTGCCATCGGGACGAGGCAGTCCGTGTGAATGTGGCCCACGCGACACATGTCAAAGGTGGAGATGATGAGGTCTACCGCCAACTGCCCCACGTTACCCACGGCAACCACAGGCTAGACATAATGAGAGACATAACATTTTATCTTGCACATCACTCGAATGTTACGTAGTTCAAAATTTTGCAGTATTTTTATGCCATCAACTTATAATAAAATAATTTACTTTAAACATTTACTAAATCGTCTATGACACTGGTGCATTGATTTAAAAGCATTTTAACAACATTGTTTCTGTGGATATGTCATTGCTATATGTCATTGCTCTGCTTCAAATGTTCCGCAATATGACATGAAACAGCTCCACCTTACATTTATTCAATTACATGTGGTTTTATAGCTCAAAAATGCCTACAAAACAGGCATTCTGACTGTGAGTGGGGTCGCCTCTACACAGATCTGATCTGTATCTTGGTCTGGTTTGGTCTCAATGAAGATAGAAAATTTTAATACCAAACTGTGAAACATTCAAGACAAAGCAATAACATCTCCATGAAGAAAAGCATTTGACTGACCCTCCACCAGAAAAGTTACAATGCACCTTTAAGAATAGAATGAACAATAATTCATTAATGAGATTTTTTTTTCCCAATTACTTGTAAAAACAATCTCCTTTAATACTCGAATCACAGTCTTTGAGAATAACTGCCTTGGATCTAGTAGATCTTTTTAGTACAATTGTTATAGTGTTATAATTGATCATTTAAAATGAAACCAAATGGAACATAATCTGTGGACTCACCATGATGAGGGTAAATCCTTTCAGATCCGGTGCTGATTTTTGTGACGGGATGAACATTGTGAAGTTTAGCGAAAGAGGGAAGAACGAGTATTATATAAATTTAAAAGTAGAGTTTAAAGAAGTTTAGAGTTTAAAAATGTTCTCATGTGTTTTGTATTTTCAGCTCTGTGTTGTGGTCCTTCTGTTTCCCGTGTCCACCGAGAGTGACGTTTTTGGCGTCTAGAAAGCGCCTGATGAAAAATTGAAAATTAACCTATGACCTTAAACCATGGATCTATTAAAAAAAATAGTAATAATGGTTATTATTACAAATAATAATAATAATAATAATAATAATAATAATAATAATAATAATAATAATAATAATAATAATAATAATAATAATAATAATAATAATAATAATAACACCGTATAATTGATGTATAATAAAACAGCCTAAAATTAAAATCCAAAACTGTGTATTGTCATTAATAAACTAGTAAAATATATACATATTTTCATAAGGCATTTATTTTATTTATTTATGAGACAGCCAGGGACAGTGCACAATATACATTAACCTTATCAGGAGAGATGCATTGTGCCAGGTTGTAGCACTAGTGCTAATTTCCACCTGTAGTCCCTGGTACAGGTTTTTTAGGTTTGAGGGGGGAAAGCCACTCAGACTCAGGGAGAACATGCAAACCCCACACACACCTGCAGACCCGGGGATTGAACCCCGAACCTTCTTGCTGTGAAGCACTCAACTACCCTACCCTACCCGCATCTTTGGAGACATCTTGTGACTAAGCATTTTGTAAGCAGTTTGTAGTTTTCTTAACTAGGGGGGGGCAGAATTAGAAGGGACTTTGTTAATATGGAAATGCTTTTATAACTAAAAGTCCATATCATCATTCAATAATGCACAGGATAATATGTTATTACACACAGTCTTGGTTTAGTCTTGTTTAGTCCTGGTTTAGTCCTGGTTTAGACCTGTTTTAGACCTGTTTTAGTCCTGGCTTAGTCTTGGGTTAGACCTGGTTTAGTTTTGGTTTAGTCTTGGCTTAGTCCTGGTTTAGACCTGGTTTAGTCCTAGTTTAGACCTGGTTTAGTCCTGGTTTAGTGCTGGTTTAGACCCGGTTAAGATCTGGTTTAGTCTTGGCTTAGTCCTGGTTTAGACCTGGTTTAGTCCTGGCTTAGTCTTGGTTTAGACCTGGTTTAGTTTTGGTTAAGTCCTGGTTTAGTCCCGGTTTAGTCCTGGTTTAGACCCAGTTTAGAGACATACAGACAGAATGGTGATGGCGAACCAACCAGACATAGTGGTGGTGGATAAGCAACAGAACAGAGCCGTGGTGGTGGACATTGCAATACCAAGCGATGGTAACATCAGGAAAAAGGAACACGAGAAACTAGAGAAATACCAGGGGCTCCAGGAAGAGCTGGAGAAGGCCTGGAAGGTGAAGGATCAGTGGTGCCCGTGGTGATCGGAGCACTCGGGGCTGTAACCCCCAAACTGGAGGAGCGGCTACAACAGATCCCAGGAAAAACATCAGACATCTCAGTCCAGAAAAGTGCAGTACTAGGAACAGCAAAGATACTGCGCAGAACTCTCAAGCTCCCAGGCCCGAGCTGGATGAGAGTGAGAGACCAAACACCGTGGAAGGTGAGGAGCACCTATATATATATATATAAATATATATATATATATATATATATATATATATATATATATATATATATATATATATATATATATATATATATATATATATACATACATACAAAAGTAATTAATTACTGTAATGCATTACCTTTTGGTGTAATGCAGTAATGTAAGGCATTACAGGGAAGAAAATCGGTAATATATTACTCATTACAATGCCAGTAATGCACATTACAATGCATTTTTAACCTGCTTTGTTTTTGTGGGTTTTGCGTTTTCTTCATACAAAGTTCGCGGATCACCGCGAGATCATTTACTGAATCTGATAAGTCCGCGCAGAACATTACATTTCATACAAAGTTCCGCGAGATCAGCTAGTGATATAAAAGTCCGCGCAGACCATTCCATTTCCTTTTACTTCGTCTCAAACTGGCAGACTGACTGAATGATGACAGAACCAGAAGAATCGGATAGTGCTAGCTCCTTTTCAAGATACGCCCACTACTTTCACTTCGTTCAAAATAAGGTAATAAGAGATTTGCACTGTAGATTGCCAAATCCTTATTTCCAGTCATTTTGGCGAGAGTAACTAAAGTAATGCAAAAGTCGTGTAATGCCTTACTTTTTATTTAGAGTAATATTGTAATGTAAGGCATTACTTTAAAATGACAGTAACAAGTAATAAGTAGTGCATTACAGTTTTTGAGTAACTTGCCCAACACTGTATGTATATAATATATATATATATATATATATATATATTATATATATATATAGAGAGAGAGAGAGAGAGAGAGAGAGGGAGAGAGAGAGAGAGAGAGATCTTATGTTAGTGTAGAAAAGCTCAACCAGGGACGGGGGTTGAAAATTAGCATTTGCTAAACTCTGTATGCATCACATCAGCTGCAAGCTCTGTTCTGTAACTATGTCCGATTGCATTGTCCCTGTCAAATAAATATATAAATAAAAATAAAAAGCAATTGTGTGCACAATCACACCCTCACTGTCCCTGACAGAGGCATCTGTCCCTACACTCGTGCTCATGACAAAACATATAGAGTATTTATACCCCTCGGGAAGGGGCACAGGGCAGAGTAATGATGCAACTACATAAGTTAAGATATAACACAGTAGAATATCAAGTCAAAAAGCAAGTTGAGTCCGGTGGAAAGATACCACAGAGATAATACAGCCTCTTCACAAATAACTAAATCTAAAACTGATTAACAACCCCATTTCATTGGAAATCACAAGACCAACTTATACATGACCTACATATTTGATTATATGAACAGTTATTGTAAAGATTTCCATTACAGTACCATTCTTGTTATGGCAAAAATAAATAACATAAAATAAATAAATACAAAATATTGCAAGTGAATATTTTTATTCGTGATATTTGAAATGTCATGCATCATCTTGAGGTTTCACTTCATCAGGAATTGGTAAACCTTTAACGGCAGCCAAAGAGCTGTCTAACAATTTCTGTAAAACATTCTTGACAGTGTTGGTTGTATATGCTGCAATATGAGGTGTGATCAGTGCGTTGGGCAAGCAAAGAAGGGGATGATCACTGTAAAAAGTATGAAAATTCAATAAAATACATATTATGTCCAAGCTGTATTAATTATAGGTTAGTTTTTGGCTATATTAAACTGATCAAACCTTGGGAATGGTTCAGGATGAGTCACGTCTAATGCTGCAGCTTGAATTGTTCCAGACTGAAGAGCTTGGACCAAGGCTTCTTGATCTACAACAAGGCCTAAAACAAACAAACAAACAAAAAAAGTTTTTTGTCTTTTTAGGGCAATATCTTCAGAGAGACCCTAAACCTAAAAAATAAAGCTCGTATTTCTGGTATCTTAGGATAATAAGATGAAAAAACTGAAATGAGGAATGAATTGCGAAGAAACACATTTTTTTAGCTAAACAAATATATCTGGGTATTGTAACCAGAAATTCAACTATACAGTATATAAAAATAAAAATAACAATCATGTAGAACTGCAATAGAGTGTTTTCAGGAACCTGGAAAAACAGGACGATTACCCGGATGTGGGGCCATCTTGGGAATATTTCGCATGTCCGCGAACACAGAGCCCATATCAGGTACTTCCACCCACATCGGGTACCTACACCGCACTCAAAATTAAACGCGTTTATATAGCAACCATGCAGGGAAAAAAATCTAAATTTTGCCATGAACCTTCCAGATCGGAATCCAAAACTTCTGACACAGTTGACCAGCTGTATAGAGATAAGTTGGGTGCCAAAGAAAAGGATTGTTATATGAAAAAACTCAAATTAATTGGGCAAGAAGATCCGTATGAGATGGATTCAAGTTTGTTCAGTGACAGTGGCGATTTGTCGATTCTGCTGCTGTAAGCGATCCTGATATTGTCAACTACCTGGTCTTCTCCCCATGCCCATATACAGCACAAGACCTTAAGAGCTATAAAGGTCTGGAGGCAACAACCAGTTTGTTTGTGGCTGGTGCGAGAGCATAAGATGCAGAAAATTGGAGACAAGCATATTGTGATGGCAATGGTAGGCATACTTGTATCTAGTAGAACCACATGTGTAACGTGTTTAAGTAATAGTATATTGCTTTTTATTATTCAGGTTTTACAAAGATACACCAACCGGCTAAGATACGGCCACCGGCAGTGAAATGAGCTGAGCATATCCAAGTTCTGTTTGAGACTGGCGATCCACAATCGCCTCCTTTCCTTTGATAATCGCTCTGTCTGGTCACCCTGGTTGGTCACTACTTTAGGTAAACGATAGAACTGCAAGAACTGCAGGTGTCTTTCTCTGTCTGATCTATTGTGACAGCCTAGGACCTGACAATAGTTGACCATTGTACTTTTTTTTTTTTTTACTTTGCAGCATAAGTGCACTGTTCACGGTGCATCAAATGTCCCAAAAATGGCGGACGTCCGGATTATGACGGCTGGACTGGAGGGACAACTGTAATGCTGTGTACAAGAAGGGCATGAGCAGACTCTACTTCCTGAGGAAGCTCAGGTTTTTCAATGTTTGCAGTAAGTTACTGGAGATCTTCTACCAGTCTGTGGTTGTCAGCGCCCTGTACTCTGCTGTAGTCTGCTGGGGAAGCAGCACCAGTAAAAGAGACATCGGACGGATTGACAAACTGATCCGTAAAGCTGGTCATGTGATTGGCTGTGAGCTCGAGACATTTGTCACAGTGAGGGACAGGAGGATACTGGACAAACTGCTCTCCATCATGGACACTCCTTCTCACCCACTGCACCAGACCATAGAGGGACAGAGGAGCTCATTCTCCAACAGGCTTCTACAGCTCCGCTCAGACAGTGAGAGATACAGGACTACATTCCATACAACTGTACAACAACTCACCCTTATGTAACAGATAATACTCCCTACAACTGTATACAGCTGGTACTGAACATCATATTTGATACTGTATTTTATATTTGACTACTACTTTTCTATTTAAATCTGATTGTACATATATATTTATTACCATTATCTTATGTATATAATTATGTCTCATCTGACACAGGTCTATTGCTCTTTGGTTGCTCTTCCATCTATTTTTCTTTTTGTTCTTTTACCCTCTGTTTTATATTGTATATTATATTTGATGAGTGAGCTACCATACCCAAAGCAATTTCCCTTGTGGATCAATAAAGTTTGTCTAAGTCTAAGTCTAAGTCACGTGAAAACGCTTTATAGAGAGTGGTTCATTATCTTATCTTGGTAGCATGTGTTATTCTTTCCCACCTCGGCTCACGTTGATGAGAATAGCAGTCCGCTTCATCAGTGACAGCTCCCTGTGTCCAATCAGGCCAACAGATTTAGGACTAAATCTCAAAGATAACATGACAAAGTCGGACATCTTTAGCAGGTCGTCCAGGTTCTCACAGTAAGTCGCCCCCACTGCTGCCTCATCTTCAGCGCTCCTTAAATCAGAAATGTACAAGCAGCATTACTGAATAGTGAGAATATTGCTCTAACTCTGCTAGATCTACATTACATGTCTTAGTAAAAATATCAACAGATGGATCTAACTGAGATACAAATTTATGTCCACAAATTAAGTAATTGTATTTTTGTCAAATTCACACTACTTAAAATACCAGTAAATTATTCATTACACTACGATTTCTGTATTCCATGTTAAGGATTCATTCACACTTGTCCTTGATGAGTCCTGGTTTGAGCCCAGTTTAGCCTATATTAAGACTTCAAAACTTTTTGATCCTGGTCTAGTTCTGGATTTGTTCCAAATTTAGTTGCAGTTTAGTCACATTTTTATGTAGTCGACGTGCACATGTGACTGCACTCAAGTAAAAAATTCTTGTTTACCAGTAGTATTTTCAGAATCACAATTAGACTTAGTTGGCCCGTTAGTTTATACCTTCTGTTTCGGTTGTGGTAAAGAATTTTCATGTCAAATCCTTTGCTTCTTTGGGCAATTTTGTATCCAATTTCTCCCATCCCAATGATTCCCAGAGTGGAGCCTGTGACTTCATTTCCCAGGAGGTTTTGGACTATTTTCATAGTATTAGGTTTCTTGGCTATTTCTTGACCTTTATGTGGGGACAAAGATAAAAAGAAAATCATATATATGATAAGCTACAGCCATGGTATAATAAACCTATTTCTTACCATCACATATTTTGCGAGCAGATGCCAGAAGAAGTCCCATTGCGAAATCAGCAGTAGCATCTGAGACAACATGGGGCGTGTAGGAAATTTTTACCCCAAGACTGTGAATGTATGGGATGTCAAGGTGGTCTGTGCCAGTCCCTGCACTGCTCACCACCTTGAGTGAAGGCAGTAGAGCCAGCAGAGCGGGTGTGACTTTAGTGACACGCTTCAATATAAAAAAAACCTGGATCTTTGGCCCATAAAAATCTGGGTTTTGGAGAAAATCACAAAGGAGCACTATATTGAAATGCTCCTTCATTATGACTACAAAATCTTCACTTTCTCCTGAGATCAATGCCCAAGGTTTGTCAGCAGCCATTACCTGCAGTAGAGAAATTATATTTAAAGGTGCACTACGTAACTTTTCTGGTGTTTAAAGGAACTGTATGTGAGATTTTTAGTTAAAAATTTTACTAAACATGTTCATATGTTCAAATATAGCTTTTACTGATGACTATTCTAATGCTAATTAGATTGAAGTTGGATCTTCTGCAGCAGGTTGTGGAGCACAGGGACCCTTGTCCGTGCTCTCAGCTTATGTAGATATCTTTAAAGAGTTACTACTTAACCTTTTAGGTGGTACGCCTTTTATTTTATAACAGCAAGTAATTTTGCACACAACAATATAGTGCCCAACATAATGGCATAATGGCAATCATCGCAATCCAACACTTTGGGCATAATATTTATGTATGTTACAATTTGGTGTTTTGGTACTAGATGATTACACAAACAGAGAGCAGAATGATTCAATGCTGAAATCCAGTTGGTAAAAAGCAGAATAAAGCAATTAATAGCAATAGAAGTAATTTTTAAATCCTCTACAGTTAAAATATCAATATTAATTTTCATGACAGGCATAGAGAACATAGCAGCAGACCTTTGTAAAGACCTACCCAAGAGTTCTTCTGCAAGGCTGTCAAAACCAGGCTTGGCTTGTTGGTAACAAGAAGCAAAGGCATGTTTTCTGTTTTTTGATGTTATTTGAAAGTTAAATGTTTACCAAACTCAGTTAGCTTTTACATATTTGTAAATTTGTAACTGAGAATTCCGTGAGAGAATGGTTTTAACTATCCCTACAGTTAGCCGGGCTTTACAACCACAAGTTACCTAGATTTACATTCAACTCAATTAGTAAACATACAACTTTAAAATCCTTAGCAGCCAGTCAAATTGAACTGATGGTTAAATGACTTATTTTTCCCATGCCGTGTTTTGAAACCACAGTAAGAGCCAGACAAGAGCAAAATAACAGACATTATATACAATATTTTTAGTACAATTTTTACAAGCTGCTCAAATAAACATTCACAAATAAAACAAACCTTGTTCCCGTATCGGCTGTAACTATCTTTGGTATTTTTGTATGACCCTTCACCGGCTCTCTCACCGGTGGAGTGTCGTAGTGTGTGTGTGTGCCCGTACAGTGTCGTAGTGTGTGTGTGTGTGTGTGTGTGTGTGTGTGTGTGCGCGCGCGTGTGCGTCACACCGTAAGTTACCAAAATAAAAGCGGATAAATTTACTTGACTTTTACAGGCATCAACACTGTAGACTGTATTATTCATTTATGTATTTATATTACAGCTGATAGTAGTACAGTGGTACCTCACCTTACGAAATTTATTCGTTCCAGAAGTGGTTTCGTAACGTGAATTTTTCGTAAGTTGAGTATCTATTTCAATGGAAAAGGCCTGATCCGTTCCAAGGTTGTTTTTTTTTATAGTGTAACTTTTTTTTTATAGTGTAACACTGTGTCCTGCGTCCTGATTGGAATAAACCAGGTCTAGACCAGAACTAAACCAGATCTAAACCTAGACTGGACCTGGACTAAACCAGGATTATCCCGGGACATGGCAGTGCCGTTGGAGGAGCGCGTGAGATTTCGCGTTTCGTAACTTGAATTTTCTTTCGTATCTAGAGACCAAAATTTGACGTGAAGGCGTTTCGTAAAATGAAGGCCTACATCTAGCCTAAAGAAAGATTTTGCACCCAAATAATTTCCCTTGTGGATCAATAAAGTTTGTCTAAGTCTACGATTATTTAAATGACATGCAACTGGCGACAGAAAGAAATCATAATTTTGTGATTTTAATAACGCCAAAAATTGTCTTCATAATCAGCTTCTGAAACAGCCCATTCCATTACTTCAGATTTATTTTTTTGCATTATGGAAATCTAATTTTGTGAACTGATTTTAATGGATTTACTGTAATGTGCAGTTTATTTTTAATTATTATTATTGTATTTATTCATTTTTAAGTGTAAAAAACGTTGGCTTCCTCTCTGCTTTTATGAATCCATGTTTTACGAAGCTTTACTCCCCCTAGTGGCCTTAGACGGTATTACACGTGAGTTCAGCGGGCGACAGAAACCCCAGAAACATCGGACGTAAAAATAAAAAAAAACACTCAAAACCGGATTGTCTCCCAAACAAACGTCACGATGATGGACTTAAATTACCAGTCGATGAAAGTAGCGCATCAGGCCAGGGAAGCTGTGAGTACCGAGCTAGTTGGCCATGTTTTATTTTGTGTCTGTGTGCGTTTGTTTGTTTGTGCTCATTCGTGAAAGGTTACCTAAAATAAGTTATGTTCAGAACAACTTTGCTTCTAATCTTACTGCAGATAAAAGTCATGGTTTGAATAAATGTAGCCTGTAAACTCTTTATTTCATTTTTCACAGTTAGCTAGCTAACTAACACTAGCTAACACTCGGCGTCCCTGGTTGCCTGGATACCGCAGAACCGCGTGCAGCATAGACCAAAAAACACCAGAGGATGCACTGAGCACTTTGGGCCAAAATAATCCAAATTGCCAATCAGTTATAGGCCAAATGGTTTATCAGGCAATTGAGGATGTTTACTTTACTTTACTTTACTTTACCTTAACTTTACTTGGCTGTTCAATCCCTGCTGCCATTGTATTCGATTAGACACACTCTATTATTCTATTAGATTGTGGGAATGAATGGGTTTCTTGATGTTAAATGTATGTAATGTCCAAAATGTAGAAAGTACTGTACTATAAATGTCAGCAATGAACATATATTTTGACATTTGTTTGCATGTTAAAGGAGGAGGAGAGGACAGACATGAGGAGGAAGGGGCTTCTAGTCCTCATCTACCATCACCTCATGGGACAGGGGTAAGCTGTATGGATAAAGTTTACATCCAACTGGATCCTGAGGTTTTTATTGCTGTTATAAATAGGCAGGAGGCTAACGCTTAATATAAGGAATTAACAGTATTTAACTGTGATTTAACTATGCCCAGGTACATGGAGGCCGCCCTGGCTCTGGACCAGGAGACAAACCTGGGCTTGAGGAGGTTTGAGATGTGTGACAACATCGACTTGGAGATGGTGCTGATGGAGTATGAGAGCTACCACTACGTCAAGTATCAGAAGTACCCCAGACTCTTCAGGAAGGCCACAGAAACTGGTATGTATGATGTCTGAGGAATCGTTTGAATGTTAGTAGGTAAGTGAAGTTAATATCCTAGTTTGAGGGAAATTTGGGTTTGTGTGTGTGTGTGTGTGTGTTTTGTGAGGACTAAAATATGTTGCAGGCAAAGTTGATAATCAGGTATTCTAGCTTAGGCAAAGTAGAAAATAAAATATTTATTTCATACTTTGAATAAAAAATGTATTATGTTTGCCTGTAACATATACAACTCACATCATAGGAAACTCCCTTAGACTGGTGCACACTTTTGTTATGTCTTTGGACAAAACACTTGCCTCCAGTGTTAAATTGTATAAGAGTGCTGGTGTGAGGAAATGCAATTTATTTGGTCAGTATTAAATACATGAATTTGTATTTTGTTAAAAGCTGAAAACAGATGGGGAAAGACTGCTGGTGTTAAAAGGTAAGTGGATTCTCTATATTCTTATATTCTTCTCATTATACTTTTGATACTTTTGATACTATTATACTATACTTTCTAACCTCTCTCTTTTATCCACCATTGATCCTACTGTAGCTTCACTCATATATTTTTGTTTCAATGTTTTTTTCTGTAGGAATACTGGCTCAGTGTCAAAGCCTCTGCTGAAAACCACATCTTCTCAAGGTCCTCACCCAGGGAAGAAGACCACAGCCAGTGCACAGCCAACTGTGAGACACATAAGAATACATTTTACCTTTTGTTTTATATACGTGGCATTTAAAAGTGTGCTTTAAATTTATGCTTCAGGAAAATGGTGTTGATTCTTCTGAGTTTGGGCTCAACGTTTCATCAGTTGGCCATGGTCCCAGTGGTGAAGTGACAAATAAAAAGGTAAGGATGTGGAAATACGTTTTAACAATGGGGAAAACAGTTTTATCAGTATCAAGTATACATGTAAAAATGCAAATGGAGTGAAATATGGAATGTCATGTGAGAAGGTTAACAATTTCCCTTAAGGCGAGATACTGTAGGTGAACATGAAAAAAAAAGTACATTTAGAGATACCAATTTGAAACTTCTTCTGTAGTTTACTCATAAGTGGAAGAAAAATGTATAGCAAGATTTTAATCATGTGCTGTTTTCGTAGAACTATATATATATATTTTTTAAAATCTATGGGTAAAACAGCCAAAACTGACAATTTTTGGAACATAATGAATAAAAAAAAAAATGGATGGAGTCAGGTTTAAATTGTTTTTTTGTTTATTTATTTATTTATTCTTTTTTTTTTAATTAAGTTTGTTATAAAATTGTACTTATTTAGCATTTGAGTAAATTAAATCTCTATTTTTTTGGAGTCAAAGCTTTAATAAATCAGACTTGGAACTGTTAAAAATCTTTTTGTTTGTTTTATCAAAATCTTGTTAAGTACAAGATTGGAATGTGTATGTATGTAGGTGCTACTTAAAGGGGTGATCCATATGACAATAACTCTATGACTGCAAGTGGATTAAGTTGAATATTAACACATCTTTTGGTGCAGAGTGGACAGTTTAGTTTTTTCTACCTGAAAGCTTGTTTGTTTAGAGACCAAAATTACAAAAAAAACTGAAAAAAGTGTTTCCCCTTAAGTGCATATAACAGGGAGGGGGAGGTCAATCCATCTCTGAACAGAAATTGTACTGTCACCCATTCACAGCTCCATCCTCAGACCCAAAACAAAGAATACAATAGGGCTAATCAGAGTATGTTTTCAGAGGTTAGCATGTTAAAGATCCCATGACATGGTACTTCTTGATGCTTTTATATGCGCCGCTGGTTCCTTGTTTTAGCGGTGCGCTGTGCCTGGCCCCACTTCCGCGTGTGTAAGCATGAAGGAGGAAAGGAGAGCCTTTTCAATGAAAAAAAACACATTTTCACAGGAAATAAAATTAAACCACTGCTGTTTCAGAGGTCCAGAGGGTTGGGTAAAGGACTTCCGAGTCTAGAAACACTCGCATGTGCCTCCAGGCAAATAAAAAAACGCATTTCGCATTGCGTAGCTCCTCCGCAGTCCAAATTCTCTGGGCGTGATTTACAGAGACAGGGGGTGGAGATCCAGACGATGGTGGAACTGCATTTGCATTTCTTTTTTCGATCTGACGTCAATAAGGTGCCTTGTCCAGAATCGCCCATTTGAGCTGTGTTTTTTCAAACGCAGAAAAGGATCGCAAATGCTCAGTTTAGACATTTCGCAACTTTTAGCCATGGGGGGGGGGGCTAAACAGGGTAGGGGAGCTCACATTAACGTTCAAAAACCTCAGAAAGTGAAAATTTCATGCCATGGACCTTTAATGTTCGCGTCGGCCTTCATATTTAAGTCAGTGACGAACTACCTGAAGCAAACTTTTAGCAAACTCTTAATATCATTATGTTATCTATAAATTTGAGTGATATAAGTAGACCTGTCATAGGGACTTTAACACTTTTTTTTGTTCCCAGGGTAAGGCTGGTGAAGCCCGAGGCTGTGTAGATGGTGGCAAAGGCATCAGTGATACAGAACATATGGTATTCTATCACAACATGACCTATAATAAAGTTGGTATAAAGTGCTTTCATAAAACATGACACTGAATTCAAACTTTTCCATAATGACACAGGAGCGTTTGCTAAAGCCTCTCAGCGGATTCTCTGGCATAACTGGAGAAATGAGAGAGCTCGCTACCATCATCAGTAGGGTAAATACAATATTTCACACATAGAATTTTCATTTATTGTATAAAACAAATGCCCTTTCTTTTCTATTTAACTAAGTGGGAGTATTTTCTCTGTACTTAGAATAGGGTGACCAGATGTCTCTATTTACCCGGGACAATCCCAGTTTTGAGCCCTATGTCCGAACAGGTTTATCGATTTTTACAGTTTTATACATGAAATGTCCCAGGTGTTCCTATGTTTGACAAGTTTGATAGATGCCAACAGTAAAGAGAAGCATAAATTCCCAAACCCAGAAAAGCTGCTTAAAAATGACCAAAATACAAAGAAAATGTGACTATACTGACTCACATTTTTGTCATGAGTGGACTGAGTGCATACTGTAACGGTTTTCCTTAATTATGCCCTCGTTTCACAATTTTATTATTACCAACCACTCCAAACCGAGGGTGTCCCAGTTATTTATTTTGAAAACCTGGTCACCTTAACTCAGAACTAATGCAGTACTGCAGAATATTACAGAGACCCTCTCCTAATACTGTATAAAGAAGTGGACTAAAATTTATTCAAAAATACCAGATTCTGTGGATTCTTTAATATTTTGTCCTTCAACTTACATAAACCTCAACAAATAAATCAGATGTGAAGTCCCGACAGTTCCTTTTTCTAAGTTTGTAATTTGAGTAATTTCATGGACCACTACTTTGTACGTTTACTCAAGTAACATTATTTGAAGTAACATTACTCTTACTTGAGTCAATTTTTTGACTACTCTACCCACCTCTGAACATACACGGCAATATTTAGCCTGAGCACACAAATCCTTTCAGAAAATGAATTGATCTAATGTATTAATGAAGCTCTATGTTCTATTTCCTTTACGCCCTGCTCCATCCTAAAGCGCACCTATTTATGCACTCCATTCACTGACCTAACCTTCTGCGTATGTGTTGTGTCCCTCTCTTAGGACATCTATTTGCACAGTCCAAACGTGCGCTGGGAGGACATCATCGGGCTGGAAGACGCTAAACGATTAGTCAAAGAGGCCGTCGTCTACCCCATTAAGGTGCGCATTCGATTTCAACACCGGTATTTGGCCCACTTCTGAATACATCTCCTTTAGCCGGGGCAAGGGCTACAGTGGGCCGGAGGGGTCAAGCCGCTCTTTTAGCCTGATCTGAAATCCATATTTGGGGATAGAATACAGATGGATAGATAGAAGTATGTATTATGTAGACAGGAGCGTCAACTCTCTATCATGACAGCGAATCAGGTGGTCTGCATCCTCTTTGACATTTGTTGGAGGAGATGAAAACGGATGTGGCGATCTTTTCCATTCGGCGTAGTTTTATTGAATAACGGCGTTCTCGCAATGCCCAAATTCGTACGGCATTATCGTTCAGTCGGAAGGTTAAGGTCATAATGAAGAAGGTTATTAAAGCAAAAGTATGTGGTTGCTTTTATGTTGTTCGAGAAGAAGTGCGGTGCTGTTTTTGTAAAAATACGTTGGCTATGAATCACCAGGAAAAAAGAATCACTGTCGATTGGTCTATGCTCCTTATATGCCTCACACCAGTAAATGAAAACATTATGGTTAGACAATTGTAGCTTTTCTGATCTGTTATAATGTTTCATCATCAAAAACTTACCTTGCGTTGTGTTTTATTTCATTCACTCATGTTTAACACACAAACAGGATTTCTGTGACTGAAACAAAACACAATTCCAGGTATGTTTGTGTTAAGGATACAACATGATAACATAGATCAGGAAATGGAGTAATATGGGCCCTTTAATGCCATACTGTGGAGTATTCTAGGCAAAACGTAGGTGTAACATCTCCAGAGGCAAGCAGGTGGTGGACCTCTAATAAAAAACACTTTTTCCACATAATCTTCTATGAATATGCATATGACATAACGTCTTTGTCACTACAGTACCCCCAGTTATTTACAGGGATATTGTCACCATGGAAGGGCCTACTGCTCTATGGACCTCCAGGTATTTCATTCAGTAGACAGTAAAACATATTGTTACCTAGAATATTTTGTCTACATATTTCTGGTCTATTATGCAGGTACAGGGAAGACTATGCTGGCCAAGGCTGTAGCTACAGAGTGCAAGACCACCTTCTTCAACATCTCAGCCTCCAGCATCGTCAGCAAGTGGAGAGGAGACTCAGAGAAACTAGTCCGGGTATGTACCAACTAAATATTCTATTAGATGTGTAGTGGTTTCTTACCTCAGCATTTACATAACTTTTAGAAGAACTTGCACTTGTAGTAGTAGCTTTGGCTTCTCTTCTCACCTCTGTACAAATCCTCTCTCTGTGCAGGTATTGTTTGAGCTGGCCCGGTATCACGCTCCATCCACGATCTTCCTGGATGAACTGGAGTCCGTGATGAGTCAGAGAGGGTCCATTATGGGGTATGTAAACCTTAAAGAAGACATTATTATGCTTTTTTCTGGGTATTTGGTTTTACACAATAATATACATAAATTATGAGTTTACATTTTGTTCCTTGTAGTATTGATCTAAAGCAGCTTAATAACAAACCGTTCCACTGTGTTCAAAACGGAACTGTTAGACCTGCCTCTTGATAGTGGCATTTCATTGCAGAAGCAGATTTTCATTTACCTGTTTTTATTGTCGAAAAATGGCTAGGTGACATATTTGAAGCCTGAATGCTTTGAATATTCTCGAGTAAGCACAGAGCAGCAGACGAGGATAGGGGGTGGGTGAGAACAGACATTTTCTGAGCACTATTGCCCCAAATACAGGACAATACAGGATTACTCAATGAAAATAAAATAAATAAATAATAGAAAATGATGAGTTCTGTTGTCCTACTCTGTTGAGGTTAAGGTATACTTTATTCACAGCTCTTGTGAGGAAAATTTCTGTCTGGTGCTGTAAAATGTGTTGTTTTCCAGAGGGGAGCATGAGGGCAGTCGCAGGATGAAGACTGAGCTTCTGGTTCAGATGGACGGACTCGCCAGATCAGACGACCTGGTGTTTGTGCTGGCTGCCTCCAACCTGCCCTGGTAAATCACTGCATTATTTAGAGATTAGAGACGGCAAGAATGTCCTGGGTTTGACTCCAAGGCAGTGCGGGGCCATTTTTTGTGGACTGTATGTTCGGTCTGCCTGTGCCAGTGTAGATTTTCTTTGGGTCCACTTTTTTTTTCTGCCACTAAGTAAATAATATGGTCCCCTGGGCTCAGGACTCCCCTTAAAAAGAAATTCCTAAAGGGCCCATTTCTGATGTTCTGATCTGTTATAATGTAGTTTCCTCATCACAAACATACACTACCTGCAGTTGTGTTTTGTTTCATTCACACATTTAACACACAAACCCTACATATTTAGGCTATATTCTTCTCTCAGATGAAGAACGCGCTGTTCCACCCTACAAAGTAGTTTTTAAAACTACGTTTGTCATTCACTAAACTACTCACTTCACTAAAATCATTTACATAATTTCAAGTATGTTTTGATGAGGTAAAATTATAGCATTACTAAAACAATTTTGCATAATATAGGACATTTAATCTTTAATTTAGGGACTATATTGGTTATATAAACGTCAGTTAATCTTTATTTGCAAATGTGAATAAACACAGTGACACCTGCTGGCTGAAGTAGTAACTACAATTTCAATCAATCAATCAATCAAACTATATTTATAGCACTTTTCACACAAAAAATGCAATACAAAGTGCTTTACAGTGATTAAAACAACCCACATTACCTTACACCCACCCAACCAGCCCCCCACAGCTGGTCGATACCACACACGCATACACGCACACACTCCCAGACACATACACACATACTAACATGATAAAATACATACAAGTACGCACAGTAAAAAGTAAAAATGTGAAAAGTGTGGCCGAATACAGACAAACCGACTACACCAAGAGCAGAGAGCCGTCCACCTTACCGTCCAATTTATTTTATCTACATTTTTGTAGTGTAGCCTTGCTGTGAATTCTGTTGTTAATCCATTATGTTGAGGCTGAGGCTATCACATACTGTGGGTCAATTTTGGAGTTTTTCTTGAAAAACAGAAGAATTTATCTGCACACATTACAGACTGGTCATTAGAATAAATGGATAAGACTCTTTTTGGTGTTGTGTTCAGGGAGTTGGACCATGCGATGCTCAGGAGGCTGGAGAAGAGGATTCTGGTGGGCCTCCCCTCTGCCCCAGCTCGACAGGCCATGGTCTCACACTGGCTGCCCCCACTCCGCTCCACACAAGGAGGGGTGGAACTGCGCACTCAGCTCGACTATCACACACTCGCCAAGGTTAGTCACACAAAAGGAATCAAATGCAGGTCATGTACTTGTGCATATCTTTATAAAATATTCAATGCTAAGACACAACCATTGATTCCAATTATCTAACATGCATAAATAATGATGATTAATGTTCTAATAATTTAATAATTCATCTTTTAATTTGCATTTTAAAAAAAATATATGTTAAAAGTTTTGTTTGGTTGAACATGGACATTAAAGGGCCTATATTGCGCTATTTTTTGATCTATGTTATAATGTTCATCAAAAACATAATCGTAGTTTTGTTTTATTCACACATGTTCAACATACATATCCAGCATAATTAGGCAAAAGAAAAACATTTTGTTCCACCTTATGATGTCGTATGTGTGGTATGCATATGGTAATACTGTGTTTTTAAACTTCATACACCTTCACATGAATAATTTTAGATAATTATTTTAGATAAGATTACATGTGTAAACTTGTAAAAGACCATAACTCTAAAACTAAAAGTTTAAACTATACACAACTATTAAATATGCAATATTTAAATGTGACATACTATGGAAATTTCACTTCTATAAGATTTTTAGTATTGCATTAAAAATATCTTTTTCCATGGGGATTAGATTAGGGTTAAATAAGGTTTATTGTTGCCTGGAAGAATCCATGACTCATCGCTGTACCAGCGGATGAGTCTGGTAATGCTTGGTCCAGAATGCGCTGCGGTTGCGCGTAGACAGACAGCTAAGTGAACCAATCAGAGATTGCGCCATCTTGATTCAAAACTGAGGAGGAACATCCGCTGCCTAAGAGTGACGTTGCGGGCAAAGGCGGGTGCACTGACGTCACCATCTTTGAACGAATCAGAATCGCGGAGTCCGTTGTTAACCGGGGGAGCGAGAGTGGAGCGAGGGTGTCCAAATGGTATCGCGCTGTAGCAAATACAGAGAGATATCATTTGGCTGGCCAGGTAAGGTTTATTGAGAAATTAATGGGGAATTTGTTAAGCAGGTGACACCATCAAGCCAAGTTACAGATCAGATCTGTGGCGAAGCAAGCCTACTCACAATGACAATGTTTTTGCAATAAAAACATTTGCAACATACAAATCCAGCATATCTAGGCTTTCACATAGAAAACACTTTGTTCCACCTCATGATGTTGTTCGTATGTGTAATAAACTCCATACATGAGAATCATTTCAGCCCTGGAATTGCCAGTCATTACTGAACTAAAGACAAAAGGCTGTTAACTTGAAAATGACTGCTTCATGACATCACAAGGTGGAACAGAGATTCTAGATTTGGTGGCAAATTTAATCAGTATATAAAATAACTATATTATTCTCCACAGGGATGAGAAGAAGTCTTGCAAGAATGGATTACCTTAAATCTCATCCCTAAACATTGTATACCAAATGCTAAAATATAGGACATTGATTTGTTACTTTTGCACTTTTAATTCTCAAAATAAACTCAAACACAACCATAATCATTTTAAAAAGTTGCATTTTATTATTCTGTCATTTTCTTCTAGAAGTTAGAGGGCTACTCTGGCTCTGATATCACATTGGTTTGTAAGGAGGCCGCTATGAGACCTGTGCGGAAGATCTTTGACGCTCTCGAGTCAATTCATAATGGTAAGAACTACACATTACACATCTATTAGCTATATGTTCAGTTCATTCATTAAAAAAAAAAAAAAACATGCTGATTCCTCCTCAGGTGTTACAGACACTCCTGCCATCTGCTTGGACACTGTGACCACGGCTGATTTCATGGAAGTTCTCGCCCACACCAAACCCTCAGCCAGGAGCCTCATGGACAGATACACAGCCTGGGAAGAAGAGTATAAGTCTGTGTAGTGACCAGGACTAGTTGCAAAAGTGCCAACGGTGTTCAGTAGTGGTCAGGATAAAAATGTGCTTTGGGTGTTCCACAAAGTTTCTATGTCATATAGGCTGAAAAGTGACTAGATTTAGACTTTGTGCTAAGAGCTCGACAACGTCCACCTACTCACACTGCCATCTTGGTTCAACACTTTTATTATATTACTTTTATGTTATGACTTTTTTGTGTTATTTACTAATCAAGTTTGTAATTATAATGAACTCACATTGAAGTATTTTTATTGTTCACATTTCTGTCAAGTGAAACAATATATTCAGATTTTTTGAGGTGACTTACTGATTTAATCAAGGCTTGACTTCATTTGGGATCTGTTGGCCTCGTACAGCGGCGAGCCCACTGTCTATCATCATCTGCACCATCTTCACTATTGTGGCTCCAGTCTCTGTCCCAGTGTGGGGTGTGATGATGATATTTGGCAGGTGCAGAAGAGGGTGATCTCTAGAGGAAAAAAATAAAATAAAATTAATAACAGAAACCATGAAAATGTTAAATATGCACATTTCCAGTCAAAAAATAACTCAGTAAGTAAATGTTGACAAAGCAAAAGGTGGCTAATTTGAGGACTTGGTTATAAAATATAAATAAATACACTCAACAAAAATATAAACGCAACACTTTTGTTTTTGCTCCCATTTTTCATGAGATGGACTTAAAGATCTAAAATGCATTCCAGATACACAATATTACCATTTCTCTCAAACATTGTTCACAAATCTGTCTAAATGTGTGATAGTGAGCACTTCTGCTTTGCTGAGACAATCCATCCCACCTCACAGGTGTGCCACATCAAGATGCTGATCTGACATCATGATTAGTGCACAGGTGTGCCTTATACTGCCCACAATAAAAGGCCACCCTGAAATGTGCTTTTTTTTTTTTTTCCTTTATTGGGGGTCTGGGGACTCAGAACCAGTCAGTATCTGGTGTGACCACCATTTGCCTCATGCAGTGCAACACTTATCTATCTTCGCATAGAGTTTATCAGATTGTCAATTGTGGCCTGTGGAATGTTGGTCCACTCCTCTTCAATGGCTGTGCGAAGTTGCTGAATATTAGTGGGAGCTGGTACACGCTGTCGTATACGCCGGTCAAGCACATCCCAAACATGCTCAATGGGTGACATGTCCGGTGAGTATGCTGGCCATGCAAGAACTGGGACATTTTCAGCTTCCAAGAATTGTGTACAGATCCTTGCAACATGGGGCCGTGCATTATCTTGCTGAAACATGAGGTGATGTTCATGGATGTATGGCACAACAATGGGCCTCAGGATTTCATCATGGTATCTCTGTGCATTCAAAATGCCATCAATAAAATGCACCTGTGTTCTTCATCCATAACAGATGCCTGCCCATACCATAACCCCACCACCATGGGCCACTCGATCCACAACATTGACATCAGCAAAGCGCTCACCCACATGACGCCACACACGCTGTCTGCCATCTGCCCTGAACAATGTAAACCGAGATTCATCCGTGAACAGAACACCTCTCCAACGTGCCAGACGCCATCGAATGTGAGCATTTGCCCACTCAAGTCTGTTACGACGACGATCTGGAGTCAGGTTAAGACCCCGATGAGGACGACGAGCATGCAGTTGAGCTTCCCTGAGACGGTTTCTGACAGTTTGTGCAGAAATTGTTTGGTTATGCAAACCAATTGTTTCAGCAGCTGTCCGAGTGGCTGGTCTCAGACGATCTTGGAGGTGAACCTGCTGGATGTGGAGGTCCTGGGCTGGTGTGGTTACACGTGGTCTGCGGTTGTGAGGCCGGTTGGATGTACTGCCATATTCTCTGAAACGCCTTTGGAGACGGCTTATGGTAGAGAAATGAACATTCAATTCACGAGCAACAGATCTGGTTGACATTCCTGCTGTCAGCATGCCAATTGCACGCTCCCTCAATGCTTGTGACATCTGTGGCATTTTGCTGTGAGACAAAACTGCACATTTCAGAGTGGCCTTTTATTGTGGGCAGTCTAAGGTACACCTGTGCACTAATCATGATGTCAGATCAGCATCTTGATGTGGCACACCTGTGAGGTGGGATGGATTATCTCAGCAAAGCAGAAGTGCTCACTATCACACATTTAGACAGATTTGTGAACAATGTTTGAGAGAAATGGTAATATTGTGTATCTGGAATGAATTTTAGATCTTTAAGTCCATCTCATGAAAAATGGGAGCAAAAACAAAAGTGTTGCATTTATATTTTTGTTGAGTGTATATATAGTTAATTCACTTTTTTTCTTTTGCTGCATAACTCCATACATCATACTTCATATATCTTAAATGTAGAAAGTAGTAGACATATAGAAATAAACACCGAATCAGAGGATAAGTCCAAACTTTTTACTGGTAGTGTAACTGGTCCTCAATAGTGTACAGGTGGGAATTATGGTCTGGTATTCAAGATTAGCTGGCAAATTATTCTGTATGTACGGAAGCCGACAGAGGCCATGTTCGTAATGATAATTTTACACCTTAATAATGAGAAAATTAACTCTAGATCTTGAGAAAACGACACAATTAATTTGTGATCTCGAGAAAACAAAGCTGTTATTCCGTGATCTTGAGAAAACAATCACTGTATCTCCATCAGTAAAGACGAAGCTGGGCCAGTCTTCTGCGGAGGTGCCGCGGACTAATCTTGAAATTATCCCAAATTAAAAGACGTAATGCAATCTCCCCCTGTGTCAACCCCTGATCAAAATATTGCCTTATCAGCTGATCGATTATTATTCCAGACATTCTAATGACCAAAAATGCGTCTATTCAGAATGAGAAATAGCCCCGAAGTCAGCCTGTCACAAGGTGGTGGTAGACGTTTCAGTTGTTTTCTCGAGATAACGGAATAATTGTTTCATTTTCTCGAGATCTCGAAATAACTTTTGTTTTCTTGAGATCTTGAATTAATTATCTCGGGATAACAAGGAAGAAAAAATATTGCTTATAAATATGGCCTCTGTTGACTTCCGTATGTATATCACGATTATTCAGGCCACTTTAATTGTAAGAGCTACAAATAATAATTGTAGTTTGAAAATTCCCAACATTTCTCAGTTAATGTTCCCATGGTAAATTTTCTGGGAATTTTCTGTCCCTTTTCAATCCTAACTACAAATAATAATGTTTATTGTTACCTCTGTATTCATTATTTCAGGTACCTCGGTAAAGGCTCTGGGTAAGTCACATCCAGCGCTGCTGCTCGTATTGTCCTTTTCTGTAGTGCTTTGACTAAGGCATCTTGGTCCACAACACGACCTGATAAAAGCCACAACAGACACAATCGTAAAACGTTTGTGTGTTTTTTAAAGGTGCACTATGTAACTTTTTGGTTGGATGTCCGTCACCTGCTTGCTTCTATGGACATGCCACTGCTCTGCCTGGAATGTTCCACAGTATGACATTAAACAGGTCTACCTTACGTTTATTCAATTACAGGTGGTTTTATAGCTCAGAAATACCTAGAAAAACAGGCATTCTGACAGTGAGTGGGTCGCCTCTCTATAGATCTGACCTGTAATTTTGTCTGGTTTGGTCTTCATGATTATAGAAAAGTTTAGTGTCTTATAGAAAATGGAAACCCAACCGAAGTCTGTCGCCCTCAGTCGGACTTGGACAAATACTTAGAACTTATGTTTGGGCTCGGGCCGGACTCATCAGCGCGATAAGACATTAGAAATGTAAAATTAAAAACAACTTAAGCTATTATGTAGGTAGCCAATGGGCCTGTTTCACTCGTTTGTTTGTGATTAAAAAAATGAACTGAAAATATTAGGCTACCCTAACATCATGCTTTCCTGTGAGATGTGTCTGTTGCTACATGACTGGGCCCGGCCTCTTGTGCTAACGTGCATTTTTTGCTCCATGTGCGTGTGCTGATGCACTGAATACCTTTTTTCAGTTGACTGATAAAATCAGACTTTCCACACAAACAATATCCTATACGTGTCATTAGAAAGCCTATGAAAATAGTGATTTTAATTGTGATGGGCTTGGTTGGACTCAGACACAAATATCTTAATGCCTATCGGGCTTGGCTCGGATCACTGTTCGATTCGATCACTGTTCTGTCAGACTAGGCCCGGTCTCGGACAGAAAAAAAACCCTGTCTGATCTGCACTCTAGTGTCATACTGTGAAACATCCATCCATCCATCCATTTTCTTCCGCTTATCCGGGGCCGGGTCGCGGGGGCAACAGTCTAAGCAGGGACCTCCAGACTTCCTTCACCCCGGACACTTCCTCCAGCTCCTCCGGGGGGACCCCAAGGCGTTCCCAGGCCAGCCGGGAGACATAGTCCCTCCAGCGGGTCCTGGGTCTTCCCCGGGGCCTCCTCCCGGTGGGACATGCCCGGAACACCTCCCGAGGGAGGCGTCCAGGAGGCATCCGGAACAGATGCCCGAGCCACCTCAGCTGGCTCCTCTCCACGTGGAGAAGCAGCGGCTCTACTCCGAGCTCCTCCCGTGTGACCAAGCTCCTCACCCTATCTCTAAGGGTGCGCCCAGCCACTCTGCGGAGGAAACTCATTTCGGCCGCTTGTATCCGCGATCTCGTCCTTTCGGTCATTACCCAAAGCTCATGGCCATAGGTGAGGGTAGGAACGTAGATTGACCGGTAAATTGAGAGCTTCGCCTTTTGGCTCAGCTCCCTCTTCACCACAACGGTCCGGTACAACGACCGCATCACTGCCGACGCTGCACCGATCCGCCTGTCAATCTCACGCTCCATCCTCCCCTCACTCGTGAACAAGACCCCGAGATACTTGAACTCCTCCACTTGAGGCAAGGACTCTCCACCCACCCAGAGAGGGCAAACCACCTTTTTCCGGTCGAGAACCATGGCCTCGGATTTGGAGGAGCTGATCTTCATCCCAGCCGCTTCACACTCGGCTGCGAACCGCCCCAGTGCACATTGGAGGTCCCGGTTTGATGAAGCCATCAGGACAACATCATCCGCAAACAGCAGAGATGAGATCCTGTGGTTCCCAAACCGGATCCCCTCCGGCCCCTGACTGCGCCTAGAAATTCTGTCCATAAATATAATGAACAGAACCGGTGACAAACAGTGTGAAACAGTCCAGACAAAACAATAACATCTCCATGGAGACAAGCATTTGACACACCTTCCACCAGAAAAGTTACACAACGCACCTTTAAATTCAAAAGGAAAATTCAAAAGGAAGAATGTCTGACCTGACAATTTAAACTGGTGACACCAGTTTATCCATCCATCTCACACACTCATCACTTTCAATAATTATACACTATAACTCATTTTGTAACATGTAACATTTTCTCATTCAAAAGATATAATATTTAGTTGTAGTAGTAGTTTATTTGTTAAAGGTCATATATTACACAAAATTGACTCTTGTGAGCTTTAAGTTATGTTATAATGTTGTTCCCTCATTAAAAACATTCCTGGAGTTGTTTTGTTTCATTCACACGTTTAAGTAACCCTTTATTATTAATCTGTCTACATCAGAGCTCAAAACGTTCTGTTCCACCTTGTGATGTCATGAAGCTGTAGTTTTCAAGTTAACAGCTACCTTTAACCTTTAGTTCAGTAGAGATTGGCAAGTCTAGGACTGAAATTATCCAAATGATTCTAGTGATGGTGTATGGAGTTTAAAAAAACATTGGACCACTTCCTGTATGACATGACATCACAAGGTGGAACAGAGGGTTTTTAATTTGAGAGAAGAACTCAGCCTAAATATGCAGGTTTGTGTGTTAAACATGTGTGAATAAAACAAACCAGGTGTGTTTGTGCTGAGGAAACAACATTATAACATAGATCAGAAAATAGTGCGATATGGGTCTTAGATTCTCATCTTTCTAAAACTCATGGTCGATGTTATCACCGACCTCGGCTGATGTTGACCAGCGTTGCCGTGGGTTTCATGAGAGAAAGCTCTTTGTGCCCGATGAGTCCCGTTGTCTGTGGGGTCAAGTTCACCGCCAGCACCACAAAGTCAGCCTCTCTGAGCAGCTCCTCCATGTTTTTACAGTACACAGCTCCTACAGCCTGTTCATCTTCAACCGACCTAACAAAAAACACAGTCCATATTATTACACGAGCATAGTTCTGATTCTTAAGTCCTTGTTTATGCAGGTTGACAACAACAGTGTAGTATAGGATTAGACTTTGGTATGGCACTTATAGCTCCATGGATCAATTCTGCCATGTAGCTCTGACACTAATGCTGTTTTTAAAGACTGTTGTATAGGACATATGATATTTTAAACTACTATTTGTTTTTTATGCTGGAAATAACCTGGACTTCAGTAGTGTTTCATTTCTGTGTAATTTTTATACTGAAATGGCAAATAAATTCTGATTCTGAGTCTTTGGATAAACTACCATTTTGCCAATTTCGCTGAAAAGTTTGAGGACAGACTATTAGACACTAGCTGTGTGGATGTAACAGTGATCCACAGACTGATCACTTTTGAGAATGACCAACTATAATCATTCATATTCAGCAGTCCCAAGTTAAGCTGTTGCGTGTAGATTTACTGTAGCCTACAGCCAGCTCATGGTGTCATCAACATTCCCTGAAAAGCTAAACTAGAGGCTTTGAATGCTCGTATTAATCACGGGCTCCTGAAAATCAATTTTGTGTTATTTTTCTGGAGTTATCAGACAATCTAAAGGTAGTATTATATAAATATACTGTATGAGAAAAGAAATAAGCAGGTTTGAGTGTTTGGATTTTTTTTTTCACACAAATTTGGGCGTTTTCTCGCAACTGTGAACTTTATGTATTTACAAACTAATAAAAAGTGCATAATATCAGTGTCCTTTTACCGTCTATTTCTGTTATGGTACAAAATCTTCATATCAAATCCTCTTCCTCTTTGAGCGATTTTGAATCCAATGTTCCCCATCCCAATGATACCGAGTGTGGAGCCTGTCACCTCAAATCCCATTTCAGGGCGTATAAGTTTAGTTGTGTTTGGATCTACACTGATCTGATGACCTTGGAAAGAAACACAAGAGCATTAGTTAAATCTGTATGTATATTATTTATTTAGTTACAATCATTTCATCACTTCTATGTTTTTAAACAGGTTCTTTAATATTTTTTACTAGACATTTTTATAATTTTGATACTTTGTGATTTTACTGTTTTGTATTGATTATTTCTCAATGCGACCTCCTGGTTAAATAAAGGTAAAATAAATGAAAATAAAATAAAAGTTACCTTCTACAATCCTGCGTGCGGAAGCCAGCAGCAGGCCCATTGCCATATCAGCCGTAGCGTTACCAACCACATAAGGCGTATTACTCACTCTTATGCCCAGAGAATTCAGATAGGGGACGTCCAAATGGTCAATGCCCACTCCTCCATTGGCGATAAGCTTTAAGGCTGGCAGTGAACTAATGAGAGATGGCTCGAGTTTAGGCTTATTGTCCCACAGAAACACAACCTGGATCTTGGAGCTGAGAGAGGGGGTTTGGAGAAATTCTTGATGAGTGACAATCTGGAAATGTTGCGTCATAACGTCAACAGCTTCTTGGGTGTGACCCTCTCCACCAACTTCTGAGATGAGAGCACAGGGTTTGTCCTGAGCCATTGCCTGTCACACAAAAATCAATATAATATTATCAAATACACTATTACTGTCACAACACAACACAGAAAAACATGAGTAGACTCTATTTCCTGAAAAAGATCAGGTTTTTCAATGTGTGCAGGAAGTTACTGATCTTCTACCAGTCTGTACTTCGCTGTGGTCTGCTGGGAGAGTAGCACCAGTAAAAGGGACATTGACAAATGATTCGCAAAGCTGGTCATGTGATCGGCTGTGAGCTTTTTTACAATATTTATATACATATTTTTTACTTGTACATGTACATTTATATAATTATTCCTTATTTGATACCTAAAAATTGTACTTAAGTAGAATAAGTTTATTTTGTACTTACCGGTACTTTGTAATACTTTGTAGTACTTTGTTATTTTCCACCCCTGCTCATAGTGCATGAAGGTTTCTATGGTAGGCTATTTGTATCTATTAAACACAACAATTAATTGTCAATTAACTTAACTTAATTTTAACAAAAAATAAGCAAGTACAACTTGCTAATTTTGTTCATTTCAAATATGGATGTTTTATATATAAAGTTTTGCATGGGCTCCTCCTCCACTACAGGATTTTATTAAAACAAAGACTGTCAGTGGGATGGGAACTAAGGCCACAGCCTGGGGGAACTGTGAGGTCCCACACAGACGCACTACATTTGGACAAACTGTGCTCTCAGACAGAGGCACTACGTTCTGGAACTCTCTCCCATTATCAGTAAGAGAGACTCCAACTTTGGACACCTTCAGATCACACTTGAAACAGTGGCTAAAGGAAAACTAGATTGGTGGACATTTTTAATGTTAAAATGCTGTTATTGTCACTTGCTATTGCTTTGTTGTTTTTGCTGTGGTGTCACCTGCCCAGGGGCTACAGATGGAAATTAGCATTTTTGCTATAATCTGGTGTATTTACACTGCAATGTTGTAGATGTTCATTAATATGCACTGTCCCTATTAAATAAAGAATAAAATAAATTACACAGAGATAACTTTATTGCCAGGCTGTAAATTATTCTAAGCATAACAACTTCACTGTGAGCCAGGGGGCCAAATACGGCCCGCGAGCCGACTTGGACCAGCAGGCGAAAGGTTGCTTGGAATTAAGAAAATAAAAACTACTTTCAAAATTGTACATAATGCATTTGTACTGATGCATTTGTACAGATGATCATCTGTCGGACGTGCTTCACATCTCCACCTCAAACATGCAACCTGATTTTGATGCACTTGTTAAGGCTTAACAGAGGCTAGATTTCTCTCCCTGATCAAGAAAAAACAAAAAACTAAAACTAAAACATGCTAACTTTGACTTTTTTTCTACACGGTCTGGCAGTTGCACACACATTTTGTGACATATCTTGTATTATATTATTTGGCAAACAAAGACATTGTGGTGTCTTAATACAAAGTTAAGAAAGTTAAACTCAGAAAGCATTGTGGGGTTAATGTGACTGAAAAAGAGTTACAAATGTTTCACGTTTACCATTGTTTTCAATTATTTTACTGAATAGATTCAGTTTTTGTAAAACCACTCTCTCATTATTTAATAATAACACAGAACTTACCAGCTTCTGTAAACAATGCCATTTACTGATTTCAACGTAGAAATAAAATTAATAACCAGAGTAGACTTCAAACTTTTGGCCCAGCCCTCCACAATATTTTCTGCTTCTCATTTGGCCCCTGGGGAAAAATAATTGCCCACCCCTGGTGAAAAGACTTAAACAAACTCTTACCCGGTGCATTTTGTTTTCACTTTGATGTGGAGCTGAAAAACATACACGCGCAGTAGGTTTTATATAGTTTTTGAACACGTTTTTTCCAACCCCCTGGTGCAGTGTGGTGAGGAGATGTTTGGACATTTTGGAGCTATAGGTCATTCATCTGTGAATCATTCAACCCGTTAACGCGTGATCAGCTGACCACAGACGGACTTTGCATGTGACAAACTAAGATACAATCACTGGCGGCGACCCTAAGTAAGAAATAAACAATTATCAACCAAACTTACTCACAAAACTTCTTGCAGGTTGCAGCCGGTTACGAGTAAATCGAGAGCAATAGATATTTTCATCGTTTAACCGGAAGAACTTCACATAAAAAAAAACAAGGCTAAATTTGCTGTTCCGCCACTAGATGGAGCTAGAGTTAAGCCAAGAACATGTGTATATAACCCAAAATCATGAATCTATAAAAACATGAATAAAATAATCCAAGACAGACAAGTTACACGTTTTCCTAGAGCTTGTTTTTTTTTTTTTTTTGTTTACATTTTATTTAGTTATATTCAGCCCCTGCGTGCTTTTATTTATTATAACTCCACTATATAGTCTTTTATAGCACTTTTTTTTGTTCTAACTTTCTTTTCCACTAAACTTCCTGGAGCTAATGTGGAAAGTTAATTTCTTCTGTGTGAGATCAATAAAGTCTTATCTTCTCTTATCTTATCTTTTCACACCCTGAGCGCCTGAGAGAGTGGCAGCTGGGTACAGCAACTCCTGAGTTTTTTTTCTATATTATATTCATATATATCCAAATAATTTCCCTTGTGGATCAATAAAGTTTGTCTAAGTCTTATGCCTGAAATTCTAGGTTAAATTCGAAATATCAACAATACTGAATTTAATTTCACAACTCACACTAAACCACTGTTTTAAAAAAAGACTCTGGATGTGTCTGCAATCTGTATTATTATTATAGTCAGAGGGCCAAGCTCTCTGTATGTGTTCGACAGCTAAATTAAGACAGACAAGTGCCATTGAGGTGTAAATATGATTACCTTATATTTGTTTATGAACACAGGGACATGTTATGAACGTACATAACGACCTATATACAGACATGGGCCAGATTAGATATCATAGAGACACCATGCAATGTTGACAATCAAAGATAAATTTGTGATAAAAAACAGTATAGCTACAGATCTGTACAAGAAACTGGAATTAATTTTATATTGTATTAGTTATTTTTCTATTTTATTTTGACTTGCACATATACATATACATTGATTTATATAATTGTCTGTCTCTTGCTATCTTTTTTGCTATATCATTTATTTTTTACTCTTTGTTATTATATTATATTGTGATTCTTGAGCTACTGTATCCAAATAGTTTCCCTAGTGTATCAATAAAGATTGTCTAAGTCTAAGGATGTCTAAATAAAAATAAATAGACAAATATATTTTCAATCAAAAACGTTTGGCCATTTGACAGAATTGAATTTCTTCTATGCTATAATTAATCTGTCTGAATTTGCATCTGTGCCGAGTTCAAAGGATATTGGCTGCAGATGCAAATTACACAATATTCCAGTTGGCACAAATATTTCCCTGCATCATTGGCACGCCTAACTTTGTAAAATGTATAATTTTAGGCCTATTGAAAGCATACCACCAGGCCATAAATAGAAGAGCAGATGAGTAGAAGAACTTCACTTGTGCATTTTAATTATGTAAAACAAGTCATAACTGTTGATAGACACTTGTTCTTCAGGGTCACTATGGCAAAGCTTTTGTTTGAGTATAAATTATTGTAAATTTGACTTGCGATGCATTTACTTTTACATCTCTCTGCCGCAGGCTTGTGACTGCAAATATAGAGTCCAGTGATTTGTGAATCTATTTAGAGGATTTCTCAAATGCATTTACAAGCCTAGTTGGTATTATAATTTTAGCATGAATGTTTATTATTAAAAATAGCCAATAATTCTATATTGGGCAGTGACAGGGCTTCCCCATGGTTCCCGCTGTCTTTATCTCTATGCTGCGTGTCTCTGCTGTCTTGGCAGTGGACAGCAGCCTGGAACATGTCCTGGTTGAGAATAAACTCACCTGCTGCTAATCCTTTAGTCTGCTGCTCATGACGCATCAGCTGTACTCAGACGAGAGGATCACCTGCACAGACACTGAGGACTGTGAGAGGATAGCACAAATCTCATTCTCCACACACTGTATGCAAACTTTTCAAGCATTTCACTTTTGTCAGTTTGGAGACCAAAAAAGTAGTCTAATAAATCCAAACGTAGATGTTCAGCGTTTAATTAATTGTTGAAATATTTCACCTCAAATAATTATGCTGAATTATGATTTGGTGTTTGTTTGGTGGCTTTGGTGGAGTATTTGTTAGGGTCTGGTCAAATAAGAGATTTTAGTTAGAAACACTGCATTGTTTGTCAGTGAATGCAGCCCCATCACTTTCTTGATCGAGGTTTTGGCTGTCAGGGAGCTTAGATCACCTTTGAAACTTTAGTCTTGGTCCATGCTGATCCTGAGGGCTCAGAGTAAGGTTAGTCCAGTTAGATAACAGGTGTAATCAGTGAGAGCCAGTTTGTTGGCCCTCTCCTTCATTCAACACCAGCTCCTTATCCCTGTCCTTAAAGCTGTGTTACCTAATGACAGTGCAGCCCGTGTAGAAACATGGGGACTTGGACTCCTCACTCAAAGCCTCTTGAGCTTCTGCAGGACTGGTCTTAGAGTGTAGATGCTTTTGTTGAACGGATCGGTGTTATGCAAGGTAGTGTAAGGGTTGTAGCATCAACCCAGAAGGGACTGTTCCAAACATGCAGCAGCATTATTTATTATCTTAAAATCACACTACACCATATAAATAAATAAACATGATCATAAATAAACATTATAGTATCTCAAAAAGATACACCACTCTATTATGTTAAGATAAGATAAGATAAACTTTATTGTCCCCGAGGGGAAATTTGTCTTGGGCTCACTGCCCGCAGCTTAAAAACATAGTTATACACACACATACAGTACAGACAGATAACAGTCAGAACTCATCACAGGATACATGTAAAGTGCCAAAATATTGCACCAGCCCTAGTCCACAATGCACAAGCCCTATTGCACAGAACAATTATTGCACAATTCCTATTGCACAGGTAATTATTGCACGAGCCCTATTGCACAGTTATTGCAACATATAATATAAAGTGACTTAAGTGCGCTTTTGTTGTGCAGATTTGTTCAAGAGTGCAACAGAAGTGGGCACAAATGAAAGTTTATATCTGTTACTCTTAAAGTTATGCGCTCAATAGCGTCTGCCTGATGGAAGCAGTTCGTATTCCCCATGTAACAGGTGAGAAGGGTTCCCCACAATCCTTCTGGCCTGAGCGAGCACAGAGTCCTGAAAAATGTCCTGCAGAGAAGGGAACTCTCTCCTACCAATCACCTTCATGGCCTTATTTACAAGTTTTCCAAGTTTGGTTTTACACTGGACAGTTAAAGAACCAAACCAGGCGACCATACAGTAGCGTAACAGACTCTCCAACACAGCATTATAAACACGCCCAAATATTTGAAGGATGCAACCTGCTCTATTTGTCTGCCCTCAATGACGACAGGATCATGGGTTTGCAGAGCTCCAGGATCAAACACCATCTCTTTGGTTTTGTTCACATTAAGGCTTAAGTGATGCTCATTGCACTAAGACAGGAACACACTTCTCTTGATGGTAGGTGGAGATACAGTCACCTTTTTTAAGAAGACTCACAATTATCGTGTCGTCTGAAAATTTTATGATTTTATTTCCTGGCTGACTGTTCCGGCAATCATTTGTATACAGGGTGAACAAAATAGGTGAACTTACTGCACCTTGTGGGACACCTGTACTGCAAGTTTTTGCTTTAGATAAAGTGCTGTTCACCCTCACCTGTTGTGATCTGTTTGTTAAAAGAGAATAAAACAATTTCACAAGTGCAGGGCTTACATTCAAGGAGTTAAATAAGTTAAATAATTTCTGAACAATTTCTGAACAAGAAGATTGGGACGTACAGTGTCGAATGCAGAACTCAAATCAGCAAATAAGACCCTTGCATAAGACCCAGGAGAGTCCAGATGCTTACAGATCAGGTGTGACAGACTGATGACTGCATCCGCTGTGCCAAGACCCTGTCTATACGCAAACTGATGTGGGTCAAGATGAGGAGAAACTTCAGATTTTAGTCTGTTGACCATTATCTTTTCAAAGCACTTCATCACGACACTTGTTAGAGCTACAGGTCTGTAATCCTTATTTGTACCTGGGCAAAACGTCTTTGGAATTGGGACTATGATGGACTTTTTCCAAAGATCAGGCACAGTACCAGTTTCAAAAGAAGACTGAAAGACTGGATACCAGGCCTCAGATAAATCCTGTGCACAATTCCTTATTAAAAAAGCAGACAGCCCATCAGGACCAGCAGATTTTTTCGGACATACTTTGGTAAAAGTTGACTGAATGCATTTCAAGTCAATATTAAAACCATCACAATGTTCCTCATCCTCACAATCAAATGTTAAAACAGCATCACAATCATTACGCTCATTGAATCTTAAAAAGAAGTCATTTAGGTCGTTGGCACATTCCTCATCATTCATAGTGACCAAACTGAGTCTTTCCTGGTGCCATGTGGGCCATCTTTTTCATTAATTCCCACATCCTTTTATTGTCGTGGGACCTCAAAGCTCCTTCTAAAGTGACTTTGTGCTTTTCTCTTGCCTGCTTAATCATTTTATTTAATTCTTTCTGGGCTGCGGCCGAGCGCACCCTGTCCCTGTCCCTGTGAGCAAGCCTCTTTTCGTTTAAACAGGTTTTAACCTCCTTAGTGATATAGGGCTTATTATTTGGGAAGTGACACATTGTCTTCTTAGGGACAACAGTGTCAACGCAAAAGTTTATATAGTCAGTGATTGTCTCTGTGGCTCCAGTGCTCCAGTCCAGTCCAGTCCAATGCTCCAGTCTGTACAAGAGAAACATCCCCTCAAAGTTTCCACACTGTCCTCAGACCACTGCAGCACTGTCTTTTCCTGTGGTTTTGATGCCTTAAGCAGAGTTTTATAAGTGGGCATAAGGTGGACAGTGGCGTGGTCAGAATTTGCGAGGTGTGGGAGGGATTTGGCCCTGTAAGCGTTTTTTATGTTGCCATAGCATTTGTCCAGAACTTTATTCTTACGGGTGCTGCACTTTATATATTGATAAAAACCATGAAGTGCTTGCTCTGGACGGCAATGGTTAAAATCTCCGAGGACAAATACAGGTGCCTCAGGCGTGCGCAGGATGTTGAGTATTTTATAGCTTTTCTGTTCATAAACTCTACTCATATATGATTACACAAAAGGTTATTCTATATCCTGCAGTGGTATTGTTTGACAAAGTATATTCATTTATAGTTCAAAAGTAAATATAATGCATGTGGTAAAATGCATTCATTTAAAATCAGAGTATTTTCTGCATCTTTAAAAGCATTAGCTGAGTGCTTGTTTACACTGTTTTCCTCCTATTTTGTATTTCTTACATCTGAAATCAATTGGTTCTAAACTGTCAGATGCCCAACGGTGTTCACTCCTGTCTGTCCGTGACAAGGCTTTGCTGAGTCAGCCCAATAGAGGTGTGCTTTTTAAGGCCATTAAGAAAATGCTCCCAGGGACAGTGTGGCTTTGACTTCTACTAATCATCTTAAGCAAAGCATGGCGCCCAATGTGCCTGAGCACACCTGTGCTATACTGTGATATACTGCTGCTATGTATTCCTTTTATTTCCACACACATAAGCAACTGCAGTGTTTGTATTTATTTGAGCACTCATATATGAGAAAGATGAGATCTATATTCAAATACACAGGAAACCTTTGATTTCCTCTCCATGTACCACATTTATGATTTTGTTAAGCAGCGGGTTTGCAAATGCACAAGAAAATGCAGACTAAACAAATTAGACTTAATTCATGCGAAATGTAAAAGCCGTTCCCCTCAAATAAGCCTAAATTTGCATAAAACTCTATTTGGGAAATAATGTTTGATGCTCTTCAATTACAGCAGGCACTTATTATTTTATACCTTTTAAACTGTAGGATTATAAGTAATGTCATGTAGGTTTTTATAAGATTTCCATTTGCACACTTTATAAGTATTTTTGTGTTCATTTAAGAGTGTGGTATTATTTTTTTCATAGAACTTTTTATCATTATTACTTAGACAGACTTTACTGATCCACAAGGAAAATTACTTGAGTCATTATTTAACTTTTCTTTTGCATCATTGCTTTTTGCACGTACATTGTTTGTCTAATCATTTTTACTCTGCAATTAGCACCTTATCCTGCAACGTGTTTTTCACACAGCAGAGCAGATTTACCCTTCTCCCGACCCTGGCCTCCTGTACCAGCCTTTACCACCTGTGGACAGATATAATAAAGTGTGCAGCATCGTTTTCTTGGAACATTACCCCAATCTAATTAGCCATAAAACTATGAAACTTTGAGATATTACATGCTAATCAAATCAGCTGCTAGCGCTAACCGCCTCCGCCGCTGCTGCTGCTGCTGCTGTTACCAGGACAACAGAGGCGCGCTGCGATTGGCCGCGGATGTTCCACGTGGCCTGTCTGCGCGCTGACGTCATCGTGCGTGGCTGCCTGCGGGGCTGAGCTGTGAGTTTGTGCCGCTGATCTTGGTAAAAACCTGCCGGAGTTTGGACCGCGAACAGCCCGAGAGAGACAACCTGTTGGCGTCCACAGTCCACGGCCACACTTCCCACCTCACTGCCAAACTCAAAGGAATGGACTATTAACGCAATCTGAAGACATCCTCCACTTATATTTCAAAAAGCGAGGTAAGTTGTCGCTAACAAAACAGCCCCAGCTCCCATCGGGTGTATAGATTTTTTATTTTTTTTTTGCCATTTCCTGTTGCTCAGGTGAGTCGAGTTTGCAGGTTGATTTTTGTTAAGTGTCACATTTTATATGCAAGTATATTAAAAGGCATATCCGTATTTTATGTATGACTTTATGTATGATAACTTTGCAGCAACAAGATGCTAGCAACGGATAAAGCTTTGCCCACATTTCTAATCGGATGAAGCTGCTTGTCTTGTCCTAAATGAAGTCAGTGAAGAGGAGTTTGTTGCAGTTAATTTCGTACGTTATTATTGCACATGAACAAGAAGATTAAAAAAATAATAAAAAAAAACAAAAAAAAACAAAACAAAACGCATTCTGCCAATACATAGTTGTGCAAGGCAAAGTGGGTATCTCGTTTCAAACACGAGTCTGTCGATGGAGGCAGCTGCTGCTTTGGGCGTGTGAGTCAACGTGGTTTAATTTTTTTTTTAGCATCCACTTTAAACTGTCCATCAATGCTGGATTTCATGTCTTTTGTCAAATGTTTGGGTGCTCATTCAGTGACGCTGTGCTGTTGTATAGAATGACTCATGATGTGAATAATTCAAAGCCAATATGTGCGAGGATTGTGCATTGCATCACTTCATTCAGCAGTAATGTGATATTAAAGCTTTACCAATTCTTTGAACTAAGAAACTATTTTCCCACAGAAGTTGCTGTATCTGTCTACATGCCTGGAGGTTGAATGTGATGATGCCTATTTCGGTAGGGTAGATTTTATTTCATAGTTATTTGAAGTTAAGGAAATGACTAAAGTATCAAATATTCATAAAAAATTCTCTTTGGATCAATAAAGTACAACTCTCTCAATAAGAAAATAGTTTTAACTGTTAAGCAAGGTGCTGTGCTTTTATTAAAATGCTATGAAAATTGAACGCTTTTAAAAAATGTTTTGATCATGCTTGATGTTTTATTGTTTCTGATTCCATAAAGAAAAGGTAAATGACAAAAGACGTGAGGATTAAATGGAGGATTAAAAGACTCTAAAATTGGCTTTGAGTATTAGGAGATCCTCATTGAGACCAGAGTAAATTATTTATACTTTTGGCTGGTGTCCCGTGGTCAGTGTTTGCATGATTTGGTTTCAAGTGGGTTGTAAATGGGGAAACCATGTGATTCCGTTTCATTTCGGTTGTATCACTTATTTCTACCTGAGGCTTCGAGTAGGGCATTTAAACGGTTATGTGTATGTACAGATGCTAATTGTTTTTGGGTGGAGCTGGCGTAATGAGCAGTTAGGTATTGAAGGCAAAAGTCAAAATATTTCAAGATGCTAAGTTCTTACAAATGTGCGCTATATATAACACATGCTCTATTTTTGCCAGTGTGGGTGTCTTGTGGGTTTGTTTTGGGGCAAGACTGACCACACTGCAGCATCCTCTGTAGTTAGATCCGTCTCAGCAGCAGTACTTTGAATTAAATTAGAGCTTTTAGAGGAAGAGGATGGGAACATAACCCAGATAAATACAAATGGAAATGTTTGAATATTATGCAATATGTTTTCAAGTAAAGAAAATATCCCATAACCCGGATAGATTTGAGAGGGTAGGGCATCTGAATTGTTTTACCTTCAGGGATCGCCACAAGAAATTCAAGAATTTCTAAAGTGAATTTCTTTACATCAGATGCCCTCCCTAATATAATTCTTATATCTAGATTAAGAACATTACAACTAATTACTTGTGATCCCCTATGGGTAAGTTAACAACAAAGCTAGATATTCAGTGCACATTGAGCAAACAGCCTCTTCCCCATGTAATCACTGACTATTGGGTGTGAGTGTTTGTCCAGTCTTGTCTCACCTCCTGGATGCCACGGTCAGTTTTTATCTGGCTGCTTGCATAGGCCGTATATACTTCGTTACACCGGTCTCTGGTCGGTCGGGTCTGCTGCCTCATAATGGATCCTCTGTCATGATTGTGGTTTTTCTGCAGAGTCCTGACGCACAAAGACCTCAGACTGACAACACAAGCTCATGTGTACTGCATTATGATGAAGTCCCAGCAGTTTTCTCGCTCTCAATGGGAGGATGGGTAGGCTAAGAGGGGCCAGTGTTGTGAATGGAATGAAAACTTGGTCAAACTAAGTCAATGGTGCCTGTTTTTTGTGTAGAATTTGGAATCATTAGTCCTGTTTTTAATCGAAAATGGCAATCAGAAATACGTTTAGTAATTGTGCCTAGTCCAGCTCTGAAAGTCTGAGTTTATTTTCAATGTTTATTGTTCAGTGTTGTTTCCTCATCAAAACCGTATCTGTTTTCTTCTGAGTGTTCAAAAATGCCCTGTTTGCATTTTGCCCAAATTGTTGCATCACACTTAAAAATCTGAACTACTTCTGTGTTTTTAAGCCCATAAACCATCACCAGACTTGTTATGATGCCAGATTGTGTTCACAACAAATGCATGGCTCAATTAACATAGAAATGGTGTGTATAAGTTGGTCAAACATTTTATTATGATTATTTTATTATATGAGAGAGAGAGCAGGGAGTGAGTTAGCTGGAGTTTTCAGTAAAGTGGGAGTTTGGGACAGTTAAATCTGCTTTTTCACTTGCTGTTACTGTTTACTAGTTCTTTTTTTTAGTTCAAAACCCTAATAAATTTGAGATTGTGCCAGTGCCACATCACCTCCCTTTAGCTGGCTGGTGCATAGAGCATGTCTTTAGTAATAGTTACCTATATTTTTGGTTACCCACAGCTTTTACTTTCAATTATGAACCCATTACTACGGCACCACATATCACTCATAGCATTAAAATGATTCACAGTATTTTATATAGCTCATTAATTAGTGAAACGTCTTGTGCTCCCCTCATTTTATGTCAGTACAAAATGTGCCTCCCTTTTAAAGCCACAGTAGCAGCCCTGACCTTACACCAAATAACAGCTTCAGATAGGGTTGCAGTCAGATATTCGTGGAGCCAATGAAGCACGCTACACTGAACGGCGCTTCCCTCCATGCTTGAAACATGAGTACCACCTCCCCACGCAGTTATGCCAGCGCAGTCTTTAAGTTGACCAGGTGATCGGGCATGTGATGGTGGACATGTGAAGCAGCAAGAAAGGGTAAGTGTAATTTTAGTGGGTATCAAAAGTAAGTGTTAAAATGTTGACAAAGCCAGAGGTCCCGTGTGTCAAGGTCTGTATTCAGTTTAGGCTTAAAGTAGTGGCGATATGCTACAACGAAGTCTTAACGCCGGAATGAGCCTTGACTTAACATCGATTATGTGATCGTTTGGCTAAGACAGAGCTGTTGTTTTGCTTTAGGATTCAGTTTGAAGCTTTTTATTTACAGCAAGCAATTTAATCTCTATTAAGTACAAATCTGGGGCATTAATCTAAACCATGTTGAATATAAATCCAGTCACTCACCACTGATTTATGTCACCAATTTGCATTATATGAGTAATCCTATACACTGCTCATATATTCACCGAACTCGTTTTAAGTGCCTGGTGTTTTTTATTGACTGCGGTGCTTTATAGATATGGGTTCCTGTGGTCGTTTGCATGGATATGTAGCATGAAAACCTTTCCAGCTGAAGGGGTAGTGCACTTTGCTGATGTTGTAAATGTTTGTCTTTCTTTTCTTCTGGGATCATAACCATAATAAAGTCAAACTTTCTTGTATTTTGTATCATATTCCTATCGTATCTTCTCTTGGGACTTGCTAGTGACCGCTTTGTGACTGTTATTTAACAGTATCTTCCCAACATTGCACATTGTTGTTTTTAAAATAATGTATGTCTTTTGAAGAAATATATATTTTTTTATTGTTTATAGAAGTATAGATTTTAGGTGACAACATAATAGAACTGGGTGGGAAAAAGACATGCTAAACAAAAGTCAACGTTTAGTTGTGTGTGTGTAATAAAAACCTCTGATTTAGCCTTTGATTACATCTTAGAATGCTTAATATATATACAGAATATTTTTGTTTTTACTGTTTTGGCAGCTTCAGAATGTCCCCTGTTGTGTGTATATATATGGTCTAGTGCAGGGGTTTCCAGCGTGCAGCTCTCTACCCCCTTCCAAGTGGCTCACCAGGGCATTTTGGAATTATACCATGCTGAATCACAAAAGTCTTGTTAATTGCATGGCTGTTACCATTGTAAATGTATCATTTTGAAGCCCAAGTTTGTACTCTAATAAATGGGCAATGATTTATTTTATGGGCATTTAACTGTACCCAAAGGTTTGCCCTCTTTCTTATATTTGTCTCAATGTCTTCCGGCCGCTAAAATGAGTAGCCCTTTGGCATTTTTGTTTGGTAAAGGTAGTTCAGGTTGGAGACCCCTGGTCTAGTGTGATCAGGTCAGTTATTTAGGCTGGATTCTCCCTCCAGACTCCTATTGCTCTGCGTTGGTCTTGGATTATCTGTGCAACTCCTGGGGTGAGATTTACCTGGGGATATAAATGGACACTTGACTTACGTAAATGGCCACAACAAGATGTTCTGGGATGAAAGCTGTGCACGGTGCCTTCAGATCAGGGAGTAAAGACTGAATCAAGCTTTAAGCCTCAAGCAATGCAAATTAAAATGTGAGAACTACATACAAATAACTGTACTGAAGAAAATATAAATATTACTGGCAATTATCCAAGATACTGGAATGAATCAAACTTGCTGAAATGCAGGATGATTGCTTTTAGGTTTTAATCAGATAAACTAGACCCACATTTTTGTACCAGATGCCATTTTAATGTCTTCAGTTTCAAATGTTTGTCATACAAATATAGCCAAGTGATTTTTGGCCTGTAATGCGTATTTTGACTACTGGCCCAGAGGGGAAAGTGACTCTTAGAAAAGACATACAATTATATTAAACCATTACCCGAAATTGGATAAAACATTGAGGCTCTTAAAAATAACTTTGTGTCCACTTTCATTAGATAGAAGGGTGAATAGGGAACAGGCCAGAATTTTGATGGGGAGATATAGAATGCATAAATATACAATTGCTCTCACAGTATATCCAGACTTTTTCCACTGGGATGATCCTAGGGTAGCACAATGGTCACCCCAACTCTTTGATGCACAATTTATTCGAATTTGACACTTAAATCTAATATGGGTGGCCTGTACCATTTTGACCACTCCTTAGGAACGCCCTTGGTGGCTGCATTAACAATCATCATTATCAGTGTTTCTGATTAATAAAGAGACTACAGTGGCTCCCCATAAAAAGAACAAACTACAAACAAAATCTCACTTTGTTGCTCCTTGTATTGTCATTAAAATAATATTAATTACACTTGGAGTCAAAAAGATGCCTTAAAATATGAAATCCAGGCAATAAGTGAAAGTTTAACTCCACAAATTGTATGAAACAAAATGATTAATCTAGAAAGTATTTGTGCCACCATAGTATAAATGAAATCTATGGGAAACGTTGATTATTTTGTTATTTGGAGTGATCAGAGGTTTGAGGTTTACTGTTTTATTCCCCTCTGCATCTGTTTCTCACTCAGCCATACAAAGGTCAGAACTTTCTCCCACGCCCTTCGTCCCCTCACTACTGCTCATCTAGGCTCCACTTAGAGCTCACATTGAACCAAAGCCTGGTCTTCACTCTTTGTCCTGAGACTGGGCTGGATCTCGTGGCTTCTGCTCTGGACCTGTGTTATTGTTATGTAACAGTGGCCAGCAGCAGAGGCAGGTAAGAGCCTTAGCTTAATTGTAGACGCTGATGTCAGGGCCTACAAATAGCCCCGAGCTTTTAAGTTACCCAAGGACGGAGGATGCTGAGTTGCTCTCTTGTCCCATCAATTTCACTGCTAACAAATGGATTTAGATGTAGTTTTTTTTTTTTTTTTAATCTTAGCTCTTCAGCCTTAAGCGGCATTGCCTGTGTCTGCTGACTGATCAAACTACACTTCAAATAATCTACACTAATTGGATTTAGATGGACCATATTTTTTTTATAACAGCACATCCAAACTGAAAACAAGATTATTAATTAGCCCATAAATGACCACTTCTGTAGCCCGTGTATTTGTTTAGCAGTGGATGTGTCATTGTTTATTGAAAAACATAATTGCTTTCATTGAATTAATTATAACAGTGCTAAACACGCTTTGTCTGGAACATAATAATTAGACTTGTGAAGAAGCCTCAGATGTTTTTGTCCTTGTGTCTCTGGCCATGACCTGTTGTGGTCGTAGCTTAATTAAAAATGCAACAAGATGTGATTAATGTGTATCAAACTTTGCATAGCAAGTATGACATAGAAAATGTGAACAAAAATGGTCAACATCAAATTCTGGGACTAAAACCCTAAAACCAGAACTAAACGGCCTAAAGTGGCCTTTATTTTGTTATTAAGCCTAAATTGCAAAATGATGGTACTTGTTATTGTTCTCATAGGGAAATTTTCTTCTGCATTTCCTCATCCTTTAATGCCACTGGGCAGCCAGTCTGGACCGGAGCAGTGGGTGCCACTTCACGGCGCCAGAGTACCCATCTTCAGACCTTGAGCTAGTCTAGGTCAGGACTACCTTAACTGTATGATTTTACATGTGGTGCATGTTTTGGGTTGATGGGGGAGACTGGAGTGCCTGGAGGAAACCCACCTGGACACTGTGAGGCACAAACTCTGCACCGAAAGGCTGTGGGAGACCCCATAAATCTGTCCTTGTAAAAAAAAAAAAAAAAAAAAAAAACGTTTATGAAAACTTCAGGAGCAGAAAACTTTAAGGAAGACTCCTGCACACCGTCTCACTCTTGTTTCAACGTTTCGGTCCCTCTGACCTTCCTCAGGTGCAGATAAACTTCAATTAGTGGCAGCTGGATTTAGGGCTTTGTGATATGCCAACAACATGGGACTGGCCCATGGCACAGCAAAGGGACCCTCCACTGTGCTAATGGTGAACTATGTCCCTGGTATTTACACTTGTATGCCAACCATTCAGTTAGCACCTTCAGTCACATAGTGGGTGCCCCCTGGGAAAGGACAAAGGAAGTGAAAGTTTGTTATGACCTTGTATTCTAGTTCATTTGTTTTAGTTAATTGAATGTATTAGATGATGGCAACCTGATAATACTGATGATATTTTTTTCCTATGTAAATTGGAATGTTGTTTTAAAGGGACCCTGCTACTATGTTGTCAATGTTATTTCATTTACCTATTTGTCAACATGTGGCGAATACCAGTCTTTTCACTGACAGACTGGGGATCAGTACAGTTACAGTGAATCATCCAGATGGGTGCATTTTACATAGCTTTGACAGAGCCACATTATCTTTTTAATAAGGTTTGGATCAACAGTTTTTGGTCTATATCACAGTCTAATGTGATATTCTTGAGATTGTGGCATTGTTTACAGATGCTAAGATTATGAAGAGGGATGCTATATTTGTTTCATAGCAGTATTAACTTTAGTCTCATACACTGGCATATACTGAATTGAATACAGTCTTTTTGTGCCCCTCATTTAGTGTGGTGTAATCAGTTTGTAAAACACTGCTAATTTGCTTGCGTGTCAAAACATAATTGATTTACACCGTAATCAAATATGTGTGTGAACTCATTTCTTGTTGCCCTTGTGATACAGTAACATGAGGACACGCATGGGGCTCAATCATAGCGGTCTCTGGTGTGTTTAGTTTGGTACAATTTAGTCGGTAGTTTCTTGTTAAGTCAAGGAGTAGTGTTGCACATTGCACATCTTTAAAAAAAAAAAAAAAGTTTTTAAATATTGATTCCTTGAACATAAACACAACACACTTTTACTCATTGCCATTTCACTAAAACAATGGTTAATTAATTAACCATTGGATTTCTGTAGTGCATGTCCAGATACTCAAAGCGTTTTACTCTGCATTATTCATTCATGTCACGCTCGGTGTTGGTAAGCTGATACTGTAGCCACAGCTGCCCTGACGTAGGCTGATGGAAGAGAGGTGGCCAATTTGCAGCAAACAAATTATTTTCACCAAAATATTCTGCTCCAAACCACATGTTTTTATTGACACAGGAGTGGCTGTAGACAGGGAAGTCGACAGGGGGGGACAAAGAGGTCTGTTGTTGGGTCCCAGAGTCTTGAAGGGTGGGCACAAGTGGAACCCCTGTTTATTAAATAATATTAGTGGGGGGGCCCATGTGAATTGTCTTGCCCCGGGCCCCCAAACGTCTGTTGATGGGCCTGGCTGTAGATCTCTTGATTTTAAAAGGACCCAAGCATATTATTGACAAAATTGAAATTAAAATAAACACTGCCCTAAAAAGAACACAGAACCAACTGCTTTTAATTGAAATGTTTTCTGCTTAATAATATTTACACGGGTACAATAGCGGTTAGGGATTTCTGTGGAAGGGGGAAGTGAGAGACATTGACTCCAAACAAAACCATTATTTTGACATGAGTGCTTTTGAATGACTTGCACTGGGAGCACTTGGATTGCAGTTCACATTTCAACTATACAAACTTTCTCAGAACTTAATGTTGTTTCGGGGTAAATGGGCCTTCAATGAGACATAACTAAGATAAAGGTTGTTTCTTACTTTAGTGTGGACCCTTGTGGCTTAACTTTGTATCTGTGTAATCCCTCAGTCGTGCAGATATGATCCATAGCAAAATAAAAATTCAATTCAATTCTCTCAACTGAACAAAAGTGTTGGAGTGAAGGCAGAATTTTATTTGCATTTATTTTTTTTGTTAAGTTTGTATCCTTCATAAAATCCTGAAAGTGAGCAAATGGTGTCAATTTATTAAAAATAGGTATTATATAGGTATTATATATTATCTAAATTACATAATTATAAATTTAAAAAAATCATTATCTAATAAGTGGTATTTCTTTCAATACAATCTGGCCATACTACAGAAAAAGTAAGGAAATGTTCAATTGGACAATGCTAAAATGGTTTAAGACTCAGAAATCTAGTTTGATTTTTACTTTTTATTACAGTGTCAATATTTTTCCAAATAAATATCCAGTTTGCTTTCTAGTTTCAGTGTAGATCAGTACAGTGAGTAATTTTGAACCAGTGCTATTCTATGCACATGCAGCATAGAGTGTGCTGTGAATATTGTAGTCTGCCTGGTCTAATTCGATTTGTCTTCATTCGCTGGGAGCCCAGGAGCTTCTCCCTCACGTCTTTAGTTTCAGAGCTCAGCAGCAGCCGTAAGCTTAGCAGCTACAGAAGCGCCAAGTGTACTAGCTTCAAGTGCACGTGACTGACTGGTTTTGACGAATTTCTACTTTATTTGATGGGATAAAACCTGTTGTAAATATAAATTCTACTTTTACACAAAAATATGTTGAAAATTATGAAGTGAAGAGTTCTGTTTTAGTGAGTCCCATGACGTCACATTGGGAGAATTTTATCAAAAAATTTAGGCACAATGTATACTTGCAAAACAAAATTTTTCTGGTACTTTTTAAAAAAAATTTTTTTACTTTTAAACATGATTTCAACAAAATAAAGGTGTTTTCTCATAAATGCATTTGTCAAATAATAATCTCTGTGTACATTAGAGCAGCCGTCCCCATCCTCCGGGCCACAGACCAGTAGCGGCACCTGGGCTGTTTGGTACCAATCCTCATCAAGAACATACCTGGAGTTGTGTTTTGTTTAATTTACACATGTTTAACATGCAAACCCTGCATATTTGGGCTGAGGTCTTCTCTCAGTCTGAAAACACTTCCATCTTGTGATGTCATGTGGTAATACAGAATAATTTGGCAATTTCAGATCTGAAATAATCCAATCTCTACTGAACAAAAGGTTGAATTAGCTGTTAACTTGAAAACTACCAGTTCATGACATAACAAGGTGGAACAGAGCATTTTGAGCTTTGTTCAGTAATAAGGGATACTCAAACATGTGTGAATGAAACAAAACAACTCAGTAAGTTTTTTGAGGAGTTAACATTATAACATGGCTAAACTCTCTCACAGTAGTTGGTTTTGTGTATTATAGGACCATTAAGCATCATATAATTTTTAGCACTTTGATTATTACTGAAAATTACAACTTCTTAGTGCGCAATAAGATTAAATTACAGACAACAATTGTACTTTATTGTGTCATTAACTGATCTGTATTTACCTATATTTATGCCTTGTTTATCTTTGGAGCAAATGTATTTTTGCCTTGCTTTCACTCACATTTCAGGTCTGTAGTTGTAAAATGCTGTAGACAGACTCGTAAATATAGATTTTTGTAGCAGTGAAGAGAGTAAGGATATGATTTTAACTTCTACTATGAACATGTGTGTACTTGCTTGTGTTTCTGTGTGGTTTGAACCTGCCTGACGCCACAGCTCATCTGAACCTGGCTTTGTGATGGTTTGTTTGCATGCTGCTGGTTTGATACAGGAAGAAGAGGTAACATGCAAAAGATGAGTGGAGGAAGGTCGTGCCTTGGTGTTAACGCTCAAAAATGGCATGAATTATCCCTAAGAGACCTTTGCAAGGGCTGTGAAAATCATTCAGATACATCAAATGGCCCTGTGGCTTCATAATTGTCTGTAAAGGCTAATGGAAAGACATTAGTGCAAGGTGAAGGTAGAATTTATGAGCACAACACGGCTATTAATGAACATAGTGCAAGTTTGGTGCTTTCTACTGACATTTTTGTACCAGCTGTAACAGTTTCATTGCTTTTTACTTTTTACTGAACAAATCTTGGTTTTATTTTTAGTTTGTTCATGCTTGTTACGCATGCTAAATACTAATACTAATGCTGGGACCACAGTAGCTCAGTTGTCCTCTGATCAGAAGGCGGTTCGAATCCCGCTCTTGACATAAACATCACTGGTGGAGTGGTCAGACCCACTGATCCACAGGTTGGCATTGCAATTCCAGCTCCCACAGATGAATATTGTTGTGTCCTTGAGCAAGATGCTTAACCCACCTCGCCCCCAGTGTCTGTATACACTAGTGTATGAATGTGTGTGTGAATGGGTGAGTGGTTTCTTGATGTAAAGCGCTTTATAAAAATGTGACCATTTATGATTTAAACCAGAAATTTTATCTGCTAAAAATGAATTTTGAATACAATGCTTATAAAACCCTTACAAAACCCTTACTTGTTTTAGATAATAGAATATAATGTTCAACACAATACTGCATATTAGTAGTTTCTTTAATATTACCATGTGGTCTCATTGCTGAAATAGACCCCACTATTTAGAAAAGATCTAATTTTAGCCTTTTTCCCCCAGTACATCCAGATACTTTTTATAACCCTTGTATCAGCCCCTCAACTTGTTTACCAGTGTCTCTTCTCTTTCGTTTTCACAGCCATCTGAAGTGCACCGACCTCCACAGCAGCCATGGGCAAACAGAACAGCAAACTGCGTCCCGACGTGATGCAGGACTTGGTGGAGAACACAGACTTCACCGAGCACGAGATCACAGAGTGGTACAAGGGCTTCCTGCGGGACTGTCCCAGCGGCTCCCTCACGCTCGAGGAGTTCAAGAAGATCTACGCAAACTTCTTCCCCTACGGCGACGCATCCAAGTTCGCCGAGCACGTCTTTCGCACTTTTGACGCCAACGGAGACGGCACCATCGACTTCAGGGAGTTCATCATCGCCCTGAGCGTCACGTCTCGCGGCCGACTGGACCAGAAACTGAAATGGGCCTTCAGCATGTACGACCTTGACGGCAACGGGTACATTAGCAAGGCGGAGATGCTGGAGATTGTAACGGTGAATATTTTTTCCCTCATATCAATTACGATTTACAATTCAAAACAAAAACTTATTTTAATTAATCATTGCTATTTATCATAAAAATACTTGATTAACAATAGTAGACTGACGGTTAAAGGTGCACTGTGTAACTTTTATGGTGGTCTGTCAAATGCTTTTCTTCATGGAGCTGTTATTGCTTTGTCTGGAATGTTTCACAATATGGCATTAAACCTTTATATCATCGTGGAGACCAAACCAGGCCAAGTTACAGGTCAGATCTGTGGAAAGGCGACCCGCTCACAGTCAGAATGCCTGTTTTTCTAAGGATTTTTGAGCTATAAAACCACCTATAATTGAATAAATGTAAGGCTGTTTAATGTCATACTGTGGAAAATTTCAGGCAGAGCAACGACGTGTCCATAGAAACAAGCAGGTGACGGACCCCGAACCAAAAAGTTACATAGTGCACCTTGTTACCATACAGACACGTTACAATGAATTTTTTGGCTTTCAATGGCCTGCAGTTTCAGTTCAAATTCTTCGTCACAATAGAGTGAAAGAAACGTTTATATTATACTCAGAGCTCTTTCACTTGCAATGGCATGTATTTTATATTTAAATATATATGTACTCTAGTATTGTAAGGTTAGATAAATAAATTGGTGATCAAATACATTTTAAGAATACAAAATCACAGCTTCCTCAAATTGAACTAATAATCAAAACGGTGGTCAAAAAAGATTCAGACAGTTGCAGAGGATGTAGTGCATGAATTTATTAGGTTGCACTTCAGTTTTATTGCTTAAAGGTGCACTATGTAACTTTTCTGGTGGAGGGTGCGGGCGTCAAATGCTTTTCTTCACGGAGATGTCATTGCTTTGTCTGGAATGTTTCACAGTGTGGTGTTAAACCTTTCTATCTACATGAAGACCAAACCAGACCAAGTTACAGGTCTGTGGAAAGGCAACCCCGCTCACAGTCAGAATGCCTGTTTTTCTAGGTATCTTTTTAAAGCTATAAAACCAACTGTAATTTAATAAATGTAAGGTAGAGCGGCGTAATGTCATACTGTGGAACATTCCAGGAAGAGCAATGACTTATCCGTAGAAACAAGCGGGTGACAGGCGCTCAACCGAAGTTACATAGTGCTTCGTATTTTGTTGAGAGCCAAAATTTATAGATTTTGTAACGTCAAACCCTAATCTAATCAATGATCACCTTCAATTGAGCACACCTGTCTCTGCCTCCTGCTCGCGTCTGATTGGTCGCCAGCTTTCACGCACAGAACATCTTTCACACATGCCGTTACGTCACACGTCAAGGTGCTGGAATGAGCCAGAGCAGAAGAAACTCTAATCCCATTTTCAGTTTGAGCTGCTGTTTATAAAGAATGCATGTCAAAAGCAGCGTCAACCTGTACACTCGGCATGGGGCGGTGTTGAAATTTGGCGTCACGATTATCATGGTCAAAATAATTGTGATAATTGCGATTAACGACAGTTTACTAGGGGTGTGCATTGCTATAAATCTGGCAATACTATATGGATTAGGATATGCCTGTCATTATTCAATATATCACAATATATCCCAATACAAAACAAAGGACGATATGTTGTGATTTATCAGTAATTATGTATATTATTATGGGCGAGTACACCTTCCTGAAAATAAAAAATTGCATAAAATACAATTAATTTTAATGGAACTTTTGACTTTAAAAAATCAATTCGGACACATTTTGTATCGATATGAGAATTGCACACCTAAGTATTGCAATATAACACTGAATAGATTTTTTTTTTTTTTTCCCTCACACCCCTGCAGTTTTCATTTATGCATATAAATTATTTTAATTTTAAGATTAAGTTCCATATTTAAACTGTTATAAGAATTGACTGTTATAAGTGAAAACGACGATGATCTAGAAGAAAACATCATGGATAAGCAGATTTTTTTTCTAAATATAATGGCGATTATCTTGGTGATTATAACAATTGTATAAAATGCCCCATGAACTGTTATGGTGCACCCTTTTTGCGATATCAATTATGCAAATTATAAAACACTCTACATTTTCACTTTGTTCTGGGATGTGACAAACACTGACATTTTGAAGTACTTTATTATAATTGCTCACTTTTCTTGTGTTTTTAGGCAATCTATAAAATGGTTTCTTCTGTGATGAAAATGCCTGAGGATGAGTCCACACCAGAGAAACGCACAGACAAGATTTTCAGACAAATGGACACAAATAGAGATGGTACGAATCTTTTAAATTATAAACAAAATACACATGTACTGTTGTTATAATAAGCGATATAATATACATAATGTCTAACAATACTTTGTGTGTAAAACGCCCATCATCTTCTGAGTACAGATTGACCAGTATTCTTTTTTAAGGCAATATGCTGGACCAATTTGGATCATTTTCCACAAACATTTCACTGCTCTACATGGCGATATATATTACATCCCATTAAGATTATAAAATGTCTAAGAAGATCTTTAGATGGTTTAGATGGCCACATTTCAAACTGACTTGAATGAGTGCGTATACATGCACTTGAGTATCTTTGAGTATTTTTTGAGGATCCTGGTTATGTGTGTGTCCATTTATTCGGAGTGTCCTGGTTTCAGTATCCGGGAAGTGTCAGTATCCCGGTGATGACAAATCAGGATACTCTCACTGGGTTTCCCTAATAATGTCCAGGATCTTAATTTTTCTCAACACTGGAGCTGTACTGAGCATGTGCAAACTAAAGTAACAGATATGGTAGGAGCAGTTACTCTCTCAAAACAGCTCAAACTCCTACCAGAACTTTTTAAGTAATAACATTTTATACCAAACCTAAAAAACATGCACCAGAGACTACAGGAAATTAACTCTAGTGCTACAACCTGGCACAATGTTAAGGTTAATGTATATTGTGCACTGTCCTGGTCTCATAAACTATATAAATATAATAAATATACTTATAAACAAAAAAAAAACAGTCTACTCTTTAATACAACCACATTTTAACACCAGACTCACTTCTGTGGCTGTTTGTGTTGCTTGAACTAAACTGATGTATTTTTCAACTGTTAAAAACGCCTTTTTACTGAAGTTGTGACAGAGCTCCACAGTCTTATGTTCTTACTTGAATGTATGTCTTATTTTTCTGTTGTTAGAAACATGTTAAAATTCCTTAAGTTAGCAAAGTTTCTCCATTTTCAAGATTCAAGATTGTTTATTTGTCATATGCAGGATCAACACGAGGTCAACAATGCAATGAAATGCTTAGGATCAGAAGAACAATAAAAAATACAATACAGTTAAAAAAAAAAGGGAAAAAAGTAAACAATATAATTTTTTTTTAAAAAGTAATAAAATGTTTAGCTCCTTGCCATAGTTACCATAGCAGCCACTCTAAACATCCAGGATACTCTGATATCGCATGTATACAGGGATATTGAGTATCCTGGTTTCTCTGAGCGCATGTAAACGGCATATTCAGAATACCGTCATAAGTGGGATACTCATGCGCATGTAAACACACTCACTGTTGACCACGTTTTTCTGTTTCAGGTAAATTATCGCTGGAGGAATTTGTGGAAGGCGCCAAGAATGACCCCTCAATCGTCAGACTTCTCCAGTGTGACCCGAGCAGCGCAGGGCAGTAGACTCCTGGACTTTTTAATTATTAGACTCAAACCAATCCTTCCTCATCGACCCGTTCCACTGTTTTTTTGAATCGATCGGCTGAAGTTCTAGAGGCACATGAAGCCATACTTGTTTATATCCATACACCGTTGTAAATAGTCGTAAACCAAAGCATTGATAGTACTTGTGGTCTCCATGTGTCTCTGCGGCTGATCAGAAAAAAAGGGTCTAAAACGGTACAAGACTCAAGGATAATCCAATGTATCCTCAAGATCACCTCACGGCGGAGAAGAATCCAAGTTTGAAGTTTGTTTTTATTTTTATTTTTTTAATTTAATTTTATTTTCAAAGCATTTTCCTGAAGGAGGTTCCTGCTGGTATAACTTCAGTTGATGAACTGAGAATCATTTTGCATCTGAGAGGGAAAAAAAAAGGAAACACTGGATAGAAGTTGTATGCTGTACTTATAAATGGGAAATGTAGTTTTTAAATAATAGAAGGATTTTAGAAGGGACATTGTGTATTTTGGAGGAGTATGTTACGAAAAACCAAAACTGACTGAATATTTTAAATGAAGGGGGCATTTTGTCAACAAAGTTATTGGAGAAGTGGCTTTTGTGTCAAGTTCTGAGATGTTACGAACACGCACAGAAACAATCAATTTGAAGATATATGCACAAACCAGACTGTGTTCTATTTGTTCAGCTAATGTTAAAACTAAAGTATAAACAGAAGTTAGATCTTTGAGTACTTAATATAGGACATATACTCTTTTACTTTGAGATGATGTGGCGATTGGCTGCACTTCACCTTGCATTTATTTGAATGTGAACATTTTCTTTTCTTTTACTTGACAAACGTAATACATGTACAGTATATTCAAACAGTAATGCTAGAGAGAGCGCTGAAAGGAGAGGACCACTTGCATCGCTAATGAATCTGCTTTGAATAACTGCTGCTACTTTTAGATTGTTTTGGTTTTTTTTTCATTTTTGACAAGAAGGAAATGGCTACACGGCTTGACATGAGCTGCCACTGAGATTAAATTTCTCATAAACTCAAAAATAGGAGATATTCAATTTCACCTCTAAACTGTTTTTTTTAACAGTAGTTCTCAAACTTAAAACAAAAAATATTTGGCTTTTTAAGTACAACTTGGGACCATCAGAAAGATTGCACTCAACCAAGATAAAAAAAGAGTGTAAACCAAGTGTAAAAAAAAGTGTAAACCAAGTGTAAACCTCCAGGGAGACCAAGCCCAAATTTTAAGAACTACTCTAATTTAATTGTTATACATTTTTTTTAACCATAATTCTAAAATCAATAATTGTTCAATGTTATAAAAAAAAACATGAGCTTCCACAACATTTAGTGAGTCATGTCTGTTTCCATCAATGTTCCTTCATCAGAGGTCTGCTGCTTTCTTCACTAAGAATTATTTATATCGTTTTAATTTTTTTTTCTCATTTCAAATAGGGATGTAAAGATATCCACATTTCTCAGTACGGTATTTTCATAATATGGATCCCACGGTACAATATTTGATATTTTTTAGAGACAAACAAAATTGTGAATACACTACTTTTTTAGTTATTTCATCTAAATTGGACTGAAACAGAGCAAAGAATTATTGTATATGTAGTTCCCTGTTTTATAGCTATTGCTGCACCATGACAGTGAAAGAACAAAGACCTGTAATTCGATATACAGTATTACGTCGGCCCACGATTATTATTGACTTTTGTTATTGTTACATCCCTAATTTCTAATAGTCAGCCATTAGAGGATAGTCCAGCATTTCACATTCTAGCATGTTGTGGTCAAGTGCCAAATGTAGACGACAAAGAACAGTATTGTATCCATTTATACTGTACAGAGGCTACCTTTCGAACAAAACAACATTGTGACTATCATTTTGTAGATTTTGTATAACTCTCATTGTGTGCTCTGTGTAGGATATCCATTTTGTTATTCAAATAAAAGCAAAATGGTAAAAAGATGTTGATTCTTTATTGATCTTGGTAGACTAGTAGTAAATGGCTGTCTTTAGGCCTGCTCTGATAAAACTTTTTTTTACATTTGCTAAAGGGTATAGGACTGGCCTTTTAATCTTAATTCCTTTTTCAAGTTAAGTCAATATAATGCAGTCAGATTGTATCAGATTTCTTCTTTTTAAAGTCCATTCTTTATACAAGAATGAGAACTTTGCACTTAAATTTCTTAAAACGGGTGCATTGGAGGAGAGGGAGCAGCCCAGAACATGTAAGAAAATAATCCCGCACTCTGTTTTACTTGCAAAATGTAAGATTTAAGACATGCAACGTTTCGGCATTAGGCCTTCATCAGGCAAAATTTTGCCTGATGAAGGCCTAGTGCTGAAACGTCTTAATAAATCTTACATTTTGCAAGTAAAACAGTGGGGGATTATTTTCTTCTCGTAATGTCCATGAGTGAACTTTTTCCACTGATCTTGATGAGCATCATCTGAACTTTGATCGAACCACAGAAGCACTCTTCTCTTTAATCTTGTTTTGCTTTAATAACTTCAAATTTCTGGATCCTAATTGTAAATTTCACTCCATTAAAATAAAATCCTTCCACTACAAATTGCTAATGTATGGTCTAATCTAATACAAAAATGGTATCTTATTTAAACGTAGGCATTCCACTATAATGTAATAAAAGTTCTGATACAATGGAAATGTTTAATTCATTTTTGCACATCTATACAAGAGGCCTACATGATGAACAAGTGCCTTAATTTCTCTTTTGAACGATTCTACTCCACAGTTCAGTAGTAGGCACTTAAAACACACAATTACAGCATGAGTACTTTTACTTGACAATGAAAACGTTTAAACAAAGTAGGTGAAATCTTTAGGATAAAATAATCTTACATTAATGATAATAAATAACTACGGACAAAAATAAAGTTTGCATGCAAAAGGAGCTGCTATGTTAAGGACCATCTAATTCGAGCTACTCCTGAAGTACATTTGGCAAAAACTGTACAAAAAGACATTTATACAACTGAAATGCTTTGGCAGATTACACAAACAACATATTTTTAGTCTGAAATGTTTGTCTTCTAAAATGTGCTTCATAGTGTAACAGATGAGAGGGATGAGGTTGTTGGTCCAATACAGTATTTCGCTGCTATAGAACTGTCCCGTAGCACTGTGAGCTTATGAGCCAATAGCAGCCTCAAAAACAGATCGTTTAATTCACATTTTTGACCTCACGCAGAGGCCTGGTCCGTCAGATTTCTTGGAGCGTGATTTTGTAGTCAGTCGCACAGCTTTCGATGTTGAGGATAAAGGTGTCTTCATTTGAGTAATGCTCCACAATGTTGTCATCCATGTTGACCAAGATCCTGTGATATTGGGTATATTAGTAATAGTAAAATACTTTTTACCATTTTGTTTGTTTTTAACGGAACAAAACTTTTACTAACCAAGGACCCACATTACGCTATTTTCTTGTTTCTTATTATGTTTTTTCCTCATCACAAACAGACCTGGATTTGTGTTTTGTTTCATTCACACGTTTATCACACAAATCCTGAATATTTAGGCTAAGTTCTTCTCTCAAACTGAAAACACTCTGTTCCACCTTGTGATGTGATGTGATGTGGTCATACAGGAAGTGCTCGACTGTGTTTTTAAACTCCATACACCTTCACAAGAATCATTTGGATAATTTCAACCCTGAAACTGCCAATCTCTCCTGAATAAAAAGTAAACGGTAACTCTTCATTTAAAAACTACTATTTCATGAAATCACGGTGGAACAGAGCATTTTGAGCTTTGGAGATGCAGGGTTACTCAAACATGTGTGATTGAAACAAAACACAACTCCAGGTCTGTTTTTGAGCAGGTAAAAACATAATAACATGGCTTAAAACTCACAATAGTCCATTTTGCGTAATATAGGATTTTAAATTAACCTAATACTAGTATATGCTATGCTATAAGCAAGGTTTGGAAAAATAACTGCTAATGAATATCTTTACTACAACTTTAATATTTTAAATAAAAATTCTGTCCAGTAGCATTAACAATAAAACAAAAAAATACAATATGAACTGCTAAATTAATTTCAACATTCTGTAGAGGTCTGAACTAGTGTTTTTATATGATTTCGATAATGCTTAACTGAGACAAGATATTTTGTTCTTGCCAGAGGACTTTAAAGGTGCATTGTTTCCTGCTTGTTTCCATGGGGATGTGATTGTTTACCTGTTCCAGTACGCTATTAAACTTGTCTATTTTGCCTTTATTCCATTGCTTTAAAAAAAAAAAACATGAAAAAAGGCATTCTTAAAATACACTGAGACGCCTCTCCCCAGATCTGACCCGTGTCTTAGCCCTGTTTCATTTCAGCTCATTTTCGTGGAGTTAAATGAGTTTAATGCTTTACTGAGGAACATTCCAGTGAATAGCAAAAGAAAACAATAACAACTCCATGGAGGCAAGTTGATAGATCCTACAATAAGAAAAGTTACAGAGTGTACCTTTAAATTGCCCAAATACCTGCAGCATTTCTGATGAGCTAATGGCGACTTTTCAAATACAACTAGGCCAAAAACAGCTCAAGTGACATACTATAAGCCACAGTTTTGTTCCATAGACTTTCGTTGAGTGGTCTTAATGTTTGGATTAATCTGTACATTTATCTACGCTTACCCTTTCTTGCTCTTCTTGTAGACTTTCGCCATCCGCTCTGTTGGCATGCCGTATTTGTCTGATATCTAAGAAAAGGCATTAAAGCAGTTTTGTAATGAATGCCCACATACACGTACGTCACTGCAGTTTAGTTATAAAAGCCATGACTCACCGCTTCCATTAGGCCTCTGAGAGTTGGAGCCTTGAGCATCAGCGCGTCAAAAACCTCGTCCGCCTCCTTCCTCACGTACAACAACACTGGAGATAAGTCAAAGGAGGACAGAGGTTACATAACAGAAAGCTAATAATCAACACTGTCAGACAAAGGGCCACAAGATAATGAAGAAAATGATATGGGGTGAACTGTCACTTTTCTCTATGTAGACGCTAATGCTTTGTCTGGAATGTTCTAGTATAGCAGTATCCTAATATAATCTATTTAGCATTAATTACTTACATGCGTTTCATTGGTCAAAAATACATCCATCCATCCATCCATACAACACAAACGATAAAAAGTGAGCAAAATCACCTTTCCTCTGACTAGTGATACCTCCTGCTTGTCTCCATGAAAATAGATAACTTTAATGCCATGCTGTGGAATATTCCAGGCAAAAAGCATCTCCATGGAGACAAGAAGGTTGAGAACTGACAGCCCAAATATTTTTTATTTTTACTTGTACATAATAAATTTTATTTATATCCTCCTGGAACCCAAAGAAAAAAAGCGTATTTCAATTTTTTTTCTCTATTTGGAGGTAAATGAACACCTTCGCATTTAAATTTTGCTAATTTTATTTTTATTCATAATGTTGTAACATGTCCTCTGTTATGGATTGTAATAGTGTTATCCATGTGACATTAACAACCTAAGAAAAAAAAAAAAATTACCAATATCTCTGACAAGCTTCTACAGTCACCTGAAAAACTTTAGACTCCCTTTTAATTTTTTTATATCATATTATAATTTATGTATTGATCTGGTTTAGACCTCTTTTAGTCATGGTTTAAATCTGGTTTAGACGTGGTTTAGACCCGACTTGGACCTGGTTTAGTCGTGATTTTATCCTGGTTTAGTCCTAGTTTAGACCTGGTTTATTTATGTATGTATTTATTTATCATAGTGCAGCCACAAACTAGAGTGTATCTCTAAACATTTAAAAGACAGAGTGGTTAACACAATGTCCACTATAAAGGACACAAAATAATGGTCTCAGGAGGATATAGCGCTTTTCACTCAAAGACGCTTCACAGAGCAATACAATAAAATAACTTCATAAAACAGTCAAAAATAAAAAATGAATAAAAATAGCAAATAATTTAAACATTAAAAGCAGCTTTAAACAGAAGGGTCTTGAGGTTTTTTTTGAAGATGGTGAGGTCTTGTACATATACATTTATATAACTATACCTTCGACACCATTCTCTTGCTATTTTCGCTGCTTATTTAGAATTTATTAATACCATTTATACTTTTCTCATCGTTATTATATTGTGACGAGTGAGCTCCTGTATCCAATTAATTTCCCTTGTGGATCAATAAAGTTTGGCCAAGTCTACGTAAGTCTAAGTTTAGTACGCCCCAATAAAAACATTAAAATTTGCCTCATATCTTCAATTTAAAAAGTGACAAACCTTTGGACTTCTTGCGAAACAGTTTCCTAATTCATCTTAATTCCTTTTTCAAGTTAAGTCGATATAGAAGAAGGCCCAGCAGAGGATGTACTTCCTGAGGCAGCTGAAGAGATTCAACCTGCCAGCACGGACAATGGTGCAGTTCTACACTGCCATCATCGAGTCTATCCTCACCTCCTCCATCACCGTGTGGTATGCTGGAGCCACAACCAGGGACAAACAGAGACTGCAACGTGTTGTGCGCTCCGCTGAGAAGGTGACTGGTTGCAGCCTTCCATCTCTGCAGGACCTGTACACCTCCAGGACACGGACACGTGCAGGTCGGATTGCATCCGATCCTTCTCACCCTGGACATGGACTTTTTGACCTGCTCCCCTCAGGCAGGAGGCTACGGTCCATTCGGACCAGAACCTCCCGCCATAAAAACAGCTTCTTCCCCTCTGCTGTCAGACTTTTGAACAACACTGGGACTGTTCCCACCCACCCGCTCTGTGTCAGTCACATGACCCGGTGCTGGTTTTTCTTTTTGCACCTGACCATTACCTGTACCTGCATTGTTATATTCTTGTAAAATTTGTTAATTTAAGTTTTCTGCCATTTTATTTTATTCTATTTTATTCCGCTCCAAGTACCGAAGCAATTTCCTAATGTTGTGAACATGTTCAAACATATGGCAATAAAACCTTTCCGATTCTGATTCTAACATTGCTCGTCCCCTTTTATACTCGGAAAACAGTGGACGGTGTACCCATAATGGACTATTATACATGTAATGTTTCAAAAGCTGATTGATTTGTGTTTATTTCGAGTTTGTGTCAAGAGAGAAAAATATAATCATAAACATAATACATACATATTGTAAACAATTGAAAAGCACATTTCTCGAAAATGAATGAAATGTTTTTAACCAGATTATCATGCACTGTACCTTTCTTTTGTATCTCCTCTTTCATTTGTTTTTGAGGTGATGGACACAGATCTTCCTCAGATGACCTGAACATCCTCTTCACCAAAACACTCCTGAAAAACAAATCATACATTTATGTATATTCATTTGTGCAACTGACAACACAGACTCTTTATCGAGAGGCCTGTACTACTCACCCTTCTCTATCGACCTCCTCTGTGTTGAAGGTAAACACCTGGAAGACAATGAGAAAATGTTGAGAAACCAAATGTTAAACTGTTAGACATATTATACAGTGATGTACCTGTCCAGCCCTCTGCAAGTTTCCAAAGTGAACGTCGGGAATGAACAGAACCGGCTGAGTTTCAAGATTCGTCATTGTTTTAAAGAAAGTGTTGTCAGACTTTTTTGGAACAGTTATTACACCTACGCCCCCATCCTTCCCTAAAATAAAGAGAAATAAAAATTGTATTCAAAAAGAGGGTATATTAAAATGCTTTGTTTTGTTTAAAAGAGATACAACTCCTACTAACTGACTGTTGAATATGGTTTATGATTTTAAAAACAATATACATAATCTAATAGTATTTTTACAATTTTATTTTTTTTTAAATGTTTAGTGCTGTCAAGCGATTAAAAATAATCTAATTACAGGATTTGTAATGAATTAATCGCATTTAAAACTCATCTGCTAAAGGTCCCCAAACAAAGGCCCGTGACAATTGTCTTGTTCCTTCTTTACCGTAGAGCTGGTGAATTCTTTTGGTCACCGCGGCTCTGGAGGGGAGCTGCAGGTTCGGGTCTGATGACGCGATCTGAAACGCCTCCTTCAGGCCCTCGTCTTCCACAATTGAAACTGGCCTGCAGTCAGCAGCAACCCACTTTGCGATCGAGTCTGTCAGTTTTTCTGTGTTCACTGTCAGTTTTTCCGTGTTCGCTCTGTTCATTCGAGTCCCATACTCTGTGAAGGTGGTCTGGTGAAGAGAGCTCACGCTCGCGCCATCTCCGGTGTAATCGATATCATCAGAAACAATAGGCATTGCCCACGCGTGTTTCGCGTTCAGATGATACGTCAGGCTGGAGCTGCTTCGGTGATAGGAAAATTCTTTTTTACAAAAGCTACAAATGACCACGCTCTTATTGATAGTCCCATCTTCGTTCTTTTTAAAGATAAACAGGCCGTTCAGAGGCCCACGCAGGGATTTCCTCTCGAAGCTCTGTGCGGCGTCCATCACGTCTTTTGTTTGATCTGAGACGCAGGCGGAAGTGACGTGCCGCAGGCGGAAGTGACGCGCCGCAGGCGGAAGTGACGCGCCACTGTTAGAGCGACTACAGGTCCTTCAATGGGACAATTTAAAATGCGCGCGCATTGAATTGCCACTCATAATTAATTGCGTTAATTTCCATAACGCGTTAATTTGCAGTGTTTTTAATTAATCTAATTAACACGTTAAACTGACAGCCCTAATATTTTTTATTTTTACTTGTACATATACATTTATATAACTATACCTTTTTTGACACCAGTCTCTTGCTATTTTTGCTGCTTATTTACAATGTATTAATACCATTTATATTTTTCTCTTTGTTATTATATTGTAATGAGTGAAATACAGTATCCAAATAATTTCCCTTGTGGATCAATAAAATTTGTCTAAGGCTAAGTCTCAGTTTAGTACACACCAATAAAAACATTAAAATTTGCCTGATATCTTCAATTTAAAAAGTGACCAACCTTTGGACTTCTTGCGAAACAGTTTCCTCTCTTCATCTCTTATTTTTCTTTCTGCTCCCTGAAAAACAAAATGCAAAACCGTATTGAGCTGTTAAAGTCATTTCCCTGTCCAGGTGAGTGGCTGTTTGCAGGTGAAGCCACAAGAGGGAGGCCTTACCTGCCTTTAACTCCATGCACCTCCACCTAGAGTCCTCAGCTACTCATTACACACCACATTTACAACAGAGTAATGTAGTGTAATTTTATACTTTGTAATAATACAAAATTACTGCAAAAGATAGGGTAGAGCAATGAAGATCAAAAGTGAAGTAAAAGTGTCAAGAAAAATCTGCAATTTTGGACAACCTCTGTGCTAAATGGCTTGAACTTATTGTTTATGTTCATGAAATCAATACAATTTTTTTATTTTGTAAAAGAATAAAGAAAACTGAATCAAAATCCAAACAAAATAATATAACAAAGAACCCTTTTTTGACAGTTTTTGCACTTCTGTCAGTTGAAATTGTTTTAAATGTGCTATATAAATAAACTTGAATTGAATTGAAAACGTAGTAAAAAGCTTAAAGGTACAGCGTGTAGGATTCGTGGCGCATAGGTGGTGTAGGTACCATGCACTTCCTCTTTTGGCTACGGCAGACCTCGAGGGTCACCCGGGCGCGCCGTAACGTGGACAGCTCGCGTACCCGCGCGCACCCGGCGCTGTGCGAGCTCTTGCCGACAACTACGGTATAAATAAAACGCGGTCCCGTTCCCTGTTTTTTTTTTTCTTTTCGCATGAAAACACACATTCCCGATTGTGTACCATGACATTTACACATCAAATGAAACCTTACAGTCTCCTCTTTTTGACTATGCAATTCATTTCCCGGCACAACAATCACTCCCCGAGCACATGTGGCTTTTATACGGAAAAGCACAAAACGAGGTTTGTTACTTTGAAGGCTCTGGACAGGTCAAACTCTGTATTTCACCATAAGCTTGGTCTCAATCTGTCCCTAAGGATCCAGCAAATAAAATCCAGTAAAACAATTTAGTCCAAAACACGTGTTAGATCCATTACGACGTTTGATCCGGCAACATGCTTGTCCTTGTTCACCCAAAACCACGAGCCTTGCCGAAGGCGGAGCCCAAATGTCCTTCTGTGGCTCTCGTAGTTAAAATGGCTGCCTCTACATGGGGTCAATCCCCCTTTTATGTGACTATATCTAAGTCCAAAAGAATACTTTGATTTCATGATGGAAGTGAAAAGGCTTAGAAAACAATGTATTTTTGAATGGGTATCTTCAATTTCGGTAATTAACGGGTAAAAATCTTACACACTGTCCCTTTAAAATAATCTATTATTTTCAGTGCCAATAATACAGTTCTTTCCTACAGCTGTGCCACTTGTAACTAAAATGTTCCAACCCAGAACCAGTGCATGCTGAGAGGTTACATAATATGGCTGATGTTTATATTTAGATTAATTATAATTTCACGGTGTATAATTACCTTGTCACAGAAGACTTTGATCTGCAGGTAGGCTCGGTGCAGCGGTTTGTTGCTGCGGTTGTTGTAACTGTAAGTATCGATCTGGATCATGAGAGGAAGACCCTTCACTCCTTTTTGAGACGAGAAGTCAGTGCTCAGGCAATTCACAGTGATGAAAATCTGCAGTGACAAATACAAAAACTTAAAGGTGGGCTGCTTAACTTTTCTCATGCTTGTTTCCATAGAGATTTATTTCTTTATTGGATCCCCATTAGTCTTTACAGAGATAAAGACTATTTTCCTGGGGTCAAAGTGAGCATCTAATTTACAATAAAAGTTTACATTGTATTAAAGTTCACACATAAAACAGCCCTGTTCCATTGTATACTACATCATAGTCATTAGCCATAATATATCCAATAAATTACAATTACAGAATAAATATCAAACAAATATAATCATGTACAACGAATAAATATAGATGCACGATATAAGTACCTTGCCTGCAATGTTCTACAATAAAACATTTGATGTATCGGTCTAGCTTTCATTTCATTAGGGGTGTTATTATACTAGGAGTATTATATTATGCTATAGAGTTATATTTCTCAAAAGTACAGTTTTGACACTTGCTTGCCTCCAGGGAGATTGATAAACAATAACATGTCCATGGAGACAAATGACAAAAAAGACATATGGCCATAACCTCCACCAGAAAGGTTGCAGATTGTAATTTTAATAAACAATGTGATTTAAGTAGGTAATGCCAAAATGAATAGAATACAAAAAGAATACAGGCATAATGTCTAGTTTGTCTTGTTAGTCTAGTCTAATTTAACCATTTGGTTCTGATGTTATTATTAAAGAAAGATGCAATTTCATTCTAGACACAAGCCACATCCAAACAATAAAACTTCTTGATGGAGAACCACAGAAGATATTTTAAAACCAATCTCTTGCATTAAAACTTGATAAATACCACCACAGACATAGGACAAGTAATGGAAGAATGCAGAGCCATAAAGAGTCTGTATTGAGTATGAAAAGTGTGCTTGGACGTCCTTCAGCAGAGTCTTTGTCTCGAGGCCAATGATACAATGCTCCCACCACACAGACACACACACAAACACAGTTAGACTTAGACAACCTTTATTAATCCACAAGGGAAATTATTTGGACTCAGTAGCTAAGAGAAATGGTGAGAGACATTGTATAGTAAATTCTAAATAAGTAGCAGAAATAGGAGGAGACTGATGTCAAATAAGTCATAAATAACATACACAAACACACACAAATGCCCACAAACGCACACGGGCGCTCACATTCACACTGAAATGAGGGCAAAACAAACAGGAGCAGAAGGGTGTGGTGGACTGGGATGGGCTCAGGTCGGCCCTCGGGGGGAGTTCAGCCACAGGAGCGGTCACAAAAGAGTCAGTTTGAAAAGCACATGAGACCATTTACTTAATATTTAAAATCACATGTGGTAATCAGGTACATTCACTTCAGGAACTTTATAGATATGTGATACTTCAAAGCAACTTCACCTTGTCTCACCACCTTGTTTTGCCTCCATGGATATAGCATGTTTAATGCTCTATATTTTAGTATTTTTAATGTTTAATTTTAATATTCCTTTTTTGTATTTGCATATAATTTATACTGATTGTGTAACTGCTCTAATCTTTTTCCATGTTTCGTATTTACAGCTATTCAACACTTCACTGTACATTATTATTATTATTATTATTATTATTATTATTATTATTATTATTATTATTATTATTATTATTATTATTATTATTATTGCTGCCTGAAAAATGAACTTCCTTTGGGATAATAAAGGATGGGTCAAATGCAGAGAACTCATTTCCCTACAGGGATAAATAAAGGATAATAATTTTTAAAAATAAAGTAAATCTATCTCTCTCTCTTTCTATCCATCTTTTTACTTCAGTCTGAGTAATATTGTTTCATTCCGGTGTCTACTTCAACATGAGTAATACTATTTCATTCAGAAGAGCCATTATAATAGAATTGTGTCATAATTTGTCAACGTCAGTTCAAAGCTCCTCAAGTCTCATTCTCACGCCTTAGCTTTGGACACTGAGTAGCAGGTGCTTGCATCACGACCTTCCAAAACCAGTTCATTTGTCAGACGTTTATTTGGCAACATCTGAATCAGCGAGAAAACCTGTCGTGCTGCTTTTGAACATGGACTACACACCTTTATGTAAGAGCAAACACAGCAGACCGGTTTAGGGAAAAGTACAGTCACTACAGAAATAATGCTCATGAGAATAATATTACTATACACCTGAAAACTGGGACATGCACAACAAGTGAAACAGAAAATGCACACCAAAGTTCTAGTAGAGGTGCAAACACAAGGCACAGCAACTTAAAAGTGAAAAAATGCAAATGCAAAAACATTATTTGAAAAAAATAAATAAAGAACAGCTTTTGGACATCGGCCATCTGACAGTGCTATGCATTTTTTCACTTTTACATGCACTGGGCAAAGGTTACAGTGAGTGGCAAAATGATAAATGATGTTAAACAAGAGAACTATTTGCTATTATTATTAAGGGCATGTTTGGCCAAGGAGGAAATGATTCATTTTGATGTGGGTCTATTTAGTTTGAATCCTTAAGGAATCTTGGGTGTATTTTGTCATAATACACTAATATTACCAAATATAATAACAATAAATCAGATTTACATTGTAAGAAAGAAGAATTCTGTAACACCTTGAGTCCACATTTGGGCACTTTAAACCACTATACTATTTGACAGGCCTGTCGACAGAAATTTGAGGGCCCGGGGCAAGAAGCTTAACATGGGCCCCCTCTAATATAAATTACTAGGAAGAGGGTCTAATACTGGGCCCCTAAAACCCTGGGGCCCGGGACAACAGATCCTTTTGTCCCTCCCTGTCTACTACCCTGCTTTAAAGATATCGAGGTACATTCATTTTTTAAATGTGATTTTGGTTTGGTGAATAAATGCTGAGCAGATAATGAGTATAGTAGAGACACATGGTTAACCTGTGGGGTACATTCCAGCCCTTACCTTAGCCTCCTCATTGACGTCCCAGGTGAAGGAGATGGCATTGTATGCTATTTCTTCTATGTTCCCGATCGTATTGAAGCTCTCTTTGTAATCAGCTAAAAAAAAAAGATCAACACCGTCAGCCAAAATAACTACAACACAAAAACTCAGCAAAGCAAACCAAAAGGTCAATATATATGCGCTATACACTCTCGTCAATATATGACACAAGCAGGTAGCTATTGTTAGTGCAGATAAGCAATCCAATGGCACACTTCTATTTTATAAGTCTTATCAGCTTGAGTAAATAGGCTCCCAGGCTTCAAAGACAAGAGGGAGGAAGCACGCACAGCTATTTGGGCAAAGAGGAGTCAGATGAGTGGTCCCGGACAAGTCTGGAGGGGCCAAATACACGGGACATAAAACTTTAAATGCCTAAAGGGGGCTGTAACATGTTTTGGACTGGGTCAAAACTGCTTTTAGTCCGTAAATGGGTTCTACCTGCCAATAATTTTTCAGTTTACTTCACACACAGGGCATAAAAGTAAATGACTGAACACTCTATAATAGGACTTGGCACAGTGGTGGAAGGTAACGAAGTACAAAAGTAAAAGTACAATACTAAAGTACAAATTTTAGGTATCTGTACTTTACTTAAGTACATTTTACAGTGGATAGTTTTTACTTTTACTGCACTACATTTGAGAGCAGGTATCTGTACTTTCTACTCCACTACATTTTAGATCTGGACTGAAAAATAAAAAGTACTTTTCTTTATGGTTTGAGACCTACTGAAACGGCGGACACTTTATTATTTTTTTAGCACATTTAATTAGAATTTCTGTCCCAACTTTGAGCAAATCAAATACACAAAAACAGCTAGAAAAAGTTGAATCACTAAAAAATCAGTTAAATTCTTTATCAAAAGCACTACATTTCATCCTTTAATTGTTCTATCTCTGAAAAATAGTTTGACTTTTTACGCTGTAAGTATGTTAAACAGGTACTTTAATACTTTAATAATAATAATTTCATGTAATACAAGTGGTCGTAAAGAGAAAAAGTGCAAAGATGATACTGATGAATGACAAGACATAAGGTATATCTGTTACATAAGGTTGAGTTGTTGTACAGTTGCACGGAGTATGGTATGAATGTAGTCCTGTATCTTTAGCTTTTTGTTGATTGAATTGTTCGAGGTGTTGGCTTCATCACGCAACTGTCGTCTCATCCCATCCCACAGCAGGTGCACAAAGCAAGGTGCCAGTCCTCTGTTTGCTCCCCCCTTTGGTTAAATCCTATTCTCTCTCTGTCCCATTCTGTGATGAGGCCTGGGGGCACGCTATACCCCCCCCCACAGACACACCCGCCTCCTCTGCCTTTCACATCAGCCCCTGCTCAGGTTACAAGACGCATCCAGACACCCCCCTGACCCACAGCACAGAGACAGGCTTGTCATCTGACCTCAACAGCTGTCTAAAACCACGGCTAAACGTTTAATTAAAGGTGCACTGTGTAACTTTTATGGTGGAGGGTCCGCTACTTGCTTGTCTCCATAGAGAAGTTATTTCTTTGTTCCATAGTAGCGCATTGAACATATCCCCCCTGCATTTATTCAATTACAGGTGTTTTATAGCTCAAAAATACCTGTCTCCTTTGTGATTACTAAGTTTATTATTTATTATTAAGTGTTGGAAAGCAAAACAGTAATATTTCCATGGAGACAAGCAGCAATGTTACACAGTGCAACTTTAAAAACTTTTTACAAAACCTTAAAATAAGCGGCTTATATGTAAGATGAATGTGATGTCACCATAAAAAGTTACAAAGTGAAGTCTTTTTATTCAGTCTAAAGTGATATAAATGTATTCATGGGCATTAGTCGCGTTAAGGAGACCATTTGTGAGACTTTCCTTTATGATTGAAAAGAATATTTGGTTTTGAACCCTTTGCATTTTTCATCCTTTGAAACTCATGTATGCGTTTGAGCACATACTGAGATCTCACTCGTGTATGACTATGTACATAAAAAATACTGTACAGCCCATTGCCCTTTGTAATCACTACACTGAAATGTTGTTATTGAATGAATGCTTGCTTTGCTTCAACTTTTCCATCTGCCCCTTTTCCATCTGCCCCTTTTCCATCTGCATTGTGATAGTTCCACTTCTGCAGCTGTTTATGTGTTATGGTGGATTTCAGAGCTTTTGGTTTGGGACATGTCAACATAGGAATTAAGAAGGGGATCTAAATTGGGCAACAATGTTGTTCAACAGACCTGGACCATCCAAGGTAACAGTGTGGCTAGCATTCTTCTCCCTGTCCTGACAAGCAAATGAAGGAGGAGTGTTTCTGTGAATGTCTAGTATCCAGCTCAGTCTCCCCACATACCTCTCAGTGTGTACTTGAAGAAGCAGGCCCTGGCTTGTTAGCGAAATCCGCCTACAAGCTTCTCACATACTAATTCAGCAAAGATGTGCAAATTCAGATCCATCATTTTCAGACAAAGGGCTGACTAGAGCCTCAAATACCTCCTCTGAAAATATTTGCTTTTGCAAGTAGCTTTTAATGACTAAACTAGGATTAACAAGGACAAAACCTGAGTTAAATTCTGTCTTAATTAAGATTGAACCAGGACTTGGCTGGCAAAATTATATGGTAATATCAGTACTTTACTATCATTTAATGAGGTCTATAGATCTCAGGTAAATCAATCTAGACTGGAAATAGTACTAATGCAGAATTAAGCCAGAACTAGGCCTAAAAAACAAATAAAATAGTAAAAGCAGGACCATAATTTGACTTACTACACCAAGCACAAGTCAAGACTAAATGCATAATAACTCAATCAGACTAAACCAGACTAAAGCTAGGACTATATCAGGTCTAAACAGGCACCTGAATGACTTCTAATTTAACTAAATCAAAACAGGATAAGAAATTACCAGTTACACCTAAATCCAATGAACATGAACAGAATGATTTGACAAATTGAACAAAAACACAGTACTTTTGGGGTAATTTTGAGGCTATGTAGGGGAGATTATAGGATTCAAGTTGAGACCTAGCAACGCCTAGATTACTGATTCATGTAGTAGTTTTGAGAAGGTGGGCAGCCCTCAGGCAAACACTGGGTGGGGGTGTGTAACGTCTTTGTTTGCTGAGGCTCTCCTTAAAGGCTAAGGGCATTCCAGCATTGGCAATAGCACCGATTCTTTATTTTGATTCATCCACATGTTAAAGGGCCCATGTTACACTATTCTCTGTTCTATAGTTACAGTGCTGTTTCTTCACACAAACATACCTGGAGTTGTGTTTTGTTTCATTCACACATGTTTAACACACAAATCCTGAAAATTTAGGCTGAGTTCTTCTCTAAAACAGAAAACACTCTGTTCCACCTTGTGATGTCATGTGGTAATACAGGAAGTGCTCCATTGCATCAATACACCTGCACTAGAATTATTTGGATAATTTTGGCTCTGGAATTGCCAATCTCTACTGAACTAAAGGTAAAGGGCAGCTGTTAACATGAAAACTACCACTTCATGACATCACAAGGTGGAACAGAGCTTTGGAGATACAGATATGTTAATAATTCAGGATTACTGAAACATGTGTGAATGAAACTAAACACAACTCCAGGTATGTTAATGACGTAACGTGGCTTAAAGCTCTCAAGAGTCAGTTTTGAGTAATATAAGGTCTTTAAAAAGTGCAGAAGACCAAAAATTACTCACATGACTCACATTCAAACAAAATATCACATGAAAAAATCTACTTAAGTAAAAGTATTAAAGTATCTGTTTAAAAATGTTTTAAAAAAAATGTACTTAAAGTGTTGTTCATTTGTTAAAATGTAATGATAAATGTAATTGATAAAAATAATTGTTCAAACATGTAGTGGAATAGTAAGTACAGATAACTGCTCTCAGATGTAGTGAAATAAAAAGTATCCACTTTAAAATGTATTTAAGTTAAGCAATGATACCTACAGTACAGTACTTTACTACTTATAATTAATTATCTTACTTTGTTTTGATTCATCCTTATGTTAAAAATCTGATGTTGTCATTCACTCATAAACATGAGACTGGTGAGTGAGTATCTTACCGATGTCAAGAACCCTTTGTTTGGCCGTGTGCTGCCTCGAGTGCCAGTATTTCCAGTATTTTAGCTGTTCATCTCGGTTTTTATCTTCACTGAAAACCACCATGATTACACTCTATGGACAAAATCAGAAAACATACAAAACATTCTATAACGTGTACATCAAACTACTTTCACATCATCACATCATTTCGCACATGTACATATATGAAGATTATTTCTATTTGCATCAGATTTTTACAGAGTACAAAACAGAAAATCAAGGTAAACCTACCCAAAACTATTCTGTGAAAAGTATATATGTGAAGTATAAGATATGTGAAGTAATGATATGTATTATGTATGAGCTGGAGACATTTGTCACAGTGAGGGACAGGAGGACACTGGACAAACTGCTCTCCATCATGGACACTCCTGCTCACCCACTGCACCAGACCATAGAGGGACAGAGGAGATAATACTCCCTACAACTGTACAACTACTCACCCTTATGTAACAGAAAATCCTACGTCCTGTCAATCATCATATTATCTTTGCACTGTTTCTCCTTACGACTTCTTGTATATACAGTAGCTGAGATATATTTTTTAAAATTTTTTCTTTCTATTGTTTTTTATTTTTACTTGTACATATACAGTGATATAATTATCAGTCTCTTGATATTTTTGCCATAGGACATCATTATATTTTTTCTCTTTGTTTGTATCTGGGGCCCCTTTTATAAGCTAAGGTCGCTTCTGAGGAGTTTCCTTTTTACAAGACTTCCACAGAATTATTTGAACTACTGTATTATGTTTGTATATCTTTTGTAAAATAAATAAAGTACATGCCATATTGAGAATCCAGTGTATAAATAAATAAAAAACACTCACTCGAACTTTGCTGATGGGGTGACGCAGTCGTTTGTTGGCGCTGAGCTCATTCAGGGTCACGGCATAAAACTGCCCCTTGTTTAAATACGTCATGGGTCCCTCGCCCTGTTTCTGGCGGAGGGAGCGAGAGGCGTCCAACGTGTACTGGAAACTGTCTCTGTACAAATATAATACAAGAAATTAGTTACAAATGCAATGTCACATTAAAGTGAGTATACTACCATTGTAACCAACCCGCTACAATGGATTTATGCATTGTCCGAAGGTTAAAGTGCCCGTATTACTCTATTTTCTGATCTGTTATAATGTTGTTCCCTCCTCAAAAACATACCTGGAGTTGTGTTTTATTTCATTCACCCAGAAACCCTGCGTATTAGGCTCAGTTCTTCTGAAATGGGAAGTGCTCCACTATGTTTTTCAACTCCATACACCTTCACTAGAATCATTTGGATGATTTCAGGTCTGGAATTGCCAATCTCTACAAAATTAGAGGTAAAACGTAGCTTTTACCTTGAAAACTACCAGTACATGACATCACAGTGTGGAACAGCGCATTTTGATTACTCAAATATGTGTGAATGAAACAAAACACAACTCCAGGTATGTTTTTGAGGAGGGAACAACATTCAAACATGGCTTAAAGGTCACAAGAGTCCATTTTGCGCAGTCCACTTATTACCTTGCTGTTGTGACTGAAGTTTGATTATATATTTTTGTTTTCCAGTTGTTGTTGTTGTTATTGTGGCTAAATATGGATCTACGTCTGATAAAACAACTTGCCAATTAGAATATACAATAAATAAATGCAGTGTAGGAATGCCTTTGAACTAGATAGTATAACTGAACTCACACTCCTTCCTGGTGAAATAAGAAGTCATCTGTGGCCATAGAGGAAGGCAGGTGGTACTTCTGTCAAAACAGCACAAAAGCACACAAAAAGAGGAAACTATTAAGATTCATTAACTTCAGAGGAACTGGGTAAACAATGCCAAAGAACTACACCTTTCTGGCGGTTTAATATTGAAACCTGAATAAATACGTTCAGAGTCATAATCTCAATCTTAAAGGCCTCTTAATAACTCTTCATGTAAACCACCTTCGGACTGGGGCGGAATAATATTTGTACATCTATCCGTCTTTATGTCCTATATAAAAACAGCCCCACCCTAAAGTGTACAGTTACAAATGGGCCAGGCTCTGAGTGCTACGGTGAGCTCACTTCACTCGTGCATCATTCGCTTGTTAAAAAATATTTCCGAAAAGTAATATACTGTACTAGTTATGACTGTGTGTATCAACCAAGAAGAATGTTGGACTAACTTTGGTAAAGCTCAAACCATAATCCTAACCCTAATCTTGCACTACGTAACTTTTTGGTTATGTCACTGCTCTGCCTGGAATATTCCACAGTATGGCATTAAACAGTTCTACTTTACATTTATTCAATTACAGATGGTTTTATAGCTCAAAAATACCTAGAAAAACAGGCATTCTGACTGTGAACGGGTTGTCTCGCCACAGATCTGACCTGTAACTTGGTCTGGTTTGGTCTCCATGAAGATAGAAAAGTTTAATACCACACTGTGAAACATTTCAGACAAAGCCATAACATCTCCATGGAGAAAGTAGGTGATGGACCCTCCACCAGAAAAGTTACACAATGCACCTTTAATCATTGTCAAAAATGAATATATTGTCAATGCAAAATGGTTGTTGTTTGATCTCTAGTTGTACTATTTATTCTTAGGTTATGTTTTAATTTATAAAATATTTAGCTTTTTACAATTTCCTTGCGTCAGTTGGAGTTAGCAGTAGCTCCCCACTGTCTTCCAAGGGATTTCTGTATTGTGCTGAATGACTCACAATTGATAAATTAAATGCCTATTACAATTGGAAATGTATAATTTTGATGCCTGTGCACTAATAAACTGATAATAATGTATGTTTTATATACTGTATTCCATCTAAGACTTGCTGTGCCTCTTATACTTACTCTATTTCTAATAACTGCAATAATTAGTAGCTGTCTGGCATTTTTGTTTTGTAAAAGTAGCGCACCAGGGGAAAACAGCTGGAGACCGTTGGAATAAAACATTGTGAGGCTTTACCATCACTTCTACTACTACTACTGCTGCTGCTGCAAACATAGTAAGACTTGTGGCCAGATGAACAATTTATGTAACTTAAAATAGCTGCTTCACAAAAATAATCTTAATTTAATAGTTTTCAGATTATAGAATGTGATGACGTTATAATCCCAGATGGGTGCAAGAGCCTGTTTTTCCTATTACACTGTGCTTTGCCATGAAATATTGGAGAGGCAAATTCACAAATGTGGAACCTGATCATTTCTATTACTGAGTAGACCCAAGATTGTGCTATATTACAACAAAAATCTGCAGTTGAACAATACTGATTTTAACTGCCCTCCATCTGTTTTAAATAATATTGTCCTATATAATGCTGTAATGCCATCTAAATCCCAGCTATTGTCTGTTTAGATGTATTTCTTTTACCCCGTTCCTCTCCTCCTCGTACGGACTATCTGGTGGACTCTGCTGGTTGTCTTTCACATAGGAGCTGTGGCTGACAGCAGTGACTTCATAGGGGTTCGGTTCATAGATGACCCTGGCTGCCTCGTCCCCCTCGACCCTGTAGTGGTGCCCCGCGGGTGCCATGTACAGAGGGGTGAAGACCTCTGCTTTCACCACTGGGACAGGTGCAGGGGCTGGGTCTGTGGGTCCTGTAGCCCCCTGCGCACCTGCCTGGCCAGCTGAAGATGGGCTGCTGAACTGGTCCCTTTTGGTGGTGGTTTCTTGGTGCTCCATATTGAGAGATAGATTCACAGGGACTGATTTTAGCACTTGAACTCGATTGTCTACAGTTTCGCCACAGTTGTTCTCATTGGAGTTTGAGGGTAGCCTGAAAAAAAACCAAAAAAACCAATGTATTTCAATATAATAATTACTGCCATTTATCCCCAATCAGCAGTTTATAGGTTACAGACAAGCATTATGACCAAAAGAAGCTATTAAGTATGAATATTTCAAGATTTTAAAGGTTGTGTAACTTTTCTTTTGGAGGGTCCGTCAAACGCTTTTCTCTGTGTAGGTGTTATTCCTTTGTCTGGAATGTTTCACAGTATGGCTTTAACCCTTTCCACCTTCATGGAGATCAAACCGGACCAAGTTGCAGGTCAGATCTGTGGAGAGGCAACCCCGCTCAATCAGTTTTTCTAAGTATGTTTAACCAATAAAACCACTTGTAATTGAATAAATGTAAGGTAGAGCTGTTTAATGTCATACTGTGGAACATTCCAGGCAGTGGATTGGAGTGGGTAGTGTTGTGTTTTAGTTTTAGTTTTTCCTCAAGTGATGCAGAAAAGAGGGAGCCACTGTCTGTGTGAATGTTCATTTATGTTAGTCATGTATGTGTATAGAATCCCTCAGTCGTCCAGGTAGAATCCATGGCAAAAAGAGAAATTCAATTTGTCAACTGGACAAAAGTTTATTTGGTCGAATACGCAGTGTCTACCAGCGTCTGACCAGAACTGAAGAAGCAGCTTGGATGAGCGGCAAAATGTATTCGACCAAATAAACTTTTGTCCAGTTGGCAAATTGAATCTCTCCTTTTGCCATTCCAGGTAGAGCAATGACATATCCATAGAAACAAGCAAGTGAAGGACCCCAAACAAAAAGTTGCAGTGTCCCTTTAACATGTGGAACTATTGATTTAATCTTTTATTTTGCCATTTTCTTTCCCAAGTTATAATAGCACACCACATACTTTCCACATACTATAATATTATTAATAACTTTGTTTAATGTTGTTTTTGAACGTCATCCTAGGCACTCATTCATGTAGAGCATTTGCCCACATATGGCAGTCTCTTATCACTTTATCAGTAGTTCTTTATCATTCAATCATTCTTAGAGTCTTCTCATACCAAACTTGGGTTATTAACTCACTTGCGTCAATTGTCAAATACTGTATATTAGTAATCACTGAAGCAGGAGTCCATCCATAGCTGCAGAATGAGCTCACACTAAATACATGTTTTACATTTTTACAACTGCCTCTGTCTGTACACGCTCAACAAGCATCACAGACACACTGACCTCTTCTCCTGCTCCTCTGAGATTTCCACCACTTTGGCAACCGGCAGAATCCTCTTCTCTTTGGGCACCTACAGAGACAGAAATAGATGAAATTACTTAAATATCAGTTTAATTACTTAAATATCAATTTCCTTCATGGGTCAATTTGTGGGGGGAAATTCCAAGGCCTTTTTGGGTCCTAATCTGCCCCTGACCATGACCCAGTATATAATTAATAAGCTTAAGCACCAACATTTTGTGTACACTTATCCAAATAACAATAATGTTTAAGATATTCTTTATTGTCCCTATGAAATACTGTATCTTCACCCCCAACAGACCAAAGAATCAAAACCAGGATCTTCAGACCTTGTAGTAGTCGTAGAGCAGAGTGAGTGCATTGGCACTGTCCTCGTCCCCGGTGATGGTCATCATGGCTTTGGTGGCAGCGGTCAGCGGGTTCTCCAGGTAGGAACGCCATGCCTCGTCTTCACTGGTGTAACGCACGGCCTGAAACGAGCTCTCATTGGGCACCACCACCACCAGACGCTTACTGAGAAAACAAACAAAACAAAATCATATCAGGGGCGACTATGGCTCAGTGGTTAGAGCAGTGGTCTCCCAACCTGAAGGAGGATCAGTTCCCCCCTATCACCAGTGATGTGTATGTGAGTGAATATGGTGGTGGTTGGAGGGATTGACAGCTTTGCTCATGTCAGTCTGTTCCAGGGCAGCAGCTTGCCACCATTGAGTGTGGAATGAATGAAGAGAATAAATAACTACAGTATAGAGGCTTTGACAAGTCCGTAAAGCACATAAATTATTATTATTATTATTATTATTATTATTATTATTATTATTATTATTATTATTATTATTATTATTATTATTATTATTATTATTATTATTATTATTATGTTTTCACCTGTCCTTGACCACGTTTATTTATGTTCTGAATTCTTTTGTCCTGAGCCTGGTCCTTAATTGTTCTTGGTTGAGTCTTGGTTTGAACCTGGTTTAATCCTTCTTGGCTTCAGTTTTGGCCTATAGTACTGTGTAAATCCTGTAATTAAGTCATACTCATTTTAGCAGTCCTGAAAACCAAAACATTTCTATGGTAGTACTTTGTGTGGAAATTTGGAGTCACTAATCTAGCTTAGTTCTCATGTAACTGCACCTCACATCTGTGTTTGCACTAGATTTTGTTCCAGTACAAACTTAAGTGAAGATCACAGACTTATCAGAGCTACAGTGTTGTCAAAACAGCACTTTGCAATCAGCCACTCACACAAGGAAACCTGTTAAAAGTTACACTGACAGTCAGTGTAATCTCACTCCTATCACTGAACACACTTAAAGTCTGGCTTTACAAATATAACATATTTACTTTAGATGGAGGTATCTCTATGTAAATCAACTTGGCATTACCACAGTAGAAATAGGAACTACAACTATGACTATGACAAAGCAAAATAACGAGTTTTTTCTAAAGGATGAAGGTAAAATATAAACATCATAGTTGCTGATCTGGTTGTGTTAGGTGAAAACAGGCCATGCCTTTGCCATAGGAAAAGAACACAGTGTTTATGCTGCAAAAGCCTAAAACAGTGTTCACTCAGAGCCATAATAGAGGCAGACACCTGCTGTTTCTACTATGATGCTTTTTGACGTGATACCGCATGAGAGCATTTTCACATTAATAACAATACAGTTATATAGTAATTACTGTTTTATTAAAACACTACTACATACAATACTACATGTAATTTTAATATCCTGTATAGGCCTTTCCATAATTTGGCTAATACATCAACAATGTGTTTGGCAGTTTATTGTCTGGAATATGGGCCTATGTATGTTGAGATCTTGATGCATAATCGATAGAAAACACATACTAGGCCTATATTGAAATGTTACTGTAATCAAATTTACAAATAGGCCTACCAAGATAATTCTTCAACATTTTCAGTGAGATGTAAAACCAACTAAAAAGAGGTTGTAATGATCATTTAATCAAACGATTAGAAAAGTAGTGTACATAGTTGGGCCAGTTAAATGTAGCATACATAGTTGAGTAGTTTACATATAACCTACATACAACATACCCGTAAAACAAATTTTAATGAAGCACACATTTTAGAGTGGCTTTAAAAAGGTCATTGGGCCTAATGGCAGGTACATCAGTTTTGTTTTTGTTTTTTTATAAGACTGAACATAAAAACAAATTCAAAGAATAATCCAGTCCTTGGCTCCATCAGAAATCACGATAGATTTCATATAAACTCCACGGCACACTCGTAAAATCAAACAGCTCAATGAGAGACAACTCCAGCATTAGACAAGTTCACTGGAGTAAAAAATAATAATAATCATAACAAAATAAAAAATGAAGATGCGTCCACCGCGGGTATGACCAGTTCTTGGCGATCACCGCGGCTTTCCAATCATCCTAAACTACGGCCAGGTCAAACGTTTTTTTACCCGCTGAAATAGTGTGAGGAGCTCTGCCAGCAGCACTTACTTGTCTGTCTCCTGTGACATATTTCGCTTCCTCCGCGGTTCTTCCTTGTGAAACTGGACTTTCAAGTCGGAGCGGCTCGGAGCGGCAGCACTGAGAAGTTGGGCTACAGGTAAAGCGACTTTTCTCGCCTGTTTTCTGCCTGCCCCTCGGTGCGAGTGCCTCTCCTCCACTCCACCTTACAGGTAAAGCCTCTTTCTGGGCCTTTTGTCCCGAGCAGCCAATAAACTCCTGTGCCTGTCCTCTTCCTGCTCAGATCGCCCTGTCTACTTCACAACACACATATCTCGTTGCAGGACATTGTTTTGTCCATGCTAACTAGCTTTACGGCGATATTGAGCAGAAATTCTTTTAGTGTAAAATAATAGCGGCGCTAGGCGAGCGCTGATTGGCTGTGGTGACTCGAATCTAAGCGCTGATTGGCTGATCTCAGAGGCCCTCCTCACCTGTAAACATGCGGCCGCTTCCTGCTGTAGGCTAATCAAGAAGCATCTCTGTATCCTAGTCGGTAAATAATCAGGCTACATAAATACATTTAGGACATTCCAATGCAAATAAATAACTCTATGTTTATTTTAAATTATAATATATATTTGTAGAATTTGTGGACGAAGTATCCTATTTCATAGCATATACAGCCCAGTTCTGCCTTGGACAAATATAAGCAGAGTTTTCTGCCATATTCCTATTTTCTGCCATATTCCTATTTAGGGCCTACTTTGTAGTACCTATTTAGGGCCTACTTTGTAGTACTACCTTTGTAGTAGTTCAGAATAATTTATTAGTCTTGCAGTGACACTGTAAATACAGTGAGTGACACTTGAATATTTGTTCAGATTTAACCTGCGTGTGTTTCCATGTGGATGAAAGAAGACACATCTCTGATTGACGAATGACCTCAGTGATTCCTGTCCATCTGCAGAGGCTCTCAGGTAATCTCCTGCAGACAGAGGGTCAGGGAGGAGCCCGCTCATGAGCCAACACAATACCATTGTTCCATTAATGAAGAGGGCATTGTAAGTAGAGATCCTAGTGTTTGGGATAGCCCGGCTAAAGCAAACAATGGGTGTGTGTTTGTGTGTGGCTTATTCAATTCAGCAGCACTTATCTTGCTTCAGGTGGGGTTTACAGCCAATCAGTGATCACCAAAAGCTTAAATAGACCTTAGATGAGTGGAACTGTGTACATATATTTTAGTTTGAATCATTACATATAAAATTAAACTTATTAAAACTAACAAAAAATATTTGCAAACATCAACCTCACTTCATTAAAGTTTTGTCAATTTACTTCCCAATTGGCCTGGTGTTTCCTGCAGTGTTTGCATTACCAAATACAGGCCTTTTGTTTATGAATACCCCTGGGCGATTGTATGGAAATCTGAAAATTACGTTTCAAATTCAGTTCAACGGTCATTCTAGTTGTGTACGTCTGAGTCCATGAGTGTTTGTACAGACGATCGCTAGTATCCTTCCTGACTAATTTGTTTTACAGTGCACCTGGCCCTCTGCTGGCTTTGTATGTCTAAATGGAGTTGTTGTATAAATACAGGTGGAGTCCTTTTGCAGAGACAAGGTGGAAAATGTCTTTGATAATTCTCAGTCATCCGGGCTGTAAAAAAGAAAGGTAATACAAACCACATTCAATTTCCTTATTATAACAATATTATTAGCATGGAATAAAGACCAGACTTTAAACCAGCATGTTCTATAGCCAACCAAATAACCAAATAGATGGAAAAAAAAATACTGATACTCAAGCTAAGTCTGAGCGAATTAGCAAAAAAATAATAAAAATCACTATATTTCTTTTGTCTAATTAAAAAATATATAATATAATCATTGCCTTTAACACACAAGAACAGCCAAATTTGCTTCTGGAAAGTCTGAACTCTGCTCCAAACCACCTGCTACTAAAATTACCATTATATATCATTGCCAATTAGGCTGATTCTCAAAATAAATTAAAATTCAATTAATTGCAAACCCCTTTGTGAAACATAATTGTGCATGTAGTGCACAATCCATCACTGAGATCCTTTGGTATTCAATGGCAATAGCTAAGGATAAAGCAATGGCAGAGTCGAATTATTATAGTTGTAGTAGTAATAAAGCAGTAGTCTTAGTGGGCATCTATTGTAGTGGACTGTATGTATAACTTTTTTCTATGATTGTAGTTCAACCAAATACTTGCTGCTGCTGCTGCTGCTAATACAACAACTACTACTACTATTTATAGTCCTATGTATGGTTTAGTGCAGAATAGAATATGGATAGGATATGTTGTAGTAGTGGTAAATACGTGTATAGCTGTATATAATTTAGTTTGTTTTTGAAGTACCTCCTCCACCCTAAATTTTTCAGACAATTTCACTAATATGATAACTGCACGCCTGTCTTCTTTGTCTCTCTCCATAGAGTATACCTGTAGGAATGTCTACCATGTGGGTCTATGACAGCAGGAATAATGAGAAGGCCATGTGCAAGCTGCCACATGCACAGGGAAATCAGTCCCTTCTTCTCCCATAGGATTGTGTGTACTATGTGTGAGAGAGGGGTGAAAGGTGGGCCCTACATACCGCGAGTGTTTCAGGCAGGACAGTAGCTTGTCTGGGCCTGGCCTCGATAATCTGTTGTGATTTTGTGGCCGTTGTAACATGCAGGAGTCACTGTGGTGGGCAGTGGAAGGCTTAACTATTTGAGAAATGTATAATACTTCAAATTAAGGCGTGTTAATGTTAAAAGCCAGACCCAACAAGCATGTATCCTGTTGTTTTTGATTGTGTTATTACATATTTTTATATTTAAAGTGCATATGACGGGTTTTGATGATTCTCTAATTTTGATTTCATTTGGTGTGATAATACCTGTTGTAAATATAAATTATAGTTTTACACAGATCAAGAAGCAGTTTGTGAAAAAAAGTAGAAAATATTTTGAGATTTCCAGAAGTAGAGAGTCCCATATTGCTGACATCGCGCTAGGGAAGAATTCTGTCCAAATATTGGACACAATTTACACAAAAGAAACATTTTTTCTGACACTTTTAACATTATTTCAACAAAATAAAACTGTTTTCTTCTGTTTTTATTTGTTAGCTAATAATCTCTGTGTACATTAGAGGAGTTTAGGAATACTGTATAACATGGTTGCTAAGTAACAGTCATGGAATTCCCTAGTGTGATGTCATGATTTCCAACCAACAATTTTAAACCTAAAAAATGGCCAAAGTGAGAGAAGAATTATACATATACATATCATTTTTAGCTAAATCTATAACCTATGACCTTAAGTGTGTTTTAGTAAAATGAGTAGTCCAACCTGTCATAGGCACTTTAATAATGTCATGGCAATACACATGTTTTTTCCTTTTCTTTGGTAAAAAAAAAAAAAAACTGCAATTGAATAAATGTTAGATAAGTTTAATGCTATGCTGTGGAACATCTAGATAAAACAATAACCATAGAGGCAAGCAGGTGGTGTACTTTCACAAGTTTGACATACTGTACCTTTAATTGTTAACTGATGATTCATAGGTTACTTGTAAGATACCTGATGTAACGCATTCCAGGAGATATAAAGACTGATGGATGTAAAGCTTATGATGGGATATTATGCAAAATAATCATAAAAATGTCAGCATGAGTCACAGCTCTTGGAATTGGATAACCAGTGTTGTATAGTAACGAAGTAATAATACTTCACTACTGTACTTAAGTACATTTTGGGAGACTTTGTACTTTACTTGAGTTTAAAAAAAAAAAGATAACTTTTACTTTTACTTCACTACATTTCTGAATTTAATTGCATACTTTTACTCCGATACATTTTCAATGTGCCGTTTAGTTACTCGTTACAAAAAAAACCTCTACTGACTGAAGGAAGTCAGGACGTGCCTGGGTTTGTTCGCTACTTGCGCTGACAATCAGCCTACACCTGTTGGTTTCATGCAGCTAGTTTAATCAATCAACATCCCTGATGGAAGAGGAGACAGCATCCACGTCGGCTACAAATGAAGGGGGACCTGACGATGAGCATCCCTGGCCGTACTTAAACACAATGTTCTCTTACGCTGATATGAAGGATTCGTCCTATCGAATGAAGTGCCTCTTGTGCCTTCCAAGAAATGTGGAAATCCTATCTTACAGAAACTCCCCGTCCAACCTCAAGAAACACATCGAGGTAAGTTCTAGATTAATGAAATTGTTAGCGTCTATATTCCAATTTCAGTAACCATAGCATGGACATTCTAGACGCCGTTGTGAAACCTTGAGCATAACATGTACTGTGACATTGTTTCGGTTACACAAAGCGTATTTGACGATGGAACTAACAGGCTACCTAGCTTTTTCAGCTCAAGGGAAGGCATAGCTGTAGGCGAAGTGTAACGAATGAGCAAGGACAAAAAATAACATTAACATGTGCCTACTTTTAAAAATGTAAACAAGCGCTGTGTGTTTGTGCGATCTAAGTAACAAAGCGAGGGTTATCTTCAGACTGCCTTTGCTTCATACTTTTACTTGTACTTTTAATGACATTACTTGAGTACATTTATTTTGACATTACTTGTCATACTTAAGTACAAGAAGTTCCAGATACTTTAAGACTTTTACTCAAGTAACATTTCAGTCAGTGACTTCGACTTTTACCAAAGTCATTTTTGGGAGGGGTACCTGTACTTTTACTTGAGTTTGATTTTCCACTACTTTATACAACACTGTGGATAACTGATTATGAAATATTAGGCTTAAAATCCACAAATATTTGACTTTGGGATCCAGAAAGCAGCTGCTGTTGCCACTCTCACAATCGGCCTCTGTCCGTTTCACTATTTGACCTCTGCAATCACCTTTGCTTCTGTGCAGCTTCAAATTTATGTCTACCTGAGTAAGAAATTAACTTCACCTCAAGGCATATCCAGAAAAGACTGTTCAGACCAGGCAGTGGTGGATGAAGTACTCAATTTTTCAACCTTTTGTACCTAAAAAAAAGTTAAAGCATTTTGCAGAGATTTTTAGGCCAATTAAAGGATGAAATATAGTGATTATAGGATATTTTTAAGTGATTCAACTGATTTCTTAATTTTTCTAGCTGCTTTTTTGGTTTGCTCAAAGTTGGGAAGGAAACTCAAATTAAATGTGCTAAAAAGTATCCACCATTTCAGTAGTGTAAAGAAAAGTACTTCAGTACTTCAGTCTAGATCTAAAATGTAGTGGACTGGGAAGTATAGATACCTACTCTCAAATGTAATGAAGTAAAGGTAAAAAGTATCTAGTAAAATTCACTTCAGTAAAGTACAAATACGTAAAATTTGTACTTTACTTTTGTACTGTTACCTTCCCACTGGGATCAGGACATTTCAAAGTGACGCCTTCTACTTTAGCGCACATAAAAGTAAATGATACAAATTCCAATGCTAATCCACATTTCTTGCAGGAGGAGAGGGTCACGTGATCGGCCTGTGAAGCGAATGCAGTGAAAGTTACCAGCTTGTGTTGTGACTGTGTCAAAGAGGTGAGCTCGGCCCAACTGGTCTGGCAACATTGTGGCATGTCACAGTGGTGCAGTGGACTGTGGCTAAACCTGTTCATTGGGAAAAGGAGGAAAACAGCAGAGTGCACAGAGAGGGCAGGAAGAGGAAAGATACTTCCTTGTGTGATTATTCTTCTACTTACAACAATTGACAAGCTTCAGATGACACATTCTCAAATTCACAACATTCTTCGGGGTAATATTGTTCAAATGATACTTGAGCATGTAAAATTCATATTGTAAATTAACATTATCACTAATATAAATATAATCATAATATAATATACTTCCCATATAGTCCCCATATTATTGCTGCAAACTCAAACATGCATGTCTTTGGTCAATGGGAGGCCTCAGGATCCAACCCACTATCTCCCAGTGTCAGGGCACAGACATGTAAAGTTACAGAAATGGGCTCTGGGACCTTATAGGAATAATTAATAAATTGTATTAGTTAATGAATTATTCTGACATTTTACTGTACTATTACCAAATGCACTCAGGAATAATCACTTTGATGTGTATTGCATTACCGATATCAAAATATTGTTCAAAAGCAGCTTGACAAGATCTGAAAGCCCCTGTGGCAGCAGGACAGAAACCAAACGGGAAAAACCTATTCTTATTCTCCTGCACAATGGCCAAGCAGATGATATTCTCCTGTGCTATTGAGTGGCTGACACCAGGAAGATTTGCTTTCACACCAGCCCCAAGGCCTGTCAGCCCCACCCCTCACATAAGCAGCATGTTCATGCACAGAAAAACCTTCAGGGTGGGGGAACTTGAGCAATGCGTGGCTTTTGTCATAAGCACCTTTTTTTTCTTTCTCTCTTTCTTTGACTTGTTGCCCCCCTTATGAAAGCATAATCACATCCTTTCCCCGTGAGAGACATTTCCCCATTCACAAAAGACAGAGGAGGGTCTCCCTTTACTTATGGGGTGAAAAAGTGGAGGAAGGGCATCAACCAGGGGAATTTTCTCACAATGATAACATTTCTCTCAAGATACTCATACCTTACAGTCAGTGAAGTATGCTATAATGACCAAAAGGATGGGGGGTTAATAAAGACACAGGTAGGGACTTGCATGTTAAGTGAGACCACGGTCAAGGTCTAACCTTGTGTTGTACATCGATATGAAACTGATGTTTAGTCACATGGGAGCCATTCAGAGAAGAGATAGACTAACTGCAGATTATTTACATATTAGCAGAATTTAGTCAAATAATGCTCAGAGAAGAACAGCTCCACTGTATCTCTGTGTGGAAAACCGCATTAGATGGAAAAGAATGAGCATAGAGTGCAACCAATGTTTTGATGTAGCCTTCTTCATTATTAGTATAACTCACAATTCAAATGTGCTTATTTGCATATCTATATAGTGCCTAGGACACAAGTTGTAAGGCCCCAAACAGGCTTAATCATTATTATTGTGTGTGTGTGTGTGTGTGTGTGTGTGTGTGTGTGTGTGTAGGTGTGTGTGTGTGTGTGTGTGTGTGTGTGCATGTGTGAGTGTGTGTGTGTATCCTTCTTCTTTCCAGTCATGTGCATTGATCTAATTGTACCACTTGAGGGCAACATAGCTGACTACCAACGACTGGCCCTTTGATTTCCCAGGCATTTTGGTGCATTCGCGGATTTTGATAGACTCGTAAATTCTATAATTATTTTTCAATAACCTTTTAATGGCTAATTAATTTATTTTAACTATTCTTATTGTGTACTGAAATTACGTAGAATTTAAATAGCTAAACAATGGTGCCAACACTGGCTAAATATAGCTGAACAATTTTATGAAATCATTATTTAACACGATTTAAGACTATTTAGGTCAGGAACACAAACTTTTGGTCACGCTTTTAACAGTAAGGATAGCATATTGGTACTCTAATTACGTTTTTTTTTTAGCTTGCTTTATAAACTGGTAAAACACTGTTTATTTGTCGTAATTTGTTTTTTGGCCATTGAGAAGTGAAAATGTCTGTGCCATTTGAAAGCGACATTTGCCTTCAGTTGTCAGTGTGAACCGAGCAGCTGTCACTTGAGCTAGCTTGTGTTAACTTGTTTAACGTCAATCTTTTTTTCACAGGTAAGATTTCTTGTCTTATAAGGTCTTATTTTAGCCTATACTGTTCTATGATTTGTACAATTATTGATTTTAAGCCTCTACTAGTAAGGCTACACCATGTGGCTAGCGTGTTAGCCAGCTGACTATACCCTTCGTGGGGATTTATGTTTTGGTCTGACTGTCGAGCCTCATGCTAAACAGGTTTGTCCGTAACAGATTGTGTTTTCTAAGCATTTAAAGCTAGGTGGTGTCGTTTAGTGATAGTCTTTACATTTAAAATAAAATAGTGTACGCTCAAATTTGAAGAACATTTGGCATTTAAGATGAGTGTTGCAGACAACATTTAATCACGTCGAAATTGTGATCATTTATACACACACATCATTTATACATGTACAGTTACACAAAACGTTACTAAAGGAGAGAGAATTCTAAGAAGTATGGTGGCCAGCAGGGACTACAGCTAATGGGTTATTTATAGGTGCAGTGCTAGTAAGAGGGGCTGGATTACCAGGGGGGTCTAGTGCTCCTGGTCTTAAGTCCTTCTGTGTGGATGTGAAATATTGTGATGCTGTGAGTAATCATTTATCTTTGTAATGCCTTTCCTTGTTATCAGTACTCCTATTTACAATATCTAACTTTCCTTGTTTAGCCTCTCTTGGACACAAGGAAGTGCCAGTATATTATCCAAAGGACATGTATAATAATATATATTTATATATATTATAGTGTATAATATATATTTTAATAATAATAATGCATTATGATTTTGTGAATTATTCATTCACTCTATACCTGGTGCTGCTAGGGTACTACTGTAGCCACAGCTGCCCTGAGGTAGACTCAGGTGCCCCTGTGACCACCACCAGTCATTACTTACACACTCACACACCACATTTACAATAGGCAAGGTTGTGAAGTGTCTTGCCGAAGGACCCAACAGCGGCAGTATGCACTTTTGCACTGCTGCTCCACTGAGGCACCTTATGTTCTTAGCAGTCTTCTATTCAAGTAGTAACCAGGCCCAAACCTGCTGAGCTGCTACGATGTGAGATCAGGCAATGACAAGGTTGTATTCTAATATGACATTTAATGACAGTATAATTTATTGTTGCAGATTTTACCACCATGGCTCGTGGGCATCAAAAGATTCAGTCCCAGCAAAAAAATGCCAAGAAGCAGGCCGAGATGAAGAAGGCGAAGGGACATGACCAGAAGACAGCGGCCAAAGCAGCTCTAGTTTTCAGCTGCAGTGTATGCAAGGTGGGCTTGTCTTAATATAACATTTATTGAACATTAATTGAACAAATTTATGGTGTTACTACAAGGAATAAGGAAAAGGGATTTCATTTCCATATCAGTTTGTTAAATATGTAAACACATGTCAGATATTATCATGTTAATACATTTTTAAGGTATACATTTAAAACTGATATTTAACTGCACCATGTTTGTTTTAAATATAAATTTAAAACTTTAGGGCATTTTTATGTCTCTAAGGCTAACTATTTAAATAATATTATGTATGTTATTTATTTTTATTTCATATGTTTGCAGTCCCAAATGCCTGACCCAAAAACATTCAAACAACACTTTGAAAGCAAGCACCCGAAGTCCCCTTTGCCCCCAGAACTAGAGGGAGTGGAGGCGTAAAATGGTTCTTTCCACTTGAGTCTTACCATGGATACCAAATGGATTATTCAGAGCAGTGCACCAAGTCTGCCCTTGTCCATGTCTGAAAGGAGTGATGTAATCATGATGAGGCTGTTTTCCTCATTTCTGCCAACCTGCCTTTGAACAAGTCCGTGATTGAATAGATGTGTGATGTGTCCAACTACAAGCACAATGTACCTCATCATCTCACTCCTGGTGACTTGATTGTCTCATGACATTTTGTAATACTGCAGAAAATAATCCATGTGTAAGTAAATAGACCAAAGTGGGATTCATTTTCTTTACATAATTACTGTCATGGAATAAGAGTGGGTCTACCAAACTGCCCTCAAATCTGTCAGACATTCTGATCATTGTATTTTATAATGTGTAATAAATCATACTTTATTTTTCTTCCTTTCCTATTTTTCTTGTATGGCCTCAAAGATTCCTCTGTGGGTTTTTTCAATACAGTATTCTTATTGTCATTTTAGTTATTTTAGTCTCTGAGTCACCACAGCAATCAAGTCTGTTCCTGTCACCTGCATCCTCTTCCTACAGCAACCACTAGGTTTTTTTTGTTTTGTTTGTTTCTTTCTTTCTTTTTTATCATTTGGGTAGTGGGTTTATTTTTAAAACTCATAAGTGGGATTTTTACTTTTTATTCTTTTTATTGGGCTTAAAGCAACCAGCTGGATGGCACTGTACACCCTCTACACCAAAACGTACAGATAGCAGGCAAACCCATTTACCTTGTTTAACCCAAATTTAAAATATAGCGCTGTTATTATCAAAGATCAATGATCAAAGTCAGCTTTATGTCAATTCTGCTTTAATAGCACTGTTATTATCAAAGATCAAAGTCAGCTGTATTGTCAATTCTGCTATAGGCCTACCTACGTGTTCAACATACAGTGAATCGAAATTTCACTTCTCTCTGGCCAGGTAGTGCAAAAAATTATATATATATATAAATATATAATATAACGATTACAGACAGCAGGACCCATTTAATAGAGGTGCAACAGGTAACTGCAAAGCAAATCCATTTTGTTGTTCACCATTGCCCGCATTGGTTTTCCCCAGTCAGCAGCATGCAGCAATTACATGCGTTTGAAAACTACATTTACCATGAGACTTTGCGAAGCAAGCTGGAACAGGAAGCTCGAGTATTGCAAAACGTTTTGCTAAAATTCGATTATATTTTTTAAATGTATAATAAATTTATGAACAGAGGTATCCCTGTCAAATGGAAAAACTTTAGCCACAGTTTTACGGTATTTGCTATTTTTGTTGTTAAAGTGCGGTTTCCAGGCAACGCGGCTGTGACGTCATTACTCCCAGCGCGACCCTGCAGCTTGTTCTTTGATTGGAGGGAAACCCCGTGGAAGAGCGGGAGCGATCATCAGCTGTACGAGCAGGAAGCAGAATAACTGCGTTTTTCGGACCACGCAGGTAAGATAATGCTCCAATATCGTTACGAAATCCGTTATAGTTTACATATAGTCTATGGTTATTGTTAAAGTTCGGGCGCACATTTTTTAATCCGACGAGCAAGGCATGTACATGTCCTCGAGCGAGTGGCTACATGCTCAGTCATTGTTCAGTGCCTGCATAGAAAGAGGGGCTATGCACCCCACACGATTTATTCCATTTGCTGTGTTGTGATGGTTTTTAAAGTTACGTTGCTGACTTTGCATTTGGATCTTATCTGAAAACTACCATAATGGCAAATATATGAAACGAACGCGATGGGCTGTTTTCCAGGAAGCAAAAAGGGCGTTTACGTCGGCTGGTCCCGGACGTTTTACGCTGTCTTTAAAATAGAATGCTGACCCCAATATAAGGGTTTAGATTGTCCTGTTCACATAAATACTTTATTTCACAAATCCTCGTGTCCATTTTTCTTCTATTCTTCTATTACAGCGTTTAGCTTTAGCAGGCAGGTGTGACGTGAAACTGGGTGGCCCACATTCCTGTAAAGGGCGCAGGTGTGTGCATGCTGGCAAATCTCACTTTCAGTCACACCTTTTTATTCCTAATATCCAACTATTGGCTCCAACTTTGAAGAGAGTAGTTGGTAAGAAATTACAAATTAATTTGGTATTCTTAGTGTATATTTTATTATCATTTAGGATTTTAAAATCCACAATGCACTACTTTTTGTGATTTGAAATCATGCGTGAGTTTGACTATTTTCACAAAACTACCTATTTGGATTGCTTCTTGGCTTTTTCCTTGTAATGAGGTGATTTTGAGTGTGGTATTGTTCCTTTTTTAAAAATTTGTTTTGTCATTTAAATGTTTTCTTCAGTATTGGCGCTTTCACCACTTCTCTTTTGTGTACTGGCCATCAAACATTTGTTATAAATAATACAGCTTTTATATTGTCATTTTCATGCTTTCTTTCATTCATTCACAGCAAACATGCCTGACAAGGAAGAACTGGTAGCTCGGTCCAGACTAGCCGAGCAGGCTGAGCGCTATGATGACATGGCAAAGGCCATGAAGGATGTCACTCAGCAAGCTGACTCCCTGAGTGTGGAAGAGCGTAACCTGTTGTCTGTGGCCTACAAGAATGTGGTGGGGGCCCGGAGATCAGCCTGGAGAGTGGTGTCCAGCCAGGAGAAGAAATGTTCTGAGAATAATGACACCAAAAATGCGGAGTTAGCCAAGACTTACAGAGAGGAAATTGAAAAGGAGCTGAATGGCATTTGTGATGAAGTTGTGGTAAGGATAAGTCCTAATTATCCTAATAACACTAGTAAATGAATTTAGTGAAAGTTAAAATGACCCTTCTCTTGAGTTGTCTTAAGTTGGTGTTTATTGTGTTTTACAGGAGTTGCTTGATAAGTACTTGATTCCTCATTCGACCAAAGATGAGGGGAAGGTTTTTTACCTGAAGATGAAGGGAGATTATTACCGTTATCAGGCTGAGGTGGCTTGTGGAGAGGAAAAGACGAGTATGTAAACTCTTGGCATCAGTCAAAATCACTTCTTAATTGAAATGGCTCAAATACAAATAGAATTGCTTTAACACTTGTCCAACTGTTTTACAGGAGTCATTGATTCCTCTAAAGAAGCCTATAATGAAGCGTCGAAAATCTGTCAGAACATGTCCTCTACACATCCCATCCGACTAGGCCTAGCTCTTAACTTCTCTGTCTTTTATTATGAGATCGCTAATGACCAGAAGTCGGCCTGCAAATTAGCTAAGGAAGTAAGAACATTGTCTTACTTACTTAAAGATGTCTTACTTTATGTTTTTTCCTAAACTCACTACTGGTCAAGTTAAGTAAACCTTCAAACCCAAAACTGATTTTACTGATCACTATCTGTTCAAGCTCATACTACTACATTAAGATAAATTAAAACATTTGTGCTACAATTGTGCTAAATTGCTAATGGCTAATTGATTTCTCCCACAGGCTTTTGATCTGGCCATTAATGACCTGGATGCCACCTCAGAGGAATCCTACAAGGACAGCACCTTAATCATGCAGCTGCTCCGTGACAATCTGACAGTGAGTAACCAATGCCCTCTCATCCATGTGACAATCCAGTTTGTTTTTTCTTATTACAACCACATACACAGTTGTATTGAAAGCTGAAAGATATGTTTGTTTTTCAGCTCTGGACCACCGGTGAGGGCGAAGGCGAGGGTGAAGATTTGCAGCAAGATGATGATAAACAGTGATCTTCACAAAAATCCTTTCACACATTTTTACCTCTCACCAGCCTAAGTCGCGCATGTGGGTTGTGTGTGCACATACATGAACACACATGTATGTTTACACTCCCAAGTATAAAGTACAGTATGTATGCGCTAAAAAAACATTGTGTGTTAAATGTATGAGCACCACCACTGAAAAAAATTCTCAAGGTTTGATTATTTTGTCCATAACTTGATCCTAATTGAAAGCCTATTCCAATCCTTCAAATACATTTTTGTGTAGTGCACCAATCTGACGGCATTGCACAATGAACAAACCCAAATGCCAAAACTCCTTGAAACCATATACACTATAAAATGGTGTGAGCATGATATAGTTTGTATCCTCCTGCCTGCTGAACTGGTGCTTTTTATGGCTGGTGCTTGTGTTATGTGGCGTGGTGGGTTTTCTGTGCAATCAGGTGCAAAGATGACTGTCCATAATTGGCCACATACTAAAAGTGTCGTTTCTTTAGTTTACTAAAACGTTACATTCCATTGTGCTTGACTTTTTTCTTTTGACAATGTACTATGTTTCTATATTCATTTTCCATGCCACATGACTAGGCCACAGAAAAAGAACAACTTTTTAAATGGCCCAATACTGTAACTTTTGATATATTATCTTTTTCTCAGTACAGAGAATACTTAGGTCATGTGCCTCTTTGTGGCTTTATACCTTTCTATTCAGGTGTTTTTGTATTTTCATTTGTGTGTTTAATTCCCTTTTATTCCTGGTATGTCTGTCATTCTCAGCAATATGGTATTATGGATTTGGCGGCTGGTAATGCAACTGGGATTTGGGATGCAAGCCATTTTGTTCTGACATTCCCATGTGTGATTGGATTATTAAAAATTATGGCCTTTAATCAGCATTTCCAGATATATATATATATAATGGCACTATATGGCTGTGCAGAGGGTTGCAGGATTTACGGTTACTAATTGCTCTCTGGTTATGTGCTTTCATGTAAGTGGAATTAAAACATTCAAGTTAATTCTGCAATGGTAATGGTTTTATTTCAACGTATAAATTACATTTCTTCATACTTAGAAAAAGGCTTGTCCCAAAAATCAAAGATCAAGAGATCAAAGTCAGCTTTATTGTCAATTCTGCCATATGTGTTCAACATGCAGTGAATCGAGATTTCGTTTCTCTCTGGCCAGGTAGTGCAAAAAGGGGCAGTGGACGCCAAAAAACAGTGTTTTATTGAAAATGGCTGCCCTCTACTGTTGGTGATGAGTATTAAATCTAAATTGTGTCCCATATGCCATTTAGAAATGAGATGCGTGTGCCGTATTCACGTGTTACTTATCCGCACCAAAATAAAAAAAACAAAACACGACTATACATACTTCTCTTGTAGGGAAACATTTGCAGCAGCCCTGGCGAAAAAGATTAAATGCATCTGTTAATTTTTTTTCTCTTAACTATTTTGTATATGACAGTTTAAAGAGTTTTCTATGTGAAAACCAACCAAAACTAACGCTAATTTGAGGCAGTTTCGGCCTATTTCATCATCGCTCGTGGATTCTGTGATAAAGCCATGCAGCTCAGAAGTGGTCTACGCCCCCGCCCTCTGATTTGTGCTTTCCGAACCTGCTTCAACGCCATTGGCTCGTTCTAGTGACTCATCCGGAAGTATAAAGCACACAACTTTCCCCCGTTCTCCTCCCCTCAACCCCGGCTGATAGTGCTGCGTGAGTGCGTGTGTGCTCCTGAGCCCGCTCGGCACACATAATAAAAATACAAAAAATACCAAAAAAATCTAAAAATATAAAAAACGAAAAAATTCTTCTTTATTTTTTATCTTTTGTAACGAGCTGCGGAGTGGGACTTGAGAGACATTCGAAGGTAACGGAAGCTAAGAACTTGCTGCCAAGCCAACGTGTAATCCATCAAACGGCATTTTAAACGACGCGTTATTGGAAATCGGACGAAATTTTGACTCCGTGTTGTCCTTATTACAAGTGGCAAAGTTGTGTGATCGTTTTATTCGCGTTTTAAGTCGTCACGTTGTCCTTTTGTTGTACATCGAGTCGAGCACGCTGCGGCTGGCAGGCCAACGGCTCATCAAAATTCTACCGCGCGTGACGCCGTTCTACTGACCGTTAAGTCCACATAAACCGCCGCAAAGTTTTCCTTTCGACACCAACGCTGTAGTTTCTAGCCTCTTTAGCCGGACAAAATGAATCCCAGCGCTCCTAGTTATCCCATGGCTTCGCTCTACGTCGGGGACCTGCATACGGATGTGACCGAGGCTATGCTGTACGAGAAATTCAGCCCAGCTGGAGCCATCCTATCTATCCGGGTGTGCAGGGATATGATCACTCGGCGCTCCCTCGGATACGCCTATGTCAACTTCCAGCAACCAGCAGATGGTAAGATATATCTCAAAATGTGTTTTTGTCACCAATATATACATATACAGACGTTTTAAGACGCTTCCCTAAGCTGCTTGTATTACACGTGACTGCGGCCGACATGTTGTAGAACCTCTCCCCAGTTGAACCTCCCATCAGCAGAGGCGTAACTTGGCTCAAAGTTTAACCCCAGCTACCCTGCCTACCAAAATAATGTTGCAGTAAAGTGCTAACCAACAGAGCCCTTCACTGCTTTGATTAACGTGGAAAAAACGTGTACAAAACACGTTTTTCCCCTCAAACTAACAACTTTGTTTTTGAATTGGTTCAACTTAAAACGGTCCCTTTCCCATGTTTCTGTTAACCGCCGATAACCAGAACTGGGCGTGTATTGGGTGTGTTTGTTTTACAAATCAGATTCAATATACTTCACAACTGAATTTTTTTTTTTTTAATAATGAGGAAACACAACATAATCTACTGTAACTACAAGTGTCCTTCACTTACATTGCAGGGGCCTAGAGCTTATCTCAAATGTAAATTTACTGTAGTGGGGGGTTATCCAGGGTAGAGGGAGAGAGAGAGGGGGGATGGGGATCCACTTCAGTATCCTATCCTATCCTAATAAAAGCTTTTGTGATTGACAGTTGAGCACCTTTGTGGCTGATGAGCCTTTATAACACCTGCACTTGTTTAACGCAATCATTGTAAATTTCCCCCAAATAAATAAAAGCTAAATAATAGGTAAATAGGTTTTTAACTAAACAACCTGAAGTACATGCACAGAAAAGTTGAATATATTAGTTTGTGACAACTCACTTGTCAGTTTGATTTGCATTTGTCATAAAGTAGTTGCAAGTTGTTTTTACTCAACATCTGTTTTATACTTTCTTCTACAGCTGAGCGTGCGCTGGACACTATGAACTTTGATGTAATCAAGGGACGTCCTGTGCGCATTATGTGGTCTCAGCGTGACCCGTCATTGAGAAAGAGTGGTGTAGGAAACATCTTCATCAAGAATCTTGACAAGTCAATTGACAATAAGGCTCTGTATGACACCTTCTCTGCTTTCGGCAACATCTTGTCATGCAAGGTACAGCTTTACTCTTTTGCTTTCTTTCTCTATTACTTTTACTGTAAAAGTAGCTTCTAACATGCATGTTTTGTATAGACATTAATTTACCTCAACAGGTTTTAAATGTGACTATTGTTTTGATTGCTTTTTGAAGGTGGTTTGTGATGAAAATGGCTCCAAGGGCTATGGCTTTGTGCATTTTGAGACTCATGAGGCAGCCGAGCGTGCCATAGAAAAAATGAACGGCATGCTGCTCAATGACCGCAAAGTGTAAGCGTGTTTTTTTAATCGTTGCATTGGGGAGTTGTATACAGTGCAAATGAGCTTTAATCTCTTTTTCTTTTCTTTTTTTTATTAGATTTGTTGGCCGCTTCAAATCTCGCAAAGAGCGTGAGGCTGAAATGGGAGCACGGGCCAGAGAGTTTACAAATGTCTATGTTAAAAACTTTGGAGATGATGTAGATGACGAGAAACTGAGGGAGATTTTCAGTCAGTTTGGTATGTCCATACTTTAATTGAGTAGATTTTCTCATTGTTTAGATGTTTATTGTTTCATGATTTTGGCACACAGGAAATGCCCTCAGTATTCGTGTGATGACCGATGCCACTGGGAAATCCCGGGGATTTGGATTTGTCAGCTTTGAGAGGCACGAGGATGCACAGAAGGTCTGTGTGCTTTTTCAAACTCTTTGTAAAGTAAATTACTGTTTGCTTCAAGGTGGATCTGTTTCTTCTTTACAGGCTGTTGATGAGATGAATGGGAAGGAGTTCCAGGGCAGACCGATCTATGTTGGACGAGCTCAGAAGAAGATGGAGCGTCAAACTGAACTCCGGCGTCGATTTGAGCAAATGAAGCAAGACAGAATGACTAGATACCAGGTGGGCTGGCTATTTTTGGCATGGTGTTATCATAGATCTGCAGCTTTGTCAAATTCGGTGCACCTTTTTGTAAGATGCACTGGCCAAAATGGCTGCAACAGTAACTGTAGTTCATGGGCCTCAACTTCTCTTCAGTGGAATTTGGGGATAATTGTGTCCTTCAGACAGATCATTTATTTTTCCTGTTCATTTAGCGGCATACTGTTATTTCTGTATTGTATTATTGCTGATGGCAAAGATCTGTTTACTTTCAGGGCGTTAACTTGTATGTGAAGAATCTTGATGACGGCATCGATGATGAGCGGCTGCGAAAAGAGTTCTCACCATTTGGCACCATCACCAGTGCAAAGGTATCAGTGTTAGTTTGCCGAGCTTAAACCTCCTGCTATAATGCAAAGTACTGAATACATGTTTTCTTATCCAGGTCATGTTGGAAGGTGGTCGCAGTAAAGGATTTGGTTTTGTGTGTTTTTCCTCACCTGAGGAAGCCACTAAAGCAGTGACTGAAATGAACGGGCGCATTGTGGCTACAAAGCCACTGTATGTAGCTCTGGCACAGAGGAAAGAGGAACGGCAGGCCCACCTCACCAACCAGTACATGCAGCGTATGGCCAGTGTGCGTGCTGTTCCAAACCCAGTCATCAACCCCTATCAGCCAGCCCCGCCCTCTGGATACTTCATGGCTGCCATACCACCGGCCCAGAATCGTGCAGCATATTATCCTGCCGCGGGGCAGATGGCACAGCTGCGCCCCAGCCCACGCTGGGCCACCCAGAACGTCAGGCCACAGCGTGAGTGTCAGACAGCTCTCCTCCCTCATTATAGTTGCCATGTCTGTAACATTGTTTTTGCTTATAGACTTCCAGAGTATGCCCACTGCAGTGCGGGCGGCGCCTCCTCGCCCTCAGACCTTTGGTGCCATGCGTCCCACCGCCCAAATGCCTCGCATGATTTCAGCCCAGAGAGTTGGTCAGTCACCTCAGACCCTTATTGAACTTTTTTCTTGCCGTTTTCCTCATGTTAAGAGATTTGTTTCCTCTGTGCAGCCACTCAGCCCATGGCCCCTCGCCCAGCCGCAGCAGCGCCCTCTGCTGCCCCTGTACGCGGTGTCCCTCAGTACAAGTACTCAGCAGGAGTCCGTAACCCCCAGCAGCACATGGCCCCGACCCAGGTCGGCATGCCACAGGTACACACTGCTGAGGTTTTACACCTTTCCCGATCCCCCAACAGCTCATCTTCAGTGGCTAAGTTTATTTCTGTTTCTTTGTGTTCAGGCTGCTGTCCATGTGCAGGGCCAGGAGCCCCTGACCGCCTCCATGTTGGCTGCTGCTCCTCCCCAAGAGCAGAAGCAGATGCTCGGTAAGTGACTTTAAACATGCAAAAATGCAGAAATTGCAAAGTCATTAAGTATTTTTCTTAATATCTGAATGATTTTGGTTTCGTCAGGAGAGCGCCTGTTCCCCCTGATCCAGAACATGCACCCAAGCCTGGCAGGAAAGATCACAGGGATGCTGCTGGAGATTGACAACTCTGAGCTCCTTCACATGCTCGAGTCTCCCGAATCTCTGCGCTCAAAGGTCAGTACCACTGCACATCTGTGTCAGCTGTCAGTCAGCCTGAATGCTTTACCAAGTTCACTACATGTTTGTCTTCACACTGTCTGAGCAGGTGGATGAGGCAGTTGCTGTGCTCCAGGCTCACCAGGCCAAAGAAGCCGTTCAAAAGACTGTGACCAACACAGCTGTGGCTGCAAGTGTTTAGACCCAAGGTGAGAACTGAGCATGTGCCCCCAAAACTGCAAAGTTTCAAAATATTACAGGAGTGCTAATCATGAGTTTGTATTTTTGCAGGAGCGAGGGACCTTGAGGGGGGGAAAAATGATAAAAAAACAAATAACTGTACAAACAAAGTAAAACAAGTAAAAATAATTGCTTAAAAAAGTTAAACAAGAGTCCGACCAGGCCCAAAATGCAAGAATTGGCCTGGTTTGCATTAAAAGTCAAAACTTTAAAAAAAAAAAAAATTGAAAATGTTCCATGTTGAAAATGTTTCAGATAGGTTATATATTCAATCATTTTAGAGGAGACATCTGTCATACAGTATTTAACACATTCCTTTTATTATTTTATCCATTTTAAATTTTTGAATGTTTGGGCTGTGATTGAAAGCCAGTTACTCTTACTGTGAATTTACTTTTTGCTTGCATCAATAAAACAAAAATAATAAAGACATTTGAAAAGTGAAATTCTTTATGGTCCAGTATAATTTCAGACATGGTCATCTAACTTTTTAAAAAGCAAAAACAATTAGTGTTGCTGTTCCATTTTAATTTTGTTATTTAGATGTGTTTTTGTGATGCATTTTTACTACCACCCATGGGTGGGTTTGTGTTGTCTTGATTTTGGAAACACTTGGTCATAATACTAAGCTTTCTTAAATTGACATGATAAAACTAAAGTTGCAATGAATGGAAATGATCACATTTTGTGCTTCAAGTTTTATTGTTTTGACAGATGGTTAAACGACAGTGAAGCACACCATAGTGGACTTAAGCACACTGGCACATAGCTTAGTTGGCAATAGCCTTGGCCTTCTCTGTGAGCTTCTGTACAAAGGCCTCCATCTCTCTCTGGAAGTTATCCAGGAGGGGCTTCATCTGCTCCTGCAGGGGCTTCACCTGCTCCTCCACAGTCGACAGGACGGTCTTCAGCTGCTCCTCCACCTGAGGGGCAAGGGCCTCCAGTTGGGTCCTAGAGCCCTCCAGCATAGTCCTGTGGAGTGACAAAACTCGTGTGAATAATTTTATGATAAATGCAAACATTTTCCTAACAGACCACATCACATAATTTAAATGCAGTATTAAACATTTTCATCTAGCCACCTAATCTCAACTAAATGCTACTGATCTACATAATCCTAATCTCATTTAACACTGAGCAGTTCAGGCACTTATCAACTTGGTATCAATGATTTCTTGGGAATTATCTGTTTGCCCTGACCTGTTTCACTGAAATCCAAACAATCAAAAGCCCTACCATGTAGATAACCTTATTTGCAGTGAAGAGTCCCATGTAGTTTGTCCTAAACATTGCTAAAGTTTGAATGCAGCCTAAATGTAATTGAAAGGTCTATACTCCAGCAGTTGTACAGTTGTGTTAGTTGATATGACTCACTGGGCCTGGGCTGCCAGGTCGTTCTGCTGGAAGACTTTGTTCACCTCCTCAATCATCTTGTTCTTAGCATCCTCCAGGTACTCTGTGATCCTGGCCAGGTCCTGAGAGGGATTCTGGGCCAGGCTCCCTGAACATATCACACAACATCCAATTAACCACATTAAAAATGTCTCTTAGAGTAGATTTATTATTTTTTTTACCTTGAGCCAGAGCAAACACAAACAGAGCGGCGATGATAGCGTACTTCATGGTGGCTGAGTGGACCTAGTACAGAACACAAAAATAATTGAGCAACAAATCGAAACTTTGAATCAACAAAGTTGGGTCTACTTCTGGGAACCTTTACTTGCTGTGAGGCAAGTTCACTTAAGATAAGTGCATTGCTTTTAGTTTACAACCCTTAATCAAATCTCCACATAGGTAAGCAGTGACCTTTAGCAATCAGGAGCTCTGAATAGATCTGGAATTTTTATTTAGACCTATTTCATAAAATCTTTTGTAAGTCTTGAATTTGTGTAGTCCATGATAAAAAACAACTATAATTTGTATGAGAAGACATACTGGTAAAAGATTTAAAATCTCTTCTGACTAGTTCATACATTTGTTGGCATCACAGAAAATCCCCATACAATATAACTGTACTCACCTGTGCAGCAGGGCAATGTTGACCAGATGGTGCTTTTTTAATGCCCCTTCAGCCTTTTTATACCTCCATCTAGCGCTCTGATGATGCTGCCTTCTGATTGGACAAGATGATAGGACCAGCTACAAGTTATTGGCTGCTTGTTGGAAGTGGGTGTCACATGATTGACCCTTGCTGCTCTGAGTTCCACCTGAACACCCTCTTGACAAAGTCCAAGGGTCCCATTCATGCTGACGCTCCACTGTGGGTGACGCATCTTATCAATATGATTACAAACCAACAACTCTGAGAAGGGCTGCTGAGGTCACTGTACGGATAACAGCATCACAGATTAGATACAGTGGTGTATATTGGATGCTTGTTTGGTATTTCAAAATAAAACTACTTTGCGTGATTATTAAGTTATTTTATAGTCAAACTTGATTTAAAGTTTAAGAGAGAGGCTCTGTCCAGTGACTTTCTCAGTGAATGTGCTTTACCTATTTAAAAGTTCAGGACGCAAAAGTGGGCCAATAAAAAGAAAATAATACTTCTATTCTATTTTACCTTGAGCCAGAGCAAACACAAACAGAGCGGCGATGATAGCGTACTTCATGGTGGCTGAGTGGACCTAGTACAGAACACAAAAATAATTGAGCAACAAATCGAAACTTTGAATCAACAAAGTTGGGTCTACTTCTGGGAACCTTTACTTGCTGTGAGGCAAGTTCACTTAAGATAAGTGCATTGCTTTTAGTTTACAACCCTTAATCAAATCTCCATAAAATCTCAATAAAAAGAAAATAATACTTCTATTCATTAATATTAGATCTTATACTATGATGTAATGAGCATTTAAGACAAGAATTAAAACATTTTATGAAGATAATGGTGCAAATAATTTTTAGTACAGATGAAAAATGCAGATTTTTGTAACCCAGCTATACAACTATATAAAAAATGCCATATATGACTTTTTTAAATCTTCAGTAATGTTCTTGGCTTTGTGATTTTAAAAACTAATCTGTGATATTCTAAGTCAGGGTTGTCAAACTCATTTTGGTCTGGGGGCCATATCCAACCTATGTTGATCCCAAAGGGGCCGGATCAGAAAACTCATGGCATATACAGTGCCGTGAAAAAGTATTTGCCCCCTTCCTGATTTCTGTGTTTTTTGCATATTTATCACTCAAAACATTGTCAGATCATCAAACCAATTTTAATATCACACAGAAACAACCCAAGGAAAGACAAAATTCAGTTTTTGAATGATGATTCCATTTATTAGTGCACAAAAAAAATCTAAACCTATCTGGCCCTATGTGAAAAAGTAATTGCCCCCTTAATCTAATAGCCAGTTGAGCCTCCTTTGACAGCAATAACTGTAACCAAACGTTTGCGATAATTGGTGATGAGTCTTTCACACCGCTGGGGAGGGATTTTGGCCCACTCTTCTATGCAGAATTGTTTCAATTCTGCCATATTGGAGGGTTTTCTTGTATGAACTGCCCGTTTAAGGTCACACCACAGCATCTCAATCGGATTTAAATCCGGACTTTGACTTGGCCACTCCAAAACCTTAATTTTGTTTTCTTTGAGCCATTCAGAGGTGGACTTGCTGGTGTGTTTTGGATCATTGTCCTGTTGCATGATCCAAGAGCGCTTGAGTTTGAGGGCACGAACTGATGGCCGGACATTCTCCTTCAGGATCTTCTGGTAAACAGCAGAATTCATTTTTCCGTCAATCACAGCAAGTTGTCCTGGTCCTGAGGCAGCAAAGCAGGCCCAGACCATCACACTGCCACCACCATGCTTTACTGTGGGCACCATGTTCTTTTTATCAAATGCTGTGCCATTTTTACGCCAGATGAAACGGGCTGCAGACCTTCCAAAAAGTTCAATTTTAGACTCATCGGTCCACAAAATGTTTCTCCAAAAGTCTTGAGGGTCATCAAGGTGCTTTTTGGCAAAGGTGAGACGAGCCTTTGTGTTCTTTTGTGAAAGCAGTGGTTTTCTCCTGGGAACTCTTCCATGGATGCCATTTTTGGCCAGTGTTTTTCTAATGGTGGAGTCATGAACACTGACCTTAACTGAGGCCAACGAGGCCTGTAGTTCTTTCGATGTGCGTCTAGGTTCTTTTGTGACTTCCTGAATGAGCCGTCGTCGCACTCTTGGAGTAATCTTAGTTGGTCGACCACTCCTGGGAAGGGTTGCAACTGTTCCCAGTTTCCTCCATTTTTGAATAATGGCTCTGACAGTGGTTCGCTGGAGCCCCAGAGCTTTGGGAATGGCTTTGTAACCTTTTCCTGAATTATAGACTTCTATCACTTTTTTCTCATTTGTTCTTGAATTTCTTTGGATCGTGGCATGATGTGTTTGTTCTTGAGATGTTGTAGCCAACTTCACTTTGTTTGACAGGAACTATTTAAGTGATTTCTTGATTCAACACAGGTGGTGACAATCAGGTGTGGGTGTGGCATGTAGAACTGAACTAAGTTTTCTCAAAACTGTGGTTAGTCACAGTTAGTTTGTGATTTAACAAGGGGGGGCAATTACTTTTTCACATAGGGCCAGATAGGTTTAGATTTTTTTTGTGCACTAATAAATGGAATCATCATTCAAAAACTGAATTTTGTCTTTCCTTGGGTTGTTTCTGTGTGATATTAAAATTGGTTTGATGATCTGACAATGTTTTGAGTGATAAATATGCAAAAAACACAGAAATCAGGAAGGGGGCAAATACTTTTTCACGGCACTGTATATATACCCCAAAAATAGCAATAAATCGAAATATTTGTGCTATTACAGAAGTCTTTTTTATTTGATGAACTCTTACAAAATATGTTTATAAATATTATAATGTTATGTTTTCTATGTTATGAAGAAAAATGCAATTTCAACACAAGCATACACCTCTGTGAACAAATAAGAATTAATCAATTTTTCTTGGAAAATCCTGCACTTGGCGTCCACTTTGGGTGTCACGGTCAACAGTCAAAACGATCGTCCTTTAAGAGCGTTTGGAAAGAAGCAAGTCTTTGTGCTGCTCTGGTGGGAGGGGCCACGCACAGAGGCAGCAAAATGACCAATATTTTAATAGAAAATTAAAATATAAATATAGCTGCAAGCAGCAATGTGGGGCCAAGCACCGAAGGTGCATGTAGGCCTCAGCATGTATTATCGTTTTGTCTTGACAGCCAATCAAACGCTACGTTATAAGCAGAAAAGTTATACAGGGTCTGACAGGGTCTAACAGTCTGACAGGGTCTAATAGGGTCTAACAGGGTCTGACAGGGGCTAACAGAGGCTGACAGGGTCTAACAGGGTCTGACAGGGTCTAACAGAGGCTGACAGGGTCTAACAGAGTCTGACAGGGTCTAACAGAGTCTGACAGGGTCTGACAGGGTCTAACAGAGGCTGACAGGGTCTAACAGGGTTTAACAGGGTCTAACAGGGTCTGTTAGCCAGGCTTCCCAGGCTCCCAGGCTTCCTATGAAGGGTTCCCGAGATATGAGCTCACTTCGGCTAGATCAAAGACACATCAAAGACAGATCAAAGGTACATTTCTGCGTTGCTGGGCAACGCAGAAAATTCCTGCAATTTTGACCTGCTGGTGGCACTAGACGGTTGGGGGTGGGGGCCTATAAATTGCTGTGGGTAATGAGGAGACTGGCTGGAATGTGCATGCAAAATTTCACAACTTTTTACCAGACGGTTCTAGGGGTTGCCATAGACTCCCAGAGGCGGAAGAATATTTTATAATAAGAATCAGTAGAAACACTATGGTGCCTCGCACCTTCGGTGCTTGGCCCCAATTAATATTTTAATAGAAAATCAGCCGAGGGCCAGATTAAAGGACTTGGAGGGCCGGATCTGTTTGACACCCCTGTTCTAAGTATTACTCACTTATTACTCACAGTCTCAAAGTCTGCATGTTATAGTGTGGGAGGACAAACACTACATGAAAGTAGGACAAGATATAAAGTAAAGTTGTATTTTTCAACCTTTTTTCAGCCACATGACACTTTTTGGATTAAATCATTAATGTGACAAACCACTTACAAAAACATAAGGAAACATGGAAATTTTTGGAAGTGCTAATATTTCCTTTTTCCTGTGTCTAATTCTGTTTATTGGGAATGATGGTAGTTTTGCTTTCTCAACTAATTCAGAAGTTGCTCAGAAAACACCAAAACAGTAAAGTCTTCAGTTAAATGCATATACCTGAAATAACCTAACTGAATTTCCCCCCAATTTTCCTTGAGAGACTGAATGAAAATCAGTGTGGTAAAGTATAATAGCCAGTGGTGGAAGGCGACAAAGTACAAAATACTTACTTAATACATTTGACAGTGGATACTTTTTACTGTTACACCACTACATTTTAGATCTGGGCTGAAAAGTAAAAAGTACTTTTCATTATGGTTTGAGACCTGCAGAAATGGCGAAGACTTTTAAGCACATTTAATTTGAGTTTCCTTCCCTACTTTGAGCAAACCAATTACACAAAAGCAGCTAGAAAAATTAAGAAATCAATTGAATCACTTAAAATCTGCAAAATTATTTTTTTTAAATCACTACATTTCATCCTTTAATTGTTCCAAAAAAAAAAATCTCTACAAAATACTTTTACATTTTACTCTTTAAGTACATTCTTAAACAGGTGGGCGACTTTAATACTTTTACTTGAGCAACTTTATACCTTTGTATCTGTATGTTTACATTTACGTAAGTAACAAAATTGAGTACTTCATCCACCACTGATAAGGACCAACGTAAAATATGTTGGTTTCATATTACATTATAACATTTTAACTACTTAATGTTCAAAATGTCTTTCTTACTCTGTAAAATCCTTTGACTATTTTATACAAATAAACTTGCCTTGCCTATTTGGTAAAGTTTTGCCTATACCTGGGTCTTTCCACATGAAACAACTTGATTTTAAAAGACTGAAAAGACTAAAGTTACAAAATGAATATACATTAGTGGATGTAAATAGTAAAGAAGGCAAAATAAAATGTACTAAAAAGGTTATAATTTTCATTTTCATTTCATTTATTCATTTCAAGCAGGTCAACACAAGGAAATAAATGCATGTAACCAATATACAGTCAATAGAGCTAATCCAGTAGTCTCCTATTAGCTACCAACTGCATGAAATTATGAAGTAACAAAGCTTAAGTATTGAGTCATTTTGCACTTAGCCATGTGGATCTAACTCTCCTACCTTTGCTTTATATTGTCACTTATCTGTGGAGATTTATGGCTGCAGTAAAGCCATTAATGAACTCCCTTTTCCTCCAATAAAAGCCACAATTTAGGCTTTCAAGTGAAGTGATTTTTATTATTATTACTTGGGACTATTCTTGTGTAAAAATGCATTTGCTCTGAGGGCGGAAATGCATTGTTTGGTTAAGTAAGCTTTACCCAACCTGACGGGGACCGCAGTATCATAGGTTGAGAAATATTTGTCAAGAGAGCTTCACGTTGCGGTTGCAAAGTCAGACAATAAGATTTGATCAGATCCAGATGTGGGAATGTGGGCCTCGCTCACGGTCGCTGGCTTCGCCCCGTGTACGCCGAATGTATTTCAATTTATTTAAGTTTGTTTTATATCCCATATTTATTGTAAACAGCACGGTCTGGATGTGAAGCTGCCCATGTGAAAGAATGTCAAGAATCCAGTGAATAACAGTGCGGCAGTAAGACGTGAAAAATATACTCCTCACATTTCTTTTGGCGGAAGTTAAGACTATTATACACAGTGTACAAAAGTAAATTACAATACTTCTGCACAATTTTAGGTATCTGTACTTTACGTAAGTACATTTTACAGTGGATATTTTTACTTTTACTTCACTACATTTGACAACACGTATGTGCTTTTTACTCCACTACATTTTAGAACAGGAGTGAAAAATAAAAAGTGCTTTTCTTTATGGTTTGAGACTTGTTGAAACCGCTTTGATTTGAGTTTCTGTCCCAGCTGTGAGCAAACCAAATGCACAAAAATGCCTAGAAAAAATAAGAAATCAATTAAATCACTTAAAAATCAATCAATCTTTAGCAATCACTCAGTCTTTATCAAAATCACTACATTTCATCATTTAATTGTTCTAAAAATCTCTGCAAAATACTTTTACTTTATTTTTTTTAAAACAGGTACTTTAATACTCGTAGTTAAGTAGATTTTTTTCATGTGATACTTTTATTTTTAACATATTTTTGCCCCTGTATCTGTACGCTTACTTAAGTAACAAAACTCCACCACTGATTTTATAAAATGCTGGTCCAAACATCATAAAGGCTGAAATTCTTACAAGCCTATAGTTTCACCTCCAAACACTGGCTGTAATAATATTCTAATACTTATTTATCAAATACTATTTTTAATCTAGGACCTTACAGGAGCATCAGTTGCCAAAGTAAAAGAAGTTATTGTAGAAGTTGTAGTAGCAGTAAAAGTAGCAGTGGGAAGAATAGAAGAAGAGTGAGAACAGAGCCTATAATATTATAAATAAATACAGTTATATGGTACAATAGACCTCTAAGAAGGCCTGTTTCTTAATGCTGTCGAAAATGTAATAAACATCATTCTAATTTATAATCTGATCTGTTTTGAGAAAAACAAAATGAAGTTAAGATTTTAGGTAAATGTATTCCTTAAATGTCCATTAAATGTAACTTTTCCTAATACTTAAGAGTACCCTCACCTGCTTGTTTCTATGGATATGCCTTTCCTCTGCCTGGTATGTTCCACAGTGTGACTTTAAATGGCTCTACCTTACATTTATCCAATTCCAGGTGGTTTTAAAGCTCAAAAATACCTAGAAAAACATTCATTCTGACTGTGAGCGGGGTTGCCTCTCCACAGATCTGACCTGTAACTTGGTCTGGTTTGGTCTCCGTGTAGATAGAAAGGTGTAATGCCATACTGTGAAACATTTCAGGCGAAGCAATAACATTTCCTAGGAGAAAATGTCATTGCTCTCCACCAGAAAAGTTACGCAATGTACCTTTAAAGCCAATTTTTAGTATTTGAAATTAGCCGTACCATGGATTTCTTCGAAAGACCTACAAATACAGGGCTTGTAATGTGCACTCAAGTCCAAAGTTATTGTTGATGTTATTCATGTGATTAATGGGAGGAAAGTACGCCCCCCAGTGAACCCAGATCAAATTACACATGCCCACCATGACCACATGTGTCTGGATGTACTAAGAATTTCAGTAAAATAGACTACTACATAGACTACTTTAACTTCTAACTGGCTACTATACGCCTATTTGTTCAGACCATTCATACTACTGCTGCCATAGACTCCTCTCTATACTGTTATTACTAATATTATTACCACTGATGAAGTACTCAGTTTTGTTACTTAAGTAAAAGTACATCTACAAAGGTAAAAAGTTACTCAAATAAAAGTATCACATGAAAAAATAAGTACCTGTTTAAAAATGTGCTTTAAGAGTAAAAATTAAAAGTATTTTGCGGAGATTTTTATAACAGCTAAAAGATTAAATATAGTGACATAGTTTAAAAAAACGCAGATGTCAAATGATTTAATTTATTTCTTAATTTTTTGTGCATTTGGTTTGCTCAAAGTTGGGATGGAAACTTAAACTAAACTTGCTAAAAGAGTGTTTGCCATTTGGTCTCAAACAGTAAATAAAACTGCTTTTTACTTTTCAGATTTAAATGTAGTGGAGTAGAAAGTACAGATACCTGCTCTCAAATGTAGTGAAGTAAAAGCAAAAAGTACCCACTGAAAAATTAACTTAAGTAAAGTACTTGCACTTTGTTGCCTTCCACTACTGATTATTACTAGTGCAAGGTTTCTATAGACAACTAATAGAACAGAATAGACTAAAACTACTATTCACACTAAAGGTCTACTCCTTCCAATACAGTAATAACCATATTATACTACTGTTGTAACTTTTAACAGTTATCACCAAGAGTTTTATTTCTAAAGTGTATTTAAAAAGTGCAGATGATAAAAACAGCAAGAAAATAAAAACAGACATTTTATAGTAAAAGTAGGTCAGCTCAGTGGTTATTTGAGTTTATTTTTTCCAGAAAGCCTTAGCTACTAATACGCCTCCTTTCCTTATTAGATCAAGGCAAGCATAAACAATGAATCTTTCCTATTTGATTCAACAGTATCCTCTGATTCACCCCTAGACCACAGAAAGAATGAAAAACTCGCAAAGAAACCAGAAAAATCATGAAACACCAGAAACATTATGCCTCTAGTCTCCCTTGTGGATATTGTTCCTCTGCCCAAACTTGGTGGTCCAATAACTCTTCAGTTTGGTTTGTTGGCCCTGTCCACGTCACTTTTGGCTCAGACTGTGTGGAGCTGTGTACTATGATCACACGGACTGGAGCTCTGGGGGCTGGAGGAGAACAGCAGAGGCTCAGATTTCTTTGGCCTGATTTTTATCTGACTTTCCTCTGCTGCGTTCAAGGGCTCGGGAAAAGTGAGAATTGTGCAGAATTACAATCACGTGAAGGGAAGGAAGATGAACGTCTGTAACAAAAATAGACAAACAAACAGACAGACACACAGGGACATGAACCAGTAGTCTTTTTAGAGTTTTTAACTTGCAAATAACCTGGAAACTAATGTGTAGTACCAGCTGTAGAGGACTTTTTTTTGCACAATTTTGTTTCTATACTGTGTTGTAAATATCCTGCTGTGTTGTATATATCGTACTTAAATGTCTGCACTGAAGTGAGATGCTTTCAATCTCATTATGAGTGTGTATGATGCAAATTATACATATGAATAGTGACAATAAAAGGCATTCTATTCTAACTAACATAGACATGGACAATTAAACTTTGTAACACTTGAAAAGGACTATTTTGGTCATGTGAAATTCCCTTAAGTTCAATACATAGGCCTACATTTTGGGTGAGGTACAAAAACCCATTATAGAATATCTCTGTGCAAATAGGGGCGACTTAAATGTTTTTCTTCATGTGGACTGTGTGTCTCAAAACAAAGTAAACTGAGAATATGAGAATATTAGAAACTAGTAGCGCCTAATTAAACAATACACATCATTATATAATAAAATATAGACTATATACAGCTCTGGAAAAAAATAAGAGACCACTACATTTTTTTCTGAAATCAGCATCTCTACATGTACTACAGCCATTCCATTCCAGCGTCTGTTGGATTCCAACACAAACACAAAGCTGAGCTACTTCAGGAGTGGAATAAAGCATTTTATCGCTTGTGTTTACAATTGTTTGCACCTTTTTAATATCATTTGCACTTAATTTTACTGTTTACAACTATTGCACTTTACATTTGATATTTTACTGTTATTTTACTCTGGACGTGTGCTGCTGACCTCTTGGCCAGGTCACCCTTGTAAACGAGGTCTTGATCTCAGTTAAAGATCAAAGGTTAAATAAAAATAAAAAATAAAATAAAAGTGACCCAAGGACAATGTGAAAGACTTGTGGAGAGCATGCCAAGAAAGCTGTGATTAAAAATAAAGGTTATTGCACCAAATATTGATTTCTGAACTCTTCTTAAGTGTAAACATTAGTATTATGTTGTTTTAAAATGAATTTCATCTTGTTTCTTTGCATTGTTTGAGGTCTGAAAACATGTATCTTTTTTGTTATTTTGATTATTTTTTGTCATTTTATGCAAATAAATACTCTAAACGATAATATTTTTATTTGGAATTTGGGGGAAATGTTGTCAGTAGTTTATAGACTCAAACAAAAATGTTCCTTTTGCCCAAACACATAGCTATAAGTAGTAAAATAAAAATAAAAATAAAAAACTGATAATTTTTGCAGTGGTCTCTTATTTTTTCCAGATCTGTACATTTTGAGTGAGGTGCAAAAACCCATTATAGAATATCTTTTAAAGGTCCCATGACATGGTACTTCTTGATGCTTTTATATGGCTCCTTAATGGTTCCCTAATACTGTAAATGAATCCTTCTTCAAAATCAACACTCAGTGCATGAGATATGACTCAGACAGTCTTCATGAGGCTATATATGTGTCTAAAATGCTTTATTGTGGGTGTTACTGCTTCAGTGCAAATGAGAAGGACAGAGAGATTGGCTAAGGAGCGGGGGGGCGGGTTTTCCCCGCAGCTCGGCGCAGCTCATCTCCTCTCTTCCGTGTTTAACACAGGAAGACAGATGGGAGACTTTGCAATGAAAAAAAGCATATTTACACAGAAAATAAAATTAAACCACTGGTATTTCAGAGGTCCAGAGGGTCGGGTAAGGGACTTGCGAGCCTAGAAACACTCGGACGTGCCTCCAGGCAAATAAAAAACACATTTCGCATTGCGTAGCGCATTCACAGTCCAAACTCTATGGGCGGGATATACAGGGACACTGAGCGGAGACAGAGGGAGGGGCTGGAGCTGCATTTGCCGATCTGACGTCAATAAGGTGCCTTGTCCGAACTCGCCCGTTTGAACACTGGTTTTGTATAACGCAGAAAAGGACCGCAAATGCTCAGTTTAGACATTTCACAACTTTTAGCCAGGGGGGGGGCTAAACAGGGTAGGGGAGCTCACATTAACGTTCAAAAACCTCAGAAAGTGAAAATTTCATGCCATGGGACCTTTAAATGTTTTTCTTCATATGGACTGTGTGTGTCTCAAAACAAACCATACTGAGAATATGACAATATTAGAAACAGAACTGAAGAAGTATGGATGGGCTGCGAAACGTATTTAACCAAATAAACTTTGTCCAGTTGACAAATTTAATTTCTCCTTTTGCAATATTATAAACGAGTAGCGCCTAATTAAACAACACATCATTATATAATAAAATATAGACTATATAAAATACATTAGACCAACTTGTGGACTGATTTTCCCCGATGTTCCGTTTTCCCAGTGTCCCTGAATGCCCCTGTGACAGACAGAGCCGCGGTCTAATCCAGCGCTGCTCCGTTATGTGCACAATGAACACCGGATAACCGCCGACTCCCTCCGTGACAAAGCCGCTACATCAGACCCAAATACACTTTTACGTCTGAAAAGTTTGCTCTAACGCTGCTCTCTGGATTCCAAACTCATTAGAGGAAAACAATGGAGTCCAACACGCTCCGCCACCAGAGACTGCAGCCCGGGATCGGCTTCGGTTCTGGGGTGACAAACACGGGGACTCTCCGCTCCTCTCTCCGTCCCGGAGTCACGGTGCCCGTCGCTCCGCTGCTGCCGTCCCCCGCCTCACTGTCTCTCTCCTCGGGGCCTCCGCCGCCGCCGCCCCCGCTGCAGCTGCACAGTCTGTACGGCGGGATGGGCTTCGGCACGGGGCTCGGAGGGGGGCTGGGGGTCGGCGGACACTGTAACCCCGGAGCGAACCCCGCGGTGCTGAAGGAGGCGGTGGAGGCCGTGGTCCGGAGCTTCGCCAAACACACGCAGGGATACGGCAGAGGTAACGACAGCATTTACCACCGTACACTTCAAAACATCAACAGAAACGACATCATATGGTTTATAATGAGGGAGTTTGGATTTGGAGCATTAGAAAAACAGCACATTATCACTGCTGAATGTAAAGGTCTGAGGAACAGGGGCAAATATCCTATAGAAACACAATGATTAATTCATTTATTTATCTCAGACAGGCTTATTTGATTATAAAGCAAGTTATTAACAAGCTTCCCCATTCCCATCAAAAATAGGGGACCCTAGTCTGCCCTGTTATCCTTGAAAAACACATCAGTTGAAACAGCCCATTGTGGGAAAGAATTTAAGTACAATTTTGCCAAAAGGATTTTCATACATAGGCTACACCCTTGAGATTCATCTTATTGTTTTGCTCTATAATTTCCTACATAAAATAATGCGTTTATTTGACTATGTAGTACCATTTCTCCATAGTAAAAACTTGTCAACAAGCAGCAAAAGAGGGTGCTGCCTCGGTGCCTTCCCAAAACTACTATTTCTACTTTTTTATATCGAACCCAAACACTAAAGAATAGAGCTACTCCTTCCAATACAGTAATAGCCATATTATTGTTACTATTATTGTAACGTTTAACAGTTATCGCCAAGAGTTTTATTTCTAAAGTGTATTTACAAAGTGCAGATGATAAAAACAGCAAGAAAATAAAAACAGACATTTTATACTGAAGTAAAAGTCAGTCAACTCACTGGTTATTTGAGATTATTTTTTCCAGGAAGTCTTAGCTACTAAAATGCCTCCTTTCCTTATTAGATCAAGGCAAGCATAAACAATAAATCTTTCCTTTTGGATTCAACAGTATCCTCTGATTCACCCCTAGACCACAGAAAAAATGAAAAACTCGCAAAGAAACCAGAAAAATCATGAAACACCAGAAACATAAGGCTTATTTGACAGACAGGCTTATTTGATTATGAAGCAAGTTATCGACAAGCTTCCCCATTCCCACCAAAAACAGGGGAGCCTAGTCTGCCCTGATATGCTTGAAAAACATCAGTTGAAACAGGCTATTGTGGTAAAGAATTTATGTATTAAATTTTGCCAAAAGGATTTTCATAAATAGACTACACCTTTGAGATTCATCTTATTCTTTCACTCTTTAATTTCCTACATAAAATAATGCGTTTTATTTGACTATGTAGTCCCATTTCTCCATAGTAAAAACTTGTCAACAAGCAGCAAAAGAGTGTGCTGCTTCTGTGCCTTCCCATTCTCACCAAAAGCCTGCTTTGCTCTTCAATAAGTCTTCAATAACTACAATAACAATAGACCACATTAAGCAGCCTAAGTCATTTATTTACTGTATGTTTGTGGTCTAAAACAAATCAAGTCATTTGAATTTCACACGCTTTAGATTAATTTTGTTAATCAAATTAGTTTTTCTTTATAGCTTTCCATATAAAGCCATTTGTTTTTGCTTTTATGACTTTTAGACTGTGCAGTAATGTCTCCAGTTCATTGTAAAATCCTTTCAGTTTAACATAAAGCTCCCTTTGGATCTAATAGTGCATTTGGGGCTAATAGGATTTATTTAGAAAAGATGGTTCCTCTGCTACAATCATCTCTGTCGCCTCCCCAATCAGGCTATTTAATACTTTCTGTCTGCCATGTGTTTAGTTTTTGCTTTGGTTACAGTCTTGTAAGTAGCTCAGTACTTTTGAATCCAAATATTTATCCTGGAATATTTTTGAATTGTCCTGAGAGTGATCCTATGTTCTGCCTCTTCCCATTCTTAAAACTCAGGAAATGGCACGGAAAAATTGACAATACACACAGTATCTTATCACGACCAGTGGTAATAATAACTTAGTCCAAACACTGAAAAAGTCAATGTCAGTCATGTAAAATTTGACCTATTCTAGTAGTAGAAAGTTCTGTGTAAATGTTTACTTAGCTGAGGTACAGGCTAAAACATTTTTTCTAGATTGTCTTTGTGAGAAAAGTGTTTTAATTGCAAAAGCATGAACTGAAAATGAGGTTTAATCCAGGCAATGTGGAATCTGGGCAACATTTCTTCCCATTGCAAAGGAGAATCAGTGCCGTTGGAGCTGATTTTAAATGGGAAACACAAATAACACCAAACGTATTATATACGTTTTTTCTGCTCCCTTTCCAAGTTGTCAACAAAGCTCTTGACTGTTTCGACTTCATAGCTGCATTTGACTGTTGAGTCTCCAAACTTTGTGCATAGGCCAAGATCTTAAATCAAGAAGTTTCAGCTCAGTGGGAACTCAAATTTTGAAAACGGGAGTCAAACTGTCTCCCACTCGCCAATCCCAAATCCAAATAATGGTTTATGACTCACTTGCAAATTTTACTGCGTTTCTTTGTTGTTCCTTTGCTGGTTTGTAGGAATGTAGCTTCGTGTATACAGACAGAGCAGGGCTGGGGGAGAGCGAATGACTCCTTGGAGATGATGCAGTATTTCCTCCAAGCAAGAGGCTCTTAAGTGTTTAGTCGGCAGGAAAATCCCCTGGAATTCTCCACAAGACCCTTTCCATGTGTTTGGAGGAAAGGCGTCTGACTATAACTGCAATATTTGGTAGAAGGTGATGTATAAATCTTTTTTGTGTTGTAGTGAACGTGGTGGAGGCTCTGCAGGAGTTTTGGCAGATGAAACTGAGCAGAGGGGCCGATCTGAGGAATGGGGCCCTGGTCGTGTACGAGATGGTGCCCTCCAACAGCCCTCCCTATGTCTGCTATGTCAGCCTCCCCGGCGGCAGCTGCTTCGGGAGCTTCCAGGTCAAATTTTTGACACGTGCTTTTTTCACTGCTTTAAATATGCACCAAAATGGCTCCATTGTCACTTTGCAGCTCATGACATCAACATTCTCTGGGGGTATGATGCTAACTGTAGGCTCTGCTGTGTATGAGGCTTTATTAGACTTTATCTGTAGTTTATTTTAACACAATCTGACCATAAAGAACTGACTTAGCTGGAACTATAACAGGTGAGATGAGTCTTGCTGTTAAAAGCCTCTCACACATAAAATTAGTCACAATCTTAAGCCATGTTATAAGGTGTTACCTCCTCAAAAACCCAGAGTTGTGTTTTGTTTCAGTTACACGTGTTTGAGTAATCCTCTGTCTACATCCCCAAAACTCAAAATGCTTTCCAAATTTTTGATGTCATTAAGTGGTAGTGTTCAAATTAACATCTACCTTTTACCTTTAATTCAATAGAGACCAGACATTCCAGGGCTAAAATCATCCAAATGATTCTAGTGAAGGTGTATAGACTTTAGAAACACAATGGATCACTTTCTGTATTGCCACATGACATTACAATGTGGGACAGTGTTTTCTGTTTAAAAGAAGTACTCAGCCTAAATATGCAGGACTTGTGTGGTAAACATGTGAATGAAACAAAACAACTCCAGGTATGTTTGTGATGAGGAAACAGCATTATAACATAGATCAGAAAACTCAGGCCCTTTAAGTTAGTAAATAAATAAGAAATCACATAGTTTTATTCTAATTTACTCTCTGTGTTTATTAATAAGTTCATAGTAGATGTTTCCAAAGAATGTGATGTGCATGTGAATACATGGCCAAACGTCATTGCCATACGGTCTTGTCAAAGCCTGATCTCATCAGATCTCAGAAGCTCAGCAGGACACTGGTTAGTACTTGGATGGGAGACCGCTGGGAATTCCAGGTGCCACAGTGAGGCACCAGTGGTAAAGACTGTCGTTGTGTCCTTGGGCAATGCACTTCACCCACATTGTTTAGTATGAAAGTGGGGTGTGAGTGTTGGCATTGATTTTAAGGGGCGAGGGCCCAGATTGGCAGCCTTGCTTCCATCAGTCTGCCCCAGGGCAGCTGTGGCTACAATAGTAACTTACCGTCTCCATGTATGCAATGAATGAATCATGCACAAAATTAAAACTGCAGTTTATGAGTAACCGTTAAACCCTTACCATGGCTGTTCACAGTTCTGTCCGACCAAAGCAGAAGCACGACGCAGTGCAGCCAAAATCGCCCTCATGAACTCTGTCTTTAACGAACACCCATCTCGCCGGATCACTGACGAGTTCATCGAGAAGAGCGTTGGAGAAGCACTGGCTCCCTTTAATGTAAGGCTACTGTGTATTGATCTATATACTCGTACAGAAGTTAAATCAATGATAAAGTAATAAAGGACTGAAATGAAAATGTATTTACAGGGAAACAGAGAGGAGGCAGATAACCCAAACACAGGCATTGGCGCGTTTCGTTTCATGCTTGAATCCAACAAAGGAAAGTCAATGCTGGAGTTTCAGGTAAGACATTTATGTGTGTGTTCATGAAAGCTCAGTGTAATTCAATTCCACAGCGGTTAGACTCAGCTGCGGACAGTTCATGTGACTTGTTTATCTGGCGAAAAGAGAAATCAGGTCACGAGCTTTACACTGTGTATCTTTTCTTGACGTTTTGTTTATTTCAGGAGCTGATGACGGTTTTCCAGCTGCTGCACTGGAATGGGAGCCTGAAAGCCATGAGGGAGAGACAGTGTTCCCGCCAGGTACCAAACACAGATGCAGATTTAGCCAAACTCACTCACATTTGGTGAAGCTTTAGTTCTGGTTATGGCCTTTGTTAATCCTGAATTAATTTCTAGACCTGGTAAAAACTAGAATAGGGACAGGTTGTTGAAAAACCAAATCTGTAAAAATAAATAAATAAATAAATTAATTAATACTACTACTACTACTAATAATTTGTATATAATAATAATTATTATTATTTTTTTAATTCCTTCTGTTCTTATATAAAATTGTGAAATGGATGTGAAATTTCCATAAATGTTTCCCATAGACATTACAAAAATTTCAGCAAAATTCAGACAATAAGAGCTGAAGCTGAGGCTAACCAGTTATGTGGTAACTAATATCCATAATGTGACATATTTTAAAGATCCCATGACATGGTACTTCTTGATGCTTTTATATGGCTCCTTAATGGTTCCCTAATACAGTGGTACCTCACCTTACGAATGACCCAACAAACGAAAATTTCAAGTTACGAAACGCCTTCACGGTAAATTTTTGTCTCTAGATACGAATGAAATTTCAAGTTACGAAACGCAAAATCTCAAAAATTCAAATAATGCGCGCTCAGTCACACATTATACGCTTTTCTCAGACTGGATTTAAACTTTTCTCACATTTGTCTCTCGTTTAAACACTCAAATTTTCATAGAATTTCAACAAAATTATTAATAGTGAGGCGTGTGGGGGGAAGGAGGAGGGGGGAGAAGAGTACGCTCTGACACGTGTCCTGGCGCGGACCCGGCGCGGAGCTGACATCAGGTCTAGACCAAGGTCTAAACCAGGTCTAGACCAAGGTCTAAACCAGGACTAAACCAGGACTAAACCAGGACTAGCCCAGGACTAGCCCAGGTGGATTAAAGCGCCGCGCGTGGGTCTATTTCCTGGTTCCAGCGCGGAGCTGACAGCAGGTCTAGACCAAGGTCTAGACCAAGGTCTAGACCAAGGTCTAAACCAGGACTAAACCAGGACTAAACCAGGACTAGACCAGGACTAGACCAGGTGGATTAAACCGCTGCGCGTGGCTCTATTTCCTGGTTTCGTTTCGAGTCACAGCTGAGGCGAGCCGCTGCTCTAGACCTGCCCGCGTAAGGGGCTCACAGAGCGGCATGACAGAACCGTGAGGTCGGCCTCTTCAAGACCTCCAGGCCGGTGACCGGGACAATCCCCGGACCCATGCCCGCTTAGGGAGCTCTTAAGGCGGGCTGGCAGTGTCCCCCTGGGTCCCTGGATGTCTGGGGCTCCGTGCCTGGAGTGGCCCTGGAGAGCAGGTCTAGACCGCGGCTCTTGCATGCGAGCAGCGGCTCGCCTCAGCTGTGACTCGAAACAAAACCAGGAAATAGACCCACGCGTGGCGCTTTAATCCACCTGGGCTAGTCCTGGTTTAGTCCTGGTTTAGTCCTGGTTTAGACCTTGGTCTAGACCTGCTGTCAGCTCCGCGCCGGGTCCGCGCCGGGACACGTGTCAGAGCGTACTCTTCTCCCCCCTCCTCCTTCCCCCCACACGCTTCACTATTAATAATTTTGTTGAAAATCTATGAAAATGTGTGTGTTTAAACGAGAGACAAATGTGAGAAAAGGACGCAGGACGCAGAACACAATGTTACACTATAAAAAAAAGTTAAACTATTTAAAAAAAACTTGGATCGGGGCCTTGGAACGAATCAGGCTTTTTCCATTGAAATAGCTACTCAACTTACGAATTTTTCACGTTACGAAACCACTTCTGGAACGAATTAATTTCGTAAGGTGAGGTACCACTGTACTGTAAATGAATCCTTCTTTAAAATCAACACTCAGTGCATGAGAAAGAGAGATAAGATGAGAAAGAGACATAAATGTCACTCTGGAACACTCCATTATAGGCGTTGTTGCTTGAATGCAAATGAGGAGGACAGAGATGGCCTATAGTAGGGGGTGGAAGCGTGGCCAAGCTCTCCGCTCCGCTCTGTGACCCACTTCTGTGTTTTTGCACAGGGGGAGAGATGAGAAGCCTTCCATTGAAAAATAAACACATTTCCACAGAAAATAAAATTAAACCACTGCTGTTTCAGATATCCACAGGCTCAGATAAAGGACTTCCGAGCCTAGAAACACTCGCAAGTTCCTCCAGGCAAATAAAAAAACGCTGAGTACAGGGGGTGGAACTGCATTTGCATTTCTTTTTTCGATCTGACGTCAATAAGGTGCCTTGTTCAAAATCGCCCGTTTGAGCTCTGATTTTTTCTAACGCAGAAAAGGATCGCAAATGCTCAGTTTAGACATTTCGCAACTTTTAACCATGGGGGGGGGCTAAACAGGGTAGGGGAGCTCACTTTAATGTTCAAAAACCTCAGAAAGTGAAAATTTCATGCCAGGGGACCTTTAATGCAAAATTCTGCACATTTTTTTAAATAACCTTGCAGTGTTATAATGTTTCAGAAACAGATGTAAAATTAAACTTTTTTTTTTTTTTTTTTTTTTTGAAATTCTATGAAAAAATGAATGAAAAAGTTAGATCTGAAACCTGGGGGTGGGCGGTCACTGTGGACCTCCATTCATGCACTGTTTTTTATAGCTATGTATGATCTGTGTCCATAAATAAACATTTTTATTACATTCAATAAAAAGCTACTTCAGCCTGACCTGGATCTCTTCTTTTTGCAGGAAGTACTGGCTCATTATTCCCATCGGGCCCTGGATGATGACATGCGCACTCAGATGGCGGCGGACTGGGTAAACCGCGAGCAGAGTGTGGCAGGAACCATCTCCCAAGAGCTGGCCTCCACAGAGCGAGAGCTGGAGGAGGCGCGGCTGGCGGGACGAGAGCTGCGATTCCACAAAGAGAAAAAAGACATCCTGATGCTAGCAGTGGGTCAGCTCAGTGCAGCCAACACAGCTACGCTACCCTCACACTAAACACTGTGAAGGACCTTCACTTGCCTTCACTCTCTCGGATTCCTGGGCACTAACAAGCCTCTTATGGTAGCACTCCCCAGTAATGTTATTTCTGCCAAAAATTACTTAGGTAATTTGAATAGTTATTAAGCCAGCAACGCTATTACTTGACTATAATTCAGTTTTTAGAGACCCTTCCTTAATATTTAATGATGTCTGCAATACAACAAAATGCTATTGCCAACCAGTGTCTGAAATTAATTTATTCATCATTCCAAAATAAATTATAACAGTGTTGGCCATTATTACACAATTAGAAGCTACTACAGACCAGGTAATCCAGCCTTTATCACAACATGCACATTGTCTGACAATAATTAGCTGTTTTAGCTGTTACCTATTTGTGCCTAGTGACTAAAAGGCAGCTCTCTCAAAAACTACCTGAACACAACTTTTTATAAGAGGGTTTCTACATTTGATATATAGTCCAACAAAACCTTTATTTTGCTGGGAATGTATGGGCCTATGTATGAGTTCCATAGATTTCTCACCTTTTGAAATGTGATGGAAGAATTGGTACTGTCAGCCGCTCAGGTTTATGATTAAAAATATGTGTGAAGGACTATATGACAACAGCAGCAATGTATAATTTGTATAATATTGTGTAATGGACCTACAGAACTCAATGATAAAGAAAATGATTTGAGTTCATTTTCCCCATAAAGTATAAAACATAATCAGCATTTATTTGAATTCAACAATAAGAAAAGATTTATTAACAAAATACTTATCTCATTACAGTAAAAAGTAACGGTGCTACACGTGCCTTTTGCAGCCTAAAATTATTCTGTTACATTAGTTATTTACTTTTAGCTGTTATACCAAACTGTTGCTTAAGGTTATCATACTATTACAGTACAGTTAGTATACTATATGAATTCTGTTGTCGTTATTGAAGGATTTTGAAACTTTTTTAAAATGTCAATTCAATACTTTGACAGACCAGAATGATCTGTTACCACCTCATAATGAGGACAAACTCACTGCCTTGAGTATTCTTACTTCTTTTCTTTTACTCTTTTATATTTTCTTTATTACAAACTACATTCTTCCACTCAGATCTCTTGTTTTACATGTTTTTGAGGCCACTACAATTGATTTATGTTTTACTATCCACATTTAATTTTACTATGCATGTTATGTTTTTTATTCTATTAAGTGTTGAATTTATAATGTGTTTTTTTTTTAAAAGCCATGATAATTTGTATTTTTTACAAACAATTTGTATCTCTTGTTTAAATTTTTGTTAGAATTATAATATGCAATAAACACAAATTAATTAAACACAATGTCTTCTATCTAATCTATTCATAATTATACTGTTGGGTAAAATGAAAATATATTAATTTATTTGTACCTACAGAAGACTGGACTATTTTTTATTTTTATATTTATTTTTGAAACTGTAGTTTCATAGTAATTTTATTGTAGTTAGCTCCTCCCTGCAGCGAGATATAAACAGTGTCCACCAGCACTCTAGCCAGAACTGAAGAAGTAGCTTGGATGAGCTGCGAAACGTCTTCGACCAAATAACCTTTGTCCAGTTGACAAATTGAATTTCTCATTTTGCCATGTTTTTATTTTTATTTTTTATTTTTATATTTGTATTTATTTTTAGTTTTTATTCTGAAGTTTACGGAAAAGTGTTTACTTCCGATGTCGTGCCGGAAGAGGCGGGACTTTCAGGTCGCTGTACCGTCGTTGTTCATTCAATATGGCAGCGGGACCAATATCAGAAAGAAACCAAGGTAAATTCTTTTTTTGAACCCTTAGAAAGTTATATTTTTGCTCAGGAATGGCGTGTTTGCTTTTTGTGCTTTTGATGAGCGTAACGAATAGATCTTTTACAGTTTTGGTGAAGATAACCTGGTCCATCACATGGGACCTGTTCAATCCTTGTGATGCAGCTACTTTTAATCTTTGAGCCAAAGTCAGTTCACGATCAAATCAAATTTCTCTCACTAAAACTTGCCTTAAAGTATCTGTAATAATTCCGTAAATATTATCTCATCAGAAAGACATTGCATGAATGAGAACAGGTTTTCTAAAGTTAACGTTAGCCTAATAGCTAACGCCTGGTACGTCAGTGAATGAGACTCGCTCGTAGCTCTCAGTTGGTGTCACATTATACTCACTTAACCTGGACTTACAACTGATGCTTGCATGCGACTGAGTACTTGTGTTGTTAAGGTGTTTTTGTGCTCTAACAGATGCCACCGTGTATGTGGGTGGCCTGGATGAGAAGGTGTCTGAGCCTTTACTGTGGGAGCTTTTTCTTCAGGCGGGTCCCGTGGTCAACACACACATGCCCAAGGACAGGGTCACGGGTCAACACCAAGGTTTGCAATGTTACATGATCTTATAATCACCTTTTAAGACATTGCTCTATGATCGTTATTTGTTCTTATTTTGTGCAGGCTATGGGTTTGTGGAGTTTCTAAGTGAAGAAGATGCTGACTATGCTATAAAAATCATGAACATGATAAAGCTCTATGGGAAACCTATAAGAGTTAACAAAGCCTCGGCACACAATAAAAACCTGGATGTTGGAGCAAATATCTTCATTGGTAACCTGGATCCTGAGATTGATGAGAAACTGCTCTACGACACTTTCAGTGCTTTCGGTGTAATTCTTCAGACTCCGAAAATCATGCGGGACCCAGACACCGGCAACTCGAAGGGTTACGCTTTCATCAACTTTGCCAGCTTTGATGCTTCAGATGCTGCCATTGAAGCTATGAACGGCCAGTATCTCTGTAACAGACCAATCACGGTGTCCTACGCCTTTAAGAAAGATTCAAAGGGGGAACGTCATGGCTCTGCAGCAGAGAGGCTCCTGGCCGCACAGAACCCTCTTTCACAGGCAGACCGGCCTCACCAGCTTTTCGCAGATGCCCCACCACCTCCCTCTGTCCCAACACCCGTCCTGACCACGCTTGGTGCTGGGATGGGTATGGGTAAGAAAAATGTGCAACAGGCAATTACAGTAGTGTCAGATTTACTTTCCTTGTCTTGTTGACCTGGCTTTAAATTTACGATAACAGCTGTACACCTCTTTGCACAGGTATGCCTCCCTCTTTCCCCCCTGTTCCTCCTCCAGGGTCAATGCCTCCATCGATGCCCACGATGGGGATGCCTCCAAATGCAGCAGCACAGGCGGGTGGTGCCCCTCCACATTATCCTCCTACTGGCATGCATCCAGGTAAGCACAACTTTTGAGTTTCATTGAACATTTTTGTTAGTGCTTAAATTGCAGCTTTGTATCAAACAGTGTCACATTTTTATAGAAAATTTTGTTTTCGTTAATTTGTTTGTAATTCTAATTATGAGTTCATTTCTTGTTGTATGTTTTCATTCCACCAACAAACGCTGCATTGCAATAGAAAACAGACAGTATAGTGCATAGTTTGAAAAAACTAATCACTCAATGAACTAGGTTTCTAGAGGATGTTATTTTTTACATATTTAAATCTACCTAAACTAAACATGCTGTAAATGAGTAACACTTGTATTTCTAAATATGCCAACTGCATATATAGTACTGTAGGACTACAGTGATATTTATTAATGCTAATATCTTTTGTGGTGTATTTTTATTTCTAGGGATGCCTCAGATGCCAATGCATCCTCCAGCCCCTCCTGGTATGGTACCTCCACCTCCGGCACCCCCTGGATCAAGTCAGCCCCGGGCCCCACCTCCTCCCAGCATGCCCCCTCCCCCGATGGGCGTGCCACCCAGAGCATATGGACCCCCCATGGGTAAGAAAGTTACAGTAAAGAGTGTTTTGTTGTGTACAATGGCGTATTGAAAAATTAACAAAAACATAATTTCAAGGAAACACTATGGGGTAAGACTATACATCTTTTTTTTGCAAGTTAACCATTTTGGTCAGTAATCTTATAATAATTGATAATTAAATCTCTTCATTCGAACTTCATTCTAAATGTAAACCTTTCCATTTTAAACATATCAAGTCAATTCAGTCAATGATCACAGGAGTTTCACTCTAGGGGAGTGTGATGACGAAAGCAAAAAAGGCAGAAATTAGCATATGAAGTTATACAACTGTGATGAGGCTTGGTTTGGCGTAATGAGCAAATGTGTATTGATCTAAATTCTGATTTTATAATGTTGGATCTTCTCATTTTTTTATAGTTGCACAAGAAAGAACATGATGTACATACAGTACATATATATTTTTAAAGGAGTTTTAGACCGCTATACAATTGAAGACATGGACCTGCAAAATGCATTTGCACCTGCCCGTAGTCAATAGTAATGTCTCTTGTCATCCCAAGCTAATAAGAAATTCAAGTTTTTTTAAACCTTGATAAATCTATCCCTAACTGCAATACCTTTTCATTAAGCACTTATATTCTGTTACTATGTCCTCCAGTGCCAGCGATGAGAGGACCCCCACCCCCCATGCCTCCACATGGGTACGCCACTGGTCCACCTCGGCCTCCACCGTTCGGGTTCCAGAGGGGTCCACCTATGCCGCCTAGACCGCCCACTGGTCCCCCCATGAGAGCTCCAATGCCACCGTAATCCTTCAAAAAATACATTCACATTTTCATTTTTTTTTAAAGACACAAAAACCTTAAGGCTTCTGTTTTCTAATCGTGAATAATTTAACTGTTTGTATTACTGGTCACTGTACAGAAGATGGATGTTTGGAGAATAAAACTTTTAGTACAAAACACAGTAATGTGCAATATGTTGTGTTAATAATGCAAGATGGTAACATTATAACTTATAGAAAAAAGCTTAATCATCTGTAATTTAGAGTTAAGGTGCCAAGTCAAATTCATATAGATTTCTGTGTATGACCATGTCTATATGCCTATATACAGCTTTGGAAAAAAAAAAGAGGCCATTGCAAAATTGTCTGTTTTTCTAATTTTACTACTTATGTTTGGGCAAAAGGAACATTTTTGAGTCTATAAACTACTGACAACATTTCCCCCAAATTCCAAATAAAAATATTATCGCTTAGAGCATTTATTTGCAGACACTGACAAATGGTCAAAATAACAAAAAGATACATGTTTTCAGACCTCAAACAATGCAAAGAAACAAGATCAAATTCATTTTAAAACAACATAATACTAATGTTTACACTTAAGAAGAGTTCAGAAATCAATATTTGGTGCAATAACCCTTATTTTTAATCACAGCTTTCATGCATTTTGGCATGCTCTCCACAAGTCTTTCACATTGTTCTTGGGTGACTTTATTCCACTCCTGGTGCAAGAACTGAAGTAGCTCAGCTTTGTGTTTGTGTTGGAATTCAACAGACGCTGGAATGGAATGGCTGTAATACATGTAGAGATGCTGATTTCAGAAAAAAATGCAGTGGTCTCTTTTTTTTTTTTTTTTTTTCTTCCAGAGCTGTATATTAGTCATATGCTCACATTAGGTGTCTGAATATGCTAAAAACAGATAATGAATACACATGTGCTAATTGGTGAGTGAGTGACAGCTATCCAATCAAAAGGTAATTAAACCCATGTAAAATGCTCTTCAGGCTAGTCTTGTGCAATATAAATGGCCCACCAAAAATAAAAGCTTAATTAGAGATCAATAAAAGATTGATCTGATTAATTAACTGCTCCATTAATTAACAATTGAATCACCATGTTCAAGTTGATAGCTCCTTGGCCAACAGTCTGGCCACTTTAATCTCTGAAAACTCAGATGAACTTTATTGATCCACAAGGGAAATTGTATTGGGTACAGTAGCTCACTCATCAAATATAATATACAATATAAAACAGGGTAAAAAATAGATGGAATAGCAACCAAAGAGCAATAGACAAGTGTCAGATGAGACATAATTATAAAAATAAAAATAGTGATGATAAAGTTAATGTATATGTACAAATCAAAATTAAATAGAAAAGTAGTAATAAAGTATAAAATACAATATCAAATAAGATGTACAATCCCAGCTATATACAGTTGTAGGGAGTATTGTCTATTGCACAATGGTGAGTTGTTGTACAGTTGTATGGAGTATGGTATGAATGTAGTCCTGTATCTCTTACTGAGCCTACTGGAGAATGAGCTCCAAAACAATTCATAAATGCATGTTGCAAAAATCATCTCAAAAGTAATGTTAATGCAGGATAACAAGCATACTTTTCAGATCTTGGTGGACAAAAAGACTAAAAGTGCATCATTTGCTTCGGACAGTACATCTGCAGTGCACATACATGTCCAAGAGGTCTGTCCCAGTTACACAACAAAAAGCACAAGCGTCTCCTAATAATGGGTGACGTCATGACGCATCTTGTCAAAGTGCCTCACGTTTCCTCTTCGTGATGCAGAGAAGCTGATGGAGGGTGGCGAATGGTCGGCATGGCAACAGGAGTCAGGTGTTGCTACACGTGTGTGCGCAGTATTCCAGCGCCGCTCGCTTCTTAAAGATGAGAGTCGTTTGTAAATGCACAAGATACACGAGTGTGGAGAGGTGTTTCCTTGCGCATGCGTAAAAGGGCCTGCATTTACTCTATAGGAGACTTTTTTTCTATAAATCTCACGCACCCTGTTATTAGCTTAATTGAATAAACGCAGCTCGTGTGGAGTGCGTAAAAGTGACGGTGGTGTGCCAAAATACGCGCTCATTCATTCACACGCGCGGCGTTTCTGTGGTCGTGCGCTCGGAGGGAGGCGTGGGGGAGGGGACCCGTGTGAGTCGCTGAGTGTGTGTGGATGGCGTGGGCTTCTCTCTCCTTCCTCCAAACCGCGCAACATCATCATCATCACCACCAGCAGCAGCAGCAGCAGCAGCACTCGGCTCACAGAAGCAGAGCCATCCGCCTCCCCATCCTCCTCCCTGTCCTCTCCATCTCATCTCCAGGCTACAGGGGACACGTCGCGCGAATTCAGGTAAGATTCAACTCTTTTTTTGTTTTGTTGCTTTTACGGTGATTATTTTGTGAATGAAAATATCCTGAAACGGGAAAAGGGCGATGGGCGTGTTTCTTCTCGCAGCAATTAAGTCAGATTTGGACACGATGGCCTGTAATCCAATATAAATCGTGACAGGTTGCTGGCACTGTGTGAGATCGCTCTGAATGATATCATGGCCGACAATTGCTTAATAATCGCCTGGGCTCTGCGAGAGATTTATTATTATTTTTTAATCCTGGATCATTTTTGGACAGGGTAAATTGGCTTGTTGGGCCTTAGCCACTTAAAATCCCCCATAAACCCTTTTCCATCCACTGATAAATGTATTCTGTGTGCTATTGTAAATATTCATGGGAAAAGATAGTTTACTCTCACTATGGAGGTGTAAAGGACTCTGGTTGTTGGTTTGACGACGTTTTCTTGAGGTGTTGAGATTTACCATCGCAGTACTTGACAGATAGGAATCTCCCTGTGCCTTTTTGATGTGATCTCTATCTTTCTTGGCTTCAGAACAAAAGCGAGGGGTAAAGCGATGCTGATTGATTTTTAACGGAGGAAGGAGGCATCACAAATGAGCTGTTACCGACTGGGCTGCTCAAAATACAGTGAATTCTCCTCCATCCCCCTCCGCTCTTCTCCCCCTGCGCGCATCCCGAGGCCTGACAGCGCTGCGTGCTGCTGAGGCTGCTGGACACAGCTCGTCAACTTGACAACAGGGACGAAGAAAAAAAAGTGTTTCCCGTGTTTTCTCCATCTATCTTTTGTCCTTATTGGTCGTTCACTAACTTAAGCTTAACCTGTTGATATTAAAAGTGAGATTGGTGGGCATTAATCCTCGACTATGCCTATGAGGGGCCGTTCAAGACATTATTCATTCTGGTCCTCTCACATACTGTACATATATTCTCACTCTCACATACATACATTCTCCTCTCACATACATATATTCTCACTCTCACATACATATATTCTCGCTCTCACATACACATATTCTCACTCGCACATACATTTGTATGTATGTGAGAGTGAGAATATATGTATGTGAGAGGACCAGAATGAATAATGTCTTGAACGGCCCCTCATACTTTAGGGCACCCACGTCGCATTTGAATCAGAACCTTTTCACCCAATCACAGCCTGATAAATGCCTTGGCTTCCGTTTCAACCATACTTTAGCTCTCACATACATATATACTTTAGCTCACACATACATATATACTTTAGCTCACACATACACACATACATACATACATACTCACTCTCACATACATATATTCTCACCCTGAGAATATATGTATGTGAGAGTGAGAATATATGTATGTGCGAGTGAGAATATATGTATGTGCGAGTGAGAATATATGTATGTGAGAGGAGAATGTATGTATGTGAGAGGAGAATGTATGTATGTGAGAGGAGAATATATGTATGTGAGAGTGAGAATATATGTATGTGAGAGGAGAATGTTTGTATGTGAGAGGAGAATGTATGTATGTGAGAGTGAGAATATATGTATGTGAGAGGAGAATGTATGTATGTGAGAGGAGAATATATGTATGTGAGAGTGAGAATATATGTATGTGAGAGGAGAATGTATGTATGTGAGAGGAGAATATATGTATGTGAGAGTGAGAATATATGTATGTGAGAGGAGAATGTATGTATGTATGTGAGAGGAGAATGTATGTATGTGAGAGGAGAATGTATGTATGTGAGAGGAGAATGTATGTATGTGAGAGTGAGAATATATGTATGTGAGAGGACCAGAATGAATAATGTCTTGAACGGCCCCTCATATATGCCAGCCAGCACGCACAAAAAGACTCAAAGACAGCTATTACCCCCAAGCTGCCAGACTACCGAACTCTGGATAATACTTTAAATAATACTGAACTCTCAATAATACTGCACTTAACTACTTTTCGTAATGCATAATATGTTTACTGCTGCTCTATATGAATGTATCATGTATGTCACTAGAATAGAATGCCTTTTATTGTCACTATTCATATGTACAATTTACATTATTACTCACAATGAGATTAAAGTATCTGTCTTCAGCGCAGAAAAATTTAAGTAGACATTTAAGATATATACAACACAGCAAGATATCTACAGCCCAGTATTTAAAAAAATATGCAAAAATTTGTGCAAACAAGTCCTGTACTACATTAGTTATTCAGGTTATTGCAAGTCTTGCTCAGATATTGCAGTAGAGGTGGCACATACAACCATATATACACACAGTTGAGAGTCTCTACATTGCAGAGAGAGGTTTCACAGAACTCAGTTTAGCATATTGTGCTGTAATAAATATTGTCAACAAGCTAGAAGAAGAAGACCTAAGCTGGAGGATTTTTACCTATGATGCATGTTTTGGGTTGATGGGGGAAACCGGAGTACCCGGTGGAAACCCACCCAGACATAAGGAGAACATGCAAACTCCACACAGAAAGGCCCGGGCGACCCGGGGATCGAATCCAGAACCTTCTTGCTGTGAAGCATGAGCACTAGCCACTCAGCCACTGTGCCGCCAAGCTATAGCACAATGTTAAGTATTACACCACAGGATATTGCATTGTAAGTAGGTACACAGCAACAGGTGGATATGCTACAAAAACTTTATTATTACACTGTAATAAATATTGTCCAACAAGATATATTGCACTGTGTTAAGTAAATTGCACAAAGGGTCGATGGGAGGAGAGTGGTAGACAGGAATATGGGGTGAGTCAGTGCATGTGAGTGTTCAAAGCGGTTATGGCCCTTGGGAAGAAGCTGTTTTTGACTACCTCACTGTAAATGCTACTGTTATCTGTGCAATAACCTGCTTCATAACCCATGTGCAATACTTATACTATACTCTATTATGTGCAATACGGCATTCATTTGAGCAGTATTACCACCTGTGAAACACTCTACTTACACCTTATTTAATCCTACCTGTACCTTTGTATTTTATTAGATTTTATTACATATTTTTATTATATTTTTATTGCATGCTATTAGTACTTCTCCACTATCTTAGCGAGTCAACGGGTTCTTCTGATCCTAAGCATTTCATTGCATTGTTGACCTTGCGTTGATCCTGCATATGACAAATAAACAATCTTAAATCTTGAATCTTGAACTATAGTCACATAAAAAAACACCTCTAAAATAAAAGAAATGTAGCTTTAGTCTATGCATGAGGTAAAATTATAAAATATGTTTATTTTGTAATTCCAAATTAGTTTAAATGGGCTGGTCAGAGTCGACTAAAGGGCTGTATTTGACGCGGGAACTGGACAATGCCCAGGTCTGGCCTATAATTATGTAGTCTATTCATTTGTATTTTAAAAGTGCACTGTGTAACTTTGTGTTTGAGGGTCCATTACCTGCTTGTTTCTATAGAGACGTCATTACTCTGCTCCACAATATGACATTAAACAGATCACTTTACAACGAATTCAATTACATGTGGTTTAACTGCTCAAAAATACCTAGAAAAACAGACATTCTGACTGTGAACGGGGTCGCCTCTCCACAGATCTGAGCAGTAACTTGGGCTAATTTGGTCTCCATGAAGATGGAAAGGTTTAATACCATACTGTGAAAATCTCAGGCAAAGCAGTAACATCAGAGCAGGTGGCGCAACCTCCAGGAGAAAAGGGGCACAAAGCAGCAAGACAGAAGTAGGCCTGTCATGATAAATACTATATAGACTTCACAAAGTACAATGTTACAATATATTTTGGAGCTCAATATTTCATTTCTTTGCAGTAATGGGAAGATTTTTGCAATTTTTTATGGAATAAGGTAAGATTTGAGCTGTTGAGGGCAGAATAAATAACTTCTATGGCTAATAATGACTTAATTTATACATTTATTGTTTACAGCTCATCTTTTTTATACTGATACTGTCTATTTTAGTATATTATTTACTGGGATGATCCCATTTGTGCCAGTGGCATAAAGTATTTTCAATATTATCGTTTATCACAATTTTCTTCTGTAGCAATATATTGTGTTTTGAAATTTGTTATCGTGACAGGCCTAGGCAGAAGCTACTCATTGGGCTGTGTTGAGGCCCTGTTGCAGTAGGCTACTTGACTTATTTCATTTTCTCTAAAAATGTTATGATAAATTCAAAATCAGTGAATGGCTTGATTTGAAACTAGGCCTATGTGTATTTATTTTTGCCATTTCAGATGGCCTTTTCACCCATTTACCCTCCTTGGCCCCATGTTGATGCCTTGATCACGATATTGTATATTGTCAAATCATCTTTTATAGCTTTATAGCTGTTTTAGGGGCCCAGAATTGGACTTTGTGCCTATTAATTTATATTAGATGAGTGCCCATTTGAGTGTTCTTGCCCCGGGCCCCTAAATTACTGTTGACGGGCCTGCCTAAATATATGTAATGTATGTTTAATATAGACAGACTCCCTTTACAGAACATGAGAATGCATTTCCCTTGGGACCACTGACCTTTTCCATTGCTGCAACCATCAGTGGCAAACATAAATGCCTCACAGGCTTAACAAACAAAACTGAACGCTCCTTTAGTCTTTCTGAGCACGTTCAAATTGTGATGGTTTAAAGTAATCTAATTCAAAGTGCTTTACAGAATAAGAAAGTCATTAAAGGTACATTGTGTAAATATTCTGGTGGACGGTTCATCAAATGCCTTTTCCATGGAGATGTCATTGGTTTGTCTGGAATGCTTCACAGTATGATATCAAACCTTTCCATCTTCATGGAGACCAAATCAGACCAAGTTACAGGTCAGATCTGTGGAGAGGCAACCAGATGCCTGTTTTTCTAGGTATTTTTGAGCTAGAAAACCACCTGCAATTGTATAAATGTAAGGTAGATCTGTTTAATGTCATACTGTGAAACAAAACTGAGCGCTCCTTTTGTTTTTCTGAGCGTGTTCAAATTGTGATGTGTAAGGTCCTATTAAACTAGCCTCCTTACGATGTCACTGAGGTTATTATACAGCTTTTACCTTTCCTCATTGAGAATGACTGCAAATACCATGATGCAATGTTGTTGTGGGTACGTTTATTCTGTGCATGTTTCCCACATGTTTTTCTTTTGTAACCAATCCTGTGTAAGGTAGTAGTAATGTGGTGCTTGTTGGCCAATTAGAACAAGGGAGAAACGAAAGTAATTTTGGGCACGACTGTTTTTTGGGCGGGAGGAAAAAAAAAAAAAGTTAGATTTCGTGTGGAGCCAGTGAATGGACAATCCAGAAAAATGGATAGCGAACATGCTTCTAAGTGAGGACTTTTGGACAGAGTAAGCTATCGCTGAAGCACCAGCCCACACATCTAGCTAAGTGCAGTCAGTTTTATAGCCCAGAGATCGTTTAAATTCTGGAGTGTGCTGCGTTGAGCAACTAGGCTAATGTTTTGCCGTTTTCTTTGTCTAGCTGCGTGGAGTGTAGCAATTGCTAAGCGAGTTAAGCACAACATGTCTTCATTGCACTAAGTGAGTTGCATACACGGACTGGTACAGGTTAGTTAAGGAAGAAAGGCTCGTGCTCAAAAGGACTCTTTGCCGTCGGGACTGGCTATTACTGCATCGAGGAAGACTCGCCATCGTCCTGCTCGCTGAGGGTCTTGGAACTGTCGTGAGTAGCAGAATCAGGTTTCGGCTGTCTTCTCCTCCACGTAGCTGGCAGGCTACCACCGCAGCGTGAGTGAGTGAATCTTATTTTTCATACCTCGGATCATTTTCTCATCGGCGGCAGCGTTGTGGATTATACTGTTTTTTTCTCTTCTCATGTGCACCAACGTAAGGGGCCCCAACGTCATGCTTGCAAGCAGTTTATCCATTGACTATTGAAACTGGTGTTATGAAACTGAAATTTTCATTAAGCTAGGGAAAGCTTATGTGTTGGTTTTTTTTAAGGTAACCTCTCTTTTCATTCAGGTTTACTGAGTATTTGTCACGTTCATGTTGGCATCAAAGGTGTCAAGGGTGATTTTGCAAGAGTGTTATTTCACATTAGGTTGACCATATTTCTGGCTCATGGTGACAACTCAGTACACCGATTTCAATAGACTAAGTTATGTTTATCTTACATCCTTTTGTTTTATATGTTGCTCAAATAAATGTCACCTATTTGTTACATTTAATGCAAGGGTGGTGTTGCATCTATTTTCATCATTTAATTTCCTGGAGATTTACATAGGGTATTTCAGGTTGCTGGTACAGTACATCTCCAGTGGAGGCACTGCGCAAGGTGTTAATTTAGGGCATATGCCTACTAGTCTTAGTTAAATGGCTATTTCCCTAACTGTTACGAGTAAACAGGATACCCAGTAAATTCACCATCTACCACTGGAACACAGGATCCTGTTAGTCGTTTAAATGTGGCTTTAATGTATTCATGACCCTCAAAAAGGGGTTACAGATGGTTTTATTATATTGTCCCACCTCTTTATAATGCCACCCACATAGACAGGCAGTGAGGTCCAGTGAGGCGTATAAAGAGCTTGATTATCTTATTGTTTTTCCATCTCCTCGAACATCTTTCTGGTAAAACTGCTTTACACTGGAGCGCCACTTGATGCATGTGTTTGTGTTTCGGGAGTCTAGCAAAGTGATTACAGGCCTCTCAGAGCTCTGGCTGCAGTTATGATTTGGTTAAAGTGCGTCTTTATCCTGCTTTGACCAGACCCAGGAGGAAAACTTATAGATTCATACCAATATGCCCATCTATCCACCACAGTCCCATCGCTGTACACACTAATGCAGGAGAAAAATACCAAATGGATAGGATCGTGAAATGCAGAATCTGTTCTGAGAAACCAGACACATCGGCGAATTACTCACATTTTGCACTATCCTTATCATTTCTCATCAGCTTAGAAGATACACAGTTCTTTTTGGTGATGGGCCCAAAATGTTTCAGTTTGCCATCAAAATTAACTGTCTCCATGGATACAAGAGGGTGGTGCCTTAAAGAAAAATTAACGTTTTTTTACATTCTGAGCCTTCTTTCGGCAATAAAACAAGTAGTTTTACTCACCCATAGCAGTTTGCTGTCAATTGGAGCAGTATCGCAGAACCTATGTTGAGCCGTTCTGTTCTACCAATGATCCCGTATCCGTTAGCGTGAGTGCTCGGGGAATTACTTTGCGGTGTCCAAATAACACAAACTTTAGCACTTTTCAAATCACAGAAGATCGCTGTGTCAGGGTAGACTTTTAGTGGATTCCAAAACGGCCTGAAACCCGATATCCAGCTATAGTTTCATTTGATGACGTCATCAGAGAGGACAGTGCGCATGCGTGAACTCAGCTGTTTTGTAAACACAGCTAGTCCGAAAGAAGCTAACACCGCTCTGAACTTTACTTTTCTGTTCCGATATCGGGTTTCAGGCCGTTTTGGAATCTACTAAAAGTCTACCCTGACACAGCGATCTTCTGTGATTTGAAAAGTGCTAAAGTTTGTGTTATTTGGACACCGAAAATCAGTGCCCCGAGCACTCACGCTAACGGATACGGGATCATTGGTAGAACAGAACGGCTCAACATAAGTTCTGCGATACTGCTCCAATTGACAGCAAACTGCTATGGGTGAATAAAACTACTTGTTTTATTGCCGAAAGAAGGCTCAGATTGTAAAAAAAACGTTAATTTTCCTTTAAGGTTAAGGTATGGATCAGATTTGTCTGGAGGCTACTCTGCTCACAGTAAGAATAGATCTATAGAAACTTAATGTTTTTATCTAATAAGACAAATTGTAATAAGACACATGTGACTATCAGCTGTTGTTCCACTCTTATTAGAAGAAAACCCAAAGTTTCATTAAGAATGTATTTTTTTAAGGTATTTTTGAGCAGAATGCAGTCTGTTTAATCCTATACTGTGGAACATTCCAGGCCAAGTAATAGACAAATGGGTAGTTACATTTATATTGTAGTGTACCTTCTACCAGTTAGCTTCAATCACTTCAGGGCAACTAATCAGCTCTCGCATAACAAAAAATACACTTTACAGCATTGTTAGTTTTGCAAGGGATGTATAGTTTATTTACACTCAAACTGTGCCTCTTGAGTGTTTCTCACATTTTACTAAAAACACTGAGTAATATTGGACGATTGCCTGTACCTTCTGTATAAAAAGGTGCCCAATTAGTGTAAAACCATGATCCTTCTGCATCTTTTTCATGGGGTTTTTAACAGCCCATTTTGCACACCGTTGGTCCTGTAATGGTGCTGAAAATCACTGCGACTGTGGTTAGACTGGAATCCACCTGCTACTTAAAGATTTACCATTTAGAACTCGCCATTAAATATTTGTGTTCCCATAAACCATTGGGAAAACCAATATTTGTGTTGTGCTGTACATCATCAATGATATCAAATGATATCCTGCAACCGCGATACACACTGTCCGTCATTGTGGTGTAGGGATAAGGCCATTTTCATAGTGGAAGTAACAAAGTACAAAAGTAAAAGTACAATACTTAAGTACAGTTCTTGGTATCTGTACTTTAAATAAATACATTTTACAGTGGATACTTTTTACTTTTTGTACTTTCTACTTCACTACATTTTAGATCTGGACTGAAAAGTAAAAAGTACTTTTCTTTATGGTTTGAGACCTGCTGAAATTTGACATTCTGTCCCAAATTTAAGCAAACCAAATACAAAAATACACAAAAACAGCTTGAAAAAATAAGATATCAGTTGAGTCACTAAAATCTTCTAAATTCTTTTTTCAGAATTGCTACATTTCATCCATTAATTGTTCTAAAAATCTAACTAATGTGGAATATTTCATGTGATACTTTTACTTGAGTAACTTTTTTCCTTTTTTCTGTATTTTTACTCAAGTAACAAAACTGAGTACTTCATCCACCACTGGCCATTTTACTGTATATTCTAGTTTGTTTTTCTAAAGTTTCTTGGTGGGCACTGGCACAGTTAATGATGTGTGTTTCTAAAAATAGTTTGGATTTAGTTTGACACAAACAAACACACAGCATGGGACAAAATAATACTGTTATGCTCAAGCCTAAAACGCAGACAAAAAGCAGTATTTCACCTTTATTAGTAGGTTTGACTTGACACCGACACAAACCATTAAATGTGTGTTGTGTAACGTTTCAGGCGGAGGGTCCATCAAATGCTTTTCTCCATGGATATGTTATTGCTTTGTTTTATGTATGGCATTAAACCTTTCTATCTTCATAGAAACCAAACCAGACCAAGCTACAGGTCAGGTCTGTGGAAAGGCGACCCCGTTCACAGTCAGAATGCCTGTTTTTCTAGTTATTTTTGAGCTATAAAACCACCTGTAATTGAATAAATATAAGGTAGAGTTGTTTTAATGTCATACTGTGGAATATTCCAGGCAGAGCAATGACATATCCATAGAAACAAGCAGGTGATGGATCCCCAACCGTAAAAGTTACACAGTGCACCTTTAAACATTAAGAACTGATTAACTATTGATGAATGATTAAGTATAGGCACAAGGGATTAGAGCGGATGTGTCGTTAGTGGATTTTTATGGCATAGAAGCTTTGTGTGGGAAAAGCCTTTACCACAGAACTAGAAAATCCACAGGGTAAAGAAGGTCACTGCATTTTTATCTTGACAATAGTTGTTGTGATACTAATTAAAATGGACAGTATCAAGGCAAGTTTATTTGTATAGCATAATCGTACACAATTTTTTTTTACAGGCCCCGCTCACAGTCAGAATGCCTGTTTTTCTAGTTATTTTTGAGCTATAAAACCACCTGTAATTTAATAAATGTAAGGTACAGCTGTTTAATGTCATACTGTGGAACATTCCAGGCAGAGCAATGACATATCCATAGAAACAAGCAGGTGACGGACCCTCCACCAGAAAAGTTGCACAGTGCAAATTTAAAGTCACAATACAAACGAATCAAACCATAAATAACCATCATAAAAGTATATTTGACATGTCAAATCTGAGCTCAATTGGACCTAATGCAAAATAGTTGATGATTTTTGCACAGTCAAAATGGCAGCGAGTTTTTGATCCAATATGGCCGACTTCCTGTACGTCATAGGGGCATGCTCCAATTCATCTTTTGGCTCGTGTCATCGTTCTCTATCACTGCTCCCAATTTTGTTTGGCTGCGACAAACTTTGCCTGTCCCCACTCCCATAGGGGTCCGATTCGAGGCGGGTCGCTCCGATCACTGTCGCGATGGCCATTTTATTGAATTTTTCGCCAGGCCGATCGATTCTGTACCTGGTTGTGTGACTTTGTGTGGATGTTCAGGGCATCCAAAATGCATTTGAACGTGAGGAAAAAGAATAATAATAATAATAAGAAACCGAGGAAGAACAATACCCCTCGCCACCGCAAGTCACTGGCGAGGGCCAATTAAGATTAAAAGAGAAGAGTGTAGAATAAAAACACTGTCAAAGAAGGCTGCACAAATTGAAACACTGATTCAAAACTATATATTGATTTAAACTAGTATAAATATTGGGAGGAAATATTTGACATTTCCTGAATAGTTTTACAATAAACTTTATCCATCAGAACTAGTTAAAATTGGTATCAACATTGTTACTGACTATCAAGCCATCATTTCCTTATCTTAAAAATTGTTTAGTATTGATAGCATTGATTAGTGCCATGACAACGCTAGTATACACTTACTCATTCACTGCCGGCCTGTTTTCAGAATTCCAACCCCAGACTGCCAGAGGTTTTACTGCATTTTCACTGATTTTACAAGACTCACAGAATACTGAGTTCTTTGACTATAAACATGGCACACATCAAAATGTGTAGACTCTCTTCTTTCACCTGGAAAAAAAAATTATGCTTCTAACCTTTTCGGTTCTCAAGTAATTGATAGTAGATAGTAGAGCAAAAACACTGTTTTTTTTACCTCAAATTGGAGAAAATGAGCGCTTTGTGCAAAGAAGGATTTCGAGCAGATCGGTGATTTTGACGTCAATACTTATTGATTTAGTGACACCTCAAACATCTAAAACAACAGAGAAAGAGATTTTTGATGACAAAGTACATTTTTTATTTACAATTATAAGAATATAAGGCTCTGTGAATTGAAAATTCCTTCAAATCAATAGTGCCAAGAAATGTTTACAGGATATAATAATATCTTTTGATATAAAATAGAACTTTGTCACTTCAAAATTGAGGCTCAGAGTACACACCCATAATAAAAACTAATACACACACACACACATACACACACACACACACACACGCACACATATATGTACATACACACAAGCCCATGCATAAACCTTTACATACACACAGCTATACCCACACACACACGCGCGCCACGCATGCACGCACGTACACACACATATAACTTCATTCATTACAATTACCAAACAGCAGCATCATGTAAACTTAAAGGAAAAGTAACGTTATTTTACAATCTGAGCCTTCTTTCGGTAATAAAACAAGTTGTTTGACTCACCCATAGCACGTTGGTGTCATTTGGAGCTGTTTGGTAAAAGTTATGTTGTAGCGTATCCGTTAGCGTGAGTACTCGGGGCATTACTTTGCGGTCTCCAAATAACACAAACTTTAGCACTTTTCAAATCATAGAAGCCCGAAGTCTTTAGTCTACGATTTCGTGTGGTCAAAAGTGGCCTGTAATCCGAGATTTAGCCATAGTTTCGAGTTGATGAGGACGCCAGTGCGCATGCGTGGACTGTGCTCTCAACTCCCGGGACCCAAACATGAAACGCAAAGCTGAAAACTATGGATAAATCTCGGATTACAGGCCACTTTTACTTCAAACGAAATCGTAGATTAAGACATCGGGCTTCTATGATTTGAAAAGTGCTAAAGTTTGTGTTATTTGGAGACCGCAAAGTAATGCCCCGAGTACTCACGCTAACGGATACGCTACAACATAACTTTTACCAAACAGCTCCAAATGACACCAACGTGCTATGGGTGAGTCAAACGACTTGTTTTATTACTGAAAGAAGGCTCAGATTGTAAAATAACGTTACTTTTCCTTTAATTCTTCTCATCTCATGCCTCTCTGGAGATGAGGAGCTACTGCTCCAAGTCAGAAAATGTCTTCTTTGGCGCTGTCGTAATTCTGATCTGAGTCCCTTCCTTCGCGCAGTGCGAGCACGACATGCCGTCTGCCTCGGGCAGAGCAGATCTCTGCTCCGACCTCGCTGCTTGATCCGGCGTGTCTCTGCGATCCTCTGATCAGGGATCCTGGATCCCAAGACCGATCAGACCGCTCTGGAGGCGCTGATCAAGAGTTTTCTGCTTTTCCGGGTTCCCTCGCCTTGCCATCTTGCTCCTCTCGCCAATAAACAGTACACAGGCTACACTCTTCCTCTCTTCCGGGTCTCCGATCGGCAGATAAGATCGCTACCTACAGGTTGGGAGACGTGAATTACACCTTCAAAGTTGCTCCAGGTCGTATCCTAGCAACCCCCGCTGAAGAACGTCTTTGATGTCTATAGACGTCACAGCACTCAACATTTGGATTCGAGATGACGTCAATAGATGTCACCAGCAGTCAATGAGTTAAATGTAAATTGTTTTGACCTGCCTCTGGGTTTCTGCCCTTTTGTAGCTGTCAGAGTTTGTTTTTGGGTCGAGGGGAAAAAAGAGCTTGGCCCAGTGTCTCTCAGTTTGATACTGCCAAATAAACATCAAGTGACATGCTATTTCCTGGCCTTTCTCCCCTCAAGGCACCCATCACTTGTTTTGCCTGTATCAAACAGGCGCTGAGCTACACGAATAATTAATGGTGATTTCTTATTGTTGCAGTAAACAGTAATTAATCCTTTAAATATTTTATAAGTCTATAATGCAATGCAAAGTAGGCTATTCGGGTTATTTCATCACTCAATCATTCCTTACTTCTATTTTTATACTAAAGTAGAAGACATTTTTAACCTTTACAAGATGTCTAGCAATATGGCATTAGATTTAAAAGTGCAATGTGTAACTTCACCTGCTTGTTTCTATGGATATGTTATTGCTCTGCCTGAGATGTTCCACAATATGACATTAAACGGCTCTACTTTACATTTATTAAATTACAGGTGATTTTATAGCTCAAAAATACCTTGAAAATGAAAAACAGACCAGACCTGTAACTTGGTCTGATTTGGTTTCCATAAAAATAGAAAGGTTTAATGCCTTACTGTGAAATATTCCAGACAAAGCAATAATATCTCATTCATTCATTCATTCATTCATTCCATTTCATTCATTTATTTATTCATTTCGAGCAGGTCAACACAAGGAAATAAATACATGTAACCAATAAATAAACAGTCAAATACATTCACTTTTTTTTTTATCGAAAAAGAGTGGGAAGAAGAAAACGTACTGAATCCCACCCCGGTCTTCCAAAACATAACTTAAATTATTGATATAGCTTCCATGTATCTCCATGGAGAAAAGTGTATGACGGACCCTCCACCAGAGAAGTTACACAAGGCACCTTTTAAGTAGCTTCAGAGCAACTTTGAAAAATATTACAAGGTGTTTTGGGCCAAGACTGTGCAGTAAATCGTCTTTATTACATCAATTTATATGGTCTGATCCGTCGTAATTATTACCATCGGTATTGTATCGGTACATCCCTAAGTTTAATGCTATTATATGGAATATTCAATGACATCTCTCTGTAATGACAAGCAGTTGGTGGACACTTCACCAGAAATGTTACACACTGCAGCTTTTCTATTTTCTCCTTATTTTACATGCATATTGTCAACATATCTTTACATTTATACAGTGGTGTATCTTGTTTCCAGCTTCTTGTGATATCCCTTGCGTTCTGTTTAATTTCATGCCCCATTTACGATAGCCTGGAGTTTAATTGCAAACTGTTTACAGCTTTATCTGATTAATCTGCCACGCACTTAAGATTTTCCCTTCAAAACTCTCCCTCATTCTGTTTCATGCATGACATTTTCCTCTATCACTGCTCTGCTGACCTGTTTATGAGGTCAGGAGGAGATCTTATAGAGGAGATGTTATAGAGGAGATGTTCTATCAGACCACTGCATAGAAAGTAATGGTCCATATTGCCATTTCGAGTAATCGTTTATCATACAACTCCAAACCTGGGCTTCCCTCTCTGCAGCAAAAAGAAAAAAGGCGTCTCATTTCCTTTCTTGACGCATTCAGGCCTTGAAGTGTCACCCGCTAATTATTATAGAGGCCATCTGGGGTGTAATGCAAGCCTGCAGGGGACATACAAAGACGCAACAGGCGCATGCTGGAAATAAACTGGTGAAGGATGGTGGAGTGGGTTTGGCTGACGTAAAAAAAAAAAAAAAAATCAATAGGCAAGGCAGGGCAAGTTTATTTGTATAGCACAATTCGTACACAAATTGAAAATGCTTCACAGAATAAGCAAGATATTAAAATCACAACACAAGCAGATCAGAACATAAATAATCACCATAAAGTTAACATTAAAAGAGAAGAGAGAAGAGTGTGGAATAAAAACATTTCAGTCATATAAAAAGAAAACTTAAAAGTGCAATGCGCGACTTCTTCTGGTGGAGGGTCCATCACCTGTTTATCTTCATGGAGATGTTATTGCTTTGTCTGGAATGTTCCACAGTGGAGATTAAACTGGTCTATCTCAAGGGACAACTATAGGCTACATTACAGGACAGATCTGTTTGAACAGAAAGTTTGAACAGAAAGTGCATGCAGACAAATAGTAATAATAATAAAAATAAGTAAAAAGAGAGTATAGAAAATATTTCACGTCTGGACTATACAGTGGAGTTATATAGTCTGATGGCGGTGGGGATGAAGGATCTGCGGTAGCGCTCCTTCTTGCACTGGGGGTGCCTCAGTCGACTACTGAAGGAGCTGCTCAGCTCCTCTGCAGTCCGGTGCAGAGGGTGAGAGTTGTCGTGAATGATGGACGTAAGTTTGGCCAGCACCCTCCTCTCAGCCACCTCCTCTACAGAGTCCAGAGGACAGCCCAGGACAGAGCTGGCCCTCCTGACCAGCCCTCCTGGCCCGCTCTGTGCTGCTTGGGGCCCAGCAGACGACAGCGTAGAGGAGAGCAGAGGCCACCAGAGAGTCATAAAATGTCTTAAGGAGAGGCCTGCACACTCCAAAGGACCTCAGTCTCCTCAGGAGGTGGAGGCGACTTTGGCCCTTCTTGTACAGGGCGTCGTGTTGTGGGACCAGTCCAGTTTATTGTTGAGGTGAACACCCAGGTGGAAACTGTCCACAGTCTCTATGTCCTGGCCCTGGATGTTCACCAGTGAGTGAGGTAGTGGTCTTTTCCTGAAGTCGATCACCAGCTCCTTTGTCTTACTGGGGTTAAGGCTCAGGTGGTTGCGCCCACACCAGTCCACAAAGTCACTGATGACCGAGCGGTACTCCAGCTCGTTCCCCTCAGACACACAGCCCACAATTGCTTAGTCGTCGAAGAACTTCTGAAGATGGCAGCTGTCTGTGTTATATGTGAAATCCGAGGTGTAGGTGGTGAAGAGGAAGGGTGAGAGGACAGGTCCCTGGGGGACCCCAGTGCTGTAGACTACCACCTCTGACTCACAGCCACTCAGCCGCACGTACTGTGGACGGTCAGTGAGGCAGCGAGATGTCCATCAATTCCCACGCCCTCCAGCTTCCCCCGCAGCTTACATAAAGTGATACAGTATTTTCTGTGGTGTAGCAACAGTGAAAACATTTGGCAAATTGATAAAATAGTCTGTTGAGTAAATTATTTATCTTAAAAATCTCAAATTAGTACATGTATTACAGCTAATCTGCTCGTGCTTATATCCAACAATTATAGTTTACTTTGTGAGTGTGTGAAAATGATGTTTCACTACAAAAACTAAAATCTAGCCAAGTTAAGATTACTTTAATTTAAAAAGTTTTATAATAATTTGAATTTCACTTGACAAGTAAAATGATCTACCAACAGAATGAGACTTTTTTCACTTAAAATCTGAAAATACATCTTTCTACATTTAAGGTAAGAAAAAAAACAACTCTTTGCACTTAAAATAAGAAACAAAATCTGATGTTGCTTGAATTTAGAAAAACACAGTTATTCTCTTGGTAGATAATTTTATTTTTCAAGTTGAATCTACTCAAATAAAGTACAATATTCTTAATTTAAGTCATTTTTAACTTACCTACAGCTCTGGAAAAAAAGAGACCACTGCAAAATTGTCATTTTTTTCTGATTTTACTACTTATAGGTATGTGTTTGGGCAAAAGGAAAATTTTAGTTTGAGTCTATAAACTACTTACCTGGCCAGCCAAATGATATCGCTCTGTATTTCCTATACAGCGCGATACCATTTGGACACCCTCCATCCACCCTTGCTCCTCCGGTTAACAACGGACTCCGCGATTCAGATTCGTTCAAAGATGGTGACGTCAGTGCACCCGCCTTTGCCCGCAAAGTCACTCTTAGGCAGCGGAAGTTCCTCCTCAGTTTTGAATCAAGATGGCGCAATCTCTGATTGGTTCACTTAGCTGTCTGTCTACGCGCAAGCGTTTGGACCAAGCGTTACCAGACTCACTCGCTGGTACAGCGATGAGTCATGGATTCTTCCAGGCAAATAAACTACTGATATTTCCCCCAAATTACAAAAAAAAAATAAAAAATCGAGCATTTATTTGCAGAAAATGACAAATGCTCAAAATAACAAAAAAAGATACATGTTTTCAGACCTCAAACAATGCAAAGAAACAAGATGAAATTCATTTTAAAACAACATAATACTAATGTTTACATTTAAGAAGAGTTCAGAAATCAATATTTGGTGCAATAACCCTTATTTTTAATGACAGCTTTCATGCGTCTTTGCATGCTCTCCACAAGTCTTTCACATTGTTCTTGGGTGACTTTATTCCACTCCTGATGCAAGAACTGAAGTAGCTCAGCTTTGTGTTTGTGTTGGAATTCAACAGACACTGGAATGGAATGGCTGTAATACATGTAGAGATGCTGATTTCAGAAAAAAAATACAGTGGTCTCTTATTTTGCTGTAGATATTATTTTTTGCAATGTATAGTGACAGTATTTTCCATCTTTCTCTATCCATAGGTTTACACATCTTCTCTTGAGAGATTTGGTTCCTGAGCCCAGACGGTGAGGTGACCACTGCAACTGTTGGTTCTCACTGCATCTGTCCAAAATGGAGGACAACTACCAGAACCGGACTGCCTTCATTAAAGGTGCCAAAGACATTGCCAAAGAAGTCAAACGGCAGGCTGCAAAGAAAGTGGGCCGTTCTGTGGACCGAGTAAGCGATGAATACGCCAAACGCTCATACAGCCGCTTTGAAGAGGATGACGATGATGACTATCCCGTGCAGGGGAGCCAAGATGGAGGGTATTACCGTGGAGACAGTCAGGTCTGAACAAAATCTGATGGTTTCTATTGGTGGTGATGTAACACAGAACTTTTTAAAGCAAGAATTACACAGACTATTTCAGGGTTGGACAGAATCGTGGTCATTCTAGCCAGTCTACTTCCTGTGCTGATCTGAAGCACTGAGTAAACGAAGAGGAAGACAATCTGTACACTAGATATCATAATGACTAGATTCCAGACTCATTTTAGACTGTTTTTTTTTTGTATACAAGTGGTGCATTCAAGTGACAGTTTTCCCCTGTTTTTAGGCCAACGATGATGAAGGAGGGCACAGCGACTCCACAGAGGGCCACGATGAAGATGATGAGATCTACGAGGGCGAATACCAGGGCATCCCGAGGGCAGACTCTGGGAAGGGGAGTATCGCTGGAGGTCCCGGGTCTGTCCAGGCGGGGGCGCAACAGTTCACCGATATTGGGGTGTCAGAGGCGGAGAGGAGGAAAGATCAAGAAGAGCTTGCCCAACAGTACGAGACCATCCTGCAGGAATGTGGCCACGGAAAGTTCCAGTGGACCCTGTATTTCGTGTTGGGGCTGGCGCTGATGGCCGATGGGGTGGAGATCTTTGTCGTGGGGTTTGTGCTGCCCAGTGCGGAGAAGGACATGTGTCTGTCTGAGCCCAACAAGAGCATGCTGGGTAAGTACAGATTTTACATTTTTTTTAAATTATTGTTATTTAAAGGTGCATTGTGTGCAGTTTTTTGGTTGGGGGTCCGTCACCGGCTTATTTCTTTGGATATGTCTTTGCTCTGCCTGGAATGTTCCACAGTATCCAATCCAATCCAACTTTATTTGTATAGCACATTTTAAGATAAGATAAGATAAGATATGCCTTTATTAGTCCCACAGTGGGGAAATTCCAGTGTTGCAACGCACAGATCAAGAACAGTACGAAAAAGTAACATGCAACAGAACAATATAATAAATAAATAAATAATGGCCTAGGATAATTTAAGACTAGACCTAAAAATAGACTCTGGATTATAGTTGAATATTTGTAAGTGCAGATAAGTTGAATGACATGTTAACAGTGTTCGTTGTACAGTCTGACAGCAGCAGGAAGGAAAGACCTGCGAAACCTCTCCTTCACACAGCGAGGGTGAATCAGTCTGTCACTGATGCTGCTCTCCAGAGCAGACAGGGCGTCATGCAGGGGGTGAGACTCATGGTCCAGCATAGAGGTGACCTTAGCCAGGACCCTCTTGTCCCCCACCTTCTGCACTGAGTCCAGAGGACAGCCCAGGACAGAGCTGGACTTCTTGATGACCTTGTCCAGCCTCTTCTTCTCCCTCTCTGTGATGCTGCTGCTCCAGCAGACCACACCGTACAGGATGGCTGATGCCACCACAGAGTCATAGAAGGTCTTCAGGAGTGGCCCTCTCACTCCAAAGGACCGCAGTCTCCTCAGGAGATAGAGCCGACTCTGGCCCTTCCTGTACAGTGCGTCTGTGTTATGAGTCCAGTCCAGCTTATTGTTCAGATGAACACCCAGGTACTTGTAAGAGTCCACTCTCTCAATGTCCCTTCCCTGGATGTTCACTGAGGGGGCAGTAGAGTGGCATCTGCGGAAGTCCACCACCATCTCCTTGGTCTTCCCTGCATTGATGATGAGGTGGTTCCGCTGACTCCAGTCCACAAAGTCCTTTTACCAACACAAATCTCCAAAGTGCTGCATAGAGTAGGCACAATATAAAATAACACATTAAATAAAATAAATAAATAAACAAACAAGCAAGTCAACATAAATTAAACATAAATATATATATGTATATTAAAATTAGCAAATAGAAAAATAGCAAATAAAATAAATAAAAGACCGTGAGAGGACCACACGACTCTCACGCCATGTTAAAGATCCCATGACATGGTACTTCTTGATGCTTTTATATGGTACCTTAATGGTTCCCTAATACTGTAAATGAATCCTTCTTCAAAATCAACACTCAGTGCATGAGAAAGACCCATGTACACAGGCATGGTCAAAAAATATATCTCTGAACACCTCATTATGGGTGTTGTTGCTTGAATGCAAATGAGAAGGACAGAGATAGGCCAAAGCAGCGGGTGGGGCTAAACTCTCCGTTGTTTCCTCGCGCTGGTGCGCTGGCTCCACTTCCGCGTTTTATGCGCGAAGGAAGAAAGGAGAGCCGTTTCAATAAAAAAAAACAAATTTTCACAGAAAATTAAATTAAACCACTGCTGTTTCAGAGGTCCAGAGGCTCGGATAAAGGACATCCGAGCCTGGAAACACTCACACGTGCCTCCAGGCAAATAAAAAAATCGCATTTCGCATTGCGTAGCTCCTTCGTGGTCCAAACTCTGGCTGTAACGGTGGGTAGAAACACAGACGGGCGGTGGAACTGCATTAGCCTTTTTTTTTCCGTGTGACGTCAGAAAGTTTCCTTGTTCAGAATCGCCCGTTTGAGCTGTGTTTTTGTCAAACGCAGAAAAAGACCAAAGGCAAATGCTCAGTTTACACATTTCACAACTTTTAGCCATGGGCGGGGAGCGGGCTAAACAGGGTAGGGGAGCTCACATTAACGTTCAAAAACCTCAGAAAGTGAAAATTTCATGCCATGGGACCTTTAAAAGCCAATAAGACATTAAACAGTTCTACCTCAGATTTATTCAGTTACGGGTAGTTTTTATAACTCAAATATACCTAGAAAAACAGACTGTGACTGTGAGCAGAGTTGCCACTCCACAGATCTGACTTGCCACTTGGTCTGGTTTGGTCTCTATGAAGATAGAAAGGTTTAGTACCACACTATGACACATTACAGACAAAGCAAGAACATCTCCATGGAGAAAAGCCTTTGATGGACCCTCCATCAGAAAAGTTATACAGCTCATTTTTAACCAGTTTAATAGATAATTTAACACATACAAGTAGCAATAAAATTATATGAATCACAGATTAGGTCATTTTATTGTTGTGTTTTGTGTAATTCATACATTTTGTTACTTTTTCCTTCATAGTAAACAAAAAGAGAACAGGAGAAAACAGTGAGGTATTCACCATAGACCATTATAGTCACATACAACACTTTTCACAGTATACTTAAAGAGTTCATTTGCAAAAACAAGTGTAATTTAAGATAAAAATAAATAAATAAATAAATAAATAAATAAATACATAAAATTGTAAGTTTGCCATTTTCTTTGTTATAAGCAACAAAGTGCGCTCCTTTAGCAAACCCGATCCACTATATTTCCATCAATGTTTTATGTAAAAGAAAATGCTGATGTTGATGTTTTTGCAAATGAAAAATATATTATCAGGCGCAATGTGAGTTGGAACATTTGTCTTGGCACATGATATGCTGAAAACATTTTTGCTACATATTTATTTTGACAAATATTTATGTCTATTTCCTAAAGAAATCAAGGCAAATATAGAAAAGGAAGGCTGTTTAAGATATTTCGTTAACCTTATAAATCCAGGGTCAAATTGTAATCACATTATTTGAAAATTAATAAACTGTGTGTATTTCCAGTTAACTGTGCATATCTTTGTTCTGTGCCTAAATTTCAATAATAAATCTATGAGGATCAGTTCAGTTCTCATAGTGGAAAATACATTTGGAGCCATGGCCAGGATGACAAACACTGCCTTTGTGTGCATGTTTGTTTTATACATAATAGAGAAGCAGGTGAATCTCCCCCACAGCTGCTTTTGTCAACAGAACCAAAGAACCTCTGAGCTTTAGCACAAACAGACAATTCACATATTACAGGAAAGGCCCTGAACTGAAGCCCTATCTATACGTGAAGCAAAATTATTCAGTAAAACAAGTGCTGCCTCAAAATGTGTGGCATTTTTAAATTTGTGGCAATACCATCTTATTAATGCCCAATCTAATCAGCTCTCAGAAGTAAGTCAGACTGTGCCTGGTTAGTACTGAGATACTGCTGGGAATACAATCAAGTAAACTATGTTTATATATATACATATATATATATTATATATGAGTTGCATAAGTTTGCGCTGTTTGTGCTAAGTTCACAATACATATGAACTGGCTGGGTAGGCGTACATAGGCAGTCTCCTTAGTTAAATATGACACCTTTCCCTTTATTTTTCAGATTCATGAGTGATTAAAACACCAGCTTATCAACACCATCATTAAAATAAACTACTATATCTGACGCAACAAAATGAATGTACTTTAAGTTATTTAAAATGTAGGCTATTACCTTTTCAGGAAGAGCAAAATAGTTGTCTGGATCTGTCAATATTTGAGGTTATTTACTGCTTCTGAGTTGAATAAACTTTTACAGGCAATCGGTTTCCTGATTATTCAAGTTCACAGAACTTTTCACAGACTTATGATGCCAATTTCACATTACTGAAATATACTAAGTGTACTTAAATTAGTTTTTTACATTTTCTCAACTTTAGTAAACTGAGTAATGCTTACAATAAGCATGTTAGTTTATTTCAAATGAAAAAGTACTTATTCCTTTACTTACTTTTTCCCACGCAATCGGTTTCCACATTGTTAGCGCTTTGGGTGTCTTGAAAAGCTCTATATAAATTAGGGCTGGGAATCGCAGGGTCTCTCATGATTCGATACGATACACTACACATGGCTTACAATACAATATTATCATGGTATGGCAATACACGTGATATATATTACACATAATACTCTCTGATATCAATTAAGTCTTATCTTATATTACTGTTTTTTTAAGAAGCAAACACATTTTAACAACATTATTTCATATCATCAAAACAGTGAATATGTCAAGTGTATTGCATAAACAAGTTTCTTTACACCACGATACCGTATCACCAAATTTAATATCAAGATATATCGATATTTTTACATACCCCAGATATAAATCCAATGAATCCATGTAGGTTCAGACCAGGACTAAACCATGAATCTAGGGCTTGAAGATATATTGTGGAACTTTTCTCGTGGAATGCTTTTTCTCGTGGAAATGTTATTAGTTTGTCTGGAATGTTTCACAGTGTGCTATTAAACCATTCTATCTTCAAGGAGCCCAAACCAGACCAAGTTAGAAGTCAGATCTGTGGAGAGGCGACCCCACTCACAGTCAAAATGCCTGGTTTTCTGTGTATTTTTGAGCTATAAAACCACCTGTAATTTAATAAATGTAAGGTATAGCGATTTAATGTCATACTGTAGAATATTCCAGGCAAAGCAATGGCAAATAAGCAGGTGAAGGAGCTCCAACCAAAAAGTTACATAGTGCATCTTTAAGCCGTATAAATGAGAGAGATAAACATAGAAAAATGGAGAACGTGTTGAATGTGAACCTCCCCTGCCCCTCTGCACAGGTCTCATTGTGTACTTCGGGATGATGGTGGGGGCGTTCTTGTGGGGGGCTCTCGCGGATCGAATCGGACGACGCCAGGCCCTCCTCATCTCTCTCTCCATCAACAGCATCTTCTCCTTCTTCTCCTCCTTCGTCCAGGGATACAGCACCTTCCTGTTCTGCAGACTGCTCTCCGGAGTCGGGTAAACAAAGGAAATTTGTGTCATATATTTAGAATTTTGTTACTGCTTTTAGATTGTGGACATATCCCTTCAAAAATGATGTTGACCACAAATTAATATTTTTTGGGTTAAATTAATGTATATATTTAACAGATCAACTTAAAATTCTAATTATTTGCTTTATGGTAGCATGTTATATTTATTTAGGGTCAACAATTCTTTTTGTCTGTATCATTTTTCTTTCTATTTTCTTAATTTTTAACTCAATATTTCATTATTGTTTCTGTCTCTCTATTGTCTAAGATATTTTATTTGTTTTTAATTTGGTATATTTAGCAGGGAGAGTGTACATGAATTAAAATCTATAATTTCTGTTGCAGAATTGGTGGATCTATTCCCATCGTGTTTTCCTATTACTCTGAGTTTCTGGCTCAGGAGAAGCGTGGAGAGCACCTGAGCTGGCTCTGCATGTTTTGGATGATTGGAGGGATCTATGCCTCTGCCATGGCCTGGGCCATTATCCCACATTATGGTGAGCTAATAAAGCCTTCACTGCTGAATATGCAGTGTTCAGTCAGAGCAAAGGAGAAATTCATTTCTGTCAACTGGACAAAAGTTTTTTTAATCAAATACGTTTTGCAGTTCATCCAAGCTGCTTCTTCAGGTCTGGGCAGACGCTGGTGGTCACTGCTTTATCTGCCTGAAGGGAGAAGCTAACCACACTGAAACTACTCTGAAAGTAACACACCTACTTGTTTACATTTTCTGTTTGTTAGCTCGGTCCATTGAACTGAACTAAGTGGAGACTGTACCATATTAGCATAATCATTCAAGCCCCTAATGAGTGCTGATGATGTCTGAGCCCTCCATTTCGGTTCAAAGATGGATTATCTTTCCTAGTAAAAATAGCCTCTTTAACTCGCCTCTCAAACCATTTCTTTTGTTTGGCTAAAATCTGTACCTCACTGTCCTCAAAGGAGTGGTTAGTGGCTTTGAGATGGAGATGTACGGCACACTGGGGTCTTAAGATGCTCTCTCCTCTGTGTTGGCGCATCCTCTTATGAAGAGGCTGTTTTGTTCCTCCAATGTAGCGCTCACTGCAGCCCTCGCTACACTGAATGGAGTACACCACATTGCTTTGTTTGCAGCTCGGTAGTGGCAGATTAGTTTAGGAGTAGTTAACTCCTCCTTTCAGGCAGATATAAGGCAGTGACCACCAGCAATCTGGTCAGAACTGAAGAAGCACCTTGAATGAGCTACAAAATGTATTCTATCAAAAACTTTTGTCCAGTTGACAGAATTGAATTTCTCTTTTGCTATGGATCCTGTCTGGGCGACTGAGGGATTTCACAAACATCAGAACAATGTCCAGTCATGAAATCATCTCCTCATCTCCTGTTATCGCATCCTATTACTGTGAAGAAGAGATATTTGAACCTACTCTGGGATCCATTAATCCAAAATATTATAGTTCAAGTTACAATTTTATATTATTTTAATACATTTGAAACTTTTGGTTAACATGTGTCTGACTACAGGTGATATGTAGCTCACTAATATTCATGCTCAATCCATGTTTAATCTTACCTGCTCAGTCCTCATTTTGACAGTGCAACATTGACGTTACACAGAGTCTAAGCAGCGGTGGGCGTGTCCTGGTATAGTCTTGACAAGTGTATCTCAGAATCCAAATGTCCAGAGCTTGGTTTATTAGAGCTCCTGTTTACACACTCCACTCTCCAGCTGACCTTTAACTTCCCTGGAGGCACCTTACTCTGCGTCACTCACATTGTGTATTGATTTTGGTCTGTGTTTTATGCTTAAGGCCAGACACTAGAGCTTGCAACATATCTGACATAAAAATTGTATATTTTATTGACTATAAAACAATCCAATGATATTCCCCTCCTTTTCATTTTTTACTTTGCTAATTTAGTTTTTTAATTAACTGTAACTTTTTTGGTGGAGAACCCGCTACTTGTTTGTCTACATCGATGTTAATGCCTTGAAAATTCCAAAGTATGGCATCATACATCTATCCCCATGAAGGTGATGCCACCAGGCCAAGCAAGCACAAAATGGAAACATATCAATAACAAGACAAGCTAGTGGCAGACCCCCCCCCCCCCCCCCCCACCAGAAAAGCTGCATATATTTATTTACACACCTTTATATTTTGATGCCATAACCCCTGTTGGTTACCTGTTGTTGTGGTTTACATTAAAAAATGATGCCACTCTGTATCTGTTGCAGTGAACCTCTTCATTTTGGTCTTAAAATATTTGTATTAGCCTTAGACTGTATAAAGAAGTGGATTAAGCGTTTGGCTCCACTTAAATGTGTGAAAAATAGTGAAATAAAGACACCAGGATCATGTAGAGCAGGTTAATCAACATTTTAAGACCAAAATAATGAGGCTCACTGCAGTAGTTACGAGGGGTCACAGTTTTCCAGTGTAAGTCAATGGGAGCATGTAAACTTCCAATTTGAACAATGCCGGCTAACTCCTTAGCTATGTCCACTTATAATATAGACTTTATATATTATATAAAGTCTATGATATCTACATGATCCTGGTGTTTTTATTTTGCTATTTTGTCTGTAAATAAATTCCTAATATGGAATTTGGCTCCAAATTCTCTTTTGTAACTGCTAGCCTAATGAGCTTCATTTAACTTGAGTCGAATACTATGGGTGACGTCACACTCCCTTAGTCCACTTCTAATACAGTCTTTGGTGCTGCCCTAAGCTCTGTCTCTGCTCCCTCAGGATGGAGTTTCCAGATGGGCTCGGCCTATGAGTTCCACAGCTGGAGGGTGTTTGTGCTGGTCGCTGCATTTCCATCTGTGGCAGCCATATCAGCTCTCAACGCCATGCCCGAGAGCCCACGATTCTACCTGGAGGTCCGCCGCTAAACATGCATTATAATGCATTATAATGTGGGTGGGCTTTGAACTGTGTATAATATATTTGAGTGTCTTCCAAACAGAATGGAAAGCACGACGAAGGCTGGATGATCCTGAAACAGGTCCATGACACCAACATGAGAGCCAAGGGGTATCCGGAGAGGGTCTTCTCTGTGAGTATACAAGACTAGGGATACAGCTTTTTCAATTCAATACAGAGATCAATACTTTAGGTATCTGAGACCTGATATTAACCGATATCAGTATTGGGACAGAAAATGACACTTATTTCCTTAAACACACTTATCTTATTACACATGAGATTCTGTTGTGTTATGTAACTGTTCAAATAACTAGTGAACAGTTTTGTATGAATAAAAGATCGACCATTATGAGACATTCCAGGCCAAAATCAGCCTGTAAATAGTCTTATTACATCCAAATAAAGGCCCAACCAGGATATTGACTGAACCGATATTTAACTGAAACCCAACAAATTGAATTTCTCCTTTTGCCATAAAACAAGATATGTTTGCACAGTTTGCTGAGATTTCTTAGATTGGTACAAACTTTGATTCTTTATTGAATAAATACTCAAAAATACAAGTGCGAGTTACTAACAAAAATGATAATGTTCAATGTGGGTAAATGTTAAAAATGTGTAACAATATACAGATTTGAATTAAATATATACTGTACATACAAATAAGTAAGTGCATATAAGTACAAATATTACAATATATTCATGGGTCTCAGGCAAATGATTATTTTCTGATTTGATGGACATTCAAAACAAAATATCATATTTTAATTTAAACTGCGTTATTTCTATAACAACAGAGGACCATGACAGATGCTTGAAGAAATTCCTATACAACCTGCAACCAATAAATATGGAAATGCCAACAAGATCACCTATATTATACAACATGGACTCTTATGAGCTTTTAGTCATATTATATTGCTGTTACCTCCCCAAAAACATACCCAGAGTAGTGTTTTGTTACATTTAGACATGTTTACGTAATTCTGTTATTAGTCTGTTTACATCTCCAAAGCTCAAAATGCTCTGTTCCACCTTGTGATGTCATGAAGAATTACAATGATTAAAACATTCAAATTAACAGCTACCTTTTACCTTTAGTTCTGTAGAGATTGCCAATTTCTGGGCTGAAATCATCCAAATGATTCTAGTGAAGGTGTATAGCATTTAAACACAGTCTAGCACTTCCTGTATTATCACATGACATCACAAGGTGGAGCAGAGTGTTTTGTGTGTTAAACATGTGTGAAAAAAACAAAACACAACTCCAGGTTTATGATGAGGAAACGACATAATAACATAGATGAGAAAATAGCGCAACATAACATTTAACATGTATACAAATGTAAATATAGACAAAATGATAAACATAGGTAAGATACTTTAGATTTTGAGGTACAGTCTGTTATTACTGTACTGTCTCCTCTTCATACCTGTTTATTGAGTGCACTGAAGGAGAAATGACAAGGTTTAAATTTGTCTCTTGTCGTCTGGCGATGATTGAAGGCTGTGCTTTGTCTCCCTCAGGTCACCACCATTAAAACAGTGAAGCAGATGGACGAGCTGGTGGACACCGGAACTGACACTCCAGTCTGGCAACGCTACCGCCTCAAGATTATGAGTCTGTCCAAACAGGTCAGTCAGTCAATTAAAGGAGGACAAAGGGTGGGCAGATTTTCCTATTGATTCTTTGCCATGAAATATTCCAAAGATAAATGCACAAATTTTGATCCTGATCATTTCTATTAGTGCGTCAGGAACTCACTGTAGCAAAATCATCTATACCCAGGGTTGTGTTTTGTTTCATTCACACATGCTTGAATAATCCTTTAATTCTCTGTTCCACCTCGTGATGTCATGAAGTGGTAGTTTTCAAGTTAACAGCTAACTTTTGCTTTTTGTTCAGTATAGATTGGCAATTGTAGGGCTGAAATGATCCAAATGATTCAAGTGAAGGTGTATGGAGTTTAAAAAGTTTACAGGAGCACTTCCTGTATTACCAGATGACATCATAAGGCGTATTTTCTGTTTGAGAAGAAGCCTAAATATGCAGGGTTTTTGTTTTAAACATGTGAGAATGAAACAAAAAACTCTGGGTATGTTTTTGATGAGGAAACAACATTATAACATGGATCAGAAAATAGACTAATATGGGCCCTTTAAAATAATACCTGGTCTAAAGTGTAGGAGAAACATTGTCATAGTTAATGTTATTGCCAAGTCAATGTATACCATAAACCACCTAATAGATTCCTCTCATACAAGGCTTGACTCATTGGTACATTAAGCCCATTGATTATTGATCTTAAATAAAAACTGACCGACTTGCCCCTTGAATCACGATTGCACAATATAGCCTGAATATTGCCTGTAGATTTGTTAAACTAATGGGGTATTTCATAAAAAGGGCACATAATATGCGTGGTGTATTTCTAGCACTAAAAGATTAATTGTGTGTAGGAGTAAATCGTGTTTACAAAAAATAGTTTCAGCTTCTCTCCTCAGAGCTTTAGTGTTTTCTGTGTGATGGTACTTTATATTCAGGCTATGCTCTCTTGCTGTACACACCCACTGCTCTTCTTAAAATCTATCTATCTATCTATCTATCTATCTATCTATCTATCTATGACATTTTCTCTGCATTCTACTTAAAGGTGCATTGTGTAACTTTTCAGGTAGAGGGTCAGTCAAATGTTTCACAGTTTGGTATTAAACCTTTCTATCATCATGGAGCCCAAACCACACCAAGTTACAGATCAGATCTGTGGAGAGGCGACCCCGCTCACAGTCAGAATGCCTGTTTTTCGATGTATTTTTGAGCTATAAAACCACCTGTAATTGAATAAATGTAATGTTGATCAGTTTCCATAGTAACAAGCAGGTGACGGACCCTCCACCAGAAATGTTACACAATGCACCTTTAATGAAAAAGTTACAGAATTATACTTTTTAATCACCGTGCTAGTCATTGAAGAAGAAGAAGAAGAAGTGAACTTTATTGATCTCACACTGGAGAAATTCTTCTCTGCATTTTAACCCATCCTATATATATATATACATATATTAGGAGCAGTGGGCAGCACACACCAGGGCGCCCGGGGACCATCTCCATGATCTTCTTGCTTCAGCTTGGTCCTACCTAAGCTGGAGGTACCTATGGTGCATGTTTTGGGTTGGTGGGGGAAACCGGAGTGCCCGGAGAAAACCCACCCAGACACGGGGAGAACATGCAAACTCCACACAGAAAGGCTCGGGCGACCCGGGGATCGAACCCAGACCATGCATGCAAACGCCACACAGAACACACACGGACAGGTCTGGGCGACCCGGGGATCGAACCCGGAACCTTCTTGCTGTGAAGCAAGAGCGCTAACCACTCTGCTACCGTGCCGCCAAACTGCATTGACTCAACATAATGCTCCTTGGCAGTGGTCTTCTATCAGTTTCTACACCTTTTTCTGCTTCCCATCTTTCTTAAAGGTGCACTATGTAACTTTTCGGGTTATGTTTCCACCACATTAACAAAAAATGCATTCTTACAGTGAGCGAATTCTACATATCTGATCTTCTGTCTCACACTGCTTGTCTTCATAGAGATACCTACGTTTAATGCCATTCTGCGGAATAATATCTCCATGGAGACAAGCAGTTGGCGGATCCTCCCACAAAAAAAGTTACATAGTGCACCTTTAATAACCTGCCCAAGACTTTTGCACTGCTTTTCAGTAACTTTTTTTTTCTCTCTTTTTGCAGATTCGTAATAACATTCTAGCCTGCTTTAATCCGGAGTACAAACGCACAACTTTTATGCTAATGGCTGTGTGGTTTAGCATGTCTTTCAGGTACATTCAGTATAAAACACTATATTATACTATATTTTCTGTAGCCTATATATTTACTTTTCATTCTGTGATTCTGTGTGCAGCTACTACGGTCTGACAGTTTGGTTCCCAGACATGATCAAATACATCCAAAAACAGGAGTATGAGTCTCGCACAAAAACATTCACCAAAGAACGAGTGGAGCATGTGACTTTCAACTTCACACTGGAAAACCAAATCCACCGCCAGGGATATTACTTTAATGATAAGTGAGTAGCGCTTTCAACATCAATCCTAGCGATAAACAAAGTGCTAATTGTAACTATGAAATCTTGCAGGTTTCTGAATTTGAAAATGAAATCAATGGTGTTTGAGGATTCAGTTTTTGAGGAGTGCTACTTTGAGGACATCACATCCACCCACACTTTCTTTAGGAACTGCACTTTCGTCGCCAGTTTATTCTACAATACAGGTAAACCATGACTGATGTATGTATATAAAATCTAAATCAGTCAGCATTTCAAAATAAAGCTAGAATTCAAATCTAATTCTGTCTACATTTCAAAATAAAGCTAGTATTTAAATCTAATTCAGTCAACATTTCAAAATAAAGCAAGAATTCAAATCTAATTCTGTCAGCATTTCAAAATAAAGCTGGAATTCAACTCTAATTCTGTCAGCATTTCAAAATAAAACTGGAATTTAAATCTAATTCTGTCAGCATTTCAAAATAAAGCTAGAATTCAAATCTAATTCTGTCAGCATTTCAAAATAAAGCTGGAATTCAACTCTAATTCTGTCAGCATTTCAAAATAAAGCTGGATTTAAAATCTAATTCAGTCAGCATTTCAAAATAAAGCTAGAATTCAAATATAATTCAATCAGCATTACAAAATAAAGCTAGAATTCAAATCTAACTCTGTCAGCATTTCAAAATAAAGCTGGAATTCAAATCTAACTCTGTCAGCATTTCAAAATAAAGCTGGAATTCAAATCTAATTCAGTCAGCATTTCAAAATAAAGCTGGAATTCAAATCTAATTCAGTCAGGATTTCAAAATAAAGCTATAATTCAAATCTAATTCAGTCAGCATTTTCAAAATAAAGCTGGAATTCAAATCTAATTCTGTTAGCATTTCAAAATAAAGCTGCAATTCAAATCTAATTCAGTCAGCATTTCAAAATAAAGCTAGAATTCAAATCTAATTCAGTCAGCATTTCAAAATAAAGCTGGAATTCAAATGTAATTCAGTCAGCATTTCAAAATAAAGCTGGAATTCAAACTAATTCAGTCAGCATTTCCAAAATAAAGCTGGAATTCAAATCTAATTCTGTCAGCATTTCAAAATAAAGCTGAAATTCAAATCTAATTCAGTCAGCACTTAAAAATAAAGCTGGAATTTTCAACGTGTAGTCCACAAGGTGTCTTTAAGATATGGATCAAACCATCTTCAAACCTCACATATGTCTATTTACCAACATGTTTACAAAAGGAAAAGGAAACCACGCAGTATTACTTGTTTATATTGTTGACGAGGCCTGCTGAATGTGGGAGGTGGGGGACGTTAGGCAAAAAAGAGACATTAGAGCTGGTCACACATGGAAGCCAGTTAACCTAATGTTAAACCAACAGAGATTTTAACATGCTAAAAACTAAACCAGGGTTTTTCCAGAGCTCTTTTGCATAGCTTACTTTTTACGTTTGGGCTAATACATCTCTGTATAGAAGGTTTGCAATATAGCTACAAAAATGGTAGACTTTGACAATATCGTTCGCTTTAAGATGTCTCTATACTTTAAATGATGTTAGAATGTACGTACAGTAGATTCTGTCTTTATAGTCCATACTTGCTAAATTACTTATAGATTAGGTAATGATTTCACTGTTTAAGTAAGATATAAGGGGAGTTTAATCTGCAGGTTTAGATTGTTAACTGGTTTAACAGCTGTTATCTTTGGGAGGTGGAAACCCATGATATAATAAGGCCTTATTTATATCTAATTGGTGGAAACAATGGGTCGGCTGGAAGGGTACCATGGGAACATCTGTTAGTCGTCTCCATGGTGACTTTTCAAGCAAGTGTCACCGTAGCGACGTAAACAAATCCAGCGCGAATCCGGCAGAGTTGTTTCAGCCTCCAAAGCAGCAGATGTGGGAGCGTGTCTGACGAATAATGAGATTAAGATAATATTAACAAATAGCAAGTATGTTACACCTGGAAAAAATATTTATGCAGTTACTTTCTTCTGTTTTTAATTAATGAAGGAGAATTAGACACAGCAATTAATTTTCAGTTAGATGCAAAATACTAAAGGTGGCATTAATTCATAACTTACACATGACAGACTTTGCCAATAACATTTGACTATAATACGTAATAATATAATACTACGTTACATTTTGCAGTTGTTTTTATTGAGTAGTTAAATACATTATGCAATACCTCCTCAAATATTTCTCCTCTCCCTGAACTAAACCACCAGGCCAGTTGCCTTTTGTGCATGTTGGAAAGCTTTGAGAGTGTTCAAGCAGCAATTTAGAGTTTTTAAAGAATAATTTCTTAAAGGTACACTATGTAACTTTTCAGATGGGGGTCAGACACCTGCTTGTCATTGCTCTGCCTGGATTGTTCCACAGTATGACATTAAACAGCTCTACTTTACATTTATTCAATTATAGGTGGTTTTATAGCTCAAAAGTGCTTAGACTGTGAGTGGGGTTGCCTCTCCACAGATCTGACCTGAAAGTTGATTTGGTTTGGGCTCCATGAAGATAGAAAGGCTTCATACTGTATTGTGAAACATTCCAGACAAAGCAATAACATCTCCATGGAGAAAAGAATTTGAAGGACCCTCCACCAGAAAAGTCACACAATGCACTTTTAAACGAAATATTAATTATTAACTATACAAACAGTGCATCAGTGATCTTCACAAATCTTTATGTCTTTCTTCTCAGACTTGTTCAAATACAGGTTTGTGAACTGTAAGCTCGTGAACAGTTCCTTTATTCACAACAAAGAAGGCTGCATTTTGGACTTCAGCGATGACTTCAACAACGCTTACATGATTTACTTTGTCAACTTCCTCGGCACCCTGGCCGTGTTGCCTGGCAACATTGTCTCTGCTCTATTAATGGACAAAATCGGTCGTTTAAGAATGCTGGGTGAGTAAATGTGATAGACAACTCACTTTGTTAGCAGATGAAGAAGGATAGATTATTTTCAATTGTTTTCTCATTTCATTTTGTTTTGTTTTCTTCACACAGCGGGGTCCAGTGTGATCTCCTGTGTCAGCTGTTTCTTCCTCATGTTTGGAAACACAGAGTCTGGCATGATTGCTCTCTTGTGTTTGTTTGGAGGTATTAGCATCGCCTCCTGGAACGCCCTGGACGTCCTCACAGTGGAGCTCTACCCCTCAGATAAAAGGTAACAGTCACCAAGGTCTCACTCTTTTACTGTTCATGCATTGTGTAATTAGCAGGAATGGCAATAAATGAATCCGGTTGTACAGAAAATACTGCAATACAAAATTTAGATAACTATACTTATTTTTCCTTACTGGGACGTCAGCTTTGATCGGTAGTATAATTGTAATGTCCAGTTGACAAATTGAATTTCTCCTTTTATCATATAATTGTAATCTACACAGCGCCCTCAAGTGGTAGCAGAGGATAAGTGTACAACTGATACTTTGCAGTGACATCACACTGGGGGTGTTCTACATACAGTATATCTCTATTGGCAGAATATTCAGTGGTTATCATTTTGAGACAATGCACGCATTAGCAAACACTGCAGAGACACATTTTCAGGAGCCTCTCATCAATACGAGCGTTCATGGTCCTGTTTAGGAGTTTGATTTTCATCAAAAAGGCGAGAGTGACTAACTGAAAAACTGTTGGCAGTAGCTGGCTAGCTCGTAGACCTAACGGTAATGTTTTTGGAGAGGGACTTGTTTAACAGCACAAATCATCCCACCTGCTGTAGTTCCAACTAAGTGTGCTTTTTCTGGTCACATATGTTAAAATAAAAGACTCATATTAAAATCAAACAAGCTGCAGATAGAGCAGTGCCTACAGGGAATGTTGATGGCCTCAGATGTTTATTTTGTTGATGTTGTAGTTTATTATGAGACAGGGACAGCGCACAATGTACATTAACCATAACAGGAGAGTTGCATTGTTCCAGGTTGTAGCACTAGAGCTAATTTCCACCTGAAGTCCCTGGTACATGTTTTTTAGGTTTGCAAAGTATCAACAGGACTCATCTGCAAAGCAAATCATATGCTTGATATTATTGCTACGTGTATTGTTACTTATCATACTATACATGAAAAGTCCCTCAGTCGTCCAGGTAGAATCCATGATAACAGGAGAAGTTCAATTTGTCAACTGGACAAAGTTTGTTTGGTTAAAAACGTTTCGCCACACTATTAAGCCTAGATCAAACAAACAGGGAAACAATGGGGCTAGCCAGGTCAGGGCCAGAGGTGTGAAAAACAGGCGTGTAGGGATGAATAGAGATCGTCAGCTAGACGCCAGAGAAACAAAAGACGGAAACCAATGAGATAGTTCCGGAAAGTAGTTAGCTAGGTAGCTCCTCCCTACAGCAAGATATAAGCAAGTGTCTTACCAGTATTCTTATTAGAGCTGACGAAGCCTCTCGGATGAGTGGCGAAACGTTTTCAACCAAACAAACTTTGTCCAGTTGACAAATTGAACTTCTCCTGTTATCTTATCATACTATAATTTGGCATATTTGTGTTGCTACCAATGGGTGTTACTAAAACAGCTGATGTTTCACTGCCTGAGCCAAAATCATTACCTGCCCATCCCTCAGTGACGAATCGGGCTTTCCTGTAGAGTCTGGCACCAGGACAAAGCTGTTAAATTTGCTCCTGTGAAAGTGATATTGATTTTGTGTGTGTGTGAGAGAGACACTTTTAGGTCTCTGATGTGTATTTCGAGGTGAAAGAAATGATTGTCTTTTGTCTTTTGACACACGCTTATAATTTGATGTCTTTATTTCCATTAGGCTACATATAATTTAGCGCCTGACCATTTGCCAAACAAAGTGCTGCTGCTATTGAAGCTTTCAAATGGTTATTTTAATGATAAAATGTTATCTATTTTCTTTGTGGCTGTATCACTTGACTCTATGCTCCTCTATCTAAAGTTGTCTACAGTAGAGCAGCTTTCAAGGGACAGATATGGCCAATTAGTGTAGCAGAATGGAGAAAATTAAATTTAAATTACAGTAGTATTAATTGTTAAACTAATAATCTGAACTGAAGTTGACCTATGGTTTCTGTGCATTCTCAGATAGATGTAAAATTGAAGATATTTGTTGGGGAACGCTCCCTACATCACCACAAAGTAAAAATTTTCAGATGCTAAATAGTGATGGGACAAGAGCTCATGCCACAAGATCTCTTGAGATAAAACTGCCACCACATTGTGCACACATGAAGAAAACAATCTCGTGACTTTTTCATGTAGTTTAGATGTAGATTGGACCAAAAGAATGAAAGTGCATATGGCAGAGTTTTATGATTCTCTAATTTTGACTTAATTTGGTGGGATAATACCTGTTTTACACCAATGAAGAAGCAATTTGTGAAAAATTTAGAAAAATATGTTGACAATGACAGGAAGTAGCGAGTTCTGTTCTAACACTGGGGAGAATTCTTTCCAAAACGGTGTTTTCTTGTATTTTTATTTGTCAAATAAAAATGTCTGTGTACATTAGAGGAGTTTTGGCCCAGTGTACATCAAGGTTAGTAGGTAACATTTATGGAATTCCCTAGCATGATGTCATGATTTCCAACCAGGAAGTATAATTTAAAACCTACAAATCGGCCAAATTAGGAAAAAAATAGTATAATTTCGTCTTAAATCTTAAGTATTATGATCTTAACTGTGTTTTGGTCAAATGACTAACCCTTTAGGTTTAGGCCTAGTAAGTTACATCTCTTGAGGAGCTGTGGTAGGTCTACTTCTACTACAAAAATATTAAATAAAAAATATTATAAATAAAAACACAATTATTTTCTTATGAATTATTTCAAAATCTCACTGTTTCTCGTTCTCTTGGACCTAATCTCGTGTCTAATTTTGGGGAAATTCTGTCTCATCCAACCCCTAATGTTAAAGTATTGTATGTGCTTTGAATAAACACTGAAAAATCATCACAAGTCATATCTCATCACATTTCTAACCGTTGTATTTTCATTTTATGCGCAGGACCACAGCGTTTGGCTTCTTGAATGCTCTGTGTAAGCTAGCGGCTGTTCTGGGCATCAGTATTTTCCAGTCTTTCGTGGGAATCACAAAAGCAGTGCCCATCCTCTTTGCGGCCGGTGCCCTCGCCGCCGGCAGCTTCATCGCCACAAAGCTACCTGAAACGAGAGGCCAGGTATTGCAGTAAAAACCAACGCAAGCCCCCAAATGTAGGGCCCAGTCACAGCTACTACAGCCTTTGGACATCTGAGAGAGCTGCCCCATCATCGAACCAGAGCAAGAAGACTGCCACCCCCATTGTAAGCCCAGAATCCTTTGAAATGTACATCAACTTTTCGCTATAGAGACTGTTTGAGAAGCGCGCACACCTTTGATTGAAATGAAGGCTTTATTTTAGCTGCGCAAATGACAAGATGTGTGCTGCTTGAATAAGCTGTTCATTTCTGTGACAGTTATGGAGAGAAGTGAAGCTTGGGACTGACTCAAGCCATTGGAAGAGAGCATTTGGTTAAGAAAGACAGAAAGATACAGATATGAATGCTTCGTTATGTTCCTGACTTGTCTCTGGTTTACAGCGCTGCTCTTAGTTGTAAAATTATATATTGATTATGTAAAATAAGGGTGAGAATATTTGAGACATCTCCTTGACTGTTTACCACCGCTTGAGTTTACAAAAAAAACTGTAAGACATTCCACATAGGCTTGATATTAAGAAATAATCATTTGATAGGCTATAGGCTCCTTGCCTCCATGGCCTTGTCCCTTGTATGTACATTTCTAATGTTTACATTCACCTAAATCCTCAACGATTACTTTCACAGGATTCTCTGTCCTAAATGGGAACTAGTTTGTGTTTCGTGTGGTCAAACGTCGTCTCTCCCCTCTGTTGTCTAACACTATGGTCGTGTGGTAGAAGTAGGACAGTTGGAGGTGGAGTGGTTGATGTGAGAGTGATTGAATTTGTGCGTCTTGTTGTATGGCTGAAGAAGGTCCTAAGTGTCCCCATCCATACCCCACAACACTGTATGCATTTGACTATTATAATGGAAAAAACTGAAGCCATTATAATGCCAATATAAAGAGAAAAGGCTCAACAAAACCACTTCGCAACTGTAGCTTGTTAGCTCGCAATGAACTCAAGCTAAGCCCGTAGATCTAAGCCATCTATGCTAACTAGCCGACATTTTTAACAATGTTTAAAAATGTCACAAAGTTGTAACAGTTGTAGCTCGTTAGCTCACTCAGGTGTAATTCAATGTTGACATTATGTTAACACAGCCATGCTAGTTAGCAAAAAGTCATTTTGGAACAAATTTGATCATTTTATTTGAAATATTTAAGCCTTTATATTGTGTGACAGCTTCACCCATAAATGTTTTTTAATCTATTCCAAACCACCTCTTAGACTAGGTATTTTTTATTTTTTATCTCCCATTTAGTTTTATTGCTTTGTTGTTTGTTATTGCTCTAAAATGTCAATGGCACATTAAGAAATTGCCCCTCATTTCTGATTGTAAGCAATTCATCAAAGCACAAATTAAACCAAAATGAAGAGCATAAAAAGAGTCCTCTAAATTTGACTTGTGGCACAAACTAAAGGAGACTTCCTAAAAAAAATAAAGGGCTCATTTTCAAATATGCATCACAAAAACACTGCTCCTTGAAGGGCAAATATGTTATTGGCCACAGTTGCGTCGTCAGTGCCATCCTTATACATATCACGCCTTAGGTATAATTTCTCCAAAGGTGTACATGGACTTGTGTGCTGACAATCAATGCATGTGTGCGTTTGTGCGTCGTGTATGTGCGTGCAGCCTGTCGCTCAAATGCTGGATGCGTATGCGTGACCTAAGACGTCCTACTGCATGGGTGAGCAATAGTGACTTTGTTTTCATTTTACAAATGCAATTTAGACCGCATTTTGATAGAAGTCACTCGTGTAAGGGCCAGTGTCTTTATATATTTTGTCATCTTTTGTTTATAAAAAGCACAGAAAGTCCTTTTTAGTTTTTAATTATTCATTTGAGCCTAGTTATGTGATGTTTACAAAATATACAGACTGCTTTTATGCTACAGTATCAATTTACATTTGTAAATTGTAAATCCTAGTGGCAGGAGCAGATTGAGTGTAGCATTGGATTCCCCCTTGTGGTTGAAAAAGGTACTATTGGTCTACGGTGGTCTAAATTACCTTTTGTAAAATTGGAACAAAATCACTGCTACTGTTTTCCAGCCTCCTCCTCCGTGTCTGTGTGACTTCTCTCCTCACATCGACTGCATGGAGATCTGATCTGTAATTGCTTGTTTGTGCCTATACCAAACAAGCATATTACGTTTGTCTTTTTTAAATGTCTGAATGCTGTTAGTGTCTAGTGTGTATGTTAGTCAAAACATTCACATATTTTTGTACTTTTTCTGTTGCCGTATTTCCATCCCTTGCGATGAAATATACGGTTTTGTTTGGGGACCAGATTTTCTCTAGAAGGGAGTACGTAATATATGCAGTGTCAACTCTTATTGTTCTTCACCACAGACTTGGGTGCTCTTTTGCTGTCAACATTGTCTTTATTCAATTGTCCCATTTAAAGACAGTGGACCTCACTCATAGTTTTGACACACACTTTCCTCAGTTGTAAAAAAAACAGGACAAAATGAACCCAAAACTCACCCCCTTTTTCAACCTTCTGTACTGATTGTGACGCATGTTTGTAACTGTATTGTCTGACTTCTTCTTGGACGTCCTGTATGCCAGCTGTTTTTGTCTAAAAAGCAAAGAACTAGTGTTTTTCATTGTTGTATGACAACATAGATATGTTGCTTGCAGTGATTGTTCTTAATCAAAAGTGGGTTTTAAAAATTTGGTGAAAAACTGAGTATGTGTACTGAAAGTTAGTGGTGACTGTACTCCTTGTCAACCCCAGACCCAAATACTATAAATATATATATACATATATATATTTGCTTGAAGTTATATAGGGAGAATTTAAATAGTGCAATTTGTCTCTTAGTGAAGGAGACACTGTACAAAATGTAACATGCACTGGCCAAAAGGGGAGGTTATAGCAATAAAGTCAAACTTTCCCTTTTCAGCTACAAGTGAAAGTCAAATGATTTAAACTCATCAAAAGAGTGCTTCAGTCAAATGAAAGTGCTTGTCCAAAATGTAAAAGTTTACTCTTAAATGTGACTATGTGTAAAGTTTAATTATATATAAATATGTGTACTGACTATCAAATGGTAAATGGTTTTCATTTTTCCCCTGTAACAATGACAGTGAAATAAGCAAACACCAGCCTGCAGAGGATGTCCTGTGGCATTGCACAGGGGACTGTAGGGGCACCCCGTCCCACATAAATCCTTCAAAATAAAAGCTTCAAGTGTGGATTCTTCCTGTCATTGGACTGAGTTTCCGACTGCATTTCCTTTAGTTTGGCTGAAACCTGTTTCTTCAAACTCTCAATGTGAGCTCACTTCAGACTCCGTGTACCGTGTGTAGAAACTCTAGATGTATGTGAAGTTTGGCATTTGTGGAACAAAAGATAAAGGAAAAACACTTCCAAAAAAAGCTCAATATGGCACAGCTCTATTGTGTATCGTCTTTGTGTTTTGTAAATGAAGACTGAACTTCTTGGTACTTTCAGTATTTATAACTTGGATATTGACTTTATTTTAGTGATGCTGAAAAGGTGCTGTATTATTTTATGTGAGTTGTTCATTATGCTGGGGTTTGCACTTGGTGCCATTTATCCAATTCTATGAGAAAAACTATAAACCATATGGAAATAAAATTAAAACTACATCTGCAGTGAATTTGCACTCTCCTCCTTTTCAGACATAAAAGTATAAACATATGATTTGATTATGTAATCATCTTAAATACAGTCACATGATTGGGAAACATCCATAAAGGGTAATGCCACAGAGGTTCTTCTTGTTTCTGGCCATCTTGACGTAGCCGCCGTCACCGTATCCTATGCCCCAGCTGTTAAAGAAAATCAGAAATTGCTTAGTCTTAACAAGGAGCCTGACATTTTTCTCTTGAGATGTTCAAGTGTTCAAATTTCTATTTCCAAGTTCTTCAAAGTTTTGTTTTAACTCAAACCTATTTTTGAGCAGCCAGTAGTCCTCTCCATCCTCTGTACCGTAGCCCACGACTAACATCCCATGGTTCACTGAATGTGAGCAGGATTTGTCCTTGTACACTCCTGTAAACCACAAATAGATGCTAATTTTTTCATATCAAAAAATGTATTTCTTTTTATGCACTTACCTTTTTTGTAGAAGACAAACTTGGGTCTTGAAGCATCAATGGCCACAGAAATTGGACCAATGGTGGCGACAGCAACCTTTAAAGCATGTTCATCTCCTTTTGGTAGAAACGTGTATCCAGTGCAGTTGGCCGCTCTATAATCTGGGTTGTACTTGCAATGACTACGCTAAAAACAAAAGGAAAAAAAATGTGTTTATCCTCAATCACATTTAAGAGAAACACAAATGTAGGAGCTCTGAACCTCACCTTGCCATGATAGGGGTAAGAATTATCTGCAGCAATGCCTTGGTTTTTCATTACATATTTAAAAGCGTATGACATAAAGCCCCCGCCACAGCCGCGGTTTCCATATTTGTTGGAGCAGTCTAGCAGGTTTTGGGTGCTCAGAGACATCAGGACCCCCGTGGACTTCTTCAGCTGCCCCTCCAGAGCTCCAACTGCACTGAAAGCCCAACACGACCCACACGAACCCTGCAGAAGATTTATCAAGGACAAATGAAAGGGAGGTCAACATGTCATCACTGTGCTCACGCTTAAAATGTACGATGTGGGTTTATAGTAGGGGATTTCACCATCATCTGCAATGTTTAAGAAAGATGGAACAATAACCAACATATCGTGATATCGTATTGTCAAAAGTTTCACAGTAATATCATGGGCCATCACAATATATCGAATCACAAGTCTCTGCTTAGACTGATTCTTTGCTCCAATTCAGTGCACACTACATGAAGAAATAACTGTTATAAACACTTCAAAATCAAAGTTCAAAAAAACTTCAAAAAAGTTATTTGGAAAAAGTGGCACATTCACAGTTTTGTTAGCTTCCAGGGGGGCTAATTTGTATTAGAGGGGGGCCCATGTGAGGCTTCTTGCCCCCAAATTTCTGTCGACGGGCCTGATGCTACTGACCCTGCTCCAAGCCAAAGTTCTACATAAGAAGAAATAAATGAAACCTAAGCCTGAAACCTAGGACTTAACGAGAGTCTTTGAGTGTTCTAAAAGTAGAAGTGCATGAAATGTTTTGCACAAAGATTACACTTTCAAATGCAACCTTTTAGCCCACTTTTGTACATGTTTACAACAATATGATTGATGTGATTTTTGTGATACCAGAGCCAGAAATACTCATCTTATAAAAAAAAAAAAAAATCTACTTAAAAGTACTTCTTGTTGAGTTTGAGATCTATAGTAAAGCTTCAAATGTAGTGATTTTGATACAGATTTGTGCCAAATTTTGTTCAACAATAGCTGTTTTCATTTGCATGTTTTTGTTTGTTACACAATGCACAATGTACAGTACTTCACTACTTATATTCCACCACTGTTAGAGTATTATTTAGTTGGAATTTCCTGACCTGTGTTTTGACCTCAGTCACCAGGCCCTTTTTTCTCCAGTCCACAGAAGATGGCAGAGACACATTCACTACATTGAGATTGAAAGGACCTCTCTCCAAATCTGCAGGCACTTTCAGACCGGTCAGGTTACCGATCTCCTCCGTCGTCTACAAAACAGACTGTAGCTTTAGACACTGCAGGGATTCATTGGACTAGATAACATTTACAGCGATGCCCCACTCACCAGATCTCCAAAGTGATTAATGGCCATGTCAAATGAGTGTAGACCCAGAGAGGTCTCCAAATTATGCACATTAATCAACTCCAAATTGTTCTCCCATATTCTCCGGCGGCCAAGCTCCTCGATCTGATAAGCAAAAGAAAACCTCACAACTTGTCCTGAATTTTAAATTTGTTTTTCAGCCCAAAATCTCTACCTGGTGAGAGTAGACCTTGCTGTGCTTCTTTTTCCACAGGTCCCAATGTTTGTCTAGATTCACATTGACAATGGCTGATGAAAAACCACACGACATGAATATAAAAGAAAGCAGGATTTGAAACATTATTAAGTAAAAATGTGACTATTTTGAGGGGATGAATGAGCTGTTTCAAGCTGAAGTTCACGCAGATCTTCTGATTCCTCAGCACACACCTCACCAGCTGAAGTCAATGGGGGTAAATGAGTGAGGAGCACAAGGAACAAACTGGGATGAAAGGCTTAGATTTTTATTCAGCATTCATTACATTACAATTTTTGGGAAGAAGAGAAGAGGAAGAAGACATTTTTTTATTATAATATTTTTCTGAATCCTCATGACAACATAACTCAAGATAAAAACTTCTACACCACTAAATGAGGTAAATTATTATTGTGTGTGCTATCTGACCATCACTTCTTCAATAAAGACAAACCTAAAAACTACATTTAAAAAAAGTTAATAATGTGCTTATCATCTTATTATCATTATTACTTTCAGAATATTTTTTGTCTAATATAGAAAAACATTGTCTAATATAGAAAAAATCATATTGTTCCAGCATTATGAGCACAGAAAGAGAATTTTAACATTGCAAACTCATCTTTAAAGGCACATTGTCTAACTTTGTGTCTGTCACCTGCTTGTTTCTATGTCTCTGCCAGAAATGTTCCACAGTATGACATGCAACAGCTCTACCTCACATTTATTCTATTACAGGTGGTTTTATTGCTCAAAAATACCTACAAAAACAGGCATTCTGTGAGCGGGGTTGCCTCTCCACAGATCTGACCAGACAAAGCAATGACATCTAAATGGAGAAAATCATTTGACGGACCCTCCACCAGAAAAGTTACACAATGCACCTTAAAAAACAGACATAAAACACACATAAAGCATAAGAATGTATACATGAATCCTTGTCAAAACATTTAAGATTTAAATGATCACTGATGACTCTTAAATTGTGGGATAGACAGCGAAGGTTGCGATGCCACATGCATTTTTCTTATTACGGGCCATGCGGATGAATCCTCCTTCGCCCCATGTGGCTCCCCAACTGAAATTACAAAGGCATTTTAAACATAAACAACCATTTATTCACAATATTGTTTATTCATTCGATCCTACCTGTTTTTGACCAGCCAGTAGTCTTCTCCCTTCTCTGTGCCATAGCCAACAACAAGAACTGCATGGTTTATTGTGTTGGGGTTGCATTTTGGATCACTGTACACGCCTGAAGGAGAAGCAGTTTAGTTTGTCCATTAGTTTTATATTAGTGGATCCAAAACAAACTCATATCCAACTCAGGCATTTCATTACAGCTACTGACAAAGAATAAAGCAGATATTTCTTTGCATCTTTAGGCAGGGGCGGCTTTGGTTGGAGGAGCTATGATGGTGCACACTTAACATGTAAATTTAGAGCCTAATTTAAAGCCTTAATGAATGTGAGTGCACCTTCTACCATATTTGCTTCGCTGTTCTTTGGGGGAGCTATGCAGGCCCATTGACAGAAATTTTGAGCCCGAGGCAAGAAGCCACACATGGCCGTTCAAATAAATTGATATGAAGAGGGTCCAATTCTGGGCCTCTAAAACCATGGGGGCCAGAGACAACAGACCCGTTTGTCCCCTCCTGTCTACTGCCCTGGAGCTATGGGCGTGCACCGGCCGTTCTAGTGGAAGCTAGAGCCCCCCCTCAAGCACTGCCCCTGTCTTTAGGTGGTTGGGATGTATAATGCAGCAAAACAGCATAGTTTTTGCCCTCAAAGTTGGTGTGAAGGCTAAAATGCAGTATTGTTGTGACTTTTAAACAGGGTTTATCAAGAACCATGACTCAAACCTGTGATAGCTGAACAATTGGACCATATTGTGGTTCTAGTTTCTAGTCTGCAGTGTCTAAAAAGTGTTACTTATTTACACTGCAATAAAGCTTGGCCAAAATTTAAGATATTTAACATATAAACTATAAACTTAAAACTATCAAATATATATAACTATAAATCTATCAGAAAATGACTTAAAAGTAGTGAAATTATCTGTCCATGGAGCAAGATCATTTTACTCGACAAGTTATCTTAAAATAAACTGCCTCTACACTAGAATTAAGCAGTCTCTGGTCTAGTATGTATATAATAAATCAGAAATTAAGATCAATAACCTAATATAAGTTTTAAAATCTTGGCCATATCAGAGAAATTTGCAGTGTATGTATCTAAATCTTGGTCCTTGCTGTAGCCTTTATTAGACAGGCCAGAGCCAAGCATGAAAGGAGGAAAAGAAATATTCAGTAAATTTTCAGAGTCTCATGATGCTAAGGCTGACACACCCCCTAAGCTATTGTGCAGCACTGGAACAATAATATACGTATGATAACGCTGTATAATAATGTCAGTGTTTTGCCTTATTGCTGTGTATATAACATTGTACTGAACTCTCCACCTTCATGAAACTGCCCAAAACGCATCTATTTAGAACTGCTTTTAATGTCTAACCTGCTTTAAAATCATGCCTATATTTTGTCCCATTACCTCATTTTTAAATATGTACTTTGTGTTTTTGAAGTGTTTATTATTATTATTATTATTATTATTATTATTATTATTATTATACTGATCTACCTCCTCTGTACAGATGAAAAGACGGCAGCATTGCATTCACAGCCACTGCCACTGGCCCCACATTGGCCACCACAGACTCCAACATCTTCTCATCGCCTCGAGGAAGGACGTGAAAGTTAGAGCAGTGTCCGGCTTTCCCTTTCACAGAATAGCGACAGTGCCCATTCTGAAAAATACAGACTGATGAGATACAGTTTCAAGGTAGATGTGTTGTGAATTCATACTGCAATCCATGAATTATGTATGTTCAAGCATTCAATATGGGCAGTGTGAAGGCCTGATGCGGATAGTGTAAAGGTGTAATACATATTTCATACATTTTAGACCAAGAAGGAACTGACAGACGAATGGATGCTTCTTTGTCATATGCCCGAGTGCGCCTCTTTGCATTTTTCACACCAGTATTTGAGAAAATTAACTCCTACTTAGACTTAGACTTAGACAAACGTTATTGATCCACAAGGGAAATTGTTTTGGGTATGGTAGCTCACTCTAATTAAATGTGCAGTATCTAACTTTTCTGGTTGAGGGTCCATTCCCATGTCCCACATTACGGCTGGTATTAACGGTCGCTATCTCCATGGAAACAAGCAGATGGCGCCAGCAGGCCAAGTAACTGTAACCTGTGGTGAGGCGATACCGCTCAAAGTAAAAATGTATGATTTTAAAGGAAATTAACTCTGAACTCTTCTTAAGTGTAAACATTAGTATTATGCTGTTTTAAAATGAATTTGATCTTGTTTCTTTGCATTGTTTGAGGTCTGAAAACACGCATCTTTTTTGTTATTTGATCATTTTCTGCAAGTGTCCATGTAAATGCAGAGTTTCAGTATCCAGTGTGAGCCAGTAGAGAAACCAGGATACTCTCACTGGGTTTTCCTGAGAGTAGCCAGGATATTGTAGCTGCAGACGCAGTATCCTGATTTCTCTAAACTGGTGCTGTACTGAGGATGTGCGAAAATAACAGATGTGGTAGGAGCAGTTACTCAAACCCCTACCGGGACTTTTTAAGTAATAATAAGTAACAATTTTATACTCATAAACAATGAATACAACCAACTTTTAACACCAGGCTCACTGCTATGGCTGTTTGTGTTGCTTTTGAACTAAACTGACTGTTAAAACATCTGAACTGAACTTGTGACAGTGCTCCACAGTCTTATGTTCCTTTGTTATGTTTTTGTTGTTGTTGTTAGAAACCGGTTAAAAAGCCTTACGTTAGCAAAGTTGCTCCTTGTTTAACTCCTTGCCATAAGTATCTAAATATCCAGGATACTCTAATGACGCTAATGACATCATAATATTAAATAGGCCTATATTATTTAATACAGATGAGCAGAAGTTAATATAGTTGGAAAGCTGATTTTTGTTGTAATGCAGTGAGTTCTTGGGTCTAGTCACTAATAAACATGATCAGGTTCAACATTTATGAAGTGAGTGATACTTCGCAAAGGTAAATTCCCAAATATGGAACCTGATCATTTCTATTATTGACTAGACTCCAAGACCATGCTATAGTACATTAAATCTGCAGTTGAACAATATAGATTTTAGCCATCTGTATTAAATATAATATGATAATTCTAAATAATATAGAATGATGTGTTGTCATCTGAAACCCAGCAATACAGGGAGATGAGTATCCAGGTTTCTCTGAGTTCTGTAAATCATATTCAAAATGCTGTCATAACTAGGACAAAGCTAATAAAATATCTCACCTGATGTTCATAGGGGTAGAACTGCTCCGAGTCGATGCCTTGGTTGCGAATGATGTAACTATAGGATTTGGAGATGTAGCCTCCTTTACAGCCGTGGTTCCCGTCCATCACGCTGCAATCCACCAGGTTCTGAGGACTGAGCTGCACCAGAACTCCTGTTTGTTTACTCATCTGCCCCTCCAGAGCACCCAGAGCACTGAAGGCCCAGCAAGACCCACACATGCCCTGAAAAACAAAGACTTTTAAAGACCACTGGACAGTCACAGGCGTAAAATCAGACAGAAATACAGCAAATTCTAATAAAAATGGTTAAAGGTGCATTGTGTAACTTTTAAGTTGGGGGCCCGTCACCTGCTTGTTTCTATGGATATGCTATCATTGCTCTGCCTGGAATGTTCCACAGTATGGCATTAAACAGCTCTACTTTACATTTATTCAATTACAGGTGGTTTTATAGCTGAAAAATACATAGAAAAACAGGCATTCTTACTGTGAGTGGAGTTGCCTCTCCACAGATCTGACCTGTAACTTGGTATGGTATGATCTCCATGAAGATAGAAAAGTGTAATGCCATACTGTGAAACATTCCAGACAAAGCAATAACATCTCCATGGAGAAAAGCATTTGACAGACCCTCCACCAGAAAAGTTACACAATGCAACTTTCAAACTTTTCAAACTTTCAAATTTTACTTCCAGGTTGGAAATCAACCAAGAACTTTTCAGGTGGAGGGTCTGTCAAATGCTTTTCTTCATGGTGTTAAACCGTTCTATCTTCACAGAGACCAAACCAGACGAAGTTTCAGGTCAGATCTGTGGAGAGGCAACCCCACTCACGGTCAGAATGGCTGTTTTACAACGTATTTTTGAGCTATAAAACCACCTGTAATTGAATAAATATAAGGGTAGAGTTGTTTAATGTGATACTGTGGAACATCCAAAGCAATGAGATCTCCATAGAAACAACCAGGTGATGGAGCCAACCAGAAAGTACTGGGCAAAAAAGTTAAATTTTTTAGTCAAATCTGCAAATGAGCTTAAGTGTATTTGAGTAAAATGAGTAGTTCAACCTGTCATACGCACTTTAACATGTGTCTTTGTGTCTTACTTGGTTTTGCACAGAGCTGACGAGGCCGTGCTCCCTCCAGTCCACACTCTGGGGGATGTTCAAATCAGACAGACTCTTCAAAGTGACGTTTCTCACTGTGTTCAGCTTCTCCGGCTTCAGTCCGTTTAACTTGTGGTTCACTTCGTCAGCCGTCTGATGAGAAGAGGCGATACAGTCAGTGTGTGTTACAATGAGACAGTGGTGGAAAGTACAAATTTTACGTATCACTACATTTCATCTAATTGTTCTGAAAATCTCTGCAAAATACTTTTATTTTTTAACTCTAAGTACATTTTTAATACTTTTAAGTACTTTTTTTAAAGTACTTTTACTTTTTCTTGAGTAACTTTTTGTCCCTGTATATATATATTATATTAAGTGAATTGTGCAACTTTTCTGCTGTAAGGTCTGTCAAAAGCTTTTCTCCGTGGAGATGTTATTGCTTGGTCTGGAATATTCCACAGTATGGCATTAAACCTTTCTATCTTCATGGAGATCATACTAGACCAAGTTACAAGTTCAAATTCAAAGTTCAAAGTCAATTTTATTGTCAATTCTGTCATGTGTTGAATTGAAATTCCGTTTCTCTCTGGCCAAGCAGTGCAAAAAAGACAGAGTACAAAATACAATATAAAGACAATACAAAAAATATCTAAGACAAAATCTAAAAAGTAGTGCAAAGAATAAATATGAATAAATATTAATATAAATAAATATTTACAGATTTAGTAAAATGTGCAATAGAATGTGCATTGAAAATAAGGTAAACATAAATGTGCAACAGTGGCTCTTAGCAGCAGTTTTTAAAGTGTTTAGAGTAATATGATTTTTTTTTTACAGGTCAGATCTGTGGAGAGGCAACCCCACTCACAGTCAGAACACTTGTTTTTCTGCGTATTTTTCAGCTATAAACCCACCTGTAATTGAATAAAAGTAAAGTAGAGCTGTTTAATGTCATACTGTGGAACATTTTAAGCAGAAGAATAACATTCATAGAAATAAGCAGATGATGGACCCCCAACCAAAAAGTTACACAGTGCACCTTTAAGGAAGACAACTGAGTACTTGATCCACCGCTGCAGTGAGTAGAGACATAAAGAGCATCCCCTTCCCACACACCTCGCTGTTTGACACCAGTCAGCTTCATAAAACAGCCACTACTTCCGGTGTGTTTCTTATCAGCCGTCAACTTCCCCTGTGAAGCTCATTCTGGGAGAGTCAACAGGAAGCAAGAGGCCCAGACCACATCATGAGACACATTTTGCCCAAACTCTTTGCATTACATATGCACAGGACCGTCGACAGAAATTTGAGTTCTTCCCCCTGTCTACTGCCCTGCATCTGCACATACTGTCTAGAGATGCACCGATCTGACACCAGTATCACATATGGAAAAATCAACTTCCAAATATCAGTTCAGTTGATATCCTGGTTTGACATATATCTTGATGTGTTATAATTAGTCCAGAAAGTCTTGTTATGTTTGAACTTTTATTTATACAAAGTTGTTCTGTAGTTATTTGAGAGATAAGCAACGGCTACCTAACACATTTGGATCACCTCTGTGTTATTTTATTTACATTTTAAGGTGCGGATAACAGGTTGGGCTACTAATTTTACTAAAACACAGTTAAGATCATTATATTTAAGATTTAGCTAAAAAAAATGTACCAGTTGGGGACATTTTTTAGGTTTCAAATTTTACTTTCTGGCTGGAAATCATGATAACACACTATTATTATTTTTATTATAACTTTATTTAACCAGGGAAATCCCATTGAGATTAAAAACCTCTTTTTCAAGAGAACGGTTACCAGCAACCATATAGTACACTGGGCTAAAACGCCTCTAATGTACAGAGATTATTATTTGACAAATATAAATATAAGAAAGCACCTTTATTTTGTTGAAATCGTGTTTAAACCGTCAGTTTTTGTATACATTAGAACTCTTTACTTTCTGTAATTTTCAACATGTTTTTCAACGTTTCTTGGCAAATAAATTTAGAAACAGGTATTATTCTACTAAATTAAGTCAAAATTAGACTTAATTTATAATCAAAACCTGCCATAGACACAAGGAAATAAATACTGTTTTTTTCTCTGCAGTTAATATCAGGTATCAGCAGATTCTTAAAGCTATAGTATCAGAATCGGTATCGGAAATGAAAAAGCTGGATCTGTACATCCCTAGTATTGTATTGGATTCTTTTAGACGCTCTCAAGAAATATTTTCTGATGAATGCTCCTCCACCTGCTTGTCTCCATGGAAATGTTTTTGCGTTTCTACTATGCACAGCATGGCATTAAATTAAAGGGATAGTGCGTTTTTTTTTATGTTAATATGTATGGGTTCCCTTCTAAAAGAACACTGGCTTACCGCTGACAGTCTCGTCTCAGCCCGGTTCGGCTCGCGTTCTGGAGCTCACGTAAGTAGGTCCGGTAAGTTCACGGGGACACGAAATAAAGCTTGTTTTTCTTCGCAAAACAACATTAGTCCAAAAAGTGATGTATATTTCTGTCACAGACAGTTGTCCGAAAAAAATCCAGTTGCCTAATTCACATTCACATATTTTCTCTAGATTCGTATCACTCCGCCCACGTTAGCTCTATTGCCTGTTCACCCGTAAGTGGATGGTTATGGCAGATGCGGTACAGCCACGGCGGATGTTTACAAGTGAACAGGCTATAGGCTAGGCTACGCGCGCCGTGATACAACTCCGAGAGAAAAGGGAACCATGCGAATTAGGCAGCTGCATTTTTTCGGACAACTGTCTGTGATGGAAATATACATCACTTTTTGGACAAAAGTTGTTTTACGAAGAAAAACAAGCTTTATTAACTGTCCCCGCGAACTTACCGGACCTACTTACGCGAGCTCCAGAACGCGAGCAGAACTGGGCTCAGACAAGACTGTCAGAGGCAACGTTCTCTCTAAGCTGCGCGCCTGTGCAATTGCGCACTGCTCACACATTCTCAGCGCACAAGAAAACCTATGCAGCGCAGGGATGAAAGAGTTCCGCTTTTTTTTCAGCCGCGGGGTCATCTGAATACGGGGGAATCGTCCAGTATTCAGAAACAAAAGTATGTGTCTCGTATTAAACTTCTACCGGTGTAAGCCACGAGCACGCGCAAGCCGCGAGCACGCGCAGCTCTTTCGCAACAGCGTGTAGCGGGGGTGCATGTCGGATGTCGCGCACAGGGGTCCAAGGAGCGCTCAGGGAGTTAGTGTGTTTGCTCAGACACATAAAACATTAGGGGGAACATTGGTCAGAGGTAAGCCAGTGTTACCGCATGACACTTTTAGAAGGAAACCCATACAGATTAATATCAAAAAACCGCACTGTCCCTTTAAAGCGATCTATCTCCACAGAGACAAACAAGTGACAAAACAGCTGAAGTTAAAGGTCAGATGTGGCGAGGCAACACTGCTCACAGTAAGAATAACATTTTAAGGTATTTCTTTTGTAATTGAATAAATGCAAGAGAGATGTGTTTAATGGCATATTGTGGAACATCCTATGCAAATGAAAAGACATATCACTCTAGCCACTTTAAAAACTGCTGCTAAGGACTACTGTTGCACTGTTGCACATTTACTACTGGAATTACTACTGTTGCACATTTATTTTTTATCTTTGCACATTCTATTGTACATTACTGCACATTTTGCTGCTGCATCTTCCATTGCACATTTTGGACATCTGTAAATAGGTATTTATTTATTCTTTGCACTGCTTTTAGATTTTAGATTTTGTCTATATATTGTGTTTTGTACACTGTCTTTTTGCACTGCTGGGCCAGAGAGAAATGAAATTTTAATTCACTCTATCTCAAACACATATGGCAGAATTGACAATAAAGCTGACTGAACTTTGAAAGCAACAACATCTCTAAAACTTACAAAATCCATTGCTACATTATACCTGTCCAGTTAAGTACAGGACATGAAATTACAGAACTTTCTTCACTTGTTATGGTTTTACCAATTCATCAAATGGCCAAAAGATGACCCTTTCTATATTGGCATGGTTAATCAGATTGACAGAGAGGGATTAGAGAGGCTCCTGTATGTTGGGTTTAGATTAAGGCTTTGGCTGCAGTTGAGCCCCAGATTAACTCTGTCTACTGATTAAAAGAGTTGATTATTGACAAGAAACATCAAACACAGTGAGTCCTCTGAGCCACAGTTAAAGACACATAGAATAATAATGAAGAAAAAAATATGCATGCAGGGTCTCACTACAGAAGAAGTCAAGACTGTGCAAAAATACAAAAATTGTGCTAAAATATTTTATAATGTCTTAAAAATGCATTGCGTAACTTTTCTGGTGGTGGGTCCGTCAAAAGGAATAACATCTCCAGGGAGACGCTATTGCTTTGGCTGGAATGGAATGAATTTTCATGGAGAACAAACCAGACCAAGTTACAGGTCAGCTCTGTGACGAGGCCACCCCGCTCACAGTCAGAATGCCTGCAAATCTGTATCAAAATCAATACTTTTGAAGCCTTATAAGAACCTCAAAATCTATGTGAAATACTTTTACTTTTTACTCTTTAAGTTTTACTCTTTAAACTCTCTAAGTTTATACTTCCACCTGCTCCATTTTGAGCAAAAGGAACTGCAGAGACATGTGACACAAGTTTGTATTTGTGAAATTTTGCTTAAGTGGAACCTGTTGCTCAAATAAACATAAACTCTTTAAGTACATTTTTAAACAGGTACTTTAATACTTTTACTTGAGTAGATTTTGATTTTTTTTTCCTGTGATACTTTTTATTTATTAGTATTAGTATTTTTCTGCCCCGGTAACAAAAATGAGTACGTCTTCCACCACTGGAATTAACATAGAATAACAGAATAACATAGAATTTGACTTTTTAAATACTTGGATCGGAAGTCGTACCATATCAGCCAAGTGGTTGAGTCCCAGAGTGAAGCTGTGTTTCCCCAAAGCCGCTTCCTGGTTGTGCTTCCAAATCCGCACCAAGTTCTTCTCCCATAATGCCCTCCTGAAGCTCACCTCAGTCTGAAAAATAAACATCAGAAAATATATTGTATTATGCCGCCATTTCAGCTGTATAAATCTACACATATTTCTTCTTGTACCTTGTTCTCATAGACTTTCTCATGTTTGATCCTCCACTCTTTCCAGGCTTGGTTTAAGGTAAATGAAGAAGGGCAGCAGACAGGGAAGGTCACAAACAGCAAGAAATAGAAAACAATCATCCTGTATAGATAAAATAAAAATACATTTAGCTGCATTTATAGGTACATTGTGTAATTTTTCTGGTGCAGGGTCCGTCAAATGCTTTTACCCATGGAAATGCTACTGCGTCTGGAATGTTTCACAGTATGGTATTAAACCTTTCTATCTTCATGCAGACCAAACCAGACCAAGTTACAGGTCAGATCTGTGGAAAGGCAACCCCATTCACAATCAGAATGCCTGTTTTTCTAGGTATTTTTGAGCAGTAAAACCACTTGTAATTGAATAAATGTAAGGTAGAGCTGTTTAGATGTGTAAAGAATCCCTCAGTCGTCCAGGTGGTACTGAATGGCTACGTTAACAAGATCCCACATAGAAACTGAAAACACATAGGTGTGATAGTTTCATAGTAATTTCATTGTAGTTAGCTCCTCCCTGCAGCTAGTTATAAGCAGTGTCCACCAGCACTCTAGCCAAAACTGAAGAAGAAGCTTGGATGAGCTGCGAAACGTTTTCGACCAAATAAACTTTGTCCAGTTGACAAATTGAACTTCTCCTTTTGCCGTAGAGCTGTTTACTGTCATACTGTGGAACATTCCAGAGAAATGATATGTCCATAGAAACAAGCAGGTGACAGACCTCCAACCAAAAACTTAAACAATGCACCTTTAAGAAGTTTCACCATATCTATTTTATAATTCAGGTCAAACTGTTCATGTATCTACAGCTGTGGGCACAACAGGACTTCATTTCGTAAAACTGATCACACATTTTTGACCTACTCTCAAATATAGGTCAGACTATCAAACAAACTTGAAACAGTACTAACTATTCACTATTCACTATTCACTTCTACACCAAATTATTATAAAATACCCCAAACAATAACTTTCAATGTATTTAAGTTATCTGAAACAATACACATTTAAAGTTGCACTATGTAACTTTTTACACCTGCTTGTTTCTATGGATATGTCATCGCTCTGCCTGGAATGTTCCACAGTATGACATTAAACAGCTCTGCCTTACATAAATTAAATTACATGTCGTTTTACAGCTCATAAATACCTAGAAAAACATTCCAACTCTTCCCAAATCTGACCTGACCTGTAACTTCTCTAACTTTGTCCATGAAGATATGAATGTTTAATGTGAAACATTTTAGACAAAAGCAATAACATCTCCACGAAGAAAAGCATTTGACAGTCCCTCCACCAGAAATGTTACACCGTGCATCTTTAAGTTTTGTGCAATCACTTCACCCTAATAATATGTATTTAAATAGCCACAGCCTTGATGAAAACTACAAAACTTCTTAACTCTTACAAACTCCTTCTTACCTGTCTCATGTCCCGCAGCAGAGTGTCCGTGGGCTCCTGTTGCAAAAGTCCTTCACTGCAAAAAGAGGAAGTCATGTTTTTGAGTGTTGAGATGCTGCGTTCAGCTTTGTCACAAGAAACTAATTTGCAGTCCGTCCTCTATAGCCTGAAATAGTCTTGTAGCAGTCCCACTTAGACAGAAATGACATGAACACACTAGGTACTACTTTCAATATCATACCTTAAAATATAGTTTCATTTTATTCTCTGTAAGTGCTCAATAATGTGGGTGGAAAGTGTAACCTGTGGTATTTCTGATGCCATTTCCAGGTATGTCTTCAAAAGGGTTTCCTGTTGTGTTGAAAATATGTCACGACTTTCTGTAGCAACAGCATTACAAACGTGTAAACCATTCACTAAAGACTGTCTGTTTGTCTGTAGAAAGTTACAATAGACAAGAGTTAAGAAAATTAGAGACAAGGAGCACAAATTAATTGATTAGCTTCTTAGCAAGTCAGCGGGTTCTTCTGATTCTAAGCATTTCATTGCTTTTGACCTTGTGTTGATCCTGCATATGACAAATAAACAATCTTGAATCTTGAATCTTGAGTAGCTTTTGTGACTGCCTGTCTCACACACTGAGCAGTTTTGAAACTTTTTAACGTCATATCATGGGATTTTAGTCAACAAGAAATGCAGCGTGTGCAGTTCAAAGGACACAAGTAAGGGACGTTTGGATTGTGAGAAATGAGCTGTTTGTTTGTCGTACAAGAGATAAGGAGCCAGTTGTGGTCACCTGTCGCCCCTGGACGCTGCTGTGATGCTGCAGGACGAAGAGGAGGGACACTTTTGGCTCTTCCTCTCCTCAAACTGCGCTGACACAGATCTGCTGACCCTCCCTGACCAGTCCTCCTGTTAAACTGCCGTGAGACACAAAGGCCACTGAGACGCGCAGTGGAAATGTTACAGCAACAGCAACAGTTTACTGCAGCAAAACTTGAATTTCCCTCAAGATGAATAAAATCTCTCTCTCTCTCTTTCTGATTAACTAAATTAAACAGGGGGCACACTTGAGTTCTTCTAATGGTGCAAATTGATTACATGCAAAACAATATTTTTTGGTGATGCAATTAATTATAATTAAAGCTAATTAATCATTTAAATGTACTAGCCTGATAAAAGTACATTGTTTTGATCAGCATGTGAATGAAATGACAAAGGCCTACAGGGTGAGTTCATGAGTTTGTTCATGTTCACAAAAACGTACAACCTTCTAACAGGCTTATCGGATCATAACATAACACTGATTGCACGAAAACTCTCAAAAGCAAAATATAAGGACCAAAAAACTACAACAAAAAATCAAAGCTTTTTGCCATATATTCCTAAAAATAATCAACAATTATTAGAAAACGAACTAAAGAATATGCCATGGAGTAATATAGTAAACTGGGTAAACACTGATCAGGCGTGTGATGACCTTATAGTGACAATAAAACAAACAATCTCTAAATATACTATAACACAACCATGCAGACAAAATGCAAAGATAAAGGTGCCGTGGGTCAATGGGACAATCTGGACCCTAATGAAAAAAAGGGACTCAGCCCTAAAAAGAGCCATCAAAACAGGCCTAAGCATTGACCGTAATATTTTCAAAAGCTTAAGAAATAAGGTGACAACACAGCTCCGGAAGGCTAAAGCCGACTTTTACCTGAATATAATTAAAGCTGCAAAAGGGAACACTAGACAGCTTTGGAAAAGTATAAATACAATTACTGGAAGAGGACAAACAAAGCAGGAAACCATAACCTTAAACATAAATGGCACTTCTGCTGCTGGAAGTCTCGAAATTAGTAACTGTTTTAATGACCATTTCATCCAGTCAGTACAAACGCTTCATAAAAAATTTCAACAAGCACAGCCCAGTCAAGTTCTGACAAACGCTCAAAATGAGCTCACTCTAGAGAGTACAAATGAACCAAATGTAAATAAAATACTCTCTACCTTATCAAGCTCAAGATCCAAGGACATACACGGACTAGATACGCTCTTTTTAAAAACACACAAAGATACTTTAACTGCCCCAATAACAAGACTCATAAACCAGTCAATAGCTGAAAACACTTTCCCTCGGACACTGAAAACAGCCATTGTTACCCCGATTCATAAAGCAGGAGATGCACAAGACGTCAACAACTATAGGCCAATCAGTATTCTACCCGTCATAACAAAGACCCTGGAAAAAGTTGTGGTCGAGCAACTCACCAATCATTTAGAAGCTGAAGAACTGCTACATCCTATGCAGTTTGGCTTTCGTGCAAACCATTCAACTGAAACTGCCTGTTGCCTGCTCATTGAAACCATAAAATCAAATCTTGACAATGGAGGAGCTGTAGGAGCAATATTTTTAGATCTTCGAAAGGCATTTGACACAGTTAGCCACCCAATACTACTGTCAAAACTAAGAAAATATAAGCTGTCTGTAAATATTCTGGCCTGGATCAAATCTTACCTATCAGATCGTTTTCAGTGTGTCCGAGTTAATAACACCACGTCTGACACTCTCCCTTCAAACATTGGTCTGCCTCAAGGCTCAAACATTGGCCCACTTCTTTTCTCCTTATATATCAATGACCTGCCATCTGTGTGTGAGGATGTAAACATCCAGATGTACGCTGATGATACGGTGGTTTATACATGGGGGAAGGATGTTGAACAGGTAGCCTCTAAACTTACAGCAGCTATGGAGAAAGTTGCAAAGTGGCTAAATGAATCCTGTCTCACCCTGAATGTAAAAAAAATCTGCAGCTATGTATTTTGTGAGTAAACATAAAAAATGTATTTTACCAAATGTCACTGTCAATGGGGAAGCGATCAATAATGTCACTGAATACCGATACTTGGGTGTCATTTTAGATTCTGGTCTCACTTTTAAAAAACATGTAAAGCAAATGTGCCAAAGTCTTAAGTACAACATCAAAACTTTTAAAAGCATTAGAAATTCACTAACACTGGAGGCATCTCAAACTTTTTATAATGCTATGATTATGTCCCGTTTTTATTATTGTATAACCTGCTGGTCTCAAGCAGGAAAAACTATTCTGGGACCTCTAGAGTCGCTGCACAAACAAGCTTTAAAAACCTTGGACCGGAAACCACGATCACATCACCACTGCCATGTGTTACAGAAATACAGACTGCTCAGCTTCAGTAATATACAACGATTTGCTGCAATCCGATTGGTACACAGAATTTTAAATAACACTGCACCTGCACCACTTAAGCACTTTGTTCAGTACACGTCAGAGGTGACATCTAGAGTCACACGAGCTTCTTCTAGGGGCCACTGTGTTCTACCAAAATGTAAAACCTCATTTGCACAAACAGCTTTTTCATATAATTCAATAAAGGAGTGGAACAATCTCCCAACGGAACTGAAACAACAAACAAACTATGCAATATTCACCACAGAACTTAAAAAATGGCTATGGAATAGTCAGACCTGCCAGCACTGAACTATTTAAGTCCAATACAGCACCTTCTTATTCTTGCTTAAGACAAATGTTCCTGTAAATAATGTGAATGAGATGTGCTTATGTCTGTGTGTGAATGAGATGTGCTTATGTCTGTGTGTGAATGAGATGTGCTTATGTCTGTGTGTGAACGAGTTTTTGGGAGAGAGTGAGTTTATGAACTTTTGTTTTTACTGAGATTGTTTGAGTGTTATTGTATTGTATTTTATTGGTATTTTATTGTTCTATTGTATTGTATTTTTATTCATTGCATTGTATTTTTAATCATGTAAATCAGGGACTGCAGATGGAAATTAGCTATTTAGCTATAATCTGGTGCAGAACATCTCTGTTTTTATGAACTTAATGTCTCTGTACATTGTCCCTTCAAATAAAGGCTAAACTAAAAAAAAAAAACTAAAACTAAACATGTGTGAATGAAACAAAACACAACTCCAGCTATGTTTTAATGTGGAAACCCTTTAAATATGAAGATAATCTCGTTTTTAGATGTAGGCCATAACTTACTGGTCTGCATTTTACATGAAACATATTTAGACATAGACTTAGACAAACGTTATTGATCCACAAGGGAAATTATTTGGACACAGTAGCTCACACATCATAATATATTATAATAACAAAGACAAATAATACATTCTAATTAAGTAGCACAACTGGAAAGAGACTGGTGTCAAATAAGGCATAATTATATAAATATACAGCTCTGGAAAAAATAAGAGACCACTACATTTTTTTCTGAAATCAGCATCTCTACATGTATTACAGCCATTCCATTCCAGCATCTGTTGAGTTCCAACACAAACACAAAGCTGAGCTACTTCAGTTCTTGCACCAGGAGTGGAATAAAGTCACCCAAGAACAATGTGAAAGACTTGTGGAGAGCATGCCAAGACGCATGAAAGCTGTGATTAAAAATAAGGCTTATTGCACCAAATATTGATTTCTGAACTCTTCTTAAGTGTAAACATTAGCATTATATCATTTTAAAATGAATGATCGATCTTGTTTCTTTGCATTGTTCGAGGTCTGAAAACATGTATCTTTTTTTGACCATTTGTCATTTTCTGCAAATAAATGCTCTAAACGATAATATTTTTATTTGGAATTTGGGGGAAATGTTGTCAGTAGTTTATAGACTCAAACAAAAATGTTCCTTTTGCCCAAACACATACCTATAAGTAGTAAAATCAGAAAAACTGATAATTTTGCAGTGGTCTCTTATTTTTTTCCATAGCTGTATATGTACAAGTAAAAATAAAATATAGAAATATAAAGTGCAAAAATGATGACAGGACATAGGATTATCTGTTACGTAAGCACTATAGCAGAGTCTTGTAGTGAGTATTTTGGGAGCACAGTAGATGTCTGTGAGTGTGAGTGCCTCTGACGACATCGCGCTAATGAACACAGCGGACGTGTTATGCAAATCCTTTGGCAGGCCCTGGTTTTGGCTGTTTTGTGGATGCCCTTTTCTCTTCCTGAGCACGGGTTTGGCCTGAGATCTGCTGATGGAGGCAGGTTCAGAGGAGCAGATGGTGAGATCCTGAATCAGCGTGCCCTTTCTCGTGTGGGGTGCACTTCTTACGATGTCATCACGTTTTTCTGACACATGTGGTCATTAAAGGTTCACTGTGTAACTTTTCTGTTGGTGGTTTTCAGATTCTAGAAAGTGATAACATACTCTCAGATATGGGGCAAGACAGATTTTCCTATTGATCACATTGTACTTTTCCATAAAATATTCAAAAGGTAAATGCACAAATGTTGAAGCTGATCTTTTCTGTTATTGATCAGATCCACTGTACTCACTCACTGTATTACAAGAGAAATCTGCATTTTAACAATATTTATTTTAGCTACCCCCATCTGTATTGAAGGTGCACTGTGTAACTTTTGGTTGGGGGTCTGCTATGTTGTTGCTCTGTCTGGAACAGACCAACCTTACATTTACTGTATTCAATTACAGGTGGTTTTATTACGTAAAAACACCAAGAAAAACAGACATTCTGACTGTGAGCGGGGTTGCCTTTCCTGTAACTTGGTCTGGTTTGGTCTCCATTAAGATTTATAAAGGTTTAATACATTCCAGACAAAGCAATAACATATCCATGGAGAAAAGTATCCATCCTCTGCTTAGCTCAAGGAAATGTTATTGCTCTGTTATTGAGGAGGTAGCAACATTATAACATGGCTTAAAGCTCACAAAAGCCAATATTGCATAATATAGGACCTTTAAAATCAGGATGACAATTTTGTGAATAGGACAACAGCACCATATCCAGTACAGTCCATCATTAAAGTGAAAATGCAGTATTACAGTAGGAGAGGGGTAGTGCATTTCTCTGCTATTCAAATAAAGTTACAGCAAAAAGATACGTAAATACTCGTAAATAACAAGAGAATGGAAAAATTAGCCCCACTGTCATGCAACTAACACTTTGAAACAATATCTTTTCAGTGATAAAAGTGTACTTGCAAATACTAACATCAATGAATATGACATTACCGAAACAGATATCGAGTCAAATTTAATCAAAGTCCAACACTCAACCCTCAATAGCCGATTTCTTTATCCCTAAGTGTGGTTTTAAATCATTCCCATCTGGTGTTTGCTCCTAAATCTCTATATTTGGCTGACCTGTGGCTACATCCTGTCGCCCAGAGCAGTGTTTTGGAAAAGATCCATGAGACAGTGCTTTATAATCCTCCAGCGAGCAGAGAGCCTCCATCCACAGACAAGAGGGGACCAGAGGAGCCTCCATCCACAGAGAAGAGCAAAGGAGACTCCTGTATATGCCCAATAGTTTTAGATCTTAAACTGGATTATTAAATCTTACAAGAAAGACTTTTTTTTCCCATAGGTGAGTTTTTCATTTCCAAAAGCTGATTTTATGTTACTGTCCCATATTTTCTTCAATAACTGGAGCTGTCGTAGGGGCAGCAATAAATTTAATTCAGTTTTTCTTTTCTAGATTTTGTGGTTCAGTTGGAGTGCTCGTGGGGGAATCCTAAACAAGTCTATCGTTTTACTTTTGGGATGAGCTCTCATCACCATCACTCACTGCGACTGTGCCCTCCTGTCTCCAAGCAACTGATGAACAACTCAAGTACCTCTCGAGGACCACGATTAAAACAGTAAACACGCAATCAGAGAAATAGGTTATAGTTTGTAATATAATTTGTAATTTTGCATTTGTGCTACAGTCTAAACCATATTCTGCAGAACTGTAGCATTTATATTTATGTTTAAATGATTTTGATTTTGAAAACTGGTTCATGCCAGTTCTCTCTCTCAGTCTGCCCCAGGGCAGCTGTGGCTACAGTAGCTCACCACCTCAACTCAAGTGTGGAGTGAATGAAAAATTCAATATTAACCACTCTGAGTTTCCTGAAAGGCACTATTTTAATATTTATATAATGTTATTTATATGTATTATATTAATAACATGGCATAGTGTTATTAATATCATGTATTAATAACGTTATATTGTATATGTATTTATATGAACATAGTAATATTATTGGATTTAAGACATCAAATGTATTATGCTTAAATCCATGAATTAGGAGGAATATGATTATTTACTGAAAAACAAAACTAAGATTCAGGGTCTCTGGAGGTATAAAACTACTTTATATTTGAGACCATTTGTCATAGATATTTTTAAAGAAAATATCCACGTGAAACTTTTAAATAATCTATGATCTTAGTCCAGATTAATCTGTACAGTAAATATATTATGTGTGCAACAACACATATTTGTTGGATTCTTGTAATTCTGAGACTCCTGTGATCACAGAATAGAAAATGTCAAGTGTAAATGTGAATAGTGACATCATTTCTTCACCACACGCTCAGTGCTACACACGACTGAAGGTGGCATAACGCGCATAAGCATTTCCTTTCATATCGCTGTGTGTGACTGTGTAACTGTGCACTGACTATGACACATTCTCATGAACTGGTGATGTTGTAGTCACTTCATTAGAGCCACAGTTGGTCTGTTTCCGCTCAGTTGGCTCGGTACAATGATCGAGGCCTCTGTGTGTGTTTTTTCAAAAAAGAACGGACTTATTTTACGGATTTTTATCACATGAAAAACTCATTGTGACACACAGAAGCACAAGTAAACAAGATGCTTAACTAATAGCTTTCTTTTGACTGCCCTCTACTGGTCATTATAATGTATAGAATAGACTCAAATGAAAGATGATGTTGTATGCTCTAAATTAATTTCTGAAATCATTATCATCTTTTTGTGTTGTTTTTTCTGGCACCACATTTCTGTCTTTTGTCGCGTTGAGAATACTATAGGCTCTAATATTAGATCATATTAATTGCACCATCTGACTGAAAAGTGTTTTTTAATTTTGTATTGTTGGATTTTTATGGTTATGAATTGTTGGTGAATTTAGAATTGCACAAATTCCCTTTTCTTAATAGCAGTAATATGCAGTTATATTGTTAGTATTTTATATTATGTGGTTACAGTACAGCCATTGTGGACTCCCTGTTGCTTGTGTTTATTAGTCTCACCATGAGGCAGGTCCATTTACTATCAGGGGACTAAACATAGCATTATGATGAGTTTATCTGAGGACAGGGCAAGGACAGAACTAAGCTTCAGCTGAAGCTAAAGGAGCTGATTAAAATCAAGTCATTCCTACAGAGGAGCCGATTTACTTAACACTGGTTTTGAAAGAGCTTTTAGGGTTGGTACAAATCCAATCAGTTCACACTGACTTAAAGATTTTGAGTGGCTAAATATTTCCAAGCTGGGACCAAAAGACAAATAATGAAGACAGCATGTAAACTTAATCAAGCCTTATGTTGAATCTGCGTAAAAATCTATTATTTCCAAGTCATCCAATGGGTTGCAATTTATAAAATCAGATTTTGAATTTTAGTGGTGATTTTGCCAAATATATTTATGGGTTTTGGGATGATAACATAATTGGTACTCTTGCTACAAAAACAAACAATTCAAAAGAAAACATCAAACCTTAAAATGACTCCCAATACAGGAAACAGAAACCCGTAAATAAGATGTAGTTATTTTGTCCTGTTTTTCTTCCATACAGGATTTAAGAAACAACACCCCTTAACTGTGTGCGCCTGGTGATGAAAAACTACTTCTGCTCAATAGGGTGAGTATAACCACTAGCTTTCCATTTATTTCTATTAAACTGTATAGCAGGTGCATTTCTGTTACAAACTATGACCCTAATATTACCCCACACATTGGCTAGTGTGTTGATGTTTACCATATTGTTTGAAAGCCTCTCTCTCTCTTCTCCTTTCCTCAGCTGCCCTTCGCTGACAGATGCAGGCAGGCCCCCAGATGTTTTTGAAGATTATAATGAACAAGCAACTGGTCTGGGCTGCTCTATACCTGTTTGTGGCCGGTGTAGCTTTTTCATCTGAACTCGAGTGTCCACAGAAATGTATCTGTAATGAATCTGAACAAATGGTGAACTGTTCTTCCATTCAGCTAACCACAATCCCAAACAACCTACCTTTGAATTCCAAATCAGTCAATTTAACCCACAACAAAATAAGATCCCTGGGTAGTCAACAGTTTCAAGGCTTAACACATCTGCAGGAGTTGGATCTAAGCGACAATATCCTAGTGATAATTGAAGTACAGGCTTTTGTTGGGTTGCAAGCTCTGGTGACTCTAAAACTCACTCGCAATCACTTGAAAATTATTCCCGTGGAGGCATTTAGCGGCTTACCCAAACTGCAGTTACTAGATATTAGCGACAATGAGATCCTTGTGTTGTTGGCTTTTACTTTCCATGATTTGCCTTCCCTGCGCTATCTTAAAGCATCACAAAATGACTTGGTTTTTATCTCCCATAATGCATTCACAGGTCTAACAAGTCTACAAGAGCTGTATCTAGATGGAAGTAATCTTACTGAAGTGCCATCTAGAGCGATAAATCAACTAGATGAGCTAAAAAGTCTGCATTTGCACCATTTTGGCCTAGTTACATTGCCAAATTTCTCTTTCTACCCACTTGGGCATCTTAAGGAACTTGTTATTTCCCAGTGGGTAATACTTGAGACACTTTCAGTCAATAGTCTCTTTGGTCTGAACCTTACATCTTTAACTATCACACACTGCAACCTTAGTACTGTCCCTTACGTCCCTTTGCATCATCTTGTTTATCTGGTACACTTGGACCTGTCATACAACCCTATTACATATATTTACAAAAATGTTCTTTCAGACCTGCTTCGTCTACAAGAGTTTCACTTAGTGGGTGGATCCTTGCTTCACATTGAACTTGATGGTTTTAAAGGTCTTGTATATTTCAGGGTGCTAAATATATCAAGAAACTATCTCACAACACTTGAATATGGTATTTTTCAGTCAGTTAATACTTTAAAAGTGCTTGGACTTGACAACAACCCCCTTGTATGTGATTGCCGTTTGCTGTGGGTGGTAAAAAGACAATCCTACCTGAATTTTGGTGGAAATTTACCAGTTTGTGCCAAATCTAATCAGGAGCAAGGGTTGAGTTTTCTTGAACTTTCACAAGATGAGATCTCCAGACTGCTGACATGTCGCCGACCTAGAATAAGAAAACGCAAAAAACAGGAGGTCACTGTGGAGCAGGGGAACACAGTGATGCTTTATTGCAATGCAGAAGGTGACCCAGGGCCATCTGTCACATGGCTCGACCCCAGGCTCAGACCCTTATCGCCCATTGGAAGACTGCGAGCTCTGCCTAATGGATCACTGGAGGTCCGCTATGCCCAGCCACAAGACAGCGGCACTTATGTCTGTGTAGCATCAAACGCAGCAGGAAATGACAGTCTCCGCATCAGCCTCAGTGTCAGGGGCTTTCCATCATCAGCCCCTAAAAAGCTATTCCGCCTCACGTCTTGGTTCGCCACGCCATCTGCCACTCCAGATGCCAGCGCCACCCAGGAGTTCCCATTTGATGTCAAAACGTTACTGATAGCAACGACCATAGGGTTTCTGTCATTTTCCAGCTCTGTCTGCTTGTGTTTCATCTTTATGTTTTTCTGGAGCAAAAGTAAAGGGAAGATAAAACACACTGCCACCGTTGCATATGTGCCTCGAAGCACTTTATCCAGCAATAGTAACAACGGGAACTGTGCCGAGACGACAAGCAGGTTTACAATGAAACTGTTATAACTTTAAATGTGTGAAGAAAGAAACCTCAAGTGCCTTGAGTGCATGCCTAATATGTATGTAGATTTAGCTGAATAGATCATCTGAGAGTCTGTGAAAAGATAAATAAGAGGCAATTATAGCACATAGATCAAGGACTGTCTTTGCATGAAATTATTCCATACTGTTATAATGGTTTGCAGGAATTTCCATTCAAATTTGATTTAAATGCTATGGAAAATCTGTCCTCACGTAGACTATAGTAGCCTCATAATGCACAGGTTTGGCATAATACCAAGAAAGCATTTCATGAAATAGTATAAATAGAATTTGATTGGTGATATGGTTTTAACATGTCATATTATTTTTTATGTTTAGTTAAAAATTACTTGCTCACATGTTTTCTGATTCATTATTAATAAGTGTATTTAAGGGTGCCCTGATTATGGCTTTAAAATGCACAAGAGGCCACTGCCACATGACTTCTTGCGCACATTCTTAAGTTGGTGAGCAGCATATGAATTAAAATACTCATCTGCAACACCTAACCTACATTGTCCTAATAAGTCAACCTGGTCTTTTTTATTGACCTAATTTAGTCTCAGGCAATATGGCAAAGCTATGTCAAAGTGTGAATAATACTCATGATGATTTTAAATATTAGAATGAATACTAAGGGTATTTATAAGTTGACATACTATATTTTTTCCAATTAATATGACATTAACGACCAGTTATCTCTCCATTATAAAATTATAATACAGTAGACCAGAATTGCTAATATTTTGAAAAGACGGCAGCAACGGAAGTTCGAACAATGCGCCGGAAGTAGTTTGGATAGCGCAGAAGCTAAAGCTAGCATATGCTGCTTTTTTTCGAGTAACAATTAAATTAAAACAGTTTACGAATCTTTAAATCTATAAAACCCATAGATAAATATAGATATGGGCAGAAATTATGAATAAACAGTAAGCTGGACAAGTATATTGAGCTAGTGGCGTTAATAGCTCAGTCCTACAGAGAAAGCCTATAGAATATTTCGCTTTTGTTTTGTGTTGATAAAAATACAAACATGACTCTGGCCGTCGGCCGTGAGCCCCGAAAGACTGCGGGAAACCGAATGTCCAAACTGCTGGATGCTGAAGAAGAGGATGAATTCTACAAGACAACTTACGGAGGATTCAACGATGTGAGTAACTTGTTTGCGATGTGAACAGGAGCGAGCGCGGTTTAAGTGGTTTGATATTAGATATTGGATATTCAACACATTTAACTTGTAATATATATTACAGACTCTTTTCAGATAACTTGCGATGTCTTCATAATCATCCAGGGTGTATATCACAAGACAGTATTTATTTTAAAAAAAATCATACTATGAGTTGATTTAATGCATTTTTTTGCATTCACAGTTCATTCATTCACTGTGAATGAATCTGGAGTAATAAAAGTCTAATAAAAGTCCACTTTAAACGACTTTACTAAAAAACTTAAATGACTTAACAGTTGTACATCATTTTTATAGCTTCGAAATTGAAAGGCAAATGCCACACCTTAATCTAAAAGTTGCCAAATGTCAAATCTTCATTGTATTATTTATTTATAAAGCTATGTCTTTAGTGTACAATACCTTGATTTATTGCATAGAGGTTGTAATAGACAGCCCTTGTAACTGGATAATTATTTGCAGAGTAACTTGGGTTCAGATTGTGCGTTGTAAAACTAAACTCCCTGGTTTACTGCCTGAAGGAATCTGGAGACGATGAGTATCATGGAGATCATTCAGACACAGAAGATGAAGTGGACAGTGACTTTGATATTGATGAAGGTGATGAGCCTGACAGCGACCAGGAGGAGGACGCACCAAAAAGGAAGAGCCGTGTAGTGACTAAGGCCTATAAAGTAAGGTCAAAATATCCTGTCATACATCACCATTATCGCTTCATGTAGTTTTAACTTGTTTTTTGCTTTGACCAAAGGAACCAATAAAAGTGGCTAAACCTAAACCCAAAAAACCTGTAGAGGAGCAGAAGAAGACTGAGAGAACTAGAGTTGAACATAAAAGGAGAGTTACACAAGAGTTTCAAGATTATGGTGAAAGTAAGACCAAAATAAGTAAGATAACCACACACACTAAATTGTGTTAAAATTTTCAATATCAGCCTCTAACCATTTGCTTTTCTTTTCAAGCTCGTAAGTCCGTACGACAGTCCACAAGTGAGCATACCCGCAAAACAAATCTGCGTCTCCAGGAACGGCAGTATGCACCGCGTCGAAGAAGAGGAGCTCATCGGGACAAGCCCCTCACTCAGGAGGAGCTGCTGGCAGAGGCCAAGATCACTGCAGAGCTCAACATCCGATCATTAGGTATGAGTTTGTACTGATATGAAATACAACATAAATTACAATATAACATGCAGACAGTACTATCTTAGCGTAATTGTCTCTACATGAAATGAGTCAGTTAAATGTTTACCCTAGAGCAGTGCTTCTCAAATAGTGGGACGGGCCCCCCTGGGGGGGGCACAGTGTGATGCCAGGGGGGGCGCATGTGACTCTGGGAAACATGCTTTTTTGCCGTACTGTACTAGAACTAAGTGTAATTGCACATCAACAACAGTAGTTGGCAGTGGCACTCTCATTGTCACTCTGGGGCAGGAGTCGGCAACCTTAAATACGCGATATACAGAACAGACTCACCATCAGCAGAACATCCTCTGTCACAGAAAAACACGTATATTCCACTGAGTTGTGTCCTTTATTCCGACAGAAGCTGACGCATCAGCGGCACAGGGAGAGAGAGCGTTTTTTTTTTTTCAGCACTTTTAGTTTATGCAGGTGGTTTTAAGTTTCGTTTCTGTAAAATGTAAACAAATGTGCGCAAAGCTGCATTAAAAACACATAATATTTGAGTCCTCAGTGCAAAAAGACAGTGCAGTCTTTGTTGGAAGTTTCTTTCTTTTTTTGTTTTTAATGTTAATAAAAGGACACAATGTTATGCAGAGGTGTACTAATAACCAATTTTCTAAACAAATACTATTTACAGTCGAGCGCAGGGAGGGGGGCGTTAAATTTTTTCTTCTTCCTGGGGGGGGGGGTGGTATCACAGAAAATAATTGAGAAGCACTGCTCTAGAGTATTATTTTGTACAATAGGGAATTTCATACATAATTGTGACCGACTGCGGCAAAACCAGTCACAAGTCATCCCAGAGACGTTCTGAGTTATTCAGATTCTGAAAGTGTAGATTCTAAGCTTTCCAACTATGCCTTGCACAGGGAAATCTGATAACATTTGAAGAATTTGTGGCCATTTGAAAGCATGCACATCTGAAAACATAAAACTGAAAAAAGTCCTCTTGAAGATTGTTTCACTGTAGGGCTGGGGGGCAATGGTGCTCATTTGGATGACATTAAGCTAAGCCCTGCCCCCATCACTGACTATCACTGTGGTGTGGTGTCAGCATTCAGGGCAGATCAGAATTAGAAGATACTTTGTTAAAATGGAAATGCTTTTTTAACAAAAAGCCCATATAATCATTCAGTAATTCAGTAATACACAGGATAATATGTTAAGTCAAAGTCATAAAGGCATAATAAGAAATACACATAATGAGTCACCTGACTCTGGATGTATTCTGTTCCTCACCCTTATGAAAAAACCTGTAGTGTATAACAGGAAAACTGCAGTTTTTTCATGTCCAAAATACTGCATTATACAATACAATGCAGTAAAATCAAGTATTTTTTGTAGTCTATTGGAATAATGCTTGTATTTGCAATTATTATTTAATCACTAGCACTTCGCACACTAGTCTAGCGATTCACGAAATTCAAGCATTATTCACATTAATTGAAAGCTGAATTAATATTTAAACATGTCCTAAAGTATGTAGTGTTAAAGTTTAGAGGTACTTTACTCACCCCATAAGAAAGACAAATGTGTTCCTGCAAACATCATTGCCTCTAGTGAAATATGTAGTTCGGGGACCCTTTCTTTTTTTCGGGGGCTTTCTGCTGGATGTGGTCATCTCAGACCTAACTACCGTACGTCTGTTTGTCTCGAGATGTCCAATTAGTCACCACTGTCCTACTACTGTCTTATGGCAGCTAAAGAATCCAATTACATTCTGTACATAAGCTCCAGAGAAAGTTTCTGGCTACATGAACCTGTCCCGAGGAGAGAGTTCTCCTTCCTTCTTGCATAGCCTTTACAGTCCAAAGTTACGGATTTTCTCCATTTCACTGCCCTTATCCTCTTCAAATGTTACTGTAGATATAGCATCTGATATCTTACGATCCAGCTCCTCTGTTGCAAGGCCAACAGATTGGCGTCTGGTTAAACAGCCATGATTGAGCTCATCCGAAAAACATTTTGCTTGGTCCATCCTCATTCAATGATGGAATTACATGCAGCTTAAGTAGCCACGAGTTTGCTTCTAGCACACAGCTGATAGACGGAAAAAGAAAACAAAAGAGAGCTAATCGTCATGTGAATGGCCAGGAGCACCAGGATGGTAATTTATGGTAATTTACACACACCCCGATTCTTTCCAAAAAACTAGCCAATTTCAAAGACAAAATGTATGCTTTTAAAGCAACCAATGCTGTAATCTGAAACATGGAGTGGCTTCTTCATGATCTCAACTAGCACATTTGGCAAAAAAAACGAAAATCACTAATTTTGAAAAAGAAAGAAAAAAAAAAAAGCTTCCAACACAGTTTTCTCCTGTTCGCTCTGAGCGACATGTGACGGTTTTTCCGTGGTCGGTCACAATTGTTTACGTTATCTCATGATCTAGATTAGTCGGTACAGTATCACTAATGTAGCTCTGGCAACATCTTAAGTGACGCAGCTGGAAATATTGATGTTGGAAATATTGATATGATTTGTTGTGCTTTTGGCTTGTAGAAAATTATGAAAGGCTGGAGGCAGATAAAAAGAAACAAGTTCACAAGAAACGCCGCTTTGATGGACCAACAATCCGCTACCACTCCATCCTGATGCCTATAGTCTCTTCCTCCATGTTGAAGGAAGAAAATGTTGATGTTGAAGGGTATGCATAATTACAGTTCTATGCATTTAAACACCTTTGGGTATGACTAAGTGTAATCATTGCTTTTTTCCTTCTAAGATTGGATCAGGATGTCCCTCAGGCTACCACAGCAAACCCAGGCACACCGTCCCAACAGCAACAGCAGCAGCCGACTGGGGGCTTGTGCTCTCGTACGTACATAACATTCAGTGATGATGAGGCGTTTGAAGCAGCCTTTCCCAACAGAAGTCAGTCCGCTCCCCAGCTCCCTATTCAGGAGGTGTGTCCCGTCACCCACAAGACTGCTCTGTACCGGGACCCTGTCACTGATATACCCTATGCCAATGCACGAGCTTTCAGGATCATCCGAGAGGCATACAAGAAATATGTCGCTGCTCACGGGTTTCCAAACACATCAGGAGCCGCTTCAGGACAGGACTCGGCGTCAAAAGGAGCTCGGCCAAAGACAGTGGCTAAACAGACTGCTGTGGCAACATAAAGTCATAGTTATTCATGTTTACCTGTTATATTATTGTTTTGTACTTCTAGTTGTCTATTTGCCCTTTTGTGAGATGAACTTTTAATGACATTGCTGAACAAAAATACACACAGGTTTAATTTGAATACAAATGGCAGTATTCATCAAGACTAAACTGGTTGCCTTTGAAATCTTGGACAGTTTTTATTCAGAATAAATGCCTAAATTACTCACAAATTCTCTTTTTCATTTTTAATTTACTTAAAATTGTATTATTTTTACTTTCAGTGGTAAAATACGCTGATAAAAGATTTTGGCTTCTTTCCTGACTAGTAGTGAAAAAAAAGTCTATCAAAGTGTTTTAAATCTCAACTATCAGTTTTGGTGAAGAGTAAGTTACCATAGCGCTATGCTAATTACAGAACGAATCATAGATGCATTTGAATGCAGGTATGACCTTATATTTGGGATATAAACTAAGATATAAAACTAAAAAGCAAGCGTCATGTACGTTTTGTTACCATGCCTTGAATTAAAAATTAGCCCCAACCTGCTGTAACGGAATGACTAAAGACTGCACCTCTCTGTGGCCTTATAGTGCCCTCTTCAGCATAACAAAAGCATTTCATTAATTTAAACTCAATAGGTGGAAGTCACTTAAATTATTTCTCAGTTATTACTAATCCAAAGTGTTAAATAAGGACAACCCACTGAGCTTTTTCAACTGTCAAATCAAGCTACGAGCCCCCACAATATGGCAGGCAGCTTTGAGACAAGGGGTACATTTTAATATGAATAAAGGACGACTGACAGTCACTGTAAATCAACCTTGAAGACTCTGTTTAATTTTAACCCAAAATGTCCCCCTGTGTTTTGGCCGTGTAGCAGATGGTTTGGGCTGGATTCTGACAGCACCTTTGCAGGAATGCTCCACAAAATCTGGTTTGTCCTCGGTGCCAAATGGATCATGTTGCATTCAAGCAGATTTTCTCCTGCTGTTACCGGGGATGTCATGGGGTATGTCCTAATGATTCTGAGAAAGAACTGATGTTCTAATTAAAAACATTGGTTCATTATTGCACGGGCAGAAAAACATTCTAGCACGCTGGTTAGTTTATTCAATTAGTGACACATTATATTGTAGAAGTTTCATGCTTGGGGTGTGTTTACATGTTATTTCTTTATCGTCTTGAGCTTACAATTATAGTTTACTGCTGCTATGGGTAGGCAACACAAGTGATGAGAAAAGGCTGCCTTTATAATCCATATCAATCCATCCATATCAAGATATAATTTGACAAAGTTTACATGGTGAAGCATTAAGTGTTTAGTTGCTTGATTCATGGTAAAAATATGGACAAATATAATTTACTAGAAAACTAGTAAAAATACTGCAAAAATAAATATATATGTGTGTGTTTGTGTGTGTGTGACACTTAATAAGACAGAACATGGATTATTATTCGCTTTTTGTATATGGGTCAGAGCCATTTTGAGGATAAACTCTCCTCTTTTGTCACAGCCCTTTTCATTTGATCTTTTTATAGACATCCAAATGGATTCTGACTCAGTGACTTCTAATGCTGTGTGATAATACAAGTCCCAGCCATGACATCTTAGAGAAGATGTGATGAAGAAAAATGACAAAAATTTCCTTAATGAGCTAAATGTCTGTTTAGAAGAGACTGTTAGTGAGACGGCTTGAGCAGTTTAGAAGAATGCCATCTGTAGTTCTTGAGGGCATTTTGCAGACACTAGCCTCGTCTCACTGTGTGTGTGTCATCGCTACAGCTGACAGACCGATCAGGCTGCCCATTAATCACTGTCTGATTCAAACATTTACACAGAAAATCAGATCAATGCTTAGGCTAACAAGCAGTAGTGGAGGACGTACTCAGTTTTGTTACTTAAGTAAAAGTACAGATACGTGAGCAAAAAATACAAAAGTAAAAGTGTCACATGAACAAAAAGTAAAAGTATTAAACCACAGTGTAAACATGTACATAAAGAGTAAAAAGTAAAAGTATTTTGCAGATTTTTAGGGCTTATACGGCTTCACATGTACTGATTTTGATACAGATTTCTGCTGAATTTTGTTCAGTTGAAACAAGTGAATTGATACTTTTTCCCCCTATATTTTTGCTTAAACCATGAACATGTTAAAAATAAACCCTCAGCCTTTTCAGCAGGTCAAACAATAATAAAAAATATTTTTTACTTTTCAGTCCAGTTCAAAAATAGAGTGGAGTAGAAATACAAATACCCATGCTCTCAAATATAGTGAAGTAAGAGTTACAAATATCCACTTAAAAGTTTACTTAAATAAAGTACAGAGACCTAAAATCTATACTTAACTACAGTACGTTACTACTTTTACTTTGTTACATTCCACCAATTCTAACAAGAACCAAACAGAACTGCTTTGGTCATAATTAGTTTCATATATATTTTTTGAAAAGCCAGTATGGATTTGTGCATTGATGCTTATATATATATTGCTTAATTTTACCAAAAAAAGAGCAAGAGAATGATAAAAGTAAAACAAAACAAAAACAAAGAAATACAGAAACTCAAATAAAATCCCTCCCCTGTTATCTCTTCTGTCCCCCAGGGTGCCATCGTACTGTGTATTACTCTATTTGCCTTCCAAATGTGAAGTGAATGGTTCCCACATTTGCTCAAAATTGTCCAGATTGTCTTTTTAATATGACCTATCCTTTCCAAGTCGAGTCTCTGTCATTATCAGATTTCCACAAGAGAAGGATCAGTCTCTTTGCACACATCGCGCTGCTTTGGCCAAATTAACATGGAGGAAATGAGAAATTAAATGTGCACTGAAAGAAAAACTTTTTTTTTTTTTTTTAACAATTTTAAGTTAAAGTTGCATTATGTACGCTACATGCTAATATCCATGTAGATGTACTTATCTGTTCAGCCTGGAATGTTTTACACTACGGCATTACACTTATCTATCTCCATGGAGACAAGCATCTGTAATGAAACAAAGGCTGAATAGACTTTTAATGCCATACTGTGGAACATACCAAGCAAACAATGCAATGGCATCTCCCTAAACAAAAAGTATGTGATGTACCCTCCACCAGAAAAGTTACACAGTGCACCTTTAATTTAAAACTGTAAACATTTTTCTTCGTATTTATTTTTTGCCCTTGTAAATTAACTGAAATGAAACAAATCAAATAAAAAAATCAAATCAAAAACTTTATTTATAAAGCACTTTTCATACAAAAAAATGTAACACAAAGTGCTTTACAGTGATCACACACACACACACACACACACGCACGCACGCACGCACGCACGCGCGCGCACGCACGCACGCGCGCACGCACGCACGCACACACGCTAAAATACATGAAACTACACAAAACTACACATAGTAAAATAATAATAATAATAATAATCAAAGAAGAATCAAGAAGAAAAATCAAAGGCCAAGCTAAGTCTTGAGCCCACTCTTAAAAACATGAACGTTCTCTGCAGCCCTGAGGTCCTCCGGCAGGCTGTTCTGATCTGCATGGAGACCAAACCAGACCAAGCTACAGGTCAGATCTGTAGAGACGACCCTGCTCACATCAGAATGTCTGTTTTTTATGTGTTTTTGAGCTATAAAACCTGTAATTGAATAAATGTGAAGTAGAGCTGTTTAATGTCATACTGTGGAACATTCCAGGCAGAGCAGAGTTCTTGAAACAAGAAGGTGAATGACACTCCACCAGAAAAGTTACACAATGACCAATGTATTGTTTACACATATCTTGACATATTTCAGATCCTATTTGCATCAGAAGAAGGCTGTGAACCAGAAGGTGTCTGAAACTATCAAGTTAAGTGTAAACAACACACTGGCCTGTAAAAAACAACCTCTATTTGGAAATAACATTGGAAGAACAAAATTAATCCATTTGAAGCAACTACTTAAAGGTGAATTGTGTAAATTTTGTGGTGGTGGGTCTGTTAAATGCTTTTCTCCATGACAAAGCAAGGACATCTCATCAAAACAAGCAGGTGATGGACCCTCCACTAGGAAAGTAATGCAATGCACCTTTAAGTGGACCAGAGGGACTAAACTACACATGGTTCGGACATTTTACATCCCACCCATCACATATTAAATAATCCACATACAAAATACTAAAACATACATTTTCTGAGTGAATTTACTTGTCCTGAGAAAAGAATGCTTGAAAATAGTTTTTAAAATGCCAAATAAGTCTGGAGTACCCCCCAAAATGCCATTTTCCTCTTGTCCCACCCCTCTAATGACCAAACTGAATCTGAAATCAAACAGTTAAAATTAAATTATTTTATTTTTTTTGTATTATTTGTTTCATTGCCATCTCTTGTAACTGTGGGGACATTTGTTTTAATAGACATAATATTTCAAATAATAATTATTATTCATGGAACATGTGTCCCAAACATGCACGCAACCCTGTTAGCATAACATTTTTAGCCTTGTAAAAGAAGAAGAAAGCAGTAAACCACATGATCCCCTGGACTTGACATCATCAAACAGTTTTCCAAAAGAATGGGTAGAGCAAAGGTTTGTCTTCTCTTCTATTTTTCATATTTTTATAAAATAGTTAGCCTTGATTGAATGTCTCACTCTACCTCATGCAACCCTGTTATGCATATATAAATAAGAAAATTATTATTTTTCCTTTACTTATTTGCAAAAATAAGTTTTTCCTCTTGATTAGCAGTAACGGCTAGCTAAACAGCTAGCTTCTACTCCTGAGATAAAGCTGAAATTAGTGCGGATTTGCAACCCTGTTACCTGCAACCCTGTTATTGTGATTAGAGTAAATAAATAAACAAACCAAATAAATCATGTAATAAAAATTGTACCATTGATCCGTAAGCTATGCTATTCAAGCATTTGATAGTTTACTACCTATTACCAAATCTCACGCATTGAGAGTGTGACATACGCAATTCGACGTGTTCACACGCTCACACACGTGGCATTTCTCATGCTGAATTTTTTTTTTTTTGTGCCCAGAAAATCGGTCTGTGTGGCTCAGTTTATGCAGGCACCGCGCGTTTTCAGCGAAAAAAACTCCCCTCTCCTCCCTGCCCCGCTCCCCGGAAAAAAAATCTCAGTTTCAGCCAATCAGAAAATAGATTGTTCTGTTGTTGGGCAGACTAGTTTCAGCTGCTAAGTGCACACAGCGACTGACGGTGATGATAAAACAAACTGAGAACCATCAGGTAATAACTTCATTTATATAACTCTCATTAGTTGCTTTGTAGTTTAAGTTTGCTCTTTAGACAAATTCAACGCAATTCGATGTGTTCACACGCTCACACGGCATTTCTCACGCAATTCAAGCGCCCCCCGCTCCTCGGAAATTACGCAGTCTCACGCACGACCCCGCTCAAAACTTGAGAGCCCTGCCTATTATTGATGAGTATGTAGCAGAAAATCAGAAAAGTGAAGGTTTATTTTTCAAGAATTTTAAAGACCAAATGTCCTCCAATTCTGGAATGACACGGTTGTCATAGTAGCCAATAGTAATATTGACCTCTATCATTAGTTTGTGTAGCCTACATTTTTAATATTTCAGTAGGAGTAGATTTTATCCTTAAAATTTAATATTTTAATCTCTTTTCACATGGACCGCATCTTTCACATCTGCAAGTTTTACTGTAGTCAGCATCCTTCCAAGCTCTGCCACTACACTACACTACACTGTGAGCCATGTATTTTTGGCACTCTGTCATCTGCATAATAGTGACACTTGTTGGACTAAAACACCACAAAAATCTGCTCTTGTATATTAAGCCTGGGGACAACGTGAAAATACATATTTTGAGTTGCCATGGCGTCAGATCACATTTGTGCTTTTGCTGCAAAATACAGCAGGGAATTTATATTACTGTGTTTTGTTTTGTTTTGTTTTTCTCAGTGTACTCCAATAATGCTCTCTTTATTGAAACTACTGCTGCCCACTCATTAGGGCACTTTAGCTTTAGCGCATAATATTATAAACAGCACATTAATAACAAAAAAATAACAGATTCTGCTTCAAGCTACAGTATGGCGATGAATCCTGCAAAGAAGACAGCCATGCATCTCTAGGGGGCTCTAGGTTTACCATACTCGAAATACAACGTATAAACAGCACTAAACGTCAACTTAGGATAGCTGCCCGTGTCTTTTGTCTTCCACATAAGCGCAGATTTGAACAGTTTTGAGAATAGGAAGCGAGGCAACTGCATTATGGCTGGTTCTCGTGTGGTAGTTGCCATGGAGACGAGTGTAGGTGGTGAGCTGTACTCGGCACTGTACCACTCTGTGCCCCTGCGATCTGCAACAGCCCCGCAACTTCACATTCACTCACTCATTTGGGGATTTAGAGTAAAAAAAAAAAATACTAAAAATGGCTGAAATCTAAATAAGGATCAATATAGCTTCTTTAAGGGGAGATTATAATACTTGGAAGGCTATCAGTTGCAGAGTCTTTGTAATATTTGGGATTGTAAAGAGCGAAACTAAGATCAAATAATAACTTTTACTGTTATTTTCATTTTAAATTCATTATAATAGTGCATTTAGCTGCTTTTTTGCACTGACAAATAGGTATGTAGTGGTATGTAAACAAAAAAACGAGCAACAAAAACAAATAAAAATACCAGCTATTTTAAATTTGGGCCTTATATCTCCAATTTCTTCAGGATCCTTTGATTGTTTCTAATACTGCGATTTATAAATAAGTGTTATACTGTATATAGTCTTGCTAGTTTTTATGTGCATGGGATAGAAGCTTTAATTTTCCATGCTCTATATTTTAGTTTATGTCTATATTCTTGACAGTGCACTTGGAATGAAACTGTGCTGGTTAATTGTACAACTGGCAGCGATTTTGGCTCCTCCTTGACCTCATCTTGCCCAGTTTCTTGCTGACCCTCTCGCTGGTAGCATATTTGCTTTATCAATCTCTTTGCACACTATTCTTTTATCAGTTTCCATGGCGATGTGTGTCTGTGTGAATGAGTGCGGCTGTACGCTGAACGAGGGATCTGTCATTTCCAGTTTTATTTGCGCGAGGAGTACAGTCTGTGTCCCGGCTTAGAGACTTGACTTTTTAAATTCTAGAGCCAATTTTTGTGGATTGGGGAAAATGTCATTACTTCTGAGACTAAGCATAGGAAACCACATTGTAAGAAGGCTACATTTTAAAGCTTTTCTTTCCTACCCATAATGCAGTCATAAAACTATTTCTAGGTCTATATTCAAATATACAATTGATGATTTCACATTGGGATTAATGTCAGTACACTCTGGTTTCCAAAAACTGATGCAGATAGCATGAGAAATTTAAGATTTTACCAAGAATTTTGAATTTTTTTTGACACAGAATATACTGTTTTGCTGTTGTAGTTTTGTTATAGTGGATTCCATGGCACTATTTAACTGTGATCAATTCCTTTACACTGAAAATCAATAAACAGCAAGTGACACCATAGAGATCCACACTTATCCTTCTGTACTTATAAAATAGATACTGTAGAGTTCACTAAACCTTGTCACTAAACTACAGTGCAATAGTTATTAGATAATCTTATGCAAAAAAACAAAATATGTCTTTTTATGGCTTGTTGTATTTATTTATCAGTTCATTTCATTGCTCATACTTTTCAAATATATACTGCACATCTAGTTGCAATTGCTTGTCAGAATTTTTTTTTTCTCCCCAAAATCATGCAACCCTATAACCATTAATACATCTGTTTTGCTCACTTCTGTTTTCATTTTATCTAATCATATTCTAAATTTAGACACTTTTAAAAATGAAAAACAATATGATTGTTTTAGGTCAAGCCTCTAGCCATTTACATCAACAGTCCCCGCATTTCGCATATATTTATTCATTACACCTTCATTAACACTTTTTATGTAACGCCTGTGATAAAAATAGATCCATTAATGCCCAATATGACACTGATCTAACAATTAAGTATATGCATTTACATAACAGGTTTACCAAGCCGATATCATAACAAAACCTGGAACAATGGGTAAAGCCCACACAGTGAATATATGCAGACATTTACGAGCAATATTAATATCCAAATGAGTCACCATCATGATGGAGGGTAGCTTTACGTACACAATCATTATGACAAGTTGAAGGTTCTCTTATATAAGACTCTGGCAACTATAAATAGCCCAAAATCACACTGTGTTCTAATTTATTCTTTTCATTTGGAACTGAAAGACAATAACACCAAAGACTGCAGTAGTGAACAACTTCAAGGAGGTCCTGTATTGTGCTGGAGTGATTTGGAGAACTTTCATAGATGAGCTATTGTATACAGATTGATAATAAATGGATGCTGAGGTCCTGATGGTGGCTGAGAGCTCATTGTGTTGAGTATGCAATTGTTTCATCTAATCCTTTGACATGATTTAGCCTACAGAAAATAACAATGTAGAGCATTATGATCTTTGGAAAGAGATGGTACAACACTTGGGTAAATTAACCTATAGTTAAACATCTATGTGTGCCAGCATATGCCAGGGACATGGTTGTCCCGTGAGAATTTACAGCAAGGCAGTTGTGTCTAAATGTTGGGCTCTTGAGCTGACAGTAACATCTTCATCATGTTTGGACACAGTCCCTATATAGACTATAGCACACAGTTTCTCCTAATTAAAATACACCCTGGATCCGTGTGTTCACTGGAGGACTCACATGAACTTTGTAACCTGCTCATTTGCATGGTGATTACTGCGCGCTGTGGGCGGTATAACTCGCAGCATTTGGGCTGCCCCAAACTCACCAGGACGGATCCAAGACCGAGCCACTCCAGTCGGAGCGGGTGGACTGCCTTTTCCTCTCGCTGTCTGTCTATCTTACGCACAATCTCCGCCCCCAAGGGACGCGCTTCACCGTTTGCACCGTTTGCACGGCACCTTTCTCCTCACGCATCGCTGTCGTTAAATCAGATATTTGAAGGAAAACGACGGACGTTTATCTGGCACAGAATTCCACTGTTCCTTGCATTCAAATGCTGGATTATGGAGACGTCGTTGAACTACGTCCGCTTTCCAAGATTCAATCACCCAAGGTAAAAACCGCTTGATAGAAGACGTCCGTGGATGATTTTTGCTTTGACTTGTGGCTTTGAATATACGCTTGGGATATTTGTGGCGGTGCTTTAGTGCGCGCAATGTGCATTAGGTTGGTTGCTTGGAGTTGGCATAGTCTCCTGGCATCACCCTTATAATTATTTTTATTTTAACACTAAAGCGGAGCGTACATTGGATCTAACCACTCAAACGCACAGCATCGTTCATGTCTATGTAGGGTATAAAATGGTCATCTAATTGGCTCTGAGGATCATTACGCCAAACGCGCCACCAGGAGTTCGTATTATTGCAAGATAATAAAGCGACGCAGGGGCTGTCTAAAGTCGCATGTGCCCGGAGCGAACGCATAAACATGACAAAATCCAGCACCATCACAGGGAGGAATGGTGTCTATTATTCCAGGAGAAGCCATATAGACGGGATCACCGCTGAGTACTTGGATTGCACTGGAGTTGGGAACCCGGGAGCCGAGGCAGCAGAGAGGCAGAGGGGAGATGCTGTAGTGCAGGCTTCAGTGATGGACTGAGCGTCACCTCGTATCCTCTTTAGAGCCACTTGACAAAAGCATGTACGGACACATTGCAGCGTGAAGAGCTGTTTACGCACACTTTGGCCTAATGCGGAAAACACTTCTATTTCTGACACAAGACGACTCCAGCATTTTACGCACCTTTTCCTCTCAGGTCCATACTAACTAAGACTACCTTTGGTCATCCCAAAAAGGAAACCCGGAACCCCAGCTCCTCCTAAACCGCCCACTAAGTGCTCAAGTGGGAACCAGTCCTGAGTTCTGCCCCTGCGCACTCAGATGAGTCTAAGTGTTTAAGATTTCTTCTCCTGGGAGTCCTGTGTTTTCGGGTAAGTGCATGGGGACCACGTATCATTTTGATAATATCTATGGGACAAGTGGTCTTTTTGGAGATTGGGGTGGTATTTTTTTCTTTGCAAAAATGTATAAACATTTTGAGAACTCAAGAAATCTTTATAGTTTAACAAGTCTAACACCATCAGTGGCCCAACCCCTGCAATAAATACAATGTTTACATATTGAAAATTGTTTACCAATCACCGGTTTTCATTAGTAATAAGTACACCTTTTCAATGTACTCATAGGGTTTTCATATAATATAATATTACTATATTTTCCTGAGCTGTGATTGGCTGAGAGCTAAACGTCACAGATGTCCCGCCCATGTAAACAACCATGCGCAATACTGCAATACAGATTGGTGCACAGTCAATAGAATACATTCTGCATATTTCACTAATAGACATGGACATTTTCCAATCTAAGGGTTCCAACATTTAAGTCTATAAATAATAATTAATACGTCTTTCTCAAAACAACAATTCTGGTTTTGAGCCAACAGTTTAGAAGTACGTTCCCTTACGTAGATGCTCACATTTTAATATGTTGGGCATTCACCCTGTTGTCCCTATACAGTTAGTGATATGTTAATCTAGTAACCAAACTTTGCATGGCCAGATTATAATGTAATTTTGTATAAATGTGTAAAACTGTAGTGGCTATGTAAAAATGAGTAACCCATACCATTTTTGTAGTTTTCACATACATAATAATGACTGCATACATCATGTCACCATTGTCCAGATTGGTATCAATAATAATGCAAAGCTGTCAGTACTTCACACAGTGGACGGTCTAAACACTGGCAGAGCTGTAAATCCCTAAATAGAACAAAACCCAGAGGGTGCTCAGCAGGTGTCCCACAGAGAGAGTAAGATATAATTTATTCATATGTGTTATTTCAAAGTGAAGCCCAGACCCGATGCTCCTCTTAGAAAATCAAGACATCATTGATTAGCATTGATTTCTTTCTTTTTTTCTATACATCCTTTATGAACTTACAGGATCCTGCTAGTTAGGTGGAATACTATGATTTGGTAATGTACAGGTGCAGTATATGTTTTGTGGTCAAATTTAATTAGACATTACCAGTGCTACTGGGCTGTCCACTCCAAATACAGGCATGTTTTTGGTTTAAATAAATGTATTATTTATTTATTAGTATTGTTATTGTCAAAAGTATACATGATACCTTTAGATACATGAATGAGCAACATGAATGACTGCAACATATAGGAATGGGCTGTATATTTTAGTTATAATTGAAAAAGGTTTATTGTAATATATCTGAACTTGTAAGACCTTTACTAATACCTCGTAAAGCAATTTGGACATCCCTGAAGTTGGGGTATTTTGGATTTGTAGTGGCTTTAAAACCAATATCTTAAGCATGCTTACACCACAGAGCTGAGGATCTGCAGTTAATGAAATGTCCAAGTGAATCTCTAACTAAGAAAAGTCCGGTGCAGTGTGAGTCATTTCCTAACACTGGATATTCTGGTCCCATTCAAGCAAGATCTTTAACAGTTATCATGAGAATCCAATGTGAAATTAGCGCTAAAATATCAAAGCCATGAATCAGTGTGTTTTTACCGTTTTTTGGTGCTACGGTCTGGAGTCCAACCAGCTCCGCGGCTCCTCATCTCCTCCAGCGCCACACGGAGAGGGCTTTCCGCTGGTGCCAAGGACAGAAAGGCTTTGTCAGTCTGTTTGAACGTTTGCTCAAAAAACGCAGGCACACCTGTCAGTAGGCTGCTGTCCCACAACCTTCTCACAATCTATTTTTAAATCACTGCTCTGACAACTCTGATAGACTGCTCAGTACTCACAGGCTTTTTCACATCTGTTTGTAAAACCAGAGATGCACTGATCTGATACTGGTATCCGATAGAGATGTAACAATCACAGAAAGTCTCTCAATAATATCATGGGCCATCGCAATTATCGAATTACAAGTCTCTTTGTTTTTATTTTGGTTCAGCAACAGCTAAAAAACAGATGGAACTACGTAGACCCTGATCCTTTGCTCTGTTTTAGTGCAGATGAACATGAAAAAGCACTTTTAAATCTTAAGCCTTGTTAAGGAATTTTTAAATAATAATAATTTTGTTAGCCTTCACAGCATATCGCAATAAATATCATATCGTATTGAGATGCAGATGGTAAAAATATCATACCGAGAGAGTCAGATATCATTACATCCCTAGTATCTGATATGGGCGCGAGACTCAATTTCATGCCATGAGATTCAGCTCACGAGGACGAGACGAGATGTTGATACAATTTTTAATAAAAAATTTGCACCATTCAGTTCATAATTTTGGCTTCACAATGTTTTATTATTTAATTTGACCGTTTTGGTGACATTGTAGCACTACTTTTTATTATTACAGCTTCTCAAGAGGAGTTATTCAACAAAGTTAATAGTTTTATCTAAGCCAAATGAAAAAATATGAGGATTTTCCTTATGTGTACACCGTCTTGGGGCAATTTTGTCTCACGAGATCTTGTGGCATGAGATCTTGTCCCATCCCTAATAATAATTTGCTGAATGGGATATTGATATCTTGGTTGGATATACTGTATAAATTGATGTAATTAGAACATATACTGGTCAAAGTTGGCCCAGAAAGTCTCATAATATTTGAATTTCTATTTACACAAAGTTGTTCTGTAGTTACTTGAGATGAATAACAGTGACATAACACATTTAGATCAGTTCTGTCTTGTTTTATTTGCGTTTAAAAGAATTGCAAATACTTAAAGCTGTAATATCAGAACTGGTAACGGAACCGAAAAAGCTGGATCAGTGCATCTTTTGTTAAAACAGTGCAGACAAGGAAATCAACCAGGTTATAAGTCACTTTAAAGGTACACGACGTAATTTTTCTGCTGGAGAATCTGTCAAATGCTTTTCTTCATGGAGATGTTATTGCTTTGTCTGAAATGTTTCTCAGTATGGTGTTAAACCTTTCTATCTTCATAAAGATCAAACCAGGCCAATTTACAGGTCATATATGTGGAGAGGCGATGCCCCTTATAGTGAGAATACCTGTTTTTGTAGGTATTTTTGAGCTATAAAACTACCTGTACTGAATAAATGTAAGCCAGAGCTGTTTATAGGGATAGTTCAGGTTTTTTGATGTGAATCTGTATGGCATCCCCTTCAGCAGTGTCGTGCATTAACACTGACTTATTGCTTACAGTGTCCCGTGAGCCGAGTTTCTGCCCGGTTCTGGAGATGACGAAAGTAGGTCCGGCAAGTTAGCCAGGACAGTTAATAAAGCTTGTTTTTCTTCTCAAAACAATATTTGTCCAAAAAGTGATATATTTGCATCACAAAATAGTTGCCCATGAAAAAGTCTAAAGTCATAATAGCTTGGTGCTATTTTCTCTCGTGTCGTATCACTGTGCGCTTATTATTATTAGCCTGTTCACTTGTAAGTGGCGATGTTTACAAGTGAACAGGCTAATAATAATAATAATAATAGGCGCGCAGTGATAGGAATCGAGAGAAAATAGCACCAAGCTATTACGACTTTTTTGTGGGCAACTGTTTTGTGATCACTTTTTGGACAAATATTGTTTTGAGAAGAAAAACAAGCTTTATTAACTGTCCTGGCTAACTTGCCGGAGCTACTTTCGTCAGCTCCAGAACCGGGCAGAAACTCGGCTCAGAGGTCACTGTCAGCGGTAAGTCAGTGTTAAAAGGATAGTGCGTTTTTTTAAAAATGTTAATCTGTATGGCTTCACCTTCAACAGTGTCGTGAGATTAACACTGACTTACCAATGACAGCGTGATCTGGTCCCGGTTCTCCTCCGGTAACGTAGCTTGTAAATGTAGTTCCGGTAAGTTCGCAGGTACATTTAATAAAGCTTGTTTTGCTTCTCAAAACAAAACATTTGTCCGAAAGGTGATATATTTACAGTGGTCCACGAAAAATCGGCGGCGTTTTTCACCTGAATTTTATCAATAGGGTCTTTAAGAATACAAGCTATAGTATACATAACACTGAGTCAAAAATATATCATAGTATTATTATATTGTATATTCCTCAATTAATTATTCCTTAGAAAAAGCAGACAAATGTATTGATGCTGAATAACAAAATACATTCTTTATTGAAAATAAATTGAGGACGTTTTTTGTAAAACCTCTGTGATATGAAATGATAAAAAAATGAAAAACATTTCACTCACACACATGCACAGTCGCACACACCGGCACATGGGCCGGACAGCGGGCTGCTTCCCCTGCGCTTTCACGTGGAGCCTGTTACGTGGCCCGGAGCGGAGGAACACGTGCAGCGCGCCGTGCACGTGTTCACGCAGACAGCGGGACGCGGAGCGCAAAAATTGGGTTCGCAGGAGAACATTTTGCACTGCTTCTAGTTCCGGCCGCGGATGTAACGCTATGGTCCTTCTCACGAGTGGGTTTGCATCTCGTCTTCACATTCTAGAGTAGCGCCCTCTCCTCTAGCGATTAGTTACAATTAATGCATTTTAATCGACCAACGTCTTGTTCGACAATTAATCGTTAGTCGATTAATTGTTGACATCCCTAATTCGTATCAATGCGCCCGCGTTAGCTCTATTAGCCTGTTCACTTGTAAACATTCGTTTATGGGGGATGTCGGCGTACCGCATCCGTCGTACACTTCCGCTAAAAGTTAGCAGGCTAATACAGCTAATATGCGCGCAGTAATACGAATCGAGATGAAATATGTGAATGAGAAATACGCTGCGGGATTTTTCCTGGACAACTGTTTGAGACGCAAATATATCACCTTTCGGACATGTTTTGTTCTGAGAAGAAAAACAAGCTTTATTAAATGTACCCGCGAACTTACCGGACCTACTTACGTGGGCGCCAGAACGCGAGCAGAACCGGGCTGAGCGGAGACTGTCAGAGGTAAGCCAGTGTTACCGTACGAAACTTTTAGAAGGAAACCCATACAGATTAACATTTAAAAAAAACAAAAAACACTATCCCTTTAATGTACGGCACTGCTGAAGGGGATGCCATACAGATTCACATAAAAAAACCCGAACTATCCCTTTAATGTCATACTGTGAAACACTTCAAGCAGCAGTGACGTATCCACAGAAACACGCAGGTGACGGACCCCCAACCAAAAAGTTGCATACAGCACCTTTACTGTTAATGATCTATTGAGTCCTGCATCTGTCAGAGTAAGATAATGCAGAAACATAGATAGGGCGCACAGAAATAGCATTATGTGGGACATAAACTTTGATTTGTCAGCAGGACCGCAATCAATTAATCATGATAGCAGCGTGTGATGAAGGCGCACAGTGACATTTCACACTTGAAAAGCTCGTAGGATCACACTCCAAGCTTCTTTTATTTTAGTAACCAATAAAATGACGTTTGATGTGTTATACTTACTATCAATACTCAGATAAATGTGTATGACTGTAGCAAAATCCTGCATTTTAGTTTGTTTATGTCAGTGTGATCAAAATTTCAACATATATTAAAGGACCCATATTATGCAGTTTTTTCCGATCTATGTTATAATGTTGTTTCCTCATCACAAACAGACCTGGAGTTGTGTTTTGTTTTATTCACACATGTTTAATACCCTGCATGTTTAGGCTGAGCTGTTCTCTCAAATAAAAACAAATCTGTCATTGTCATTGTGTTTTTTAAACTCCATATATCTTCATTCAAATCATGAAGATAATCAGCCCTGGAATTGTCAATCTCTACTGAACAAAAGGTTAAAAAAAAAGTATCTGTTAACTTGAAAACTACTGCTTCATGACATCAGAAGGTGGAGCAGAGCATTTGGAGTTTTGGAGATGTGGACAGACCAATAATAAAGGATTACTCGATTATGTGTGAATGAAACAAAACACAACTCCAGGTCTGTATTTGACGTGGTAGCAGCATTCTAACATGACTTAAAGGGATATGCCACCCCCAGGTCAAATTTGGGCATCTCCCCACAGTCCAGAGACTAAAATAAGTGATGGAAAGCGTTTTCCTGCTCACCCAGCCATTGTCCGAGTCTGTCGCCACTGACCGCCGCGGTATCTGGTGCTCCTCCGCCTTAGACTGGAGTCTAACGGCGCCAGAGAAAGATTTCGGCCAAAAGGAATTAATTTGCTCGATGCGTTTCCCAATTACTTTGTGTGTAGTGCGCATTCATATCGAGTGCAAATAAATGTGCAAATCAACACGGAGAGCTTGCCTTGGTCATTTTGGGTGGGAACTATTTTCCAGTGCGTAAGAATACAGCCGTATCACGCACCACGTTGTGCAACAGGGGAACTCCCTTCCCGGTGCAACTGGGATTCCCCTGGCAGCGTGCTGCGTGATACGGCTGTATTCTTACGCACTGGAAAATAGTTCCCACCCAAAATGACCAAGTCAAGCTCTCCGTGTTGATTTGCACATTTATTTGCACTCGATATGAATGCGCACTACACACAAAGTAATTGGGAAACGCATCGAGCAAATTAATTCCTTTTGGCCGAAATCTTTCTCTGGCGACGTTAGACTCCAGTCTAAGGCGGAGGAGCACCAGATACCGCGGCGGTCAGTGGCGACAGACTCGGACAATGGCTGGGTGAGCAGGAAAACGCTTTCCACCACTTATTTTAGTCTCTGGACTGTGGGGAGATGCCCAAATTTGACCTGGGGGTGGCATATCCCTTTAAAGTTCACAAGTGTCAATGTTGCCTAATATAACCTTTAATAATAAGACTTAAAAAGACATAGTAATTATATGGGATAGTTGTCCCTGTTTAAAACCACAACCTGATTGCCTGCAGTGGTGGAAGGTAACAAAGTACAAAATTAAAAGTACAATATTTAAGTATCTACACTTAAGTGCATTTTACAGTGGATACTTTTTACTTTTACTTTACTACACTCAACAAAAATATAAACGCAACACTTTTGTTTTTGCTCCCATTTTTCCTGAGATGGACCCAAAGATCCAAAATTCACTCCGGATACAGAACACTACCATTTCTCTCAAGCATTGTTTACAAATCTGTCCAAATGTGTGACAGCGAGCAACTCTGCCCCGCCGAGACAATCCACCCCACCTCACAGGTGCGCCACATCAAGATGCCGATCCGACATCATGACCAGTGCACAGGTGCACCCCAGACTGCCCACAATAAAAGGCCACCCCGAAATGTGCATTTTTTTTTGCTTTATTGGGGGTCTGGGGACTCAGAACCAGTCAGTATCTGGTGTGACCACCATTTGCCTCATGCAGTGCAACACATCTTCGCATAGAGTTTATCAGATTGTCAATTGTGGCCTGTGGAATGTTGGTCCACTCCTCTTCAAAGGCTGTTATGCACGAAGAACACAGGTGCATTTTATTGATGGCATTTTGAATGCACAGAGATACCGTGATGAGATCCTGAGGCCCATTGTTGTGCCATACATCCATGAACATCACCTCATGTTTCAGCAAGATAATGCACGGCCCCATGTTGCAAGGATCTGTACACAATTCTTGGAAGCTGAAAATGTCCCAGTTCTTGCATGGCCAGCATACTCACCGGACATGTCACCCATTGAGCATGTTTGGGATGTGCTTGAGCGGCGTATACGACAGCGTGTACCAGCTCCCACTAATATCCAGCAACTTCGCACAGCCTTTGAAGAGGAGTGGACCAACATTCCACAGGCCACAATTGACAATCTGATAAACTCTATGTGAAGAAGATGTGTTGCACTGCATGAGGTAAATGGTGGTCACACCAGATACTGACTGGAGTCCCCAGACCCCCAATAAAGCAAAAAAAAAAAAAATGCACATTTCGGGGTGGCCTTTTATTGTGGGCAGTCTGGGGCACACCTGTGCACTGGTCATGATGTCGGATCAGCATCTTGATGTGGCGCACCTGTGAGGTGGGGTGGATTGTCTCGGCGGGGCAGAGGTGCTCGCTGTCACACATTTGGACAGATTTGTGAACAATGTTTGAGAGAAATGGTAGTGTTGTGTATCTGGAGTGAATTTTGGATCATTGGGTCAATCTCATGAAAAATGGGAGCAAAAACAAAAGTGTTGCGTTTATATTTTTGTTGAGTATATATGAAAGAGCGAGTATCTGTACTTGCTACTCCACAACACTTTAGATCTGGACTGAAAAGTAAAAAGTACTTTTCTTTATGGTTTGAGACCTGCTGAAATGGCTCATTTTAAGCACGTTTAATTCGAGTTAACGTTAAGAAATCAATTGAATCACTTAAAATCAGCCATTTTTAAATCAAAAGCACTACATTTGATGCTTTAATTTTCTAAAAAATCTCAGCAAAATACTTTTACTTTTTACACTTAAAGTACATTTTAAACAGGTTTTACTTATATAGATTTTTTCATGTCATAAGTTTAGTTTTACTTGAGTAATCTTTTGCTCCTGTATCTGTACAAAACTGAGTACTTCATCCACCACTGATTGTCTGTACCTAACATGGAACAGTATATACAGAAGTTACACAGTTTTATGAATAAGACGGATCAGTTCCTTGCTTAAAGTCAGGGATCACTTTGGATCTTCACACATTATGTCATCTATTGAACTTGAATTTGTCTAATGTTATCAGGACAGTGGTTATTGAAGTCAAGTCTAAAACCTGAACTTGTATCTGCCATCCAGCTGCATGGACACTTCTTCAAAGGCGTGGCTGCCCCATCAGGCTCAGTTTGGGTTGGTTGGTCAAGCAGAGGTTTGCTGTGGTCCTCCAGGAGTGTTAACCCCAAGTGAGTGGCTCTCCCTGCTGTCTGTGGGCTGATCTCAACCCTCATGTGGCTCCTGTGTTGACGGATTTTTGTTGTTTGTGTTTTTCAGTGTCACTTTTCTATGTTGTTTGATGTTTGCCAATGCCTTTGTTGGTTGGTCCTGGAATAGTCTGATTTCAATGTGACGCTGATCTTCAGACAGACGTGTGTGTGCCAAGTTGTTGAACCAGGAACCTCCTCAAGTCTAAACCGTTATTCTTATCTGGAACAACTGCGCAAATTAAGTATTACAAGATAACAACAAATACGAGCTGCATCATTCTTGACAAAGCAATCTCCACTGATACAGGCAGGTGGCAGACTCTGCATCAGAATCAGAATCAGAAAGGTTTGCCATATGTTTGAACATATTCACAACATTAGAAAATTGCTTCGGTACTTGGAACGGAATAAAATACAATAAAATAAAGTAGAAAACTTAAATTAACAAATTTACAAGAATACAAGAATATAACAGTGCAGGTGCAGGTAATGATCAGGTGCAAAAAAATCCAGCACAAGGTCATGTGACTGACACAGAGCGGGGGGGTGGGAACAGTCCTAGTGTTATTATTATTCAAGAGTCCAATGGCAGAGGGGAAGAAGCTGTTTTTATGGCGGGAGGTTCTGGTCCGAATGGACCGTAGCCTCCTGCCTGAAGGGAGCAGATCAAAAAGTCCATGACCAGGGTGGGAAGGATCGGATGCAATCCGACCTGCACGTGTCCGTGTCCTGGAGGTGTACAGGTCCTGAAGAGATGGAAGGCTGCAACCAGTCACCTTCTCAGTGGAGCGCACAACACGCTGAAGTCTCTGTTTGTCCCTGGTTGTGGCTCCAGCATACCACACGGTGATGGAGGAGGTAAGGATAGACTCGATGATGGCAGTGTAGAACTGCACCATTGTCCGTCCTGGCAGGTTGAATCTCTTCAGTTGCCTCAGGAAGTACATCCTCTGCTGGGCCGTCTTTATGACGGAGGTGATGGTGGACTCTCATTTGAGGTCCTGGGTGATGGTGGTCCCCAGGAAGCGGAATGAGTCCACAGTGGTGATGGGGGTGTCGGTCAGGATGATGGGGGAAAGTGGGGCTGTGTGCTTCCTTAAGTCCACACTGATCTCCACTGTCTTCTGGGCGTTCAGCACCAGGTTGTTCTGGCTGCACCAGGACGCCAGACGGTCAACCTCCGTCCTGTAGGCAGACTCATCCCGGAGATGAGTTCAATGACCGTGGTGTCGTCTGCAAAGTTGATGCATTGGAAAAGTTTCACAGTGCACCTTTTAATATATATCTTTATTACAAATTATGGCCCAAATGTTTAAGTACAGACTGAAATTCTCATGCTAATTCCTCCACAAGATTTGCATTGTGGTGTACTTATCCTGTACTTTCATTTTAAAATCAATGTTTTCAAAGTGATGCTGATCTTCAGGCAGGCGTGTGTGTTCAGTTGTTGTACCAGGAACCTCCCCAAGTCTCCCCTTATCTGGATGTCATAAGGCTACATATTAAAAGAATATTCCTTAAAAACTGCTTTACTTTGATACTATTTTTGGTAGAAGATGACACCTTGGAAAGTCTCTTTCAGTAGCTCTACCACTTAAAATCCTTAATAAAAAGGTCTTGTAAAATGAAAATTTCGTTCCTCATTTCTAAAATATAATCTCACTAATTCTAGTAAAACACAAACACATTCTTAATTGATAATGAAAACAAAAAGCTTGTTAAGAATGATTCAGGCTTAAATAACACTGGTCTACAAATTTTTGGACTTGATCTGCTTCTGAGATAAAAGTGGCTAAATCTCATTTATATTGATGAACTGAAAATAAATTGATAACTGTGCTGATTAGCTAATGTATTCAAGATATTTAATGATATAACAATAATATATATATTATACATATTGATATATGTTAAAACTCTAGACATATTAAAATGAATGTATTGGAATGTGCAGACAGGCTTCAGATAGAACTGGTTGCTTGTAGACACACTGTCCCTTCTGATAAACGATTGTTTTTGCCTTATTTTGCATGAATTTCCTATTTTGACCCAATACTTTATCTTGGAAACTATAGCCAATCAGCAATTCTGACTTACTTTTTCTTTATTAGTGACCTAAACCAAGAAAAATTTCTCTACTTTTGTTCCAGAAGTATTTTGCTTGTAGATCAGTGTAAGGGGTTACGATGTTAAAGGGATAGTGCGTTTTTTTATGTTAATCTGTATGGGTTTCCTTCTAAAAGTTTACGTGTATTGACACCGGCTTACCTCTGACAGTCTCAGCTGATCCCGGTTCGGCTCGCTTTCTGGAGCCCACGTAAATAGATCCGGTAACTTCCCTGGAACATGAAATAAAGCTTGTTTTTCTTCTGAAAACAAAACATTTGTTAGAAAGGTGATTTATTTGTGTCCGAAACAGTTGTCCACGAAACATCCAGCAGCGTATTTCGCACTTGTGTATTGTCTCTCTCCACTCGTATCACTACGCCCATGTTAACTCTATCAGCCTGTTCACCTTCAGCGGATGTCTACGCCGAAGTTTACAAGTGAACAGGCTGATAGAGTTGGGCGTAGTGATACGAAAAAAAGTGAAAATTGAAATTTTCACTTTCTGAGGTTTTTGAACGTTAATGTGAGCTCCCCTACCCATGGCTACAAGTTGTGAAATGTGTAAACTGAGCATTTGCGATCCTTTTCTGCATTTGAAAAAAAACACAGCCCAAACGGGCGATTCTGAACAAGGGAACTTTCTGACGTCACATTTGTGGAAAGGTTTCCACCCCTCGTCTGGATGTCTACCTACCGTCTCTGGAAATCATGCCCAGAGAACTTGGATCGCAAACGAGCTACGCAATGCAAGATGCGTTTTTTAATTTGCCTGGGGACACGTGAGAGTGTTTCCAGGCTCGGATGTCCTTTATCCGAGCCTCCGAACCTCTGAAACAGCAGTGGTTTAATTTTATTTTCTGTGGAAATGTGTTTTTTTTAATGGAAAGCGTCTCATATCTTCCCCCGCACTTAAACGCGGAAGTGGGTGACAGCGCACAGCGCACCGCTAATCCAGGAAACAGCGGAGTATTTAGCCACACCCCCACCCGCTGCACTGGCCTGTCTCTGTCCTCCTCATTTGCATTCAAGAACAACGCCCAGAATAAAGGCTATCTCATGCACTGAGGCTTGATTTTGGAGAAGGATTCATTTACAGTATTAGGGAACCATTAAGGTGCCATATAAAAGCATCAAGAAGTACCATGCCATGGGATCTTTAAAACAATGTTTTTCTTATAGTATTTGTTCATGCTTTATTAATGTGTAGTTATTATAAATACCAAATATCATTTTTAAAAAAATCTAAACTTTTCAAAACTGTCATCAGTTTTCATGTTGGAATACTCTTACATTCACAACTAGTATTAATGCTTTGCAGTGACATGACGCTGGGGGTGTATGTATCTCTATTTACGCTAAAACTGCCAAAAATGCCAAAAATGCCAGAAATGCCAAATATGGTCTGAAAACTCCAGAGAAAACCCCAAAATGGATTTAAACAACATTTTTTCAGGAGCCTGTGATCAAAATCTTGGCTCACTGATTTGAGTTTCAACCCAAAAGATGAGTTACTAACTGCAAAAACCTGCTAGCTAGTTTGTGACTGTAATTTTATGTGTGAGAGACATGTTTGAGCAGACAAATCATTTTTGTCGTTCCAACCAAATCGGCTCTTTTTGGTCAGACTGTGTTAAAATAAATCTCAGATTATGTCTAACTTGAGGAACAGAGCTTCAGACAGAGCAGTGCTTTCAGTTAGTTTCACACCCCCAGAGAATGTGATGACATCTGCTGCTAGTCAATAGTAAATGTGTCAGCAGCAGTTGTAAAAATGAGTACAATTTTCATCCTCGCACCAAAACTACTTTTATCTGTTCGAGTTTTCCCAGAGCCCTATTCCGCTCCGACCCGCTCTCTCCCAGGCAGTCGGGCTTTGTCAAACTCCAAGAGCGTTATTTTGACATCCTCCTGGTTTGAGAGCTCCATTTGCCTCGTGTTTGAGCTTTGATAGGGCCAGAAGTCGTCCCACTCTTTACACCACCACATGAAAAACAGGCAAAGACATTTCTGCTCTCTCTGGGGAAGAAGACAAATTATTTTTTGTGATGAAAGAATCTTGTTTTGTCATTACATATTGCAGAAATATAAGTTGCAATTGTAGCAGTAATGAAGCAGTGATGTTTTAGTGTGGGCCCAGATGATAGATATACAGATCTGGAAAAAAACTAAACTAAATCTTTTGATTTCACTTTAAAATAATATAATTTTATATTTTATAGTGTAAAATACAGTATTAACCTGTGTATTATTTCCTTGTATTGGATGTACCATAACAGAGTAGCAATGTTTATACATGACACTAAGCTCAATTTAATATAAAACACAATTCTATGCCATATACAGTGGCTTGCGAAACTATTTGGCTCCCTTGAACTTTGTGACCTTTTGCCACATTTCAGGCTTCAAACATAAAGATATAAAACTGTAATTTTTTGTGAAGAATCAACAACAAGTGGGACACAATCATGAAGTGGAACACACTTTATTGGATATTTTTAACTTTTTTAACAAATAAAAAATGAAAAATTAGGTGTGCAAAATCATTCAGCCCCATTGAGTTAATACTTTGTAGCGCCACCTTTTGCTGCGATTACAGCTGCAAGTCGCTTGGGGTATGTCTTGGATATTTTTGCCCATTCCTCCTTGCAAAACAGCTCGAGCTCAGTGAGGTTGGATAGAGAGCGTTTGTGAACAGCAGTTTTCAGTTCTTTCCACAGATTCTCAATTGGATTGAGGTCTGGACTTTGACTTGGCCATTCTAACACCTTGATATGTTTTTTGGTGAACCATTCCATTGTAGCTTTTGCTTTATGTTTTGGATCATTGTCTTGTTGGAAGACAAATCTCCGTCCCAGTCTCAGGTCTTTTGCGGACTCCATCAGGTTTTCTTCCAGAATGGTCCTGTATTTGGCTCCATCCATCTTCCCATCAATTTTAACCATTTTCCCTGTCCCTGCTGAAGAAAAGCAGGCCCAAACCATGATGCTGCCACCACCATGTTTGACAGTGGGGATGGTGTGTTGAGGGTGATGAGCTGTGCTGCTTTTACGCCAAACATAACGTCTTGCATTGTTGCCAAAAAGTTCGATTTTGGTCTCATCTGACCAGAGCACCTTCTTCCACATGTTTGGTGTGTCTCCCAGGTGGCTTGTGACAAACTTTAAACGACACTTTTTATGGATATCTTTAAGAAATGGCTTCCTTCTTGCCACTCTTCCATAAAGGCCAGATTTGTTCAGTATACGACTGATTGTTGTCCTATGGACAGATTCTCCCACCTCAGCTGTAGACCTCTGCAGTTCATCCAGAGTGATCATGGGCCTCTTGGCTGCATCTCTGATCAGTCTTCTCCTTGTATGAGCTGAAAGTTTAGGGGGACGGCCAGATCTTGGTAGATTTGCAGTGGTCTGATACTCCTTCCATTTCAATATTATTGCTTGCACAGTGCTCCTTGGGATGTTTAAAGCTTGGGAAATCTTTTTGTATCCAAATCCAGCTTTAAACTTCTCCACAACTGTATCTCGGACCTGCCTGGTGTGTTCCTTGTTCTTCATGATGCTCTCTGCGCTTTAAACAGACCTCTGAGACTATCACAGTGCAGGTGCATTTATACAGAGACTTGATTACACACAGGTGGATTCCATTTATCATCGTTAGTCATTTAGGTCAACATTGAATCATTCAGAGATCCTCACTGAACTTCTGGACAGAGTTTGCTGCACTGAAAGTAAAGGGGCTGAATGATTTTGCACGCCCAATTTTTCGTTTTTTATTTGTTAAAAACGTTTAAAATATCCAATAAAGTGTGCTCCACTTCATGATTGTGTCCCACTTGTTGTTGATTCTTCACAAGAAATTACAGTTTTATATCTTTATGTTTGAAGCCTGAAATGTGGCAAAAGGTCACAAAGTTCAAGGGAGCCAAATAGTTTCGCAAGCCACTGTATATAGTAGGGGGTCCCTGGCCCAGTTTGCCATCTGTTTGGGGGTCCCTGGCCTGAAAAACGTTGAAGACCCCTGCTCTTAACAATAACACTTTTACTTGGAATTTGCGGGAAATGTTGTCAGTAGTTTATAGACTCAAACAAAAATGTTCCTTTTGCCCAAACACATACCTATAAGTAGTAAAATCAGAAAAACTGATAATTTTGTAGTGGTCTCTTATTTTTTTCCAGAGCTGTAGACCTTCAGGTTCAATTTGCAGTGTGATAATAATTGTTCTAATTTGACATCAGTGATTTAAAATTTAATTAACCTTGTAATAAGGTCTTGGATTACAGTTGAAGCCCTTGTCTGGTCATTCTTGGCAGAGGTCTGTGTCTGGACAGTTTTTGATTAATATTGCGTGAAAAGTCCCTCAGTCGTCCAGGTAGAATCCATGATAAAAGGAGAAGTTCAATTTGTCAACTGGACAAAGTTTGTTTGGTTGAAAACGTTTCGCCGCTCATCCGAGAGGCTTTGTTTCAACCAAACAAACTTTGTCCAGTTGACAAATTGAACTTCTCCTTTTATCTTTGATTAATATTATTATTTGTATTTCGTTAATGTGCTTTTACTCACAAGATTTTGTTTTTCAAATAACAAGATTGAAGCTGAAACATATTTTAGTTATTGACATGACATCTCCTCTGTGTAAGGTCCAGTACACAGAGGAGCTCATTGCTCATTTACAAGCAAAGCAAAAGCGTTAAATATATTGGTTAAAAAGCAAAGGCACTGCGGTGGAGATACAAACCTGTTCCCATGGTAACCAGGCCAGAGAGCTGCTGGCAAACTCACAAACGGCAGAAGGATCGGCAGCAGAGACAGGCTTACTGTACTGCACGTGATAACACTCATTTGGTTTTCTCAGATTACACCCCGAAAAAGCAATAAATGCAACGCAAACATTAATTATGGCAAATACTAATCAGTTGTTCTCTTAAAGGTGCATTGTGTAACTTTTCTGGTGAAGGGTTTGTCAAATACTTGTCTCCGTGGAGATGTTATTGCTTTATCTGGAATGGTTCACGGTATGATATTGACCCTATCTTTCTATCTTCATGGAGACCAAACCAGACCAAGATACAGGTCAGATCTGTGGAGAGGCGACGCAGCTCCCAGTTACAATTTCTGTTTTTCTAGGTATTTGTGAGCTATAAAACCATTGTAACTGATTAAGTGTAAGGTAGAGCTGTTTAATGTCATACTGTGGAACATTCCAGGCAAAGCAATAAGATCTCCATGGAGACAAGCAGTTGGCAGATCCTCCATCAGAAAAGTTGCGCAGTGCACCTTTAATAGAGCTTAGTTAGCCTAATGTTAATGTTAATTTAATGGAGATTTTACTATAATACAAAATAGTGTTCACTTAAAGTAAATGAATGTGATAAATATTTACCGACACAACATTTTTGCTATCACATCTCTATGGACATTTGACACATCTGCTACAAAAATGGCATATTTGGTCACTAAAGGTCATCAACACAACAGAATTAGTGTATGGAATAACTACAAATTAACTTGTGGTCTGACCTGTTAATAACAAATCCAAAATATTAACAAATACAAGATGTAACATTCTCGACAAAACAATCTAAAGGTGGCGGACCCTCCATTTGAAAAGGTTTACAGTGGATATCTTTATTGCAAATATTATGGTCCAAATGTTGAAGTACAGGCTGATCTTCTATTCTGCATTGCGGTGTACTCATCCTGTACTTAAAATCTTAACAAGTATGATTTCAACGGCCTTAATATCCTTGTTGTCCAAAAAATATTGTGTGTTTGTGCAGTTTGAGCTTCTTGCGCCCACTCCAGTCCTGCTTCCTCAGCCCTACACCCACCACTGCTCCACCATCCAGAGCACTGTACATTTACTTTATGATATTGCTGTTTCCAAACATAGCATCAGAGTGGCTCTCATCTCATGCGTCACTTGTTCCCTGTGTTTTATGCCTTCAATTTTTCTTTGTAACAGTATTAACTAAAATTACCTGTTGATTACTGGAGATTATTATGATTCCTATAATCAAGTGCATCTTCTTAAACTATGATATGAAAAAAAACACCAGCAGTTTCTAGCTCTTTGCACTATTTTGATTACATTTATAGCAAAAAATAAACAAAATGTGTTCCTTTACTATTTTTGTACTACTATTCTATATATAATGAACTTATTTTAACTATTTTAACAATCAGCATGGGCATTTTGGCAATTCATGTGACATAACTATTTGTTAATAGTACTACAAACATAAACTCTGATATCATGTATTAGAATTTGAATAGTCCATTAAAATTATAATACATTTACAGTTTTATTCCTATGATTTAGCCAGTATAAGAAATGCCTTCTTTGTTTACAATCCTTATTTACACAGTAGAGATAGACCAGTATACAGTAGACAATACTCCCTACATCTGTATATATCTGGTATTGTATATAGTATTTGATATTGTATTTTATACTTTATTACTACTTTTCTATTTAAATCTGATTTGTACATATTTATCATTATTCATCATATTTTTATGAATATAATTACGTCTCATCTGACACTGGTCTATTGCTCTTTGGTTGCTATTCCATAAATTTTTTTTCTTCTTACCCTCTGTTATATATTATATTTGATGAGTGAGCTACCATACCCAAAACAATTTCCCTTGTGGATCAATAATGTTTGTCTAAGTCTAAGTATCATCCCCAGTACACCGTATCTGTTGACCGATATACCAGGTTGATATTTGGACTTTTTTGCTTATTGGCTCTGAGTCTTAAACCTCCAGAGCCGTCACATATTTTGTTTTGCTATAAAAAAATACACACAAAGCTTTATTTGAACTCTTTAATACAAAGAGATAAGTGCACAAATGTGACTATCCAGCTCTCTTAAAGTTGTGCCAACAAAAGGGCTGTGGGTGAGTTTGTAGTAAAGTGACACAATTTGGGGAAAAATAATCCAAATCGACCCAAAACACTGGGCCAAAAATATTCCCAGAGCTTTGTTTGTCTGGATCAGCATCGACCATGAAAAAAAACAAATTGGTCGATCTCTATTTTACAGTTTTATTCCTGAAATTGAGCCACTATAAGAAATGTCTCCTTTATTTACAGTCCTTATTTACACGCTGGTTGGTTGTGAGGCTCTTACGTTTTTAAATAACAGGTTTGTGGCCCTGCGTTGTTGTGTGTTGGTTGATGCACACTCTCTAAACTGTTCTCAGATCTCCCGGGGTGTTGCTGCTGGCCTGTCACTGTCACATAGGCTGATGAGGGCTGAGCTCTTTCTGTTTCGGTCCACTTCCTGATTGTTTGGACAGCTCCAGCTTAATGAGAGGCCTCCACACTGCACACACTTTGCACGGGGCTCCTTCTGACCCTGACTCTCATTGACTTACATTGGAATATTGTCACTTCTCTCTCTGTAACTGCTGCAGTGAGCCTTGCTGCAAATTCACCCCTATAACTGCTAGCATCATGAGCTTCGTTTGACACTTAGTCCACTTCTTTATACAGTCTATCGTTTGTAGCGGTTGTGATGTGAATTTAATGATGCATGAAAAAGTACAGGGAGAACTTGCTTTTAGATAAATGATGCCTTGACCCCCTTGACAATAGCCAGTGTTGGGAAGTAACTGAATATATGTACACAAATTAGAAGAAGAAGAAATGACTTTATTGATCTCACACAGGAGAAATTCTTCTCTGCATTTAACCCATCCTGTTATTAGGAGCAGTGGGCAGCACATTACTGCGCCCGGGGACCATCTCCATGATCTTCTTGCTTCGGCTTGGTCAGGACCTAAGCTGGAGAATTTTACCTATGGTGCATGTTTTGGGTTGATGGGGGAAACCGGAGTGCCCGGAGGAAACCTACCCAGACACGGGAAGAACATGCAAACTCCACACAGAAAGGCTCAGGCGACCCGGGGATCGAACCCAGACCATGCATTCAAACTTCACACAGAACACACACAGAAAGGCCTGGGCGACCCGGGGATCGAACCCGGAACCTTCTTGCTGTGAAGCGTGAGTGCTAGCCACTCAGCCACCGTGCCGCCAACATATTCTAATAATATAATAACTAATAATAATAACTAATAACTAATTTTTCTGTATTCTGGTACATGATTCTACCTGGATGACTGAGGGACTTTTCACGCATCGTATTCTGGTACAGTTTTTTACCATTTTGCCCCCCTCCAAAGCTCAAAGTATATGTCTATCCACATCTTCACTTGTTATGGTCCTGACAGTTCCCCCTTTGCACATTGTTTAGCCGTATCAATATTTTTTTTACTTCATACAAATTATTTCTCTTTCCAGTGTGGCTTGCAGTCTTAGATTTTGCACATAAAGCAGAGTTGAGTTCTATATTACACAAAATTTGTGAGCTTTAAGCCATATTATAGTTACCTGGCCAGCCAAATGATATCTTTCTGTATTTCCTATACAGCGCGATACCATTTGGACACCCTCGCTCCACCCTCGCTCCTCCGGTTAAAAACGGACTCCGCGATTCTGATTCGTTCAAAGATGGTGACGACAGTGCACCCGCCTTTGCCCGCAAAGTCACTCTTAGGCAGCGGAAGTTCCTCCTCAGTTTTGAATCAAGATGGCGCAATCTCTGATTGGTTCACTTAGCTGTCTGTCTACGCGCAACCGCAGCGCGTTCTGGATCAAGCGTTACCAGACTCACCGCTGTTACAGCGATGAGTCATGGATTCTTCCAGGCAAATATTATAGTGTTGTTACCTCCTCAAACATACCTGGAGTTATGTTTTGTTCCATTCACACATGTTTGAGTAATCCTTTATTATTACTCTGTCTACATCTCCAAAGCTCAGAATGTTCTGTTCCACCTTGTGATGTCATGTAGTGGCAGTTTATAGGGTACCTTTTACATTTAGTTCAGTAGAGATGGGCAATTCCAGGTCTGAAATAATCCAAATGATTCTAAAACACAGTGGAGCACTTTGTGTATCACCACAAGACATCACAAGAGTTTTGAGAGAAGAACTCCTAAATATGCAGGGTTTGTGTGTTAATCATGTGCGAATGCAAAACAAAACTCCAGTTTTTGATGGAGAAAAAACATGAAACAAACTGAAATTCCTTTTAATGCATAATAGACCTATTATTAGAACATTTAATTCTACAAGTTTCCTAGCTAACATTTGGTCAAACAAGAGCAAATGATTAGATTCATTTGACTGAATACAAGTCTATATTATAGATTAACTGCATCGTTATTGCAAAAGCACGACCACTTTTTGATACAGATGCACAATCCCCACTGTCACTGGAGCTCTAGAAATAGCATCATCAGGCAGTAGGTAAAAATACCGCTGGTAAAAATAGCATCTTCCCCTCCAAAATAAGCAGTTAGCTGCTGACATGACCGGTGTTTACAAGAGGAATATGGCAATTACAGAGGCTCATATGACACTGCCTGTGAGTCACCCTACGCCCCAGAGTTCAGGCCACTCCATAACAACATCTACAGCTGATGGAAACAAAACCAAACCAAAAAGCATTACAGAGGAGAGAGAGAGAGAACTCAATCTCCCCCAAACTGCCTTTGCAGTGCAGTGTAAAAGAGGTAAATGTCTGTCACCCTGTCCAAAAGCATGCACTGTCATTATTACTTATGGAGAATATGCAAAGTGCTTTTCAACAGATAAATGCAGCTTCCCACAGCAAAGAAGATTATAATAAATAGTTTAGGATCATTGTTATTGCATTCACAGATGCAGCATCACTTAAGAGGACATCACACTTTATTCTAAGTGTCCAACTCAGTGAGACTGTGTGGGGATGTTAGCAGTTTCATAAAATGTGTGAAGACTTCCAATCTTTCAATGGTTTTCATCATTTCTATGGTCAACAAACAGCACTATAGCACTGTTTAAAAGCTTGATTATATATATATATTAAGGGTTCTATTGAGGGTTCTTTGCAGTATAGCACTGTTTAAAAGCTAGATTATATATATATTGAGGGTTCTATTGAGGGTTCTTTGCAGTATAGCACTGTTTAAAAGCTAGATTATATATATATTGAGGGTTCTTTGCAGTATCTTAGCTATTCATAGTAGTACACTTTTCTCCACTGAGATGTAAAAATAGTTGCTAAGGGCCCTTTAAAATTGTGCCATAGCAGGATATCACTACCTAGTCTTTTCCTAAAACTGTCACACATGATTTGTCTATGGCTGACTACTGAATTTATGTACTATGGATAACAATGTATATTCTAGTTATTTGGACTTAGACGCAAGGGAAATTACTTGGACAGAATAGCTCACAAATCACAATATATTATTATAACAAAGAGACAAAAATATTAATTGTAATAATAAATTCTAAATAAGTAGGAGGAATAATATCAAGAGACTGGTGTCAAATAAGGCATAATTATATAAATGTATATGTACAAGTAAAAATAAAATAGAAATAAGTAAGGAAAACAGTGCAAGGACGCTATGACATAGGGTTATCTGTTACATAAGGATGAGTTGTTGTACAGTTGTAGTACAGTATGAATGTAGTCCTGTATCTTTCACATTATTCTGTGTGTTTTGGATGGCATGGGCCAACAGTTGAAGGAAGTGTATGTAGCCTGCACTTACAGATCTAAAAAAAAAGTACAACAGTTACTTCAGCATATGGAAAGGCCATGCTCCAGAGCTCAGAACCTCCAGCATTCACCCAGACACTCATTCATGACTGTACAGTAGGTGTAGGTGCTGGACTTTAGTGACCGTTCAGATCAGAGAGAGTCAATTTAGGTTTAAACCGAAACTGGCAACTCAAACGTGAGGCTCTTTCTGCTTCGTGACAAGCAAAACAGAAAATTAAGTTAAAGGTTCATTGTTTTGTAACTAAGAATAAATGAGCATTATAGTAAAACAGTAGAATATATATTTGATTTAAACACATAAACAGTAGGCCTATTTGTAATTTTTCCTTTATATTTATTGGTCAGGAATTATTTTGCATTTACAACTGTTACTTATGAGATAATGAAAAGCCTTCAGCAAAACCACACACACTGGTAATTATATAAATACAAGAGCCCATGTAAAGCACTCGAGGTCACGTAAGAACGTCATCAAGCACCTCCTTATATCAGTGCCGACACTCCTCCTTCCATCATTATGCTGATCTCTCAGGGCTAAACATTGTGTATTTATCCGAGAAAACGTCACACATGTTTGAAATCATTGCATTTAATTGATTTCCTTCCAAATGTCCGTCCATGTGAGTATTAATAGAGAGATGTATGCTCAAGGTTGACTGTGTTTCTCCAACACCCACTCCGCGTCTTCTCTGTATCGCAGTTAGCTAGAGGCTGCAGCCACCCACACACTCTGCTCCTGACAGCAATTTACATTCAGAATAGCCCTGTGTGAACATATCCGTGGATTAATGTCCCGTTTTACTTTGAAAGCCACATATTTTAGGAGACTGTCAAAACACTCTTGGGTTAAAATCCAAAGTATATTAAGCGCACTACTCATTTTCCTGGTAACATGATTGTGAGTTGTTGCATTTTGCTTCTAACCAGATCTTTTCAATCTTGTTCAGGAAGATGCCCCTGTCTGTAACAAATACGTTTTTTCCAGTTCACTCGTGCATGTTTTGTGATAACGTTTGTTCTTTAGTCCATATATATTTCAAGTACAAGCGCTCGGAGTTGTTTCCATGGAGACCAAACAATTAGCTGGATTCAGATTAGGACCTGGAAAGGCGCCTATTTACAGGCTTTGGGGGCACAGAAATCATAGGATGACAGAGTGCCTTTATTCTTGGTTCTAAAGAAGAAAAGAGAAGCGCATAGTCTTATGGTTAAAGACTAAAAATGCCCCTAAAAATCAATCACACACCCAAATACTGTAGATGCAAGGAAACGTGAGCATGTTGTACTGCTGTGAGAATCAAATGACAAACACAGATACAATGTGATATTATTGTATCACAAGATGGACCTATACTTGTTTACATCAGTGCCAACCATAGAATTAAATTATAAATGTTCGTCTCCGGTCAAATTAAGCTCCATATTAGGAATAGGAATTTATTTATTTAGCAAAAAACTAAAAACAAAAACAAAACACCAGGATCATATAGAGCCGGTTAATACGAATATATGAAGACCAAAATGATGAGGCTCATTGCAGCAGCTACAGAGAGAGTGGTGACAGTTTCCCAACGTAATGTCAAACGGAGCCAGTGGCAAGGTTTTTTTCACAACAGCTGCAAAGTGACTGTTTATATTAGCAGGAGTCACTGTAGTGTAGCAGTAGTAGTTAGCAGGAGTATCCTAATAGTAGTCTTAGAAGGTGTTGCATCACTAAAATATTTGAATATGCTAGTACATTGTGTATTTTTTCTTCTAATTTCTATGGAAATTGTTTTGCAGCACTTTGACTTACGGAGTGCATGATCCACCTGTGCTCTTGATTTTACCTTTAGGAGACAATTTTAGATGTGAGACTTCATAAATGTTCTTTGTTGTCACATTGTAGTTCAGAAGTGAAAATGTGATTGTGAGCGACTGAACATGACATGGTGTATTACTATATCATCTTATTGTTCTATACATGACAGCTGGAACTATTTTCTGGGGGGCTTGATTTGGCTAGATTTAAGTTGTAAAAGGTTGAATTAATTACTAGAATAGTTTTTGTGGTGTAAATCTGCCCTTGAGTTATTTTTAATGCTGTCAGGTGATTTAAAAAAATAATTTAATTAATTACAGGATTTGTAATTAATTAATCTAATTAATCGCATTTTAAGAGTGTGAGAGAGATAGAGAGAGGGAGAGATAGAGAGAGAGAGAGAGATTGTGAGTGAGCAATCGAGCGAGCAAGCGAACCCACTTTGTGATTGAGTTTGTCAGTTTTTCTGCGGTCGCTTTGCTCAAATTGTTTCCCAAATTCTGCAAGCGTGGTTTGGTGGTTTGGTGGTTTGGTGAAGTGCGCACTATCACCGGTAACGATGGAAATTGTCTGGACGTATTTAGCGTTCAAATGATCCGTCAGGCTGGAGCAGCTTCGGTGATCGGAAAACTCTTTTGACAAAAGTTACAAATCACCATGTTCTTGTTGATCGTCCCGTCTTTGTTCTTTTTATAAATAAACTTGCCGTTCAAAGGCCCTGGCAGCCAAATTTAAAATGCGAGCACATTGAATTGCTCCTCATAATTAATTGCGTTAATTTGCAGTGTAATTAATTAATCTAATTAACGTATTAAATTGACAGCCCTAGATATTATGTATTGTATTGACACAATTTAGTTTCAGTATAATCGTTTATCGACTATATTTACTTTTACGTCAATACATCAAACTTCAAAATTTGTTATCGTGACAGGCTTAATTATAGATGGTCTCTTTGCATACACTGAATAGAGGTAAACTGTATGGAGCTGTGTAACACTCCCCTTGTTCACTAGATGCATCACTTTACATTGATCTGATCTTTGGCTCTAGACAGTCTTATAAAAAGCCCTTCCCTAAAGACGGCTGGGTATATTTTGTTGATATGTTCAGGTTTGCACAAACGCAGGTTGGACCTAGAGCCAAGTGTGAACACATGACTCACATCCTGTTGTAGAGGCTCAGCTTGGCCGCCACATCATTCACTTTGAGCCTTGGACTTCTTGGAAAAGTTTATATGGTATTCAAGTGTCTTCAAAATGTCAGTGTTGACTCTATGTTGTCTCCTGAGGCTGTAGCTGTGTGTCCTTGTAGTAAGCTTTACTAATCTCCACTGTAATCTCTTTATGTTACTGGAAAAGTGTACTGGTTTTTCATCTGTGTAAACTTTTTCATTTATTCCCAATGCTAATTCACGTCTCTTGTCCATCTATTAATTTTCTCCTTCTCTAGACCAATCTCGCAGGGCAAGTTTTGCCTCTGTAAGACAGTCAAGCATGGAGACACCTCCCAACACCAACCCACAGCCCTTCAGGCAGCCGGTGAGTGCACTGACTTTTTGTCCCAGAAATGATTGTAGTTGTGTGATTTTATTTATTTAGTTTTTTATTTTATCTTTCTCATCTACTGTTTTTTACATCTGCCTTTCTCACTGTTTTTACACCCACAGAGCTTCCTAAATCGGAGGCTGAAGGGCTCCATCAAGAGGGCCAAGAGTCAACCTAAGTTGGATCGCACCAGCAGCTTCAAGCAAATGATTCTACCACGATTTCGGAGCGCTGATCAAGAAAGGTATGACTCTGATCCTGCACTATACAGTACATTTAACTGATATGCTTACAGTATATGCCATAATGGTTTCAGTCTTGATCCTCAGGCTAGTTGTGCTGGCCTCCTATAACAAAACAAAAAGACATGCTTTATATGATTTAGTAAACTTAAAGGGCCCGTATTACGCTATTGTCTGATCTAAATTATCATTTGTTTACAATTATTTCCTCATCAAAAACATACTATGGCATTAAACCTTTCTATCTACATGGAGACCAAACCAGACCAAGATACAGGCAACCTAGCACAGTCAGAATACCTCTTTTTTTAGGTATTTTTGAGCTATAAAACCACCTGTAATTGAATAAATGTAAGGTAGAGCTGTTTTAATGTCATACTGTGGAACATTCCAGGCAGAGCAGTGACATATCCATTGAAACGAGCAGGTGACGGACTGCCAAACCAAAAAGTCACCTTTAAATAAATGATTTTACTCTGACTCATAGCGTATACTGGTGGTTCTGGCGTGCAGTTTCCACCATTTTGCGAGGTGTATTTCTGGCAGCACTCGTGGCGTCTTCGTGACAGCTTCTTCCTGGTTTAGGCCCTGACGTTGGGTCACACCCTGGTGGAATTCATCTTGCATTGTGATCAAAATTTTATGCAGTCCTCACACACTCCTGCCACGCTACTCATATGGGAAATGTAAGGACGGAGAAAGCAGGAAGTGTGTGTTTGCTGACAGAACAGTTTGCTAACGCCACCAGAGATAAACCAGAGACGTTTTTGGGGCAAGTGCAATACATGTCCGATACAGCAGAGGAGAAAGCCACTGTTTATTTCATTCCTTATTCCCTTAATGGAGGAAAGCAGCGGCCTGTTTTGAAAGGACAACATTGCATTTTACCTGAGAGAGATTTGGAACTTAAGGGGGCCATATTATGCTGTTTTCTGTTTTAGTGTTGTTTACTCTTCAAAAATATACCAGAAGTTGTCTTTTGTTTCATTCACACATGTTTAACACCCAAACCCTGCATATTTAGGCTCAGTTCTTCTCTTAAGCGGAAAACACTCCTCCTTGGTCCACCTTGTGATGTCATATGGTAATACAGGAAGTGCTCCACTATGTTTTTAAACTCAATACATCTTCGCTAGAATGATTTGGATAATTAAAGTTCTGGAATTGCCAACCTCTACTGAACTAAAGGTAAAATGTAGCTGTTAATTTGAAAACTGCTTCTTGTCATCGCAAGGTAGAACAGAGCATTTTGAGCTTTTGAGATGTAGACAGACTAATAATAAAGAATTTCTCAAACATGTAAATGAAACAAAGTATGTTTTTGATAGGATAACAGGATTATAACATGGCTTAAAGATCACAAGAGAAAGAAAGAAGAAAGAAGAAAGCTATGCCTTTTATTAGTCCCACAGTGGGGAAATTCCAGTTCTGCATTTAACCCATCCTGTTATCAGGAGCAGTGAGCAGCACATTACTGCGCCCGGGGACCATCTCCATGATCTTCTTGCTTCGGCTTGGTCAGGACCTAAGCTGGAGTACCTATGGTGCATGTTTTGGGTTGGTGGGGGAAACCGGAGTGCCCGGAGGAAACCCACCCAGACACGGGGAGAACATGCAAACTCCGCACAGAAAGGCTCAGGCGACCCGGGGATCGAACCCAGACCATGCATGCAAACTCCACACAGAACACACACAGAAAGGTCTGGGCGACCCGGGGATCGAACCCGGAACCTTCTTGCTGTGAAGCATGAGTGCTACCCACTCAGCCACCGTGCTGCCAATTTTGCGTAATATTGGACCTTTAAAACACAAGTGAAAATTCTTAGTTATTCTTAGTTTTATGTAATTCAATATGTAATAATATGTAGCTGTCCCCATCTGTATTAAATATTATTGGCCTATAGAATATTGTGAAACCCAGAAATTTAGTTTGGTCCATTCCTAAAGACAGTGGATATCTAGTAGATTGTACTATATGGGGTACCGTTTTACCAAATATTTTAAATACAGTAATACTAAATGTAAACTAGTACAAACCTTCTGTACTATTTCCTACTGTGAACATTTTATTATTTATATGGATCACTTCACTGTTCACTCTTCCAAATCGTGCCTGGTAATCCTTGATTTCAGACGAAGCGCAGCCACAGCTCATTTTGAATGTAAAAGCGCTTTACCTTTCCCCTTCAGAGCACGCTGGGGTTAACGCTGCCTCATTCAGCTGTGCCCGTCCTGCCCACTCACTTAATTCAGAGCTCAGTGCTGTTAAGTTGACTTTTCTGTAAATCCCAGATCCAACTTCACACTTGATATTTCCAACCCAGCTGCTCTTCTTCGGCTGCCAAACACTTCTAGTTTCTGCTGCTGTGATTCTGGTGCTATTGTCAGCTCTTTACATGATGAGCTGGCGCTGACCACTAAACAGAAAATCTGCCTTTAAATGAGCACTCAGTGAATCCTGAATAATTATTAGATGTCTTCAAAGGTAGAGCTGTCTCCTGAGCTGTCTCCATGATCAAAGCAGCTGCTAACCACGGTGCACCCTTTTATACTCACCTTTTTGGTTTATAATAAAACATTAGCTTTTTCAGTTCACCTTTTCTGTTTATTAAATATGTACTAAAGCAACAAATACGGGTTACCAATGAAATCACAAATGTGAAATTGTTTACTTACAAATCCCAAATCCATTTTATTTATATAGCACATTTTACACACAAAGCAATTTCCAAACTGCTGCACAGAGAACATAAAATAAAGACAAGGAAGGGTTGCTAAAAATTTGATCACACGAGTCCTAAAACAATAAAAGCAAATAAAAGCAAAAATCATAAAATAGCAATACAAAATAAATAAATAAGCGTGCAAGGATTCATGTGTGTGATACATGTCAACAGAATATCAATAAAGCACTGTGTTGTTGTATGCATGGCTTGACTAATAAAGTATCTTCTACAGTTTCATTCTCACCCCAACATACCAAGAGCAGACATCTGTTAGCAGACATTGATTCAGCCCCACTGTTGTTCACACATTTTTTTAACAACAATGAATCATTCAGTTGACCTTATATAAACCAATACAAGCCAGAACTTTACAACTTAGTACTGGTCATGAGTATGGAAGGCATAAAACCTCACTGATCTCACATAACGTCTAGGCTCTTTATTGCAAACCAGAACCAATGCCTTGACATGTGACATTTGCAGTGTTCCCAAAACAAAAATATTTGTCCCCTTGTCCACTTGACAAATTTATTAAAAGGCCGCTCATATTCTCATATACAGATCATATTTACTCATGTTTAATACAGATGGGGAGCAGCTAAAATGAATATTATTCAAATACAGATTTCTGTTGTAATGTAGCAAGATTCTAGTCCCTAGAACGTGAATTTATCTCTAAAATACATCATAAGAAAGTGTGACATCATCACAAATTAAAACTGAAATACAGCACATTTTTTGCAAAGATTAAGCTTCATTTTCTTTCATTACTCATAAATATCAACTTACCATGTTTTTCCATCTCTGTATCTAAGGTCTGAATGGTGAAGTTTTGTGAAACAGTCACAAAATCAGTTTCACAGCATAAAGCTGCTCTGTGCCCGAGGGGCAGGTTGGCCATTCATGCAGTTGCTGAAATGTTAACATGTTCCAATGATAAACTTAATCTGATGTGTCTGCTTTTCCACAATGCTTTGCAACCATCTGTTTTGCTGGCTGTGTGTTTTCATTTGGCCTCATGACCTCACCAAACCTGAGAGACAGCTCTAGCTTTTCTCCTGGCTTCACGCTCCCACCTCCATCTCCTTTTATTTCTCAGAGCAAGACTTGGCCTCCTCCAAAGGTCAATGTGCAAAAACAACTGTTCCTTCAAGATGCTGTAAAACCAATAGTGCTTGAAACATGTTTAACTCAGTACAATGTGTTCCACACGACTTTTGTCAAGTTGTTGAGATTTGTTCTTCTCATATCAAAGTAAGAGGATTACTTCAGTGTTGGGGGGACAGAAGCTCACTTGGTAGAGCGTTTGTCCATTGAAGGTTGGCGGTTTGAATCCCGCTCTCGACATAAACATCACTGGTTGAGAGGTCAGATTCATTGACCCACAAGTTGGCTGGACTGATGAACGCGCACCCACAGATAAGATAAGATAAGATAAGATAATCCTTTATTTGTCCCACAATGGGGAAATTGCAGTGTCACAACGCAAGTTTCAGAAACAGTTGGAAAAAAGAGCATGCATCAAAAATTAAGATAAATAATAATAAGTATGTACAATCAACTAAAAAAAAACAAAAAAAAAAAACACAACACTGTAAGGTTAAAGGCACAGGAATGCTGCACAATAAATGTCTTTGATTCTGAGCAGTGAACAAACAGCAGTTAAAGCGACTCCAGTTCAATAATATATAATATCACTACAGTAAAGTGACTCAGATGATTGTGTACAGTGCAGGGATGGACAGTGGTTGTTACATAAATAAGTAGCAGGTAAAGTGACTTTAAAGATCCCATGACATGGTACTTCTTGATGCTTTTATATGGCTCCTTAATGGTTCCCTAATACTGTAAATGAATCCTTCTTCAAAATCAACACTCAGTGCATGAGAAACAGAGATAAGATGAGAAAGAGTAATTTTTCTCTCTCTGAACAGTCCATAATGGGCGTTGTTGCTTGAATGCAAATGAGAAGAAAAGAGCTGGCCTATAGTAGGGGGTGGGGGCGTGGCCAAACTCTCCGCTCTTAGCTCTCAGCTGTGCGCTCTCTGATCCATTTCCGCGTTTTTGCGTGGAGAAGAGATTAGAAGCGTTCCATTGAAAAATAAACACATTTCCACAGAAAATAAAATTAAACCACTGCTGTTCAAAGGTCCAGAGGCTCAGATAAAGGACTTCCGAGCCTAGAAACACTCGGACGTGCCTCCAGGCAAATTAAAAAACGCATTTCGCATTGCCTAGCGCATTCGCAGTCCAAACTCTCTGGGCGTGATTTACAGAGACGCTGAGTACAGACAGACGGGGGTGGAACTGCATTTGCATTTCTTTTTTCGATCTGACGTCAATAAGGTGCCTTGTTCAAAATCGCCCGTTTGAGCTCCGATTTTTTCTAACGCAGAAAAGGATCGCAAATGCTCAGTTTACACATTTTGCAACTTTTAACCATGGGGGGGGCTAAACAGGGAACAGGGTAGGGGAGCTCACATTAACGTTCAGAAACCTCAGAAAGTGAAAATTTCATGCCATGGGACCTTTAAATAATATTACACATGTAATTATTACTATGGAGATGACACATGGTTGCTATGGAGATGAACATGACTAGCATTGATCATTGTACAGTCTGACAGCAGCAGGAAGGAAAGATCTGCGAAATCTCTCTTTAACACAGCGAGGGTGAATCAGTCTGTCACTGGTGCTGCTCTCTAGAGCCGACAGAGCGTCCTGCAGGGGGTGACACTCATGGTCCAGCATAGACATGAGTTTATCCAGGACCCTCTTGTCCCCCACCTGCTGCATCGAGTCTAGAGGACAGCCCAGGACTGAGCTGGACTTCCTGATGACCTTGTCCAGTTTCTTCTTCTCCCTCTCTGTGACGCTGCTGCTCCAGCAGACCACACCGTACAGGATGGCTGATGCCACCACAGAGTCATAGAAGGTCCTCAGGAGTGGCCCTCTCACTCCAAAGGACCGCAGTCCCCTCAGGAGATAGAGCCGACTCTGGCCCTTCCTGTACAGTGCATCTGTGTTATGAGTCCAGTCCAGTTTATTGTTCAGATGAACACCCAGGTACTTGTAAGAGTCCACTCTCTCAATGTCCCTTCCCTGGATGTTCACTGGTGGGGGGGCAGTAGAGTGGCACCACCACCATCCACCACCATCTCCTTGGTCTTCCCCGCGTTGATGAGAAGGTGGTTCCGCTGACACTGGTCCACAAAGTCCTGCGTTAGTCCTCTGTACTCCGCGTCATCATCGTCTGTGATGAGACCAATGATGGCAGAGTCATCGGAGAACTTCTGCAGGACACAGCTGTCCGTGTTGTGTCTGAAGTCTGCAGTGTAGAGGGTGAAGAGGAAGGGCGTGAGGACCGTGCCCTGGCGCGCCCCCACACTGCAGGTCATGGGGTCAGACACACAGTCCCGGGCTCTCACAAACTGGGGCCGGTTTGTGAGGTAGTCCAGGATCCACTCAGCCAGGTCACAGTCCACTCCTGCCCACTCCAGCTTGTCCCTCAGGAGCAGCGGCTGGATGGTGTTGAACGCACTGGAGAAGTCGAAGAACAAGATTCTCACAGTGCTGCTGGGCCTCTCCAAGTGGGACAGCGAGCGATGCATCAGAGAGATGATGGCGTCCTCTACTCCGATCCCGGGCCGATACGCGAACTGCAGCGGGTCCATCGCTGAGCTCACCGTGGAGCGGAGGTGACCCAGGACGAGCCTCTCCAGAGTCTTCATCAGATGAGACGTGAAAGCCACTGGCCTGAAGCTGTTGAGGTCTTTGGCGTGCGGTGTCTTGGGCACAGGTACCACACAGGAGGTGGCACCACCTTCAGCTTCAGGCTCAGGTTGAAGACATGCTTCATAACTCCACACAGCTCATCTGCACAGGACTTAAGGAGCCTGGGGCTGATCCCGCCTGGTCCAGCAGCTTTTCTACTCCTTATCGAGCTCAGTTCTCTCCTAACCTGAGCTGTTGTGAAGGACAAAGAGCGAAGGCATGTGCTGGGGGTCTGGCTGAGTACTTGATGTGGATTCGGGGGCTGGGGGGCTGAGGCAGAGGTGTGAAGAGGTGACAGACTGGGCCATTGTGCAGGGGACAAGGTGAGCCCATGCAGCGGTGCGGGGGGAGGGGTGTGTGATCGATCAAACCTCAGGAAGTGTGAATTCAGATCATTCACCCACTGTTGATCTCCCTCTGTCTGGACGGGCGGAGGATGAAGCCAGAGACACTCTTCAGACTCCTCCACACCTCCCTGACATTCCGCTGCTGCAGCTGCTGTTCCATCTTCCTCCTGAAGTTGGCCTGAGCCTGTCTGATTTTCCTCCTCAGCTTCTTCTGTACAGCTCCTCTTTGTTCCTGGACCTGAAAGCTCTCTTCTTCTCCTTCAGCAGAGCTTTAATGTCCGAGTTAATCCACTGCTTGTTGTTCGGAAAACACCGCACCGTCCGAGAGGGTACGGTGTTTTCAAAACAGAAGTTGATGTAGTCCGTAATACAGTCCGTGATTGCATTGATGTCCTCCCCATGAGGCTGGCAGAGCTCAGTCCACACAGTGGTGCTAAAGCAGTCCCTCAGAGCCTCCTCGCTCTCTGCTGTCCACCTCTTCACCACTCGGGGCTCTACAGGCTGCCTGCGTATGAGGGGTTCGTACACAGGCCTCATGTAGATGATGTTGTGGTCTGCTCTTGGCGGCACGGTAGCAGAGTGGTTAGCGCTCTTGCTTCACAGCAAGAAGGTTCCGGGTTCGATCCCCGGGTCGCCCAGTCCTTTCCGTGTGTGTTCTGTGTGGCGTTTGCATGCATGGTCTGGGTTCGATCCCCGGGTTGCCCGAGCCTTTCTGTGTGGAGTTTGCATGTTCTCCCCGTGTCTGGGTGGGTTTCCTCCGGGCACTCCGGTTTCCCCCACCAACCCAAAACATGCGCCATAGGTACCTTCAGCTTAGGTCCTGACCAAGCCGAAGCAAGAAGATCATGGAGATGGTCCCCGGGCGCCCTAATGTGTGTGCTGCCCACTGCTCCTAATATATGTATATATATATAGGATGGGTTAAAATGCAGAGAAGAATTTCTCCAGTGTGAGATCAATAAAGTTCACTTCACTTCTTCACTCTTCCTATGGGGGGGAGGAGTGATGAGATATAGGCCTCCTTGACGTTGGCAAAGAATAAGTCCAAAGTTTTATTGTCTCTTCTGGGCAAGGCAACATACTGGGTGTATGTTGGCAGGACAGATGAGGGAGATGCATGGTTGAAGTCCCCTGTGATGATGAATAGGGCCTGTGGATGCTGAGTCTGAAGAGAGCTGATGCAGGAGAGTGTCACAAGCATTCTCCGCATTAGCACTGGGAGGAATATACACAGCCAGAGTGATGACATGTGAAAACTCCCGGGGCAGGTAAACGGGCCTCATGCCGACAGCGAACAGTTCAATGCCTTTGTTACACATCTGCTCCTTCACTGTACAGTGTCCAGATTTACACCATTTCTCGTTCAGAAACAGCGCTAGTCCTCCTCCCTTCTTCTTCCCGCTCTCCTCCGTCCTGTCTGCGCGCAGCAGGTGAAAGTTGTCCACAGTGAGGGTAGAGTCCGGGATTTGTGGTGTTAGCCATGTGTCCGTAAATCTAACGAGCGCCGCAAGCTCGTCCGTCTTGTTGGCGAGGGAGCGCACATTCCCCGTGATGACGGAGGGGAGAACAGGCCTGCAGCGTCTCTTCTTTTCCCGGAGTTTACGTCCCACGCGGCGTCCACGGCGTGTCGTCTGCTGATGAACGCAGATGAATCGTTGTGTCCTTGGGCAAGACACTTAACCTACTTGACTACGTAAAGCTATTGCTATATTTGGTACCAGTGCCATAATGACTGTAGTTGTTGAAGTAAAAACTGCCCAACTCAATTGTAGTTCTAACACTTCTAATATATAAAAAAGATAAAAATCTATCTTTTCTTTTTGGTTTTGATGAAGACTAGTATGACACCTAGAGACACACACAGAAAAAGAAAGACTTTATTGCCAAAAACAACAACAACAAAAAAAAAAACGTTTGAAATTGAGTTTGAAATCAGTACTAGCTGTCCCTACAGTACTTGTACTTCTAAATGAGCCGTATATATTAAACTGCTTAATTAGCTCCTTTGGCTGCATGTTTGAACCTGCCTGTGCTCTTCTCCAGGACTCGCCTGATGCAGAGCTTCAAAGAGTCACACTCCCATGAGTCCCTGCTCTCCCCCAGCACCGCCGCAGAGGCCCTGGACCTGGTTCTGGATGAAGACGCCGTCATCAAACCCGTCCATTCAAGCATCTTAGGGCAAGAGTACTGCTTTGAGGTACTACATTCTGATTTTAGTCAACGTGTTTTATGTTTTTTTTAGTGTTTTGGGTTTGTTGTTGAAACTGCAAGCAAGATTAAAAAAAAGAGTCATGGATGAAAGGATGAAAATGTCAAGGATATTGCTAGTGACAACTGCAAGAACTAACTTGAACTACAAATAGTTTTCTAGATGTAGATGTAGATGTAGTTTTCATGCTTATTGGCTCAAACAATACAACATTAACCATGATCTTGAGAGAAATGAGCTAATCTGAGCACTTTTGACCCGGACCAGTGTCAGTTTCACTATTTACATTTTTTCTGTGTTTAGGTGACAACTAATTCAGGGACAAAATGCTTTGCCTGCCGCTCGGCTTCAGAACGAGACAAATGGATAGAGAATTTGCAACGAGCCGTCAAACCCAACAAGGTAACCCGCTGATTGAAAAACTCTGTGTGGCTTTTCCGTTCAAGTTGATGGATTTATGTTATATTGTGGTAACAGAACTCCATCTCGCCCATGCAGGACAACAGTAGAAGGGTGGACAACGTGCTCAAATTGTGGATCATTGAAGCCCGGGATCTGCCTGCAAAGAAACGCTACTATTGTGAGCTATGCTTGGATGACATGCTTTATGCTCGCACCACCAGCAAGCCCCGAACAGACACAGTGTTTTGGGGAGAGCATTTTGAGTTCAACAACCTGCCCACCATTCGTAGCCTTCGACTGCACCTGTACAAGGAGACAGACAAGAAAAGACGCAAGGTGAGAATGACACATCATAATAATGTAATAATATGTACGTAAGAGACATTGAGCCCTGTTGACAGACGTGTAGAAAATAGCGCCTGCCATTCTATTCTTCTACAGTTGACAGTAAAAGGCAGTGACTGATGCAGCTGTCAATATGCACTGTTATTTCTTGCACTTATGAGGAGGTAATCACATCAGTGCAGCTAATTTTTGAGGGGTTACTTTTTGTTTTATTCATTTCATTTTGTGTTATTTTGGAACAGAACTTATGGTTATTTAAAGGTGCACTATTTTCCCTAGTATTGCAGTAAAATGATCTACCTTTCATTCATTCTGTTACATGTGGCCAAACCTCCACTCATCAAATCCTGATCTCGACAGATCTCAGAAGCTAAGAGGGTCTGGTTAGTACTTGAAAGGGAGACCGCTGGGAAAATCAAGTGCCACAGTGAGGCGCCAGTGGTAAAAACTTGTTGTTGTGTCCTTAGGCAAGACACTTCATCCACATTGCATAGTATGAATGTGGTGCGTAAAGCAAACTGTAAAGCGACTTTGAGACTCTCGAAAACACCATAGAAGACCAATGGATTATTATGTGTTTTTAATGGTTAAAATGCCTTGCATGCATTGTTACTGAAGAATGAAGACAGATAAATGTAATGCCATACTGTGGAACATTCCAGATAAACCATTTAGATCTGATGGAGACAATCAGATGACAAAACCCAGAAAAGTCATACTATGGCTGCGTCCCCTTACCGGCTGGTTAGCTCAACTGCAATGAGCAAGCCAGTGTGGGTCCTTGAGCAAGACCCTTCACGGTACTGCCCCCCGGGCGCCGAAAGATAGCTGCTTACTGCTCCTGAAAAGGATGGGTCAAATGCAGAAGTAAAATTTCTCCCGTGTGTCACTGTGTGTCATTGTGTGAGACTAATAAAGGCTTAATCTTAATCATTACTCTGTCTTGCCCTTCCCCTTCCCCTTTATCTACATCTTTGTCTTGCCCCTCGATAACGAGCTGAGAGGGCTCGGGGTACAAATGTTCCCCTAAGAAATGGGACACCACTCGATTACCGTTTGCGTCATCATCCCTTCCCTCTACTTGGCTGCTATGTCTACAGGAGCGACAACAATTTACGCAAACAATGTAAATGTAAAAATGTAAACAAATGTCAAGGATTATCGGGTACCTCAGCTCGACAAAAAAACAAGCTTGTTTATACATGAAAGTTCAGTGAAAACGATAATGTCGGCTAAACAGACATCACTACAATTAAAACTGCAACAACAGTTCACTAAAAGTAACATAGAACATAAGCATCATAACTGTAAACCAGCAGATCTGCTTGGACTGCTGCCCCCGCGACCCAGAAATGGAAAAAGCGGAAGAAGTTGGATGGATGGATGGATGGAAAATACATTTATGAGACTCCTTGGCTGGTCGATGTGACGCTGCCATCCTGATCCCAAAACCTGCCTGAGCTTGTAGGCGTACCCCTTCGTTTCAAGTCTGGTCGAGAGCTTACTTTGTTTCAAGGGGTATGTAGCCCGAGGTCGTGGCCCGAGCCCTTGATCAAAATTAGAAATGGGACACCCCTTGCCCTCACATGAACGTGCAAAACCAAGTGGTAGTGGTAAGACAATGGGGTAAGACAGAGAAATGTGATGCAGCCTAAATTTCCCTTTTGATTTGTTGCAGGAGAAAAGCACATACATTGGCCTGGTCAGCATCCCCATCTCCAGCGTCACGGGGCGTCAGTTTGTGGAGCAGTGGTATCCCGTGATTCAGTCCAGTGTTCTGGCCAAAAGCGGTGGAGTCGGAAGCGCCAAAGTTATCAACGCCTCCCTCCGCATCAAGTCCCGTTACCAAACCATGAACATCCTGCCCATGGAGCTGTACAAGGAGTTTGCAGAGTACATCACCAATAACTACCGGACACTGTGCGCCGTCCTGGAGCCACTGCTTAGCGTCAAGAGCAAAGAAGAGGTGGCTTTTGCCCTGGTGCACATCCTCCAGAGCACAGGCAAAACAAAGGTAAATGTCCTTTTGTTACGTGGTTCTCAAAATGTGGGGAGGATACTGCTGTAGCTTCAAACTGTAAAATCATAGTGTGAATAGCAATAGGTGCCAGTATATTACAACCGACTGTATAAAGAAATGGACTAAAGGAGTGTGATATTCAGCTCCATTTAAATGAAGCTCATGATGCAAGATGTTATAGGGACAAATTTGGAGCCTGGTCCATATTAGGAATAATAATTTATTTACTGACAAAACCTCTAAATAAGGAGTGATCATTGACAGCCGACTGACAGCCACAACAATCCAACATGGTGCGGAATGGTGCGCTCCAGACTTTAAATCAGAGCGGACAGTCTGTGCTCGGATCACGCTGTTTCCCTTTTCTCCAGGCACAGCGGGACATCGCAGTGCCCAGCGGTGCCAGGTAGGGGTGAGGCTGAGAGGGGCTCCTCACGCACCGCCTGTAGACTGCCAATGGCTGTGCTTGTCACTTAATAACCTCAGAACAGCATCAGCATCCAACAGCGACCGTTAGTCCAACCTGAAAATTCAAATGTTGTGTCCGTAGTTGATTCTAAAGTGGCTCTTACAGCCATGACTTTTAAACCATAACTCAGATATGCACTAAAATGCCAAAATAAGGCCAGGGATAGGTATACACTTCTATTTTATACCTATTTACACAGCTAATCAGTAGAAAAAAGTGATTTTGGTGTTTAGTGGCCATTTAATCTGATCAGCAATAGATTTGAGTCATCCCCTGTTTTTATAATTTAGTTAAAGGGATAGTGCGTTTTTTGTTTTTTTTTATGTGACTCTGTATGGCATCCCCTTCAGCAGTGTCGTCCATTAACACTGGCTTACCACGAAAAGTAAGAACTACGAAAGTAGTTCCGGTAAGTTAGCAGGAACATTATATTATTATTATATTATTAGCCTGTTCACTAGTAAACATCCACTTACAAGTGAACAGGCTAATAGTACTAATAGGCGCGCAGTGATACGACTCTAGAGAAAATAGCACCAAGCGATTCCGACTGCTGAATTTTTCGTGGACAACTGTTTGTGACGCAAATATATCACTTTTTGGACAAATATTGTTTTGAAAAGAAAAACAAGTTTTATTAAAGGGATATGCCACCCCCAGGGCAAATTTGGGCATCTCCCCACAGTCCAGAGACTAAAATAAGTGGTGGAAAGCGTTTTCCTGCTCACCCAGCCATTGTCCGAGTCTGTCGCCACTGACCGCCGCGGTATCTGCAGCTCCTCCGCCTTAGACTGGAGTCTAACGTCGCCAGAGAAAGATTTCGCCCAAAAGGAATTAATTTGCTCGATGCGTTTCCCAATTACTTTATGTGTAGTGCGCATTCATATCGAGTGCAAATAAATGTGCAAATCAACACGGAGAGCTTGCCTTGGTCATTTTGGGTGGGAACTATTTTCCAGTGCGGAAGAATACAGTCGAATCACGCAGTACGCTGCCAGGGGAATCCCAGTTACGCACCGGGAAGGGAGTTCCCCTGTTGCACAACGTGGTGCGTGATTCGACTGTATTCTTCCGCACTGGAAAATAGTTCCCACCCAAAATTACCAAGGCAAGCTCTCCGTGCTAGCTGCAGATACCGCGGTGGTCAGTGGCGACAGACTCGGACAATGGCTGGGTGAGCAGGAAAACGCTTTCCACCACTTATTTTAGTCTCTGGACTGTGGGGAGATGCCCAAATTTGACCTGGGGGTGGCATATCCCTTTAAATGTCCCTGCTAACTTACCGGAACTACTTTCGCCAGCTCCAGAGTCGGAGCAGGACTTGGCTCACAGGACACCGTCAGCGGTAAGTCAGAGTTAATGGACGACACTGCTGAAGGGGACGCCATACAGATTCACATCAATAAAACCTCACTATCCCTTCAAGACCTAGGTTATCTAAATTATTTCACAGCTGATGTGAAATGTTTCTGTAATAACCATGTGAATACCTTGCCCTTGAGATCTCTGGAGAAATTGCCTGGATCAGTGAAGTATGCCGTGCTTTTTATGATGGTTCCTTCTTATTTCTCAGGAGTTCCTGTCTGACATGGCCATGTGTGAAGTTGATCGATTCATGGACCGGGAACATCTGATCTTCAGAGAAAACACGCTTGCGACGAAGGCCGTGGAAGAGTACCTCAAACTAATAGGTCATAGATACCTCAAGGAAGCTATAGGTAAGAGTTTTTTTTTTCTTTCTATTCCCATACAACTCAAACCAAGTATACAATTTAAATACTCTTAAACGGTTTGTCAGAAAGAAATGAGAAGAGAGTGGGGAGACACTTTGCTATATTCTGATCTATGATATAATGTTGTTTCCTCATCACAAACATACCAGCGGTTGTGTTTTGTTTCATGCACATGTTTAACACACAAACTCTGCAGATTTAGACCGAATTCTTTTCTCAAACAGAAAACGCTCCATGAAGTGTCATGTGGTAATACAGGAAGTGTTCCACTGTATTTCTGAACTCCTATTTCACTAGAATAATTTGGATAATTTTCAAATTACCAATTTCGACTGAGCAAAAGGTAAAAGGAGCTGTTATCTTGAAAACTACTACTCCATGACATCACAAGGTAGAACAGAGCTTTTTAAGATCTGTACTCAAACGTGTGTGAATGAAGCAAAACACAACTTCAAGTATGTTTTTGATGAGGTAACAACATAATAATATGGTTTAAAGCTCACAAGAGTCCATTTTGCAGAATGTAGGACCTTTAAACTTATTGCATGTTATAGTCGTGATACAAATAGAAACAGATCCAAAACTAACAAATACAATATTTTTTGTTCATTAGATTATAAACAGTTTAAAGAGCTATTCACAAGTGTTTAGACAAACTGAAATGATGATTGCCCTTCCCCACACCTTCATTTTGTATCTAGAGATTTGAGTATTTTATGGTAGATTGAAATTTCTAACCATGTGTTGCAAACAAGGGAACAAGTCACTGCATGAACAGGGGCTATAAATCATGCTTTCTTCCTTCTTGCTTTTTGATGTTGACGGCAGAAACAAAATCTCCCAAAACTGGAACATGGGCAACAAAGGCTCGAAATAGCCTTTTGCAACTCCTTCTATGACAGATGCCTGGGTAGAAAATTGATTAAGAAACAGTGTCTTATCTTATCTCTGTCCAGTAGTCAGTGAAGGGCTTTCTTACAGTTTGATCTGTTATTACTGTCCTATTGTTATACCAATGCGTTGCTCCCAGAACATTAGGGGAAAAAAAAACATTATTCTTTTTAAATGCTAATCCAATCCAGTCCACCGTAATTGTACAGCCACGGCAGTAGACGGGCTATTCCTTTTGATTTATATTAGAGATGGGCCTATGTGACACTGCTTGCCCTGGGCCCCAAAATTTCTGTTTATAAATACATTTTATAAACTATAACATTTCCAAAGATCTGCATAGAAAAAAAAAACACATTTAAAACAACCAAATGCTCTACCCAGGCTAATAAAATTAATAAAACTATAAAACAATCAATCAATCAAACTTTATTTATACAAAAAATGTAACACAAAGTGGTTTACAGTGATTTAAAAACATATATTAACATACATTATTGCTAATAATAAATACAATAAAAACTGTTTAATATAATATCTGATATGATATTTATGTTTGTTTATTGCTGGTAAATTAGATAAATAAATAAATTAATTAAAGGAATAGTAATGTTTGTACAATCTGAACCTTATTTTGTTAATAAAACAATGACATGTACTCATCCATTGTACTTTGGTGTCATTTGGAGCATGTCTGGAGATTTTGTAGTTTAGCGATATCGGCTATCGGGTTTCAGGCTGCTTTTGACTTCAGCGACACTATAGACTGACACATCGAGCTTCTGTGATTTGAAAAGTGCTAAAGTTTGTGTTATTTGGTGACCGCAACCATATGCCCTGAGCACTCACGTTACGGATATCGCTAAACTACAAAATCTCCGGACATGCTCCAAATGACACCAAAGTACAATGGGTGACTAAGGGTGTTTTCACACTTGGTCCCTTTCAGCATTTAAAGCGAACTCAGATCGCTAACTGAGCATTATAAGTTTATATGTGAACACTCTAAGCGCACTCACACCCCTTTAAAACGAACCGAACTGAGACCATCTCGGGAGGTGGTCTCAGTACGGTTCGCTAAAAGGTCCGCGGTACGGTTCGCGGTACGGTTCGCCTAACCTGTGCAGTGTGTACACATAACTCTCCGGGTTCACTTCCTCTTTTGTGCAGTTTTATTACCTTCTAAGCTTCCTGTAGACAGCGACACGGGGAGGTAGTGACGAAAAATAACAATACAGGACTCTTTCGAGGCCCTGTAATTGTTATGAGTACACTTTAAATCCTTTAACGAGGATCCATTGGAGGGCAAGTCTGGTGCCAGCAGCCGCAGTAATTCCAGCTCCAATAGCGTATATTAGCGTATATATCGGGTCCGAGCTGACGGTCCGCCGCGAGGCGGGCCCCCGTCTGTCCCAGCCCCTGGCTCTTGGCGCCCCCTCGATGCTCTTGGCTGAGTGTCCTGCGGGGTCCGAAGCGTTTACTTTGAAAAAATTAGAGTGTTCAAGGCAGGCACGGTCGCCTGAATACTGCAGCTAGGAATAATGTAATAGGACCCCGGTTCTATTTTGTGGGTTTTCTCTGAACTGGGGCCATGATTAAGAGGGATGGCCGTCACAGAGAATGCCAAGGAGTGAAGGTCTCAGAGCTCTAGAGAAGCTACAGTGTGAACAGAAAGAGGACTGAGGCTCCATCAGAGCTTAAGTGGACCAGAAAGAGAACTCGGTCCTCTTTCACAATGTGAACACAAACAGAACTGAGTTTGTGTTCTCTTGGTCCCCTTGTTGGTCCACTTTTAGGGGACTGAGTTTGGTTCGCTTAAAGGGGACTATATGTGAAAACACCCTAAATGACGTTGTTTTATTAACGAAATAAGGTTCAGATTGTAAAAACGTTACTATTCCTTTAAGTAAGTAAGTAAGTAAGTAAGTAAATAAGTAAGTAAGTATGTAAGTAAGTTATAAGTAAGTAAGCAATAATAATAAAAAAAAAAAAAAAAGAATTTGTTTTCATATTTTACTTACTAAGCGTATTCAAAATGTCTGCGTAGGCCAAAAATATAATAAAGAGAAACTGTTTAAATGTCGCTATGAACGTGTTTTGAAGTTGTATTTCTTCCTTCATAACAAAGCAGTAGACAGCGAGTATTAGCACCGTGCTGTACTGAGGAGATATGAAACTCATGCAAAGCGGTCTAAGCTGATTTAAGGATTTTCTCACACACAAAGAATGATGAGCCAGTTGTTTTCAGTCTTTATCCTATTTCATACAAATAGGGCTGGGAGATTGGGACTTACACACTGTATTTCTAATTGATTTGTTTTAACGCAACAAAACACATTATATTGTATTCTATTTAGCAAACAAACACTGCCTTGGTAAGTAGTTTGTTGATGAAAAATACTCTAGTTTTAATTTTACATTTGAAATATAATCATTATTTTTCCACATGTAATTGATTTGTTTTTATCACATGGGAATAGTGTGTACACAGACTTACCCCATCCAAATTGGCCAACTAAAGGTCAATTAGTAAATCTAAAATGCAATTAAACTGTTATTCCCCAGGCTCCCGCATTATTGATTTGTAGTATGCAATTTTAATAGTATGGTTATTTGATAAGGACCTTACACAGAGCTTTGCAAGTTTCCAATTAATTACAATCAACGTTGGGAACGTAACTGAATATATATAGCCGACTGAGAATACTTATTAAACTTAAAGATGATGACTGACAGGACATAGGGTTATCTGTTACATAAGGGTGAGTTGTTGTACAGTTGTATGGAGTATGGTATAAATGTAGTCCTGTATCTCTCACTGTTTGACCAGAGCTGAATACTATTTTTTTCCTCTTCTTCTCCATTTAGTAAGAGGAAATGCATAAGAAACAAATATATGAAACAAGATGTTTTTCATCCATAATGTATGTGCACCTCTGTGTAAAAGTATTCTAATTACTCATAATACAGCTCTAGAGACCACTGCATTTTTTTCTGAAATCAGCATCTCTACATGTATTACAGCCATTCCATTCCAGCGTCTGTTGAATTCCAACACAAACACAAAGCTGAGCTACTTCAGTTCTTACACCAGGAGTGGAATAAAGTCACCCAAGAACAATATGAAAGACTTGTGGAGAGCATGTCAAGTAGTAAAATCAGAAAAACTGATAATTTTGCAGTGGTCTCTTATTTTTTCCAAAGCTGAACTTTACTCTAATTGGACCATGTATACAGTACATTACAAAATACATTGTATTGTGTAACTAAACACATTTGCAAAGTATTCTTCCCAACACTCATTATAATGTCAGGCTTGGGAATGAATGAATTCTTACTATGTGCAGGCTTGCTTCTCCATAGATCTGATCATTAACCTGTCTCCATTGTGATTACCAAGTTTATTTCAAGGCAAAACAGTAATACAGCTTTAGAAAAAAATAAGAGACAACTGATTTTACTTCTTATAGGTATGTGTTTGGGCAAAAGGAACATTTTTGTTTGAGTCTATAAACTACTGACAACATTTACCCCAAATTCCAAATAAAAATATTATCGTTTAGAGCATTTATTTGCAGAAATTGACAAATGGTCAAAATAAGAAAAAAGATACATGTTTTCAGACCTCAAATAAGGCAAAGAAACAAGATCAGATTCATTTTAAAACAACATAATACTAATGCTTACACTTGAGAAGAGTTCAGAAATCAATATTTGGTGCAACAACCCTTATTTTTAATCACAGCTTTCATGCGGTGGTGCAAGAACTGAAGTAGCTCAGCTTTGTGTTTGTGTTGGAATTCAACAGACGCTGGAATGGAATGGCTGTAATACATGCAGAGATGCTGATTTCAGAAAAAAAAAAATGCAGTGGTCTCTTATTTTTTTCCAGAGCTGTATCTCCATGGAGACAAGATGGTGGCAGATTCTCCACCAAAAAGTTACACAATTCACCTTTAATAAACATAAAAACAATATTAATACCAGTTTATGTGTTATATTTTGCAGGCGACTTCATTCGCGCCTTATACGAGTCAGAAGAGAACTGTGAGGTGGATCCGATGCGTATCCCTCCGTCCGTTTTGGCAGATCACCAGGCAAACCTGCGGATGTGCTGTGAGCTGCTCCTCTGCAAAATCATCAACTCACTCTGGTGAGTCTGTTCCCCCGGGCTCGTCGTGCACAAACAGCCTTCAAGAGAGATGTCTAATTACTGCTACAGTGATGTATAGAAGCAAACATTATATCCACGGGCAGCAGAGGGATGATTGAGTCTTTATCCTGAGGAGTGCACGGTCCAGTGGTTTTCCATATGCTGCTGCTGGTAACTTTTGACCATATGTGAACAAATTACCCAGTTTGTTCTCAACCAGTATATTTATTACCTCAGTATTTATCGTGGGTACTTTTTGTTTGCATTACTGCAGTGGAAGGTAACAAAATCCAAAAGAAACAGTACAAAATAAGTACAAATTTTAGTTTCTTTACTTTACTTAAGTACGTTTTACAGTAGATACTTTTTACTTTTACTTCACTACATTTGAGAGCAGGTATCTGTACTTTCTACTTCACTACCTTTTTAAATCTGGACTGAAAAGTAAAAAATACATTTCTTTATGGTGTGAGACCTGCTAAATGGGCTGAGAGGTTTTTTTTTTTTAGCATATTTAATTAGATTTTCCCTCCTAACTTTGAGCAAACCAAATACACAAATACACAAAAGCGGCTAGAATAAATTAAGAAAATTAAATTATGCTAAATCGTTTTTTCAAAATTGCTGTATTTCATCAATTAATTGTTCTAAAAATATCTGTGAAAATTCTTTTACTTTTTACTGTTAAAGTACATTTTAAACAGGTACTTTTATACTTTTATTTAAGTCAGTTTTTTCATGTGATAAATTTTTCTTTACTTGAAATTTTTTTTTTAACCTTTCTTTTACTTTAAATTGAGATCTTCATCCACCACTGCACTACTGGTATTTTCTCATGTTAATTCTTGACTATACAATAAGATTTAAGATTACATTAACATTACAGATGCAATGAAGTACTAAAGTGTTTCAGCTGTTTATTTATTTGCAACTCATGATTTTTTTAACAATGTTGAAGATTTAGAATTGTCTTTGTAGTTTAAATTTCCTCTTGGGTTATAGTGGCATAAATATTTCAATATTATTGTTTATCCTCTGTATTTACTTCATAATATATCGCACTTCAAGATTCATTATCGTGACAGGCCTAGAGATGCAACGATCCAGTTTTTTTCAATACCGATATCGATGTTATGACTTTAAGTATCTGCCCATAACCGATACAAATGATACCAATGCAGGGACAGAAAATGGTGCTTATTTCCTGAAAACACAGCTAACTTATTACACAAGAGATCTAATTATGTTATGTAACTGTTATTTATCCTTCAAATCACTCCTGAACAGCTTTGTATGAGTATACGTTCAGACATCCTAGGCCAAAATTAGCCTGTAAATAGACTTATTAAAGGCCCAACCAGGATACTGGCTGAACTGATACCCGATCCAGAATACTGTATCTTTAGTATCAGTGCCGATATCTGATACCAGTGTCAGCGCATCCCTAGACAAGCCTTTGTATTAGTCATGGTATTAGTCATCCACACTTGCACACGCTACAGAAAAGTAGGGTCTAAACTAGGACTAAACTGACAATGTAACCTGGACCAGAATAGGATTAAATCCAGGCTATTAAAGGACAAAATCTACAAAATATGAGTCTACATCAGGACTAAAGCATGAACACACCCTTTATGGTCTGGTTTAGTGACTCTAAAAGTGTTGCCATGGTTATGTCCTAGATTAGTTTTACTTTGGTCTGGTTTAGTCTGTTTAACAGCTCCGCTCAAACTGTGAGAGATACAGGACTACAGTACATTTATACCACACTCCATACAACTGTACAACAACTCACCCTTATGTAACAGATAATACTCCCTACAACTGTACAACAACTCACACTTATGTGACAGATGACCTTCTGTCATGTCCATCACTATTTCATCTTTGCACTTTTTCTCCTTACGACCTCTTGTGCATTACTATATTTCTATATTTTAATTTTACTTGTACATATAAATTTATCTAATCCTGTCTTATTTGATATTGATCAAATAAGATATTGATTTTTGCTACTTATTTTAAATTTATTATTACCATTTACATTTTTGCTCTTGGTTATTATATTATATTGTGATGTGTGAGCTACTGTGTCCAAATAATTTCCCTTGTGGATCAATAAAGTTTGTCTAAGTCTAAGTCTAACCCATATTAATCCAGTTTAGTCCCAGTTTGGTATCTGCAAAGAGTGGTATTGATTTCCTTGCAGTAGTATTAGATAGTTATTGTCTTGTTTATTTCCAGGCCAGCATTACTCCTCTAAGATATGTGCAATTTCCCAGTCATTCCAAACAGAATTATAACTTGGTATTCGATCTTAAGAGCCACTGCAGTAGATGAGCTGTGATTTAATCTTTCTGTTGCCTAATAGAGCTGTACTTATATTGCAGTATTTTTCCGCGGGAGTTGAAAGAAGTGTTTGCATCATGGAGAGCCAGATGCGCAGAGAGAGGAAGGGAGGATCTCGCAGAAAGCCTCATCAGCTCCTCTCTGTTCCTTCGCTTCATGTGTCCCGCCATCATGTCCCCCTCGCTCTTCAATCTGATGCAGGAGTACCCCGCTGAGCGCACGTCTCGGACCCTTACCCTCATCGCCAAAGTCATACAGAACCTGGCCACCTTCAGCAAGTGAGTCAGAATCAACCACCGCATCATGCTGATATTTATAGACTGAGAGAGATGGATGCTGTCATAGAAAGTTTTCTGCCCAAGTTGACGTGATATTTAAATAATACGACACACCTTTCAGGGAGAACTACTACTATGATTTCCATAGCCTGTAATAACATTTTAATACCAATAACCTTAGATAACTGCCTAAGTAAGGCTTTTGCCAAACTGAGGTATTTGTCTCATTCTATCCTTCTGCATCTGTGGGTGTCTTGGCTCTATCCATGGCCAAAAAGAAATATTTTTATAGCAAAAAAACAAAAAACAAAAGCAACACAAACTACCCTAGTCATATACAGCTCTGGAAAAAAAATAAGAGACCACTGCAAAATGATCACTTTTTCTGATTTTACTACTTATAGGTATGTGTTTGGGCAAAAGGAACATGTTTGTTTGAGTCTATAAACTACTAACAACAAAATTTCCCCCCAAAAAATATTATCGTTTAGAGTATTTATTTGCAGAAAATGACAAATGGTCAAAATAACAAAAAAGATGCATGTTTTCAGACCTCAAACAATGCAAAGAAACAATATCAAATTCATTTTAAAACAACATAATACTAATGTTTACACTTAAGAAGAGTAATACATGTAGAGATGCTGTTTTCAGAAAAAAATGCATTGGTCTCTTTTTTTTTTTTCCCAGAGCTGTAACTTTGGACATGCCATTGCTCTGCTTCAAATGTTCCACAATATGACATTACATTTATTCAATTACAGGTGGTTTTACAGCTCAAAAATACCTAGAAAAACAGGCGTTCTGGCTCTGTGAGTGGCGTTGCCTCTCCAGAAATCTGATTTGTAACTTGACCTATTTTTGTCTCCATGATAATAGAAAAGTTTAATGCCGTACTGTGAAACATTTCAGACAAAGCAATAACACCCACCACCAAAAAAGATACACAATGTCCCTTTAAGCTGTTTATTTTTGTATTTTTCCTAAAACCTTTAGATTTTGCTATGAGGCTAATGCTACTGTATTGTACTTTGAGTTAAGCCAAAATGTATTCCTATCTTGGCTCTGCACAACAAAACACATATTTTAGTAGCAAAGTCTGTTATTTATGCTGTTATGTTACTAAGCAAATGTCATAGCATTTGCTAAATTACATTGTCATAACAATAACTAAAGGGTGCTCTGGTTTGTATTGGTGATATTAGACGACACAGAGCCATAATTTAAACAGTACCCTTAACATTTACTTCTCTTTATCTTATTTACTGTCTTTTATTTATTTATTTATTTTTATTTTACACCTTACTGGCTTTATTTTATCATAGTCTTGTCATACAGCTCTGGAAATTTTTTTTAAAAATGATCAGTTTTTCTGATTTTACTACTTATAAGTATGTGTTTGAGTCTATAAACTACTGACATTCAAATACAACATTTCTCCCAAATTCCAAATAAAATATTATCGTTTAGAGTATCTATTTGCAGAAAATGACCAAAATGGTGGTCAAAATAACAAAAAGGATACATGTTTTCAGACCTCAAACAATGCAAAGAAACAAGATCAAATTCATTTTAAAACAACATAATACTAATGTTTACACTTAAGAAGAGTTCAGAAATCAATATTTGGTGCAATAACCCTTATTTTTAATCACAGCTTTCCTGTGTCTTGGCATGCTCTCCAAAAGTCTTTCACATTGTTCTTGGGTGACTTTATTCCACTCCTGGTGCAAGAACTGAAGTAGCTCAGCTTTGTGTTTTTGTTGGAATTCAACAGACGCTGGAATGGAATGGCTGTAATACATGTAGAGATGCTGATTTCAGGAAAAAAAAAAAAAAAAAAATGCAGTGGTTTCTTATTTTTTTCCAGACCTGTATATTCCTGGTTTGTAAATTTTCATGGCAATACATTTTTTCTGATTCTGCTCAGGTTTGGCCCCAAAGAGGAGTACATGTATTTCATGAATGAGTTCCTGGAGATGGAGTGGGGCTCTATGCAGCAGTTTTTGTACGAGATCTCAAACCTGGACACCGGGGGGAACGCAGGGGGCTTCGAGGGCTACATCGACCTAGGACGAGAGCTGTCCATGCTCCACAGTTTACTCTGGGAGGTCATGGGGCAGCTCAGCAAGGTACGAGCAGTGGTGGATGAAGTATTCAGTTTTGATACTTAAATAAAAGTACAGATACAAAGGGAAAAAGTTACTCAAGTTAAAGTATCACACAAAAAATCTATTTAAGTTGACAAATTGAATTTCTCCTTTTACCATACTTCATTAAAAGTATTAAAGTACCTGTTTAAAAATTTACTTTAAGAGTAAAAAGTATTTTGTAGAGATTTTTAGAACAATTAAAGGAGGATATGTAGTGATTTTGAAAAACAATTTAGCAGATTTTAGTGACTCAGTGGATTTTAAAATTTTTCCAGCTGTTTTTGTGTATTTGCTTTGCTCAAAGTTGGGACGTTAACTCAAATTAAATGTGCTAAAAAAAATAAAGTGTACATCATTTCAGCAGGTCTCAAGCCATTAAGAAAAGCACTTTTTACTTTTCAGTCCAGATCTAAAATGTAGTGGAGTAGAAAGTACAAAGAATAGTAAAAAGTATCTAAAAATTATGTAAAATTTGTACTTAAGTATTGTAGTTTTACTTTTGTACTTTATTACCACTGGGCATGAGTCTTAATTAAAGTGCGTTTGACAGGTTTTGATGATTCTCTAATTTTTACTTCATTTACGGGGATAATACCAGTTATAAATACATATAATATAGTTTTACAGCAACCAAGAAGCAATTTGTGAAGAAAAAAAAAGTTGAAAAATTGTTTAAAATTTCAGGAAGTTTTAGAGAGTTCATCACAGTTTACACAAGAAACACATTTTCTCATCCTTTAAACCTGATATCAAGAAAATAAAGGTGTTTTCTTATATTTTATTTGTCGTATAATCATTTCTGTGTACAATATTGATGCTAGGTACAGTTATGGAATTGCCTTTTGTGATTTCTAACCAGGAAGTAAAATTGCCACACTGTAAAGAAAATTGTAAAATGTAAAATGTAAAATGCGTGAAAAGTCCCTCAGTCGTCCAGGTAGAATCCATGATCAAAGGAGAAGTTCAATTTGTCAACTGGACAAAGTTTGTTTGGTTGAAAACGTTTCGCCGCTCATCCGAGAGGCTTCGTCAGCTCTGGTTATTGTACTGGTTAGACCCTGCTTATATCTAGCTGCCGGGAGGCACGTCCTACAATGACAAAGCTCTGAAAACGATCCCCCCTAATCTGTCTCTTTGTTTTTCAAATTACTCTGACGGCTGGTTTCGACCCCCTATTCAACGTCTAACGACCCTCTCCACCCCTCTGCCCTGGCTCTGTTTGACTGGTCTAAGAATCGCATTATAAATGGGAGACAAGTTATGTCTAACTCCCCCATTTCTGTTTAATGACGGATTCTCTTTTTTGACAAAAATGGCCTCTTTAACCCCCCTCTCAAACCAGTTCTTTTCCCTGGCTAAGATCTGAACCTCACTGTCCTCAAAAGAATGGCCCGTGGCTTCTAGGTGAAGATGTACGGCAGATGCCGGTCCACTCTGGCACGCCCGCCTGTGTTGGTACATCCTCTTGTGAAGTGGCTGTTTTGTTTCCCCAATGTAGCGCTTACTGCAGTCCTCACTACACTGAATGGAGTAGACCACATTGCTTTGTTTGTGGCTCGGTGTTCTGTCCTTTGGGTGGACGAGTTTTTGTCTTAAAGTGTTTGTGGGTTTGAAATAAACACTGCACATATCAATTCTGTAGATCCGAACATCAAATTCACCCGTGAAGATGCCAAGGATAACACATTGGCATTCTTAGATTGTGCAGTAACAATAGGAGGAGACCGGGGACTCCAAGTAGAAGTCTTCAGGAAGCCCACACACACAGACCAATACCTGCTTTTTGATTCACACCACCCACTGCAGCACAAACTGGGTGTTATTCGGACATTACAACACAGGGCCCAAGTGGTTCCCACAAGCACAGAGGGTAAGGAGAAAGAAGAGCAACATGTGCAGGAAGCCCTCTCTGTTTGTGGTTATCCCAAATGGGCTGTTAACAAAACCAAGAGAGACAAGGGCAAGAAACAAGACAACAGAGAATCCGAACCCAGGAGGAAAGGGGTAGCGATTCCGTACCTGGCCGGCGTTTCGGAAAAACTACAGAGGATTTTCAGACAATATGAAATTCCAGTTTATTTCAAACCCACAAACACTTTAAGACAAAAACTCGTCCACCCAAAGGACAGAACACCGAGCCACAAACAAAGCAATGTGGTCTACTCCATTCAGTGTAGTGAGGACTGCAGTGAGCGCTATATTGGAGAAACCAAGCAGCCACTTCACAAGAGGATGTACCAACACAGGTGGGCGTGCCAGAGTGGACCGGCATCTGCCGTACATCTTCACCTAGAAGCCACGGGCCATTCTTTTGAGGACGGTGAGGTTCAGATCTTAGCCAGGGAAAAGAACTGGTTTGAGAGGGGGGTTAAAGAGGCCATTTTTGTCAAAAAAGAGAATCCGTCATTAAACAGAAATGGGGGAGTTAGACATAACTTGTCTCCCATTTATAATGCGATTCTTAGACCAGTCAAACAGAGCCAGGGCAGAGGGGTGGAGAGGGTCGTTAGACGTTGAATAGGGGGTCGAAACAGCCGTCAGAGTAATTTGAAAAACAAAGAGACAGATTAGGGGGGATCGTTTTCAGAGCTTTGTCATTGTAGGACGCGCCTCCCGGCAGCTAGATATAAGCAGGGTCTAACCAGTACAATAACCAGAGCTGACGAAGCCTCTCGGATGAGCGGCGAAACGTTTTCAACCAAACAAACTTTGTCCAGTTGACAAATTGAACTTCTCCTTTGATCTTAAATGTAAAATCTTAAATATAATGATCTTAACTGTATTTTAACTGTATTTTGTCCATATATGACAAGTTGAACTACACATTTTACTAAAGCACAGTTAAGATAATTTCAGATTCAGATTTTGCAAAACATTTTACTCTTTCTTTCCCAGTTTGGCCAGTTTTTCGGCTTCAAATTATACTTCCTGGTTGGAAATCATGATAACACACTAGGGAATTCCATAACGGTTATCAGCAACCATATAGTACACTGGTCCAAAACTCCTCTAATGTCCACAGAGATTATTATTTGACAAATAAAATGATAAAATAACATATTATTCAACTTTTCTTCACAAACTGCTTCTCAATTGGTGTAAAACTATAATTCATAGTTGCAACAGGTATTATAGCACCAAATTAACTAGACATTTGAGAATCATCAAAACCTGTTATTCTTCAATAAGCAGGCGCAAGTAAAAAGACATCAATAATAAAAAGGTCATTCTTATTTATTCTTATTTTTGTGTATTTATACATATTTAGATTAAAACCCCTTATTCATATTTATACTTGAATTAAATAACTTGTACATTGGGAATCCATTGAATCAAATAAATAGATTGGTTTTGTTGGTTTGTGGCACTGAATGTAATCCTTAATCACTGTAAGGCGCTTTGTGTTACATTTTTTGTATGAAAAGCACTTAAAAAAAATTATGTTTGATTGATTGATTGAAAAAAATCACGGAATATTTAATTCACATAATAATTAAATAGCAAAACTCAAAAATGTAATTATCTTGTGCCAGTCTATTTTTGTTATACCCAGACAGTCATTATCAAAAGTAGGTTTGCAGCTTGAAGTTTCCCTTTGTCTGACTAAAACATTATTTATAATTGGACGGACAAACTGACCCTAATTTCCTTGTTTTGTAGGATGCTATTCTTAAACTTGGGCCCTTACCTCGGCTGCTGAATGACATAAGCGTTGCCCTGAGGAACCCCCAGCTCCACATGCCGACCAATCACCAACCAGAAAGACCTAAGGACCGTCTCTTCTCCAGACCCTCATTCAACCGCCTCATGTCTTCTGACTTCCAAAGCCTTATGATGAGAGATCTCAACAGGTACCTTCTATATCGTATAAAACTTGTGCTGACAGGATTTGTAATTAATTAATCTAATTAATCGCATTTTAAGAGTGTGTGAGGGAGAGAGAAAGGGATTAAGGTAGGGAGAGATTGAAAGAGAGATTGAGAGAGAGAGAGAGATTGTGAGTGAGCAAGCGAGTGAGATTCAAGATTCAAGATTCAAAGCTTTTATTGTCATTTGTACAGTAAAGAAACTTTCCCTGTACAATGAAATTCTTACTTTGCTGCCCACACTGGATGCCAAAAGCATGCAAAAAAAAATTAAAATAGATAAATAAGATAGAGAGAAGCATGTAAAAAAGTATGATCAAATAGAAACAATCTTTACCAAATATACACTATGAAAAATATAGGCTAGGTGCTATGTACATATTTACAGATAATGTGCAACATTGGTTTTACGTGCAACTGTCAGTAGTAAAAACGGTGTGTAAACATGGTTGATATAGTGCAAACAGGAAGTGTAAACATGGTTGATATAGTAAACATGCTTTTTTGCCGTACTGTACTAGAACTAAGTGTAATTGCACATCAACAACAGTAGTTGTTGTTTGCTGTTGTTGTTGTCATTGTTTGCTCTGGGGCAGGGGTCGGCAACCTTAAATATGCAATATACAGAACAGGCTCCCCATCAGCATCCTCTGTCACAGAAAAAAACACGTATATTCTACTGCGTCATGTACTTTAGTCAGACAGAAGCTGATGCATCAGCGGCACAAGGACAGAGCGTTTTTTTTTTGTTTTGTTTTTCCAGAGCTTTTAGTTTATGCAAATAAGCCATGCGGTTTTAAGTTTCGTTTCTGTAAAACGTAAACAAATGTGCGCAAAGCTGAATTAAAAACACATTAATATTTGAGTCCTCAGTGCAAAAAAGACAGTGCAGTCTTTGTTTCTTTCTTTTTTTGTTTTTAATGTTAATAAAAGGATACAATCTTATGCAGAGATGTACTAATAACAATTTTCTAGACAAATACTACTATTTATAGCCTAGTCGCGTGTAAGGAGGGGGGGCGTGAAATTTTTTCTTCTAGGGGGGGCGTCACAGAAAATAATTGAGAAGCACTGGTCTAGGGTGACCATTCGTCCGGATTTCGTCGGGACAGTCCGGTTTTAGAGCTGTCTGTCCGGCCGTCTGTCACGTGTCCTCCTTTTTTACATTTTGTCCTCCTTTCGGACCCTCGTCGCCCACCGTTGCATAAATCGTCATAAATCCCCACCCATTATTTACACTTGCTAGTAGCAAGTATTCTTATTATTTTTGAACATATCCTAGATGAGATCTATGGTTATGCGGTGGCACAGAGTGAGACTTCACACAGAAACATCAACAAGTGCGGCATGACACACTATTGGTTAAATACACGGAAGCAGCTCGAAGCGCAAAGCGCGAGTACAGAGAAGAGATAAGAAGAGCGCTATAAGAACGCTATAATGTTTGGCGAGTATGTTTGGGTCTGGAAATACTATAAAGTTGATGACAACAACATTGACATAGCAAAAGGTGGGATATATAAACTTGGGATTGCAATGGGTGGAAAGGAAAGGGCGACATTTAACACAACAAACCGATACGGCACCTCAAAAACAAACACCCGACACAATACAGCGAGTTACAGGCAACCCAGCCAAAGACGAGTCAGCTCACGCTGCAGGAGAGTTTGAAAAGGAGACAAAAAAATGCCCCTTGACAGTGCGAAAGCACAGGAGAACACAGCCAGGAGCACAAACGATTGCAATGAGTGACTTACCATTCGCCTTTGTAGAGAACCCTGGATTTCTTATGCTTATGGAGCATGTTGGACCTCGTTAATAATAATAATAATAATAATAAGTCCCGCGCCGGGTCATGCTGCGCTATCACACACGTGACCGCGCGCAGTCTTCTCCCCCTTCCCCCCACACTTCACTATTAATACATTTTGTTGAAAATCTATGAAAGTTTGAGTGTTTAAACGAGAGACAAATGTGAGAAAAGTTTAAATCCAGTCTGAGAAAAGCTTATAATGTGTGTGGCTGAGCGAGCATTATTTGAAATTTTGAGATTTCGCGTTTCGTAACTTAAATTTTCTTTCGTATCTAGAGACCAAAATTTAACGTGAAGGCGTTTCATAACTTGGAATTTTTGTTTGTTGGGTCTTTCGTAAGGTGAGGTACCACTGTACTGAGAAGTAAAATTTCATAGTGATCACATAGAGTAGAAATAGAAAAGGATGTGTAGCATAGGTGAATATTTGAAACATCTCTCACTTAGAATTTACAAGCAAGAAAAATATAATAACATTTGGGCTCAGTTTAACATGTGCCTCATTGTGATGTCTTTTTGTGTCAGAGTAAAACTGACTCTTATGAAACATTCCTAATCTTGGTTGGTCAGTATCTTTCAAAAACATTTTTTGATTGTTTTGTTTTTGTTTTGGACAACAAAATGTAATTTTCAATACAACGTAGTACCTTTTTCTTTAAAGGTCCGATATTACACAAACCTGTCTCGTGTGAATTTTAAGACATGTAATAATGCTGTTACCTCATCAGAAACATACCTGGAGTTATATTTTGTTTCATTCACACACGTTTGAGTTATTTTGCATTATTAGTCTCTCTATATCTCCAAAATTAAAAATGCTCTGTTCCACCTTGTGAGGTCATGTAGTGGTGGTCTTCAAGTTAACAGCTCCTTTTGCCTTAGTTCAGTAGTGATTGGCAATTCCAGTTCTAAAATTACCCAATGTTATGTTTTTTTATTTGTTATTTCTTTCAGAATCAATGTTTATTATAGGTAGTTACACAGCCATTATCATATATTGTGTAAAAAAAATATAAAAGTAGTCTCTAAGAACCCTGTCTTCTGTCTGTTGTACCAGCACCATCTGGTCTCCCTGGTTTCCTCTGTGTGTCTTTACTCGAACATTCACTCTGTGGTTGTCAAGAGATAGTTGCAACAACACAGAATTATTTTTGGTTTACTATGTCATCTTAAAATTCTTTACTGTAGTTTTCTTCATTACTTAAAACAATGCACAGTGGTGGAATGTAACAAAGTAAAAGTAGTAAAGTACTGTACTTAAGTAAACATTTTAGGTATCTGTACTGTAGTTAAGTATAGTTTTATGTGGATCCTTTTTACTTTTACTTTAGGCCTAAAAAAATAAATCTAAGTTTCCGGTTGCCAACCGACCCTGTTGATTTGCATGCGACCCAAATTATTTTATTGGACTGAATAAAATAAAATAAATTTGATACTGAAATAAATTTTACAAGCTTCGGTTAAAAAAGAAAGAAAGAAAACTAATAGCCTACTGTATTTTTTGATTTCCGCGAGACTACAATCGACGTCATTTACCACGCCTGCGCTGCGATGTGTAATGTAATGTGCTTCTGAGCGCGCGCTCACCTGTCACACAGAGGAGAGAGTCAGGGTTGGGGTGTAGCCGTATTTTTTGTTGAACGCAAACCATTCATTCATCTGTCACGTTAATCTGTTCATCCTGCTGGTTTTCATGAGTTCCATTTCATCCTGCTGCACTGTCATAGCTGTGTGCGCTCTTTTTGTAATAAATGCACAAAACACATATCTGGATCTCAGCGTATCTGTCACCATAGCCTCCTCTTTGCGTGTCTCAAATCTGCGAGCCATATAACCTCATATTCTCGGCGGCTAAAAGGTTTGAGTTTGGAATCCGCAACATTCTGCTTTACTTCCGTGTGACAAAACGAAACTGCGGCCATGTCCCAGTTCCCAGAGCGCACAGCTCGGAGCGCGACCCGAAGGGGGCTCAGACTGCAGTCAAGGAGGTGCACACTTGCTCAGCCCCGACTGCGACTGCGGTCTTCGGACCGCGTGTTAACTGCGCATGGGACAAAAAAGAAGTGGGGCAGCAGTTGTTGCGCCGGTGTACTGTCGAAATGTGTGACGCACATGCCCTTCGGGCCACGCTCCGAGCCGCGCGCTCTGGGAATTGAGACACGACTTCTAATGGCAAAGAAACATGTCTGCGGCGCCATTTGCCCACAAAAATAGCAAAAGACTGCGCAAAACAGTTTATTTATTTTCGATGTTGGTAAGGTTGTTTTAGGACCATATCTGTGATCTCTGTGTCTTTGTATTCTTTGTCAGTAATAACTCAGTATTCAAAATATTACTCAATTTTAATTACAAATAGCATCTATAGAAAATCGCAACTATTTATCGCAACTTTCACTTCCTCCCGCAACAAAATCGCAACAAAAACCTTAAAAGCACCGCAACTTTCATCGCAACTTTTTGGAAAAGCTCCCGGAAATTCAGGGATTTTAGCCCGCAACAATCACAAAAAATGCCCGCGAAATCCTGGGGGGTCTGGGAAAGGAGAAATGACTGTTTTGAACACACAAACACACAGTTTTATGTGGGGTTGTGTCCCATTTGCTTTTACATACATACAACAGCTGTTTGCTTGTAACAGTACAGTAGCTAACCTACATCAGCATTAGGTTTGTTGACTCATGCCCAGGAGGAAACTATTTAACTGTACCTTTTTCAATATATCTCTTGTTCTTACTGTTCTGTACTGTGCTTGTTCTTCTTCTTCCAGTAGGCCTCTGTTGGCCTGTAATGGGACATGTTTAGAATGGTGAATGACAAATTGAATTTCTTCTTTTATAATGGTGAATGAGTGTTGTCACTAAGTCTGTGTTGTCACCACAATTTCTACAGAACAGATTTTTGTTCTCACTATACCCCCTGCACAAACTGTGTAGAGTTCTACTGTTAGGCCTAAAACATATCTGTATGTTAAGTATACTGTACATATCATTGTTAAGATTATGCAGTGCCAGTTTTAAGTTGACCAATGTCAACACCGTGTTAAATAAATGTAGTATTCAAAATTGTTTACTGCTTCTAAATTTAATGACTGCCATCTGAAAGAAGAACAGAAAAAAACAATACAAAATCAGCATGTATTTCTTGTAACATTGTAACATATATTCTACATGTACTCTGGTACAGTCAACGACCTGGTTTCGCATGGCATGTTGGAGCTTCGTTCGACTATACTATAGAATATGCCCTTAGTATTGAGATAGCTTTGGGAAATTATGCCAATGTCAATTATAGTCTTTATTGAAATAGTACTGCTGTGGAAGGAAATAAAATAAAATACATTTTCAAAATTTCCATATTCCCACAGGAAAAAAATAAATAAAATAAAAATAAAATAAATTCCCTACCTATCCATGTCTAGAACTGTCAACAAATCGGAAACTAACATATATATTTTTTAGGCCTTACTACATTTGATAGCAGGTATCTGTACTTTATACTCCACTATATTACACTGCAATACTGAAAAGTAAAAGTCTTTTTTTTTTAAATTATTATTGTTTTAATATTGCAGAGGGTTTGTAGTTTGAGCAAACAAAAATATATGTGAAGAGTCCCTCAGTCGTCCAGGTAGAATCCATGATAAAAGGAGAAATTCAATTTGTCAACTGGACAAAGTTTGTTTGGTCGAAAACGTTTTCGACCAAACAAACTTTGTCCAGTTGACAAATTGAATTTCTCCTTTTATCAAACAAAAATATACAAATAAAATCAGCTTGAAATTCTATTTTTTCTATTGACAAAATGTAAATACAAATTCAAGTGTAGTGAAATACAAATTTCACTACACTTGAAATGTTGTTAGATCTCAAAATTTAAACAGGTACTTTATAATAAAAGGAGAAATTCAATTTGTCAACTGGACAAAGTTTATTTGGATGAAAACGTTTCGCCGCTCATCCGAGAGGCTTCGTCAGTTCTGGTTAGAGTGCTGGTTAGACACTGCTTATATCTCGCTGCAGTGTCCCACAAACACTTTAAGACAAAAACTGGTCCACCCAAAGGACAAAACACCGAGCCACAAGCAAGGCAATGTGGTCTACTCCATTCAGTGTAGTGAGGACTGCAGTGAGCGCTACATTGGAGAAACAAAACAGCCACGTCACAAGAGGATGTACCAACACAGACGGGCATGCCAGAGTGGACCGTCATCTGCCGTACATCTTCACCTAGAAGCCACGGGCCATTCATTTGAGGACAGTGAGGTTCAGATCTTGGCCAGGGAAAATAATTGGTTTGAGAGGGGAGTTAAAGAGGCTATTTTTGTCAAAAAAGAGAATCCTTCTTTAAACAGAAATGGTGGAGTCAGACATAATTTGTCTCCCATCTATAATTCCATTCTCAAACCTAAATCAAAACAAACAAACAAAAGAAACAATAGGGCTAGCCAGGTCAGGGCCAGAGGTGTGAAAAAACAGTCGTTTAGTGGTGAATAAGTATGCTAAACTAGAAGCCAGAGAAACAAAAGACAGAAACAAATAGGCGAGATAGTTTCAGAATAATTTCAATATAGTTAGCTCCTCCCTGCAGCGAGATATAAGCAGTGTCTAACCAGCACTCTAACCAGAACTGACGAAGCCTCTCGGATGAGCGGCGAAACATTTTCGACCAAATAAACTTTGTCCAGTTGACAAATAGAATTTCTCCTTTTATCATGGATTCTACCTGGACGACTGAGGGATTCTTCACGCATCAGGTACTTTAATACTTTTACAAAATTGAGTACTTCGTCCACCACTGAATAATTTTCTGTAAGAAAGTTGTTAGTTAAAACAAGGTAACACAGTATATGACTATGCATTAAGAATAACACTACATTACATTACAGGATGGCATCACATCTTTCCTTTATCTGGCTTTTCAAATGTTTTATTACATAATAATTGCATAACACATCATGGTTTAATCCTGCTTAAAAAAACATAAGAAAAGTGATCAAATAAGTAAGGTACTATTGCATTGTTAGATCGTCTAAAAGTTGATATTTAGTTTATTGCATCAAGTAAAAATATGTATTGTATGTTTTGGTGCATGCATCAACATTCAGTTTTTTAATCATAATCATATATTTTACTTATGTAAAAGACATCTATTTCATATCAGAAAAAAATACATAATTTAAGATTAATATACAGTGGTACCTCACCTTACGAAATTAATTCTTTCCAGAAGTGGTTTCGTAACGTGAATTTTTCGTAAGTTGAGTAGCTATTTCAATGGAAAAAGCCTGATTCGTTCCAAGGCCCCGATCCAAGTTTTTTTTTTATAGTGTAACTTTTTTTATAGTGTAACATTGTGTTCTGCGTAGAGACTGTAGACCCAGGACTAAACGTGGACTATACCAGGTCTAGACCAAGGTCTAAACCTGGACTAAACCTGGACTAAACCAGGACTAGACCAGGTTGATTAAAGCGCCGCGTGCGGGTCTATTTCCTGGTTTTGTTTCGAGTCACGGCTGAGGCGAGCAGCGAGGGGGACCGCACGCAGTCTGAGCGCATGAACGAGACCCATGCTCAAACCATGCCTCCTCTAGACCTCCTCTAGACCACCGCGGCTCTTGCATGCGTTCGTTCATGCGCTGCGTGCGGTCATGACCGCGTGCGGTCCCCCTCGCTGCTCGCCTCAGCCGTGACTCGAAACGACACACACACACACACGTGACCGCGCTCAGTTTTCTCCCCCCTCCCCCTTCCCCCCACACTTCACTATTAATAATTTTGTTGAAAATCTATGAAAGTTTGAGTGTTTAAACGAGAGACAAATGTGAGAAAAGTTTAAATTCAGTCTGAGAAAAGCGTATAATGTGTGTGGCTGAGCGCGCATTATTTGAATTTTGAGATTTCGCGTTTTTGTAATTTTCTTTCGTATCTAGAGACCAAAATTTAACGTGAAGGCGTTTCGTAACTTGAAATTTTCGTTTGTTGGGTCTTTCGTAAGGTGAGGTACCATTGTATTAAAATTGTACAGAAAAATTAAAGGTGCACAATATAACTTTTCTGGTGGAGGCTTAAGCACCTGCTTGTTGCCATGTAGATGTTTTTGCCTAGAATGTTCCATATGCTATTAAGCATATGCATGTGACACAACTAGGCCAGGTTACAGGTCAGTTCTGTGAAAAGGACAGCCCTTCACAATGTTTTTCAGGGTATATTTGAGAAATAAAAACACCTGTAATTGAATACATTTGATTAGTTTAAAGTATTACTGTGGAACATTCCTAGCAAGCAGGTGCCAAACCCTCTACCAGAAAAGATACACATGTACCTTTCAGGGAAAGCAAAACTATCAGAAGCCAATTTGCCTGCCAATAAAAATCCATAACCACCAGTGAAATATATGGATGCATCTAAAATGTACTTTTCTCTCTCCTCCACAGCTCCATAGACATCTCTCGTTTACCCTCTCCCACGGGGGGTGTTTCAGCGGTGGAGTCTCTGTCCAATAACCTGAACATGAGGCGCCACGCTGAGAGGGACCTGCGCCAGTCCCGAGAGGTGTTCTACGTGACCCGTCCCCCCCTCGCCCGCTCCAGCCCCGCCTACTGCACCAGCAGCTCCGACATCACTGAACCAGACCCTAAGGTACCAACCAATACACTGTTCATGGGCTTTTGACCTGCACAAGTGTTATCAGCAAATCCATTTTCATTACACAAAAAGAAATTTGCCATGGATACAGGGTTATTCTTCTCACACATGTGCACATTTATTTGTCTTTTTCTTTAATATTACCATGTTTTTAATATTACTAGTTCTGATTAAAAACTTAAGACCATCAAATTCTGTTCTGTTAGTTCAGTTATTTCTTTCATCTTGTTCAAATGGGGAGTTTACATACTAGAACATCACTGAACCAACCAATACACTGCTTATGGACTTTTGTGTTATCAGCAAATGTGTTAAACAAAAACAAATACGCCAGGTATATAGGGTTATTCTTCTCACAAAATTGCACTTTCATTTATTTACTTTTTTGTTGTGATCAAAACTTGTACATTCATTTGTTATTATTTGTTGTTATTATTAAACACAGATAACATACAAATTAATCAAACTCTCAATCACAATCTCAAATAAATTGAATGAATTTGCTTAGAGATAGGGTGAGGAGCTTGGTCACACGGGAGGAGCTCGGAGTAGAGCCGCTGCTTCTCCACGTGGAGAGGAGCCAGCTGAGGTGGCTCGGGCATCTGTTCCGGATGCCTCCTGGACGCCTCCCTCGGGAGGTGTTCCGGGCATGTCCCACCGGGAGGAGGCCCCGGGGAAGACCCAGGACACGCTGGAGGGACTATGTGTCCCGGCTGGCCTGGGAACGCCTTGGGGTCCCCCCGGAGGAGCTGGAGGAAGTGTCCGGGGTGAAGGAAGTCTGGAGGTCCCTGCTTAGACTGTTGCCCCCGCGACCCGGCCCCGGATAAGCGGAAGAAAATGGATGGATGGATGGATGAATTTGCTTTTTAATTCAACAGTTATTGCATGTAAATTTTCTCTTTGTTGCTATGGTTTTGTAACACAGAACACTCTATTGTAGACAAAAAAGTTTATTCTTTTGAAAATAAGTATGTGGCATTGTATTGGCTTTGCCTTTGTGCTTTAAATCCTGGTGAGCAAAGTTTTGAGACATAAAGTGCCTTCTATTGCAGTCTTGAGAATACAGTTCCTCTGAAAAGACCTTGACAAAATGGGCAAGTAAGATATTGGTGTGAGTCAGACTCAGCACTTTCTAAAGCAGTGAAACATTTACGTAAGTATACGAGACATTTATGTAAGAATACAGTATGCATCTTGGCCTATTGTGAAAAAATTTAATGGAGCTGATGCTTCTGGTGCACCATAACACTGTAATGAAGAGTTTTTGGAATAATTTGTATTATTTGAGTAATTGAGTACGCAACTCTAGTCAAATAGTAAAAAGTAACACTATATGTAGAGACCAAACTGTTTTAGCTCACACCTCTACTTAATCATCTCTTTAATGGCCTCTTGTGACTGGAGTTTTGGGGGCATCTCTTGTGCTGTATCCTATAATGTCACTGACCCATCTGTGTTTCTGTGTTGTTCAGGTGCACAGTGTGAACAAGAGTGTGTCTATGATGGATCTGCAGGACTCTCGCATGAACAGCATCTCAAACCTAAACTCTGTGGGGGACATGCTCACCTCCTCCCAAGCATCTATCGCTGGCCTGGGTCACAGCTTTGGGAACCTGGGTGCCCCCCTGAGGATGGGAGGTCACCTGGGCGGGAGCTCTGCCGGCTCCGCTCTGCGCCTGAGCCAGATGGGACACATAGGGGGTCCCACTGAGTCCCTGTCCCAGCAGCAGCAGCAGGCCGCAGCAGCCATGAACTTCCCCCTGTCTTTCCAAAATCCTCTGTTCCATCTGGCGGCTCAGAACTCGCCCGCTCAGTCCCAGGCCCCGCCCCCTCTGCTCCTCGCCCCAGAAACGGAGAACGGTCACCACGACTACGCGCCGGCGTTTGGCAACAGCGCCTTCTCCCGCAGCGAGGACCTGTCAGCGCTGCGCTCTCAGAACAGCCTGGTGCAGCCGAGCATCGTGCACTCACACAGTTACAGCGATGATTTCACTCGGCAGAATCAGAGCAATGACTACGGCTGGCACCAGCTGTCACTACAGGTGCAGGTAGGAGATCGCACAATGTTATACACACAGTGATTCTCATTTCATTAAGACCTGCCTCTCATATTAATGCTTGAACGCAAAGTGGTATTAAAGCCTCTGCCATAATTTAGAAAAATAACTCATAACTCATAATAACTCATAACATAATATTTAGAAATATGCATCAGGTTAGTGGAAAGTTGTTAAATTGATGTTGTTGAAACAAAAATCGAAATTTAGCCTCATTTTATGGTTTGACCTGTTTGCCTGTTCCTCATTCCCCCGTCTGTCTATTTCCCATTTGTCTCTCATTCTCTAGAGACAAATATTTTTTTTAACGTGTTTTTTGGATAATGTAGACTGAACAGAGTACCAAGTGTAGAAAATGTCCTGTACAAGCTTACATGTTTCAAAGAGCACCACCAGGTGGACAAATGCTTAATTGTTGTCTATTTACAGCCCACTGTGTGTTATGTAACAGCTGCCTTCTCCCTGACTACAGACACCAGGACCATTTTCTAGAACTGTATTGTGGGAATGCATTGTGTCGCATGAACTCTATGTAATACACACAAATATTAGTACTTGTACAGCCGAATATACAACACGCTTTTATTAAGTGATCTTAAAAATACTTGCATTAGAAAAATGACAGTAAAGTATATAAAGGTAAGCGGCTTTAACATCATTTACTATCTAGTTTATATTTGCTTTAGAACACCAGTCTTAAGCAATCTAATATTTGCCGTTAGTCATTTATTGAAATATTTTGCATTTTTGATTATCAGTTCAGTTATCGTTTTTATCATCAGTTGATGTTCCAAATGTAAACCCAAATGAAAAGTCTAAAGTATTTTTCCTGTTAAAACTGCATCTCCATTTCTCTTCACTAATAATCTGCAAAATGCTTTGAAACTGACAGCCCTTATATGTTCCAAATTATTCAGCTTATACTAAATTTGATTTGCAATGTGAAGTCAAAACAGAAAATGATCTGCATCCAAATGGAGAGTTATTTAGCATCTTTTTAAATGATGGAAGCTTTGCACTGGCACCAACCAACCAATCTCATTACTTGGAGATACAATTAATCAATAGTGGAAGATGTACTCAATTTTGTTAAGTAAAAGTACAGATACCAAGATACAGAGCGAAGAAATACTATGTAAAAGTAAAAGTATTAAAGTATCCATTTAAAAATCTACTTAAAATGTAAAAAGTAGAAGTATTTCATAGATATTGAGATCTAATTAAACTTCAAATGTAGTGATTTTGATAAGGATTTGTGCTGAATTTTGAAACAGCTGAATCAATAGTTTTTTCCCTAGCTGTTTTTATTTGTATATTGGTGTGGGCTCAAACTACGAATGTGTTAAATAAACCCCTCAGCGTTTTCGGCAGGTCTCAAACTATCATTAAAAAAAAAAAAAAAAAAAAAAAAAAAAAAAAAAGTGTTTCAGTCCAGTTCAAAAATGTTGTGAAGTAGAAAGTACAGATACCTTACCTGGCCAGCCAAATGATATATCTCTGTATTTGCTATACAGCGCGATACCATTTGGACACCCTCGCTCCACCCTCGCTCCCCCGGTTAACAACGGACTCCGCGATTCTGATTTGTTCAAAGATGGTGATGTCAGTGCACCCGCCTTTGCCCGCAACGTCCCTTCCATTCAGCTGTAAAATTGGTCTTAAATGACCTAAAACACATCGATTCCTTAAAGTGATACTCCGGGATTTTTGACATAGGGTCCAATTTTCTAGTTAGCCAGCGTGTAGGATATGTGTAGAGAAAGTTATTTTGCGATTTCATGCAGTCTTTGTAAAATCTGAGTTGGCTGTTGCTAAGCTAGCGAAAGTGAACGTCCTGCAGCTAGCCAGCCACTAAAATAGACATACCCAGTACAAAACAAACACCCAAACAAATCAGTTATTATGCCAGGGTATCGATGTACATATCTGTGTTGATAGAATGATTAAGGAAGTAAACCAAGCATGTATTCCTTTGATCATCATCAGCAATTCGTACTTCCTCATTGAAAGCTTGACAGCCGCGGATTGATATCACCCGCATGTCCCAATCCGACCGGCTCTAATAGTTTGTTTACTAGCAACCTCGCAACTGTAAAAGTGAGCACACGGAGCCTGTTCAAAGTATGGCAATGTTTGGCGAGCCCGATTATTTTGATGAGGAGGAAGAGCAGTTGCATTTTTCCAGTGAACCATACTTGTATGAGCCGGAGTATACGGACGAAGAATTGAAAGAGATGGATTTACAAAGAGCAAGAGAACAAGAGAGCGCGTCTGCAAATGCAGCCGCCGCCGAAGCTGCAGCAGAAAGCCGGGACAGAAGAACCGGGGATTGGTGGTGTCAGTGCCGAAATTGCGAAGTTATGGAGAACGAGGATGAATGTTTTTGCTGCAGGGAGTGGGACTTAGTTATCCCACAAATGCAAGAGCTGGAGCTAGATACTTCGTTTCGAAGTCTAGATGTGTCTGGTGGCCATAGCACTTCCAATGATGTCTGCATAACAGCACCAGGACTTCTTGCCCCATCTCAATCGTGGCGTACTGGAGACATTCTTCTGCGTCGAAAAGATAAATTGGAAGAAACGACCTAGACCTGCTGGACCTAATGGCCAGTTATCAATGCGGTAAGTGGTGTGCCAGAAAAAAATGTTGAATGTAGGAGCGTTTGGCCAGTGGTATATGAACACTGCTGCACCATGTTGACACGTTGTGATTTTTATCCGCTACTAGTCGATTGATTTCGGCTTTTGCTCTGGCGAGTCCCTGATGAAGTGACCTGTTCGCATCACAATCACAATTGACGAGGGAGAAGTAAAATTCCGCCGCTGCTTAGAAACTAGTCCCCCAATATGCGTCAATTAAGTCGTTTGAAGCAAGGTCCGTTTCGTTCAAAATCTTATTATATCAACACAGATATTTAAATCGATACCCTGGCATAATAACTGATTTGTTTGGGTGTTTGTTTTGTACTGGGTATGTCTATTTTAGTGGCTGGCTAGCTGCAGGACGTTCACTTTCGCTAGCTTAGCAACAGCCAACTCAGATTTTACAAAGACTGCATGAAATCGCAAAATAACTTTCTCTACACATATCCTACACGCTGGCTAACTAGAAAATTGGACCCTATGTCAAAAATCCCGGAGTATCACTTTAAAACCACAGCAGCTGACAGCTCTAGAGGCCTTTCTTTTCAAAAAATATGTTTTTGCATTGCTTCCTACCGGCTTGGTTCACGTCACTGTCCGTTAACTGTTCTCTGATTGGTTCACTTAGCTGTCTGTCTAAGCGCAACGGCAGCGCATTCTGGACCAAGCGTTACCAGACTCGCCGCTGGTACAGCGATGAGTCATGGATTCTTCCAGGCAAACAGATACCTGCTCTCACATATAGTGATGTAAAAGTAAAAAGTACTGATACCTAATACTTTACTATTTTTACTTTCCACTGTTACTAATTATCAATATTATAAATGTTTGAATAGTCTGGGAACCAATCACATTGCTAAGGCTGACTGATAGTTAGGGATGGTAACGTGATAAAAAGGGTTGACAGTAATCGTTTGTGGGACTATTTATACAATTCTGATGAGATAATAAGTACAAAGTCCAGTTTAAAGTTGCATTGTGTAACTTTTCTGGTGCAGGGTCTGTCAATGGCTTTTCTCCATGGAGATGTTATTGCTTTGACTGGAATGTTTCACAGCTTTTAGGTTGGGGGTCTGTCACTTGCTCTCCACAGATCTGTTCTGCAACTTGGCCGGGTTTGGTCTCCATGAAGATAGAAAGGTTTAATGCCACACTGTGAAACATTCAAGACAAAGCAATAACAGGTTCCATATCGCAGCTGATAGTGTTTTACCCCTTCATCTTACCCCTACCCCTTGGTTTTGAGCGTTCATGTGAGGGAAAGGGGTGTCTCGATTCTAATTTTAATCAAGGACAAGGGCCACGACCGAGGGCTACATTCCCGTTGAAACGAAGTAAGCTCTCGACCAGGCTTGGAACGAAGGGGTACGCCTACAAGCTCAGGCAGGTTTTGGATGGCAGAGTCACATCGACCAGCCAAGGAGTCTCATAAATGTATTTTCAGCAGTTGTAATTATCGATTAACAGTTTAGCATGGTTTACAATTATGACGCTTATGTTCTACGTTACTTTTAGTGAACTGTTGTTGTGGTTTTAATTCTAGTGATGTCTGTTCAATCGACGTTATCGTTTTCATCGAACTTTAATGTATAAACAAGCTAGTTTTTTTGTCGAGCTGAGGTACCCGATAATCCTTGACATTTGTTTACGTTTGTTTGCGTCAATTGTTGTCGTCTCTGTAGATGTAGCAGCCAGGTAGAGGCAAGGGATGATGACGCAAACGGTAATCGAGTGGTGTCCCATTTCTTAGGGGAACATTCGTACCACCAGCCCTCTCAGCTCATTATCCAGGGGGAAGACAAAGAAGTAGATAAATGGGTAGGGGTAGGGGAAGGAGCAAGACAGAGTAATGGGACACAGCCTAAGTTTGGTTTCCTACAGAATAAGATGTAGCTCATTATAAAGTTAAATTAAAGTGCCATCTGTTTCTTACACTTGTTCTTTGAGTAATGGGTTTTGGCTCTCCATAACCTCTGTATAGACTCTGTGGTGAAGTCCACAGTGTTTTACTGCAGTTTATCTGTGTAAATGACAGTGTTTAATGATACTGTCTTGTAGAGTTATTTCTGTCCTTTGCGTGGGCCCTAATGGAACAAACCTCTTCCTAATGCAGCCTCTTTCAGGACAGCTTTTAGGTCTGCTCCTGCATTTCCTTTTGTTGACATGGCTTTGATCATAAAGATGTGATGTTAAATAGGATGTCTATATTATTGTGTTACATTGTTTAAAAGTCCTATATTGCACAAAATTCTCTCTTGTGAGCTTTAAGCCACGTTCGAATGTTATTACCTCGAGTTGTGTTTTGTTTCATTCACACTTTACTAAGCCTTTATTATTAGCCTGTCATCTCAAATCGAAATAATTCTAGTGAAGGTTATGTGGTTAAAAACACATTGGAGCAATTCCTGTATGACATGACATCATAATGTGAAACAGTCTTTTCAATTTGAGAGAAGAAAGTGCAGGGTTTGTGTGTTAAACGTGTGAATGAAACAACACACAACACTAGGTATGTTTTTGATGAGGGAACATTATAACATATATCAAAAAGTAGAGTAATATAGGCTAAAAACAGGCTTGCTTTCTACTAATATGTTTGACTCTATATGCTTCGTTTTACTTCACTAAACAGTAGTTGACATGAGAGCACCTTTTTTTAAAAAAAAACAGAATCATATCACTAAAGTTTACCGCAGCATAAGACACTTTTACAAGCTGTGCCGACTTAACCAACACTCCCAAAGACTTAATTATAGAAGAAGAAAAAAAACAAGCTTGTGTAACGCAACAAAAATTAAATAATATTTGTATTTAAAGGCTGGAGAAAGAGCACTTACATTTCATGGTTTATTCACTTTTTGTGATTTACTGTACTTCAATCTTAACCAAGACATTTTCAGGCAAAAACAGACTTTGAATGAAAAAATTTAGATATGTATTTCTTTTTTTATATATAAATATATCTATCTCCAAGTGCATATGTATTTGGCAAACAAAAATAATACAAATACAGTATATATCAGACTGTATAGGCCCAAGTTACTGATTGATTTGATTTTCTACTGGGGACTGCTTGAATGTAATGTGTGGGGAAAAATATTATTTGGGTTTTAATTGAAATGATGATTAAAATGATTATTTTTTTCCCTTTCATCTTCTTTTGAAGATTTGGCAACTCATTTTGCTGTTGGTTTTGTGGGTCTGAATGAGCAACCATATCTAATATAATAAATTAACATCATTAAGTGATTATTTTTATGATTACACCATTCATGCACTTGAATGAAGCTGTAATTTCACAGTCCTGTGTCTTACATTTGTTCTTGTCACAGGAGTCTCTGCAGCAGCAGCTTATCGGTGTCACCGCACAGACCTCTACAGGCACAGGGACCCCCGCCTCTTTAGCCACCCCACCCACCACAGTGCACCCAGTCCGGCAGTCCTCCCTCGCTCAGCACCTCAAATCTCAACGCTCCATCAACAACCCCGCCACAGCCACGCCCCCCAAGACACGCCCCCAGAGCCGAAACATTCTACTGGACTCCAGCGAGCCCAGCTTCAGCGGCAGTGGGCCCCGAACACGCCATAACCAGGTCCAGCCCCAACAAACACAACCTCAACCAGCACCTCCTCAGGCGCAGCAGGACGGGCAGGTCACGGTCACCGATAGCCCCGCTCCCGGACTCCCCTATCAGAACAGCTCCGCCAAAGAGCCCCAAGGTCCACCAGCCGCTGCAGAGGAGTCTACTGACACCCCCACCAAAAGCACCAAGAAGTCTCAGCCAGCCCAACTGCAGCCTCCTCAACCACATCTGCTCAAACCTGTCTCAAGTAAACAGGCAAGTCCAAAATCACATAATACTCTCTCACTACTCATGATCCTATTTTTATTTTAATTCTGGTCCATATCTTCTGCACAAGAACATTGAGAACTTCCTAATTTCAGGCTTATCTTGCATCAGTTCATCTTAAATCACATTAGAAAACATGTGCAAAATCTCTATGTACACAGCTCTTTTTTGTATGTTCAGTTTCAACTCCCTTTTTTCATTTTGCTTAATCTTTTTCCTCTCTCTCGCTCTCAGTTCTTGCCTGGTATAAGCCGTTTTCCCAGTATTGCTTGTTTGTTGTTTGGCTGCCAGCAAGTCAAGGCCGAGTAAGGTCAAATCAGAGCGCACATCTGTGAGAGACAAACAGACCCAAATGAATGCAAACATACTCAGAGCTTATGCGGTGAGATAGGCCCTACCTGGATAAAGTACCATGTTTTTAACGCGTCAAATAAACACAATCAGCTTAAAGATGCATCGTGTCAAATTTCTGCTTTTCTCCATGGAGATGTTATTGCTGTCTGTCTTGTCTGGAATATTTCACAGTGTGGTATTAAACCTTTCTATCTTTCTGGAACTCAAACCAGACCAAGTTACAGCTCAGATCTGTGGAGAGTCAAAATGCATGTTTTTCTCTGTATTTTTGAGCTATAAAACCACTTGTAATTGAATAAATATAGTAGTAGTAGTAGCAGTAGTAGTAGCAGTGGCTAGTTGTAGTATTGTAATCCATATTTTCATGCCTACTCAGCCCAAGTAGTAGTAGTAGTAGTAGTAGTAGTAGTAGTAGTAGTAGTAGTAGTAGTAGTAGTAGTAGTAGTAGTAGTAGTAGTAGTAGTAGTAGTAGTAGTAGTAGCAGTAGTAGTAGCAGTGGCTAGTAGTAGTATTGTAATCCATATTTTCATGCCTACTCAGTCCAAGTAGTAGTAGTAGTAGTAGTAGTAGTAGTAGTAGTAGTAGTAGTAGTAGTAATAGTAGTAGTAGTCACATTTTCATGCCTTAGAGCTGTTTAATGTCATACTGTGGAACATTCCTGGTAGAGCAATGAATAAATATAGTAGTCGTACTAGCCGTAGTAGCAGTGGCCAGTTGTATTATTGTAATCCATATTTTCATGCCTAGGCCTAAAAAAAAATAAATCTAAGTTTCCGGTTGCCGACCGACCCTGTTGATTTGCATGCGACCCAAATTATTTTATTGGACTTAATAAAATAAAATAAATTTGATACTCAAATTAATTTTACAAGCTTCGGTTAAAAAAGAAAGAAAACTAATAGCCTACTGTATTTTTCAATTTCCGCGGGGCAATGTGTACGGGGGTCCTCGGGTTACGACGGTAAAAAAAAAAAAAAAAAATTACGCGTCATTCCGTCTTACGCGGTTTAGCGTGGTAAGCAACGTAAACAAACGCGAACGGCGCACGGCGGAAGAATACGCTTTGTTGTGGTTGTAGGGCGAAGTCTTAAGAACGGAGGGTGACCATACGTCCTCTTTTGCCCGGACATGTCCTCTTTTCAGAGGCTGTCCGGGCTGTCCGGCCGGAGTTTATAAAATCCTTCAAATGTCCGGGTTTTTGATTCCGTTGGAAACGCGCTCCAGTTCGAGTCGAACCCCGGAACGTGTATTCATTCATTCACAAACAAGCGCGCCACGCCACGCTCCACACACACACACACGCACGCACGCACACGCACGCACGCTCGCTCGCTCGCTCGCTCACTCACTCACTCACACACACACACACACGCAGGCTGACAGGCAGGTAGGCGCACTGCGAAGACACAGAAAATGCCGAAACGCAAATGCAGTTTCACGGATGAATTGCAAAAAAAGTACCCCTGTTTTCGCCCGGGGCGTGACAAGTGGGAGGCAGAATGCACAGTGTGCAAAGCTGGGACTTACGTCTCTGTGGGGAATAAGGGGTCCAACGATCTGAAAGCTCATATCGCCACAACAAAACACAAAATAGCTGTGCAGGGTGAGAGCTCGAGTTCAAAACTCACGACATACTTTGGAAAAAATGAAGATATGGTGAATGCAAGCGAGGGTGCTCTATTATTTGTATATTTTTTTTCATTAGCCATTAGACACATTATTTTGAAGAATGGGCTTACTGAACAATGAAGGATAGGCTAACTCTTTTTCTTTTTGTTTTTTCTTTTTTCTTAACTAAGGTGTAAGTGTCAGCCTTAAGATTGCTTATATTAATAAATATATTATTTATAAAGCAACTGTTTGTGAGTGTTTTGGGCTATTTTTCAGTATATCCAGGTAAAGTGTTCTTTTCTGGGGAATTCAGAAGCACAGTAAGCCCCCGACCCACATAAAACCCCTAAAAATGGGGGAAAAAACTCTAAAAATATATATATATTTTGTGCGCGAGCTGGAAGTGTGTCCTCTTTTCAGTGAAATAGAATATGGTCACCCTAATCAACATTGTAACCCGAGGACCCCCCTGTAATGTGCTTCTGTTTTTCTGTGATCTGTAAAATTCTCTGTCTGTACCCATAAAAACAATGGCGACGGCATCGCTGGACATATGCGTGGTCACGGTGAATTTTTAAGATTATGCAGTGCCAGTTTTAAGTTGACCAACGTCAACACCGTGTTAAATAAATGTAGTACAGTGAACCCTCGTTTATCGCGGGGGTTAGGTTCCAGAAATAGCCCGCAATAAGTGAAATCCGCGAAGTAGGACAATTTTATATTTTACAATTATTCTACATGTTTTAAGGCTGAAAACGCTTCACCAGACACATTATACACCTTTCTGAGACTGGTATTAACATTTTCTCACATTTTTCTCTTGTTTAAACACTCAAACTTTTGTAGATTTTCATTAAAATATATTAATAGTGGGGCGGGGGCACGTGACACGCGGGCACGTGCGCGCGGGCACGTGCGCGCGGACACGTGCGTTTGTTTTGGTACCACATATCCATGCCATGTGCGAAAGTCGAGTGGAAAGCGACCTGGATATCATTTTGGGCAAGACTCAAGCCAATGCTAACAGTGCCAAACCGCTAACAGACGCCTCTGAGCACCACAAGACCAGGTAAGACCAACCTGCGCTCACAAGAGTTGGTTGCATTTCACCCCCGGCTCCAAAATCAGTCCGCTATCAATGCGTCGCCAATACTCCACAGCTCTGTGGAGAGCTGTGGAGTATTGTGGAGTATTGGGTTCGTCCTCTCGTCCTCTCACGGGGAAGAGCCACTGTCTCCTCTGTGCGCGCGAGTGTCCTCTCCCCGCTGCGGCTCCCCCCGGACGCTCCATGTTGATTCTTGGCTCTTCCATGGTCCGGCTCGCACTCTCTTCCATGGCTCGTGCAAGTAAACAAAGGCCACACCTCCTGTCACCCAGGCGCTCTCGTGAAGGAAATCTGAGACTCTGTCCCTACCATCCCTGGTCTAGACCTGGTTTAGTCCTGGTTTAGACCTGGTTTAGTCCTGGTTTAGACCTGCTTTAGACCTGGTTTAGTCCTGGTCTAGTCTCTTAGCTAATCAGGGCGCAGGACAGAATGTTACACTGTAAAAAAAAAGTTACACTATAAAAAAAATTGAAAAAAAAAAAAAAAAAAATTGGAAAAAAAAATCCGCGAAACAGCGAGGCCGCGAAGAGTGAACCGCGATACAGCGAGGGTTCACTGTATTCAAAATTGTTTACTGCTTCTAAATTTAATGACTGCCATTTGAAAGAAGAACAGAAAAAACAATACAAAATCAGCATGTATTTTTGTAACATTGTAAGATATATTCTACATGTACTCTGGTACAGTCAACGACCTGGTTTCGCATGGCATGTTGGAGCTTCGTTCGACTATACTTAAGTATAGAATATGCCCTTAGCATTGAGATAGCTTTGGGAAATTATGCCAATTTCAATTATAGTCTTTATTGAAATAGTACTGCTGCGGAAGGAAATAAAATAAAATACAATTTCAAAATGTCCATATTCCCACAGGAAAAAAAATAAAAAATAAAAATAAAATAAATTCCCTACCTATCCATGTCTAGAACTGTCAACAAATCGGAAACCAACATTTATTTTTTTTAGGCCCTACTCATGCCCTACTCATTTTCATGCCCAAGTAGTAGTAGTAGTAGTAGTAGTAGTAGTAGTAGTAGTAGTATCATCCACATTTTCATGCCTTAGAGCTGTTTAATGTCATACTGTGGAACATTCCTGGTAGAGCAATGACATATCCACATAAACAAGCAGGTGACAGAACCCACAACCAAAAAGGTTACATAGTGCACCTTTAATAAGGAAATCTCAATATATGATTAATATAATTATTATATTTTATTCAAGCTACTCTCTGTAAGGTTAGGTCAATGTGATTAGTGCACTTCTCCATTTAAAAGTGGAAGTGTGCCATACTTTGAAATACCTGCTTTTTTCTGCTGGACAAATCTTAAAGGTCCTATATTAAGCAAAATTGCCTCTTGTGAGCTTTAACCCATGTTACAATGTTGTTACCTCCTCAAAAACATACCTGGAGTTGTGTATTTTTCATTCACACGTTTGACTCTCTGACACATGTTTGACTCTCTTGTCATGTAGTGGTAGCTTTCAAGTCAACAGCTACCCTTTACTTTAGTTCAGGAGAGATTGGCAATTCTGGGGTTGAATCGTCCAGATGATTCTAAAGGTGTGTTTTCTGTTTGAGAGAATAACTCAGCCTAAATATTCAGGGTTTGTGTGTTAAACATGTGTGAATGAATGAAAATACAACTCCAGGTATGTTTTTGATGAGGAAACAACATTACAACATAAGTTAGACAATAGTGTAATATGGGACGTTTTTTAAAATGCTTTGCCAAAATTAAAAGTAGTGTATTTTTTCCCTGTGTTTTGGCATCTCCATCCTCCAGTGTGTCCACTTTATATGAGTATGTTTAAGTGCCCTGTTCAGTCTCACTCGAAACAATATGACGTTAACCTTTCACAGTATGACCTCCTCCACACACTCCAAACCTATTATTAACCACACAGAGTCCTTCCTTGTAATAAATGATACATATTAGGCATGGGACAATAAAAAAATTTGGTGTCATTGTTATCATGGCCAAAATAATTGCGATTAATGATCATATTATGAAAATTACTGATAGCTTAAAAATGTTATGTATATGAATAATGATCATTTGAATATTGTGCATAAGTTCCATATTTAAACAACTGTTATAGTGTTGTTCTTTGTGAAAGTGAAAACAACAGTGACATAAAATCCCTCAGTTGTCCAGGTAGAATCCATAGCAAAAGGAGAAATTCAATTTGTCAATTGGACAAAAGTTTATTCGGTCGAATATGTTTCGCAGCTCATCCAAGCTGCTTCTTCAGTTCTGGTCAGACGCTGGTGGACACTGCCTTATATTTGTCTGCAGGGAGGAGCTAACTACAATGAAATTACGTTGAAACTACCAGACCTATTTGTTTTCAGTTTCTGTTAGTTAGGTAAGCCTATTCAATATGCAGTGAGAGTGTGGGGTCTTGTTAGTAGAACCTTTCAGGGCCATAATGGGTGTTTTCACACATCTGGACCTTTTTATTTAGGTTTGAGGATAGAGTTATAAATGGAAGACAAATGATGTCTGAGACCTCAATTTCTGTTCAAGGAAGGATTCTCTTTCTTGACAAAAATAGCCTCTTTAACTCCCCTCTCACACCAGTTCTTTTCTCTTTGAATTTCTCCTTTTGCCAACGAGGAGAAGAAATCATGGATAATCTCCACTGGCTCTCCATCCCTCAGCACATCGAATTTAAGCGCCTCACCATCGTGTACAAGGCGCCCACCTATCTCCCTGAGCTTCTGTCCATTTTGCTGATAAAATGGATTATTATCTTTGTTGGCGATTATCACGCTTATACAAAATGTCCCACGAACGATTATTGTCTACCCTTTTTATCATGATAAATTATATTATTGTTTATTGTCCCATCCCTATTACCTATATTTGTAATTGCAGGGATCTCAGTCCAATTTGACCACCATGAATGAGCGTACGGTGGCCTGGGTGTCCAATATGCCTCACCTGTCTGCGGACATCGAGAGCCTGAGACCGGACCGAGAGGGGCAGCTGAAAGAGTACTCCAAAAGTATGGACGAATCCAGGCTCGACCGGGTCAGTGCAAGTCCATCCTCCCACTCTTTCTTTTCGGTAAAAATAGAAGAGAACAAATGGATTAGATGTTCTCAAAATGCCACGTTAAGCGAGTATCTCCAAATGCATCTCTAATCATCTGCTTTTCAGATCATTCTGGCTCTGTGATGCAGGATTTGAGATTATTAGACTAACACAGCCTCTTTGAAGAAAGGCTTTAAAATGGAAATTGGGGAAAGTTTCAAGTTGGAACAAGATCCATTTGTGCTGGATGTGACTTTCACTTTGAGGAATAGCAGGCTGTAACAGACTTCATATTTAAATCAATCAGACCAGATGATTGCGTAGTTTCTCAACAAATCTCTCATGCACAAGTGGCGTTTCCTTTGTTAATTTAAGTCATTACACAAAATGTAATTGCATGACAGTATCTTTGCAATGAAAAAAACTTGGATTGTTTATGTTTGAATTGTCTCATCATTGTTTTTATTAGAGTAACGTATAAGACTTACTGACATGAACATTGTACTCTATCTATAAAACAATGTACCGTCACAGTCACTACACATGGCAGGATTTTGTCGTTAAACTTTCTAAACCAAATCACACATATCTTTTTGGAGCAGGAAGAGATTGATCTTGGGCCTTGTGACTGTGATGATGATGCCATATTTTCAGAATCAGATTTTATTTGTAATTTCAGAAAAAGAAAATTACACAGAAGCGACACACTGTACTCGGGTCTAGGTTATTAGCAGCACAAAAAAACAGTACAATAAATAATTTAAGACATTATATGTCAAGTGTACTCTTTAAAACAACCCTCACCCATCCCCATTTTCTAAAGTGCTTCTAAGTCGGTGCTGTGTTGTAAGATGCATTAGTGTCAGAGCTACATGACAGAGTTGATCTGCGTAACGGCTTCAGGGAAGAAGTTGTTCCTGAGTTTTGATCAATTACACACTAGGGAAAAAACAAGTGGAAGCAACTGCCTGGAATTATTGATTATGTTAAGTTTTTTTCATTGTTATGGTGACATTAGACTGAGAGAAGAGACTAAGGGGACGGAGCTAACAGTTCAAACTGAACCAGGTTCCTCCCTCATGATTCAACATCAGATACAGGGCCTTTGACTTGTTTATGTACTGTGACCAGTAGGCATGGGATGAAATTTGGTGTCACAATTATCATGGCCAATCGATTATATCCCGATAATTATTAAAGTTGCTACGAACAGTTTAAAAAGGTTATAGATATGAATAATTATAAATTTACTGTTATGAATTAGTTCCATGTGTAAACAACTTCTATGTAAGTGTACTTTGTTATAAGGGAAAACAACGATATAGCGGAGGTCTTGCTGGATAAGTAGCTTTTTTCCACACATTCTGCTTATAAAATGGGAATTATCTTTGTTGGTGATTATAACGATTATATAAATTGTCCCACGGACCATCACTGCGTACCCTTTTTATCACAATATTATTGTTTATTGTCCCATCCCTAGTGACCAGTGATAGCTTACCTTTTCTCTGATTTTGTAGGTAAAAGAATATGAAGAGGAAATCCACTCACTGAAGGAGCGTCTGAAGATGTCCCACAGAAAGCTGGAGGAGTACGAGCAGCGGCTGATGTCCCAGGAGCAGCAGACCAATAAGATCTTGCAGCAGTATCAGAACAGACTGGAGGACAGCGAGAGGCGCCTCAAACAGCAGCAGCTCGAGAAGGACTCACAAATCAAAGGCATCATCAACAGGTAAGTGGTGCCCAGGCTGCTGTGTTACTGTTTACCTTTCACTGTTGCATCAGCCGCTCACACAGGACGGTTCTTCTGCTGACACACTGCAGAAAAAACACTGAAGCTGGAGACTTGGTAGTGACAGTAACCTCTCCATACTCACCCAACAGCACACATTTCACTCATAATATGAAAGCTGTATGTAGCTGCTGCTAATAATAAAGGTGCACTCTGTAACTTTTCCTTACACCTACCTGTCTCCATGGAGATCTTATTGCTTTTCCCAAAATGTTCATAGTATGGCATTAAGCATATCATTATTCATTTCACAACAGGTGTTTTTATTGCTCAACCCTTGAGAAACACATTTTCTCACAGTGAATGAGCGTGCCTCTCCACCGATCTGACCTGTAACTTGGTGGTGTCACCTGCTTCTTTTTATATATTTAATGTCATACTGTGAAACATTCCAGGCAAAGCATCTCCGTGGAAACAAGCAGGCGGCAGATCCTCCACCAGAAAAGTTACATAGTTCACCTTTATAAATGCATATGAAATCTGATGAACATAAACTAAATATCTGAAATTCTCGTGCAATTTTATTTAACCAGTAGATTATTAAAGCAGTATATTATAATTCAATATTGAGCTAATTATAATCATTTTCTGAAGTAATTATCAAACTGTAGCTTTGGCCTTAAAACTGCCCGAGTGAGGTAGAGCTGTTTTAGTGTGTTGATTTAACAGAACTTCTTTAATCATATAAAATGGAAAAAGGAATCATATATGGATTATTTTCATTAAACAAGCCAGTAAAAGCCAGAAAATACTTTTAGTAGTACCCAAAATATGCTAAAAACGCCATAAAGAATGCGTTTATAAAAGTAAGATTAATGACGAAAAGAAATGGATCCCAGAGTGAAGATCACCATTTAGGGCAAAACTGACTTCCAACGAAAAAACACAAGGTTTAAAAGATTAGGAACAAGTTGACCTTTTAGTCTATGGTGGTGATGAGTGCACTATTATAGTCATAATGTAACATTTTTTTAACTTCTAGTCACTAACTGCACTAAAATAAGTAGAGTTTCCAATACGTTATTAGGAAATATCCTTTATTATGTGTTAAATTGACTTTACTGATATAAACATGCATAGTTCACTGTAACCACACATTCCCTATGCTCTGAAAGTGAACTTTGGTCAAACTGGTTCACATTCATGGAGCTAAGTGGGAGAATAAACAAGTCAAGACCTTAATATCATCAAATGGCTACATATCAATTTGAAAAATGCCGGCTTTGTAATCTGATTTTTGTCAACCGGTATGTTTGTTTGTATCTCCCTGTTGTCAGACTCATGGCTGTGGAGGATGAGCTGAGAGTGGGTGCCATTCCTGATATTAAGCCTCGAATCCTCACAGACCAGGTTTGTGCCTGTGTCTACATCTTCACCATCTTCTCAAATCAGTCGCATCATTTCTATCACATTCACAGCATTTACCCAACACAGAGCAGGCATGGCTGAGTGTGTTCGATAATCTGTTTCTCTGTTGTTGATGTTACAGGTAAAGACTCTTTTGTTGTTTTTCCAGGAACATCCCCACAAAGAACAGATTCATTGACAGGTCTCAGTGCATGTACACCTAAAGCATGGGCACAGTCACACCTTACCCTGTACATGGTTGAAGGTTCAAAAGGTGCTGCTCTATGGTCATCCTCAGCTTCTGCCTCAACTGTGCTAACGTCATATGTAGATAAGGAATATCCCTATAAGATCAAATATTTAATCGGGCATACATGCATTTTTGGGGGTGAAATGTTACTTATGCAATGATAAAAACATGATAATTGGTGTTCTTTGTGGGGATGTTCCTGTAAAAAACCTGGAACAGTTTGTCATACACCTCACCACTGATCCATTGTATTGTATTAAAGAACACCACTTTTCCACAGAGGACAGTGAAAATGTCTCAATCTAATTTGATCTCTTCAAAGAAATCTTAAAAAATAAAATGATTTCCCAGCAGCGGCAGCAGAATATTGCGTATTCATGGAAAAGCCTTGAGCATGACTCACAGTACGTCACAGTTATTCTTTCAGGGCTGTTTCGTGTGGGCTGGATTGTGACGCGGGTGAAGAGGCTGTCTCTGCGCCATCTTTGTGCTGAAATAGCTCCAGAGAACAACATTTGCTATCCTTAAAACCTGCTGTCTCTCCAGCTTTCTTATACAAGTCTCTAGACTGCAATATACCAGGCAAACAAGAAATAGAAATGGTGAGGCTGCTATGGTTTTTATCAAACAACCGAGAAAGAGATAATGAACTATAGAATTATCAAATTAAAAATATGAAATCGTGCTGTTTTAATACTATATTGCCTATATTTTGAGGTAAAAGATGCTAGTCCTCCACAGTAGCCTGTATCATCACTTTCTGTTTTGTGCACTGAAAAAACACATAATGTGTAATGTGTTGTGTGAAGCCCCTCCCTGTCCAAAGTCTAAAGCTAATCTAAATATATCTTCTTAATGCTTTATGCACTAATTAATTTTGTTTATGTCTGTGTTTTCAGTCTATCAGCCAGGGCTATGGATCCTGACTGCCAGAGTACATGATGGTCACCCGCGTGTAAAGGACTCCAGCTCTGCAGTGGATCCAGGGGGTCTCCCAAAGGCTTCATCTCATCACATCCTTCAGAGACTTTGCACATTTCCAAAAAAATGCCTGTACCACAACTTGACAATCACTTTAGTGCGAGGACCAACGAGAGATCACTCAAATAAAAGCCAATGCCACTGTAAATAATGGCAATACCTAAAGATGTTTATTTGTGTGACATATGGGTAACAAGCGCATGGCCATTTTGTGTTTTCATCCAAATGAATCTTTAAGCACACTGCACCACATGGTGACAACTGTGACATGCACCAAGCATGTTGTTACTCATTAGAGAGCCATCAATTAATACAAGGATAAGTTCACTATAGTTTTTTTGTTATTAAAGGCCATATTTTTATACCATACAAAAACATGCATGCACATATTTTGACATGCATGGAATCAAAAAATTAAAATTCACCAGACAAAAAAATTGTAGGTTTTTTGGTCAGTTAAAGAGATTTATAACTTACAGAGCAGAGCTACAATCTATTGTCATTTGTACCAAAATTACACTAACCACTGGATGCCTGTACAGTTAACCTGTAGATCTGAAAAGTTGACCATGACCATTTGACATTTTTGCAAATACATTGGTTTTCTCCAAAAAACTACCTGAGTCCAGATTGTTGCTAAGCTGGCCACATCAACTATTTTTGTGAAAACACAAATCATATAAAGGCATCATAGCACAAAACAATCTATTATTGTAATCTAATTATTATTACAAGTAAAAAACATGAATACAGGGTATAAGGGACACCTCTGGTGTTGTACCAATCAGGGTAGTGTGATTTGAATGTCTAAAGTGAGACGCCTGGAACAATTTGCAGAGCAACAAGAATAGAGTTTTTACATGTAGACAAATCCAAAACTACTTTTGGTGACCATCATTGAAGCCATTGTACCATCTATTATTTTGGCTGAGAATTTTTGTTTTGACAATTTATTGGAGCCATTTTAGTTATTTTTAATGGCTGTGAGTATCTGAAATCTAAATAAGCAGAAAGAACTCATGATAGAGATTGGGAAATGCTCATCTCTAGTGACACTCATGGATAGGTGCTGCATGTGCATCCTATTACACCGATAATGTGGTTCTTTTACTGGAACACAGCTTTTTTACCATACTGACTATTGGTCAGAAGTGACATTTTTCCATTCTTGGTCTGAACGGAGACACAGTGACAGACTAACCAAAACAAGGGAAGAAAAGCGCAGGAGTATTCAAACATGTAGTATATATGTGCATAGGATATGACTGCCTTACAGTCTGTGCCACTTGGCCTGAAATAACAATGCCAATACAACCTGTAAAATTTGTACAATAAGCGTCTTTTGTAGTCAGGTGATTGAATAAAAAGCAGTGTGTTTATGTTCAAATCATTTATTACAAATTTCATGGTTAATATAATTTATTTAAACCTCTTTGCCTTTAAAAAGATCAATTTATTTAAAAATAAATATCAATGTTTACCACAAATGTATAAAATACCTTCATGTATATCTATTCTTATATGTAAATGTATTCATATAAAAGGGTAGGCCTTCTGGCATGTTGTGTGATACTGAATATTTACCACTCTTAATGCTGCAATCCAGAAACTACAGTGCTATGGAGTGACTGCGTTCATGGGATGAGAAATGACTTTATTTAGAACATAGCACAACATTTTAGTTCAACAAACATAATCTCAAATATCCCAATAACTGTAAGTGTGACCAAAACAGTGCTTTGAACAACACTGGGTTGCAGTTTTAAGCACTACCGTTTCAGTGTTTATTTGGCCTGCATTGCAATACAGTATTTTAACATTTATTATTGCATATTTGTTTCATGAGAGGCTGCAATTTATACTCTTCAGAATAGAAATATATATATACATCCATGTACTCAAAGGGATTTATTTAAACAAGCTCTAGTGATACAGTATCCCATATACATATTATAGAACAAATGAGGGGAATAGCCGCCATATTGGGAAGGTCAGAAAAACAATATAGCCTATTTACATTAGTGACACAATAAAAGAAAAGAAAATGAAAAACCTGGATGTTTGCTTGCCTCTTGTAGCTTAAGTCAGTATTGGCCTTTTCTCACAATGCCGACTATTTAAACACATACCCATCACGTTGTTCTTTTAAACTGAAATCACTGAAATAAGCAAATACTTTTTATATGATATTCTTGACCTAACCAAAATGGTGGCTATGCAAACACTGGAGATCTTAGCGGTGTCCTACCTCTGAATTACAAATAATTATCACTAAAGCTTGAACAACATCGATTTATTTTGTTAGTAGAAACAGAGGCAGTACTATTATGAGAATTTTATTTATTCACAACTTTCCTGATACATTAAATGTTTGCTATTTTAAAGATCACAAGACCATTTAAAGTGTTTCCTGTTTACTCTAGTATTTAAGTGCCATTACTGTACATTCATATTCAGACTCAAATGTATTTGTCAGATGCTTAGATGCTAGTAGAAACACTCAAGTATTTTAGCTTTTCTTTATACTTTAAAACCCAAAAGCACAAAAATATAACAACACAATACTTGCAATGCGACAACGTACTTATAGAAATAGATGAGTTTAAACGCTAAATTGACAAATATTAATATTAAAAATAGATTACTATTTATGAGTGTAATGAAGTATATACAGTCTATAAATCCTTATTAATCTATGGACCTAATAACGGAGTATTATATCTTGTACTGAACTGATATTTATTAAATAACATTCATGTTTATACATGTATAGCATTTGGGGATGAATCTACTGTTTTGTTCCTGGCAGCTATTATTCTGCACATTTGATCAGCTGTGTCTCAATTGAACTTGGTGAATTTTCTGACTTGAATTGGGCCTACTGGATGTAATACTTTATTTTTTACTGGACATTTCAGTTGAAATAAGCCATGCCCCATGAATAAGCCATACCCTCAGCCCCCAGTGTTGTAAGGTGGATGTGTAATGTTGGTAATTTGATTTATAATGGTACTTATTGTAGGTATGATTGCGCTTGTAATTATATTTATGATTACTATTATTAGTGTACTTGATTGATATGATTTTGGTTTGAACAAAGGGAATGTACTCATTTTTCAGGTGATTCTGAGTGATTTAAATAGAGAAATAAATTCTACAATTATAATCTGTACTTCTGTGATCTCTTTCACTTGCAATTCCAAATTTGCAATGTTAATTTACACAACTGTTATGCCTTGTACAGATACTTCTGTATCTCTCAAACTGTGACATCTAGTGGTATTGAGTGACCTATGTTCTCATACCAAACATGCTACATAATGTGTAAAAGTTACAAACTATACTCATTATTCATTTATACCAACAACAAAAAAATAGCATTAAAGCAGAGTTAAAGGAAAAGTAACGTTATTTTACAATCTGAGCCTTCTTTCGGTAATAAAACAAGTCGTTTGACTCACCCATATCATGTTCGTGTCATTTGGAGCTGTTTGAAGAAAGTTATGTTGTGGCGTTTCCGTTAGCATTTGTTAGCATTTGTATTCGGGGCATTACTTTGCGGTCTCCAAATAATACAAACTTTAGCACTTTTCAAATCATAGAAGCCCGATGTCTTAATGGAAGATTTCGTTTGAAGCAAAAGTGGCCTGTAATCCGAGATTTATCCATAGTTTTCAGCTTTGCGTTTCATGTTTGGGTCCCGGGAGCTGATAGCACAGTCCGCGCATGCGCACTGGCGTCCTCATCTACTCGAAACTATGGTTAAATCTCAGATTACAGGCCACTTTTGCTTCAAATGAAATTTTTCATTAAGACATCGGGCTTCTATGATTTGAAAAGTGCTAAAGTTTGTGTTATTTGGAGACCGCAAAGTAATGCCCCGAGCAAATGATACAGCACCATGTTAAGAATACGGGATCATTAGTAGAACAGAACGGCTCAACATAAGTTCTGCGATACTGCTCCAATTGACAGAAAAATGCTATGGGTGAGTAAAACTACTTGTTTTATTGCCGAAAGAAGGCTCAGATTGTAAAAAAACGTTAATTTGCCTTTAAGGCATTACATATCTTATTTTCTTTTCTTTTCACAACATAATCAAAATAATTAATCAAACTCAGTATTTTAAATGAAAAAAAAAAATAATTCATAGGTGTAGGTATTGTTCAGTGTATGGTACCGAGAAGATAACCAAAACCATGAGAATAACATTTACATTTTAGTGTTAGCGCAAAACTGAAACTAGTTCACACACTTGCACACGACATGTAAATCTAAGAAGAGAATATGAGGATAGTTGAAGATCTTGGTTACTTTACTACAAACACAGGTCCATCACTTATACACAGTAGTGCTTTGTTTAGCGTTACATGTTGGAGACTGTTGTGGGCAGAGTCAGAAGGGGCTCATAGGTCCTGGAGTCTGTTGTCTGGCTGCACCTGGTGTGTAACTGAATAGGTATTGCGCAGGCTTGTCCCTGTCCTGCTTCTGTGTGCATATTGTAGGGGACTTTGGACATTAGGGACACAAGACTGAACTTTTGGAGAGCCACACGGTACTCTTTCCGAACTAGGCAGTAGATGACCGGGTTGAAGCAACTGCTGGTAAACGCCAAGCAGTTTGCAACGGGGAAAAAGTACGTTTGAGCCGAATAGAAAGACGAACTCATGTCTACAACATCAAATTGTATGAGGATGGTCCAGAAAGTGAGGACATTATAGGGAAACCAACAAGCGCAAAAAGATAAGACCACCACTGCGACAGACTTTGAAATGTCTGCGTTTCTTCTCGAGTTTGTACCCTTTGGTTTGTGTTGACAGAGAAATCGCAGTAGAAGTAGATAGGATGGGATCATGATGCTATAGGGAAGTAGGAATCCGAGGACTACCCTTAAAAGCTGGTTTAGTCCAAGCCATGTTGTGTCAGGGAACCGAAGCAGGCACGCTGTATCGTTATTGCTCCCGATGTGTTTCAGATCTGCAAAAACAGCTCGAGGCATTGACACTATGAGCGCTCCTGCCCATATCAAAGCCGTGGCCAAGGGAAACGTACATGGCCCGATGCAAGACTTGGGTTTGAGAGCGGTGGCTACGTAGCAGTACCTTGCCAAACTCATAGCGGTGAGAAAGAAACAACTAGCAAAGACATTCAGGCCTGTAAGTAAAGAGACAGCTTTACACGCAGCCAATCCGAAAGGCCAGCTGTAGTCCATGGCGATGTCCACAGCCCAAAACGGCAACGCTAGAGAGAACAGGAAGTCAGCCAAGGCCAAGTTAAACACAAAAAAATTGATGTTGCCTGTAGTAATTGTGCGTGTCGAATAAAGTAGGAACATAACCAAGAGGTTCCCCAAAACTCCAGCAGTAGCGACCACAAAATAGACTACTGAAATGATTGTTCTGAGCCAGGGGGAGCCATCATCAGAAATCTCCAAAAGACCACCAAAACTTGTGTTGAAAGAGTCATTACAGTTGAGTTCTTTGCCACAGCTGTCCAGTAATCTTTTGTACAACTCTATGGCCGACATGGTGCTTCAGATGGAGTCGGTCAGTCTGAAGAGAGGAGCCTGGAGTTCCCTTTTCGAAGCTCCAATAATGTATTTACAAAGAAAGTGGCAGTTCTGGTTGGCGGTTCGTCTACATTAGCTGGGAGCAGTCTATTTCTGCAAGGGAGAAAGAGGAAATCATCATGACATAATAGCCACATGCAGTAAATAAGTGGATTAGCCTTGACAGATAAACAAATTAGACTAGAAGTGTTAACTTGTATGTATCGGCCTAAACAGAATCAAACTTCTGTGAGAGAAAGTGTGGATAAAAAATGAATAAAAAAAGGAATTTTATTCAGTTTAGGAAGGCTTCAGCAAAAGTATTGGGTATAAATTATTCTACAACACAAACGCTTTTACATTTAGACTTTAAATTACATATTTTCAAGTAAAATAATATCATAAAATAGCATATGCAATGTAATTCATTCCAAAGACTTATTTTAAAGACTAAAATGATTTCTAAGTTGGTCTTAAATCTGCATTGTTTAGGGGTAAATCAAAAGTCTATGAACCGTCAACGGACTTACATATTTATGTTAATACAATCCCATGTAATTGATAATAATAAATGAGCTTATTTTCCATAATTCTATGTAGTTAAAAATAATACATTGATTACTACAGGCAGAACTTACTCTGACCTGCACGTTTGGGCCCAAAACATCCAGAAGAGAAAGATTTAGCTTTTGTTCTTAAGTTAAAAAAGAAGTAAAAAATATCTTACCGGAGGATTGGGCATTTTGTGTGGAGACTTGGCATGAAACTGATTCTTCTGCTCAAACCGAAGGGATGAGAATGTCACAAACCCTTAAGCTCCGCCCCCATCTATTCATCTCGGTCCCTGTTATGGGGCTTACATGGGTGACACTTAAGGACATCCCTTGGGAGCTCAAATTCTCATGTCTGTGCATATTTGGTCAGGTCTGTACTTTTATTTATTTACTTGCATTCCTCTAAATCCCACTTCCTCTGCACTTTCACACTGGAAACATCTGTCTCAATAGAAACAACATAATCAGAAGTCAAACGAGGGCACATCCATTGTAAATATGTCAACATCCGATAACTCTCCAACGTTATTACACAAGACTCAAGAGTACAATTATACTTGAGTTACTTTTTGACCTCCTCTAAAACATAATAATGTAGCAGTAACTACAGCTCTGGAAAAAAAAGAGAGACCACTGCAAAATGATCAGTTTTTCAGATTTTACTACTTATAGGTATGTGTTTGGGCAAAAGGAACATTTTTGTTTGAGTCTATAAACTACTGACAACATTTCCCCCATATTTGAGATAAAAAATATTATCATTTAGAGCATTTATTTGCAGAAAATGACAAATGGTCAAAATAACAAAAAAGATACATGTTTTCAGACCTCAAACAATGCAAAGAAACAAGATCAAATTCATTTAAAACTAATGTTTACACTTAAGAAGAGTTCAGAAATCAATATTTTGTGCAATAAGCCTTATTTTTAATCACAGCTTTCATGCGTCTTGGCATGCTCTCCACAAGTCTTTTACATTGTTCTTGGGTGACTTTATTCCACTTCTGGTGCAAGAACTGAAGTAGCTCAGCTTTGTGTTTGTGTTGGAATTCAACAGACGCTGGAATGGAATGGCTGTAATACATGTAGAGATGCTGATTTCACACAAAAAAAGCAGTGGTCTCTCTTTTTTTACAGCGCTGTATGTCAAGATCCATCCATCCATTTTCTTCCGCTTTTCCATTTTCTGGGTCGCGGGGGCAGCAGTCCAAGCAGTGTTCTGCTGCCCAGAACACAATGCACCAGCCCCCATGAATCCTTCCGCGGGTGGTGGGTCCACAGGACGGCTCACGTCACAACAGGCCTTGATGTATCTTCTGCCATGGGGGCTACCAGTGTCCACAGACACTGGGGGCGAGATGGGGGTTAAGTGTCTTACCCCTGGATCACGAGGCATACGCTCTACCAACTGAGCTACTGCCGCCCCAGTATGTCAAGATTCTTTGGTTAAATGGTTCTTTTGGTTAAATAAAAAAATAAAAAAGATATATGATTGTGAGAGTTTTAGAGGCATAATTCATAAGGCATAAGTCATTATTTCTTTTTATTTAAAGGTGCATTGTGTAACTTACAGGTCAGATCTGTGGAGAGCGGCAGTAGCTCAGTTGGTTAGAGACTTTTTGTCCACTGATCTCAAGATCGGCGCTTTGAGTGCCTTGAAGGTGGAAAAGATCCAGCTCCAGTCGTGTCACCAGAGGTGCATCAAGAGGAGACTGCCTAATCCCATTTAGGAAGACAACATTCAGCCAATCAGCCTTTTCCATTAGAGCATCCAAAGAATGGAACAGCATCCCAACAATAATCAGGGAAAGCCCAACATACAGCTCATTTCGATCCCAGCTCAAACATTTTCTCTTAACAAACCAGACCTGTCAGCACTAAACTACTGCCGCTGCCATCTTGTGTTCACCCTTGCATGTTTTTTATTGTTTAATATTTTACTCTTTTTTGTATTAACGTTCTTTTAACTCTGTCTTGTATTGCTTTTATCCTGCATTTTCTTTTTAACTTGTGCCCCTTGTTTTGCCACTGTCACTGCTCATTTTACTGATTCTTATACTTTTAATCCTTGCCTGCAACTTTTACTACACTGTAAAATTTGTGATTATGTGTTAATTAATATGTATTTTATTGATGTATAACAATTATTGCACTTTTTCCAGGGAGCCATGTGTCCACCAGGCATCGGACAACAGATGAAAACTAGCCTTTTGGCTAATTCTGGCATGTTATACAGTAATTGTTGGTCAATATGCACTGTCCGTTATAAATAAATAAATAAAATAAAATGAAAAGCACGATATAAAAATGTGACCATTTACCAGAGGCGCTCACACTCAGAATTCCTGTTTTTCTAGGTATTTTTGAGCTATAAAACCACCTGTAATTGAATAAATATAAAGTAGAGCTGTTTAATGTCATACTGTGGAACATTACAGGCAGAGCGATGACATATCCAAGCAGGTGATGGACTCCTAACCAAAATGTTACACAATGCACCTTTAATTAGTATGTTCATTTCAATCTATACTCTAAAAATAGTAACTGTTTATGTTGCATTAACTTCATTTAATCATTCAGAAATTTAAATTTCAATGTTATTTGGTCAGGGTATGTATATTAGGGATGAAACAATAACCGAAATACTGTGATATCATCAAAAGTCTCACAATAATGGGCTGACTGAATATATCGAATCTCAAGTCATTTTGCTTAAATTGATTGTTATGGTGCAGCAATAGATTAAAAAAAACCCAGAGGGAACAACAAATATAATAAATGTTTGCTGTTTTTCAGTCCAATTTACAGCATAAAATAACTGCTATTAAGCACTTTTCAATCTGAACTCTTTGGTTTATGACAGAACCAAAGGCTTGTCAAGGCGTTTTTAAAGGAAAAAGTTTTATATTAACCATTTTGTTTGCCTCTACAAAATATGGCAATAAATATAGTACCGTGAGACGCATATCATCAAATTTGGATATTGTTACATCCCTAGTGTATATGTGTAATAATATAATAATAATATATAGATTTTCTTTCTTCTTCTGTGTTGTTTTATTGTTGTATTTGAGGGTAAAACACAAATACTGTAAAAGGCTATGGAGTTTCTATTAAGGTGTTGGGCGTTGCTTCCCGATTCAATTGAGCTCTTCATTATCATTTGTTCATAGTGGAAAGAACATCACTGGTGAATGACTAAATGAGATTATGGTGAAACAGGCGGAAGACTGGAAGTTGATGGATGGCTACCTGTCTGAGAGAAGCCATCTTTGTAAAGTATGACTTTGAGCTAACCTAATCTGTTCATTATATATCTATATGTAACAGCTTCATTTGAGGGATTTATTTAATCTGATGAAGCATGTTTCGCGCAGGGGAAGAATATATGTCAATTAATGTTATGTAAATACAATAATGCAAACACATCGCTACAATATGGATACAGTATCATTTTATTATTATTATTTTTTAATTTTTTTTGCAGATAAAACGTGATTTAAGTGACCTAAGTGGATTTGGCTAGTCTTATGGGAGCCATAATTAATTTATGGGTGCCCCTTCGAAGAACTCCCACTCATGTAAACATAAGTAAAGTGGTCAAATGTAAGGAGGGGAAAGAGTTTTACAGACACTTACCTCGTTTGAAAGAGCTACACTGGTGGTTCTAATGTAAATGGAAAATCCAGCATCATGTTAAAGGCATCACAATGGATACTTTACTTTACTTATCTCTGTTTAATGTGTATAATTTGTCTGTTTAAAAGCTGATGTGATTTGAAAGGATGAGCTCTTGTTGCTAACACAAACGTCTACAGACTGGAGACTTTCACCTTTAATCAAACGCTCCCTGTTGAGAATGACGGAGATGCCGATTAAAGACGCCAGTTATTATTGCACAGGTGTTTCTCAGAATCACAACAAAAAATTCAAAATCATTTTCAATAATTCTTACACAATCGATTGAAAATATTTTGTGATTTAGGACTTTTCAGTTTCCTATATGTGGGAATGGAGGCGTAAACATGCAACAGAAATTAAATGAAACTTGTACGTACCATATTTTCTCTATTTATAAGCACTGATGGGAAGAATACTTTACCAATACCCAAATTAGAATCTCTTTTGCAACATATTCCCCCATGGTCCAAGCAGTATACTGTATTCTGAATACTTAGAATACTTTTACATGGAGTTGCAGTATATAATAGTGTAAAAAACATACTACTAAAAACATTCTTTTTGTTAGTATGCATTAATTGTGTCTAATTAGAGATGATAAATTGCATATGCACACACTACAAGATAAGATAAGATAAGCCTTTATTGATCTCACACAGGAGAAATTTACTCGCCACAGTAGCTCCAGGACATTTGGACAAGAGGGGAAAAAGTGCATGCAGGCAGGGAGGGGATAAAGTAAGTAATAAATAATACATAATACATAATACAAATAATACATAATACAAGACATGAGTCTTCAATATTTCTCACTAATACTGTTCAGCTCAAAGCAAAATGAATGATGAAGTACCATCATGTATTAGTTTTTAAAAGAGCATTGTGTAACTTTTCTGGTGCTGAGTCGCTCAAATGCTTTTCTCCAAGGAAATGTTATTGTTTTGTCTGGAATGTTTCACAGTATGGCATTAGACCTTTCTATCTTCATAGAGACCAAACCAGACCAAGTTACAGCTCAGATCGGTAGAAAGGCAACCCCGCTCACAGTCAGAATGCCTGTATTTTTGAGCTATAAAACCACCTGTAATTGAATAAATGTAAAGTAGAGCTGTTTAATGTCATACTGTGGAACATTCCAGGCAGAGCAATGACATAACCATAGAAACAAGCAGGTGACAAAACCAAAAAGTTACATAGTGCACCTTTAATTTAGGAAAGTAACTATACTAGAATACAGATACTCATAATTAGTATTCAGAATATGTATACAGCTCTGGGAAAAAATAAGAGACCACTGCATTTTTTTTTCTGAAATCAGCATCTCTACATGTATTACAGCCATTCCATTCCAGCGTCTGTTGAATTCCAACACAAACACAAAGCTGAGCTACTTCAGTTCTTGCACCAGGAGTCGAATAAAGTCACCCAAGAACAATGTGAAAGACTTGTGGAGAGCATGCCAAGACGCATGAAAGCTGTGATTAAAAATAAGGGTTATTGCACCAAATATTGATCTCTGAACTCTTTTTAAGTGTAAACATTAGTATTATGTTGTTTTAAAATGAATTTGATCTTATTTCTTTGCATTGTTTGAGGTCTGAAAACATGTATCTTTTTTGTTATTTTGACCATTCATTTTCTGCAAATAAATGCTCTAAACGATAATATTTTTATTTGGAATTTGGGGGAAATGTTTTCAGTACTTTATCGACTCAAATAAAAAAATGTGTGAACAATTTTTCCTGAGGAGCTGGGGGGCAACTAATGAGAGTTATATAAATGAAGTTATTACCTGATGGTTCTCAGTTTGTTTTATCATCACCGCACTTTGTCAGTGCGCGGAGGGACCGGGGCGGGGGGGAGCGGAACATTTTGAACGGATTCATGTAAGAGTCTGGTTAATGCACCGGGCCCGCGGCTCACCGCGGCTCACCATGGGCAGTTCGGCTCTGGGCCGCGCGTATTCCGCGCGTAAGCCGTCGGGGGGGACACGTTACGCACAGACGGAGACACCGGGACCGGAGTCGGTGCATCTCAGAGGAGACGTGGCACCGGGACTGAGGCTCAGGACGTGCCCGGGGGACGGCGCGTCTGCTCCGGCCTCCGCTCGGACCGCACGGTCGGGAGCAGACGTGCCGTCCCCCCCTCCCCCTGCTCAGCGTGAGAAATGCCATGTGTGACGTGTGAGCGTGTGAACACTCGAATTGCGTGTGTCACACTCTCAATGCGTGAGACTTGAGAGCCCTGAGTGGGGGTATGCCCATCTTGAAAAGGAGCTAGCACTATCCGATTTTTCTGGTTCTGTCATCCTTTGTCAGTCTGCCAGTTTGAGACGAAGTAAAAGGAAATGGAATGGTCTGCGCAGACTTTTATATCACTAGCTGATCCCGCGAACTTTGTATGAAGAAAATGCAAAACCCACAAAAACAAAGCAGGTTAAAAATACATTGCAGCGCTCTCAAGTCACACGCAATTCGACGTGTTCACACGCTCAAATGCCACACATGGCATTTCTCACACAAATTTAGTTACGCAATTCAAGCACAGTGCTTCTGTGCCCAGAAAATCGGTTAGATAATGGAGGCACTGCGCGTCGAAAATTACGCAGTCTCACGCACGACCCCGCTCAAAACTTGAGAGCCCTGCATGATTGTAATGTGCGTTACTGGCATTGTAACGAGTAATACATTACCGATTTTCTTCCTTGTAATGCGTTACATTACTGCGTTACACCAAAAAGTAATGCATTACAGTAATTAATTACTTTTGTAACAAGTTACTCCCAACACTGCCTATAAGTAATAAAATCACAAAAACTGATAATTTTGCAGTGGTCTCTTTTTTTTCCAGAGCTGTAGTTTTAAAAGATCCAACTTTTAAATAGTTGTTTTTGTCTCCATCTACTGGACAAATAGTTTCATGACAACCCCACAGGTCTGTCCACAATCCTCACACGCGCAGTGTTTCTTAATTCTTCAGCTGAGTGGGCCCTCTGGTGTCAAAAGTGTAAACTTACAATGCTCACGCTTTTCTGTAATTAAAATAATCATCAATAATCATAAATGTGTAATATATAGTCAAACAAAACATCTCAAATAAAATATACTTATATAGCCTATTATTACGGTCAGTAATTAGGCCCTAGTTACAACAATATTTATTTAAATGACTCAGTGGATAAACGTGCTTGCCACTCATGGATCTATGTTTTATGGATCTACTGTATGTTTTACCTCAATTTGAAGGCAAGATTGACACTTTACACCGAGCTGGTCACGTAATTAATGACATCTCCCTGTGATATCCCTAATTTCCTTTTAAATTATTACACTATTTTAGAATAATTCAGTTCACATGTCACTCATTACTTCTCAGACGATTAATTATCCCTGTCCTGACGTGCCCAACACACAGAGCTGTATGTTCATTGATTGCGCGCGGTGGTGGTGTGGATCCGCGTTAATCACGTTATCTCTCGCGTCATTTTTGTCCCGGTCGGAGCTCCGCTGATGCTGCTGCTGCTGCGGACGAGAAAGGAGGAGGAGGCGGAGGAGGCAGGCAGGAGACTACGGGACTGCAGTTGAGCCAGGTGCACCGCTGCCACAAACTCTGATTCAACTTTTAAGATCTCTCAGAGGTGATGCGCCCCGGGACCGGAGGAGATTTCCCGTTTCCCCGCCTTTGCGCCATTGTTGACGCGCGTAAAGACAAGTGGATCCTTGAAGACTCCTGTCCCAGCTTTGAGGTAAGAACCACCCAACTAAACATGTCCAAACGCGCGCTCATAGTGGTGCCATGAGCTCGTTTTACGCACGGGAGTTTGACGCGTCGTTTTGGGTTTGTGTCGAACTTTGAATTGGGAAAAGTGGGATTAAAAATAGTCGGAAGTGCCCGCGTTTGGTGGCATTTTTTTTTTTAGTAAAGCCATTTGGTCAACTGGTCCGGAGCGAGGTGGCGCTGACGTGACGCGGACTGACACAGGTAGACTTCTCTTCTCTTCCCCCAATACGCTCATCGGTCGATTCCTATCCATTATTAGCCGCGTTATTAACTATTATTACGCATAGTTATGGCTTGCAAAGTTGTGTGGAGCGCAAACGGGACAGACAACAAGGCTGCCATTGTACGGGATCAGCAGCGGATTATCGAAATTCCTCTTCTCTGCACCGTCTCAATGGCCTCCAGCCTCTCTGCCCCTGACCGCCCTGCCCGCATCTCCCCCGGGGATAACACATCTTTGATACCCGGGCCACAATCCACTTGTTAGAGGCAGTGGATCATTGGGAACGCGCCCCTGGATCGTGGAGCCGGAGGGGTCCCAGTGGGAGACAGGGGGGGACATGTGGACAGGGCGCGGGGGATTGACAACAGTCGGTTTTGTCATGAGCCGTGTACTCATTAGCAAACTAAAGTATTCAGTGACGTTGGAACAAAACCACTGAAATGCTTTGCTTTTTCGGACAAGCGTGCCTATTCTTGCAGTGTTTTCAAAGTGAAATTGAACTTTGTTGTGGAATAGCTGACTGAATGGTTATTGATTGCTGTGAATGGCCATTATGGATATTTGTGGCTTCTTTATTGTTAGTGTAGACAGTCATTGTAATCGAGGTTGGCCTAACCATCAGAACTGTGTTAACAGGTTATATTGTAAGAAGTACATTTTGGGGACTGCTTGTATTAATTCACAAGCAGTTTTTGGAAGAAATTCTAATCAATTGCCCAGTTATATACTCTAAATAATACTGAGCTGTCAATAATACTGCACTAAACTACCTTTCATTATGCATAATATGTTTATTGCTGCTGCTCTGTATGAATGTATCATGTTTGTCACTACCTCACTGTAAATTACTGTTACCTGTGCAATAATCTGTGGAATTACCTATGTGCAATATTTATACCATACTATGTGCAATACGAAATCCACATGCAACACCTATACCACACCATATTATGTGCAATCTGTGAAATACTCTACTTACACCTTATTTGATCTTTGACTTAATCCTACCTGCACCTTTGTACATTGTACCTTGTATTTTTATTACATTTTATTACATATTTTTATTATATTGTTTACTTCTTCCCCTGCACTTTTGCAACACTTTTTTTTTTACCATGTACTATTATTGCATGTTATTAGTACTTCTGACTATCTTAGCGAGTCATCGGTTCTTCTGATCCTAAGCATTTCATTGCATTGTTGACCCTGTGTTGATTCTGCATATGACAAATAAACAAAAATCTTGAATCATTAATAGACAATGCGCAGCAATATAGGATATCGTAGTAACAGAGATTAAGTAACATGCAGTGAAGTAAATGAGCTCTTAAATGTCATGAGTAGATTAATTCTCATGTGCTTGCCTGTTCACCTTTTAAATATTGATGTTTAATATCTTATACATGATGTATTCAAAAGTGTGTAGGTTGGTGGAAGTCTAATTACACCAGTCTATTCTGCAGCAGTAATGGTCACAGACTGCAAACAAACAGAGGCACAGATTTCTTCCTCCCCCCTCTCCCCTCTCCCTCCCCCTGCTCTCTGTCCATACACTTGCACATCATGCCCAACACGCACCATCCCCTGCTGCCCCCCCTCCCTCCGGTTTGTGGCCTACCAACATGTGGGGAGGTAATCCCAGCTATTAGGGTAATCTCCTCAGCATGACGATCAATAAGGGAGGGTGTGCGACTAACCAGACTGGAGGAGTGCATTTGGGGAATGGAGACAGGGTCAAATTTGAGCTAAAGAAAAATAATTTAATCATCCAGATTAGGTCAGGAGCGTATATATGCGGTGTATGGTCAGGAGGCTGCAGTCGGAGGCGGGGGAGGGGTGGAGATGTGAGTTAGGCTTTTAGGACATCTTCACTTTGGGCAGCTCCTCTCAGTGACAAATGACAATGGGCTCAGAGAATGACAAATGATCATACAGACAAGTAAACAAGGACCAGTGTAACACCAGTAATACTATGTCATAGACGCACTAGACTTCATAATACTCATTATTGTTTTGAATATTATGTAAACAAAGTCTAATAATAATGACAATATTTTGTTTCCAGATTTTATAATTAGATAAAATGTTTAGTCCAGTCTAATCAAGACTAGTTAATCCAAATGATTCTTTTTCCAACTATGTTTGACTGAAGAAATCAATATATCAATATTGAGAAGGGGAATAAAAAATAACAGTAATCAAATAGAAAGCATACATTAAAGACACATAAGCTTTAATTATCTTATTAAGCTCGAGCATTTTGTTTACCGATCCATACTCTGGTCTAGATGTTTGTATTTTTAGGCGATTGTTTATGAACATAACAACTTTGTAAATTGTTTAACAACATAACACATTTAGAAATATGCTGCACCATCTTAAAGGAAAAGTAACGTTATTTTACAATCTGAGCCTTCTTTCGGTAATAAAACAAGTCGTTTGACTCACCCATATCACGTTCGTGTCATTTGGAGCTGTTTGAAGAAAGTTATGTTGTAGCGTATCCGTTAGCATCCGTTAGCATTTGTATTCGGGGCATTACTTTGCGGTCTCCAAATAACACAAACTTTAGCACTTTTCAAATCATAGAAGCCCGATGTCTTAATGTAAGAATTTGTTTGAAGCAAAAGTGGCCTGTAATCCGAGATTTATCCATAGTTTTCAGCTTTGCGTTTCATGTTTGGGTCCCGGGAGCTGATAGCACACTCCGCGCATGCGCACTGGCGTCCTCATCTACTCGAAACTATGGCTAAATCTCGGATTACAGGCCACTTTTGCTTCAAACGAAATATTTCATTAAGACATCGGGCTTCTATGATTTGAAAAGTGCTAAAGTTTGTGTTATTTGGACACCGCAAAGTAATGCCCCGAGCAAATGATACAGCACCATGTTAACGGATACGGGATCATTACTAGAACAGAACGGCTCAACATAAGTTCTGCGATACTGCTCCAATTGACAGAAAAATGCTATGGGTGAGTAAAACTACTTGTTTTATTGCCGAAAGAAGGCTCAGATTGTAAAAAAACGTTAATTTGCCTTTAAGTTGTATTTTTAATTTTTTAATTTTGTACTATCAGTAATCATTGCAATTTTGTCAACTCTGCGATTAAATTAGCTGTGGTTAACTTTTCAATTCTAATCATTCTTGAGAGATTTGGGTCAAAGTTGGCTTCCTTGAGTTTATCAGTGGCTGGCGTTTGTGTATCGTACATGTGATAGTGAGGCAGTCGCACTCCTCCTGAGTCTGTTTGGACAGTGAGCACATGGACATAGTGCTGAGTGTGCATCCTTTGCTGTGATGTTGTTACCTAACCGACCATTACAGATGGACCACTCACTGCATATGCCTCCTGTCTCCTCTGTGAAGGCTCCCCGTGAACTGCTCCGCTCCAGCTGCATGGAAACATCTACACTGAACACTCAACTTTTAAATTAAGAGAAAGAAAAGAAAGATCAGATACCACAAATTTAAAATGTGACTGTAAGTAACATCTTAGACCACACTATACCTGCATAGATTTAGGTATATGATGTGATAAATTAGATATATAAAGTAGTGCAGAAACAATTAAAATTGTCTTTATTGGGCTTTAATTAAAAAAAAGTTGACTGTGCTAGAGCTGGAATCAATAAACCTGATTCATTAAAACAAGTAATGGACTACCCACCAAATTTGAACTTAAAAATTCCATGAATCCTATAGACTTTTCAAAAAAAATCAAGTAAAAGTCCTGGAGGCTAACCAGCTATATGCAAACTAATATCCATAATACTGTTGTTTAAAAGTCCAAAAAGCACATTTAAAACACAAGATTCAGAACTGAAGAAGCAGCTTGGATGCAGTTTGAATTCTCAATTTGCCTTTTAATATTATTACTTTTTCCCCCCAGAAAATCTAGGAATCTCTAGGAAATTTCCATACAGCTCTGGAAAAAAATAAGAGACCATTGCATTTTTTTCTGAAATCAGCATCTCTACATGTATTAGAGCCATTCCATTCCATTCCAGCGTCTGTTGAATTCCAACACAAACACAAAGCTGAGCTACTTCAGTTCTTGCACCAGGAGTGGAATAAAGTCACCCAAGAACAATGTGAAAGACTTGTGGAGAGCATGGCAAGACGCATGAAAGCTGTGATTAAAAATAAGGGTTATTGCAACAAATATTGATTTCTGAACTCTTCTTAAGTGTAAACGTTAGTATTATGTTGTTTTAAAATGAATTTGATCTTGTTTCTTTGCATTGTTTGAGGTCTGAAAACATGTATCTTTTTTGTTGACCATTTGACATTTCTGCAAATAAATGCTCTCAACGATAATATTTTTATTTGGAATTTGGGGGAAATGTTGTCAGTAGTTTATAGACTCAAACAAAAATGTTCCTTTTGCCCAAACACATACCTATAAGTAGTAAAATCAGAAAAACTGATCATTTTACAGTGGTCTCTTATTTTTTTCCCCAGAGCTGTAGTTTCAGAACCAGGGGGTGGGCGGTCACTGTTGAGCTCCTTAGTATTAATACAGATTGCAGGTTTTAGCAGTGCTGGTGAGTGTCTTGTCAGTGTCCGTAGTAGCCACAGAGAAACAATAAACCATGTTATGATGCATTTTATTACAATATTATGGACTGTGATTTGAAAGAGGTTGACAATTATAATCTCACAGAACAGTGCTTTTGTGTAGTTGACTGAATAAGCATGATACTACTTAGCCATGAGTCATATGTTAATACAAAGAGAGCACACATCTCCCTTTCACCGCGCTGCAGAGGAAGTGCAGCTCAGACCCTGGCAAAGTGTCCATATGGAAGATGGGCTGAGTGCGAGGAGCTCACGGATCCCTCCCGCTCGGCCCCGTGGAGACACAGGGAGAGGTGAGATTGGATGGGCCTGGCCAGCGTCAGGTTTCCATGGGCCCATTCTACTCCAAAGAAGCCGTGGTGTAAAAGATGCAGAGCCCGAATGGGAAACCTAATCCCAACCCCGCTGCCAGCTGTCATTCTTATGCTCTAGGGTAAAATCGCTAAGCAGGTATCGTCTTACTCCTCTCCAATCCTTACCTTAATCGTGGCAGGAAATGCTAAATTACACACACACTCTGGCGGACAGTACTACAGAGCACTTCTACAGTGAAATCGGAGAGCATTGATCGGCGCATAAAAGAACCTGCAGAAGAATTAGTCCAAGTGAAGGCGACACTTGAGGGATTTGACTGGGGAAGGTGTTGTTAGCAATGGAACAACAATTGAGCAGATGCTACCGTACAGATGTAAGGTTCCTCTTACATAACAGACAATGTCATGTAAGAGGAACCTAAATTTGAATTTCCTTAAGCACCAGTTATCCTAGGAATATATGCACTGTTCAGAAATGATACAATTTAATGATCATTTTCAAACTGACTCAAATCAAATCAACTATAATTACATTTCTTCCTCATAGCTGCTTAATGTTTAATCTATATAATATGTTAATCCAATTACAGTATACTTCTTAAAATGAAAATAAAGGGATATTATACTAAAATTTGGCTAGCAGCAAGTAAAATTCTCTCTTTTGAGTTCTTCCTTTTCTTAAAATTGCCCTGAAAGAAATAACCTCATCTTTAAATGATCGATCATAATGTACTTAAATGACAATGCGCTTACCGGAATGTACGGAAAATTATGCTTTTTCTGGCTTATGTTCACACTTGATGAAGCAACACCAAAGATGAACTAAACCCAGAACTGAACCTGGACTAGACCAGGACTAAACTGATCTCAAACCAGGACCAAACCGAGACTTGAACTCACCTCAGTCCCACTCGTGTCTTTACTGATGCCATAGTATTCTGCATTACTGTTTTAATTTATTAGTAATACATCTGTGCTGTAGTTTCTCTAATCGGGATTGAAGGAGAGTCCCTCAGGTGAGAGCTGCACTGCGCCCCCTGCAGGTAAGGTCTGAACACGACTGAAGGGGCTCTATTCATGGAGACGCTCCTCTCAAAAACTCCTGCTCCGGGAATCTATATTTAAATATTAGACAAAGGACAGCAGGTTGGAGAATCACAGACAGTAGGTGTTTGTGTCTCAAAGCTGACCTAAAACACAAAACAACTTCATAAATATACACCTAGTGACAAGCCTCATAGGTTTTCTGTGCAAGATCATTCATCATAACACTATTTTAACATCACTAATTCAGTTTAATTTCTGTTAGCATTAGCTGTGAGACACAAACAACCACTTTTATACACACAAAAGTTTCCTCCGGTGAAGTATTTATATCGTAGCAAAGGTTTTAACACGCTGTCTGTGATTATGCGTCTGTAATAGGGGTGTGCAAAATAATCATCGTGACAATGCATCGCGATACTAACTTTCACAATATACTGCATCAATTCTTGATGCCAAAAATCGATTTTTATTAATTAATAATTTATTTTGATTAATTATTAATACATAATAATTAATTAATAATTAATAAATAAATAAATTATTACTTTATATATAAATCCTATGCACTTTTTTCACTTTGTGAAAGGATATTGTTTGTTATGATAGTAGCTACCTCCAAAATGGCAAATGTTTGAACATCATTTTTTGTTTTAGAAAAAATCCTATGCACTTTTTTGTTATTGGTTTGGTTTATTTGTTTTTGTTATTCAATAAATTCAGTTATGAATTGAGTTATGAATCAATTGAAGACACTACCCAGATACACAGCCACTGATATTTAAAGGAAAAGTAACGTTATTTTACAATCTGAGCCTTCTTTCAGTAATAAAACAAGTCGTTTGACTCACCCATAGCACGTTCGTGCCATTTGGAGCTGTTTGGTGAAAGTTATGTTGTAGCGTATCCGTTAACATGAGTATTCGGGGCATTACTTTGCGGTCTCCAAATAACACAAACTTTAGCACTTTTCAAATCATAGAAGCCCGATGTCTTAATGTAAGATTTCGTTTGAAGCAAAAGTGGCCTGTAATCCGAGATTTATCCATAGTTTCGAGTAGATGAGGACGCCAGTGCGCATGCGCGGACTGTGCCATCAGCTCCCGGGACCCAAACATGAAACGCAAAGCTGAAAACTATGGATAAATCTCGGATTACAGGCCACTTTTGCTTCAAACGAAATCTTACATTAAGACATCGGGCTTCTATGATTTGAAAAGTTTGTGTTATTTGGAGACTGCAAAGTAATGCCCCGAATACTCATGTTAACGGATACGCTACAACATAACTTTCACCAAACAGCTCCAAATGACACCAATGTGCTATGGGTGAGTCAAACGACTTGTTTTATTACCGAAAGAAGGCTCAGATTGTAAAATAACGTTACTTTTCCTTTAAGTTATCCTCTTTTTTTGGGTACATTTTCACTGAAGTATGTCGAATATATTGCAATGCATCGCAATAATTCAAGTATCGTGATGCATCGTGATAGTATCGCATCGTGGCATATGAATCGTGATTCAAATTGAATCGTGACTTCTTTGCCAATACCCCTAATCTGTAACCCGCTGTCCTCTGTCTGATATTTAAATATAGATTTATTTTAGCGCGACTTGGCTAATTCCCAATACACAAACGAATGGAGCAGGAAGTGCAGCTCCGCAGTTTTGAGAGAAGCGGAAGAGCCGTTTATAATCGGACCTATAAACACTGAAAATAACCAACAGCAGCCACGCGTTGACACAAAGACAGCGAGGGAGACGGCTGTGCGTCGCGCCTGACCTTGCCATGATAATCTAATCCCAGTGGAGAGTGCTTTTTTTAGAGAGCAAGTTAATGCCTGCAGATTATACTCCAGTGTCTCCATACAAGCCAATCCACATCGATAGACAACAGGCCCATTGTCGAGCCTTAGCGTGATACAATGCAACAAATGTCGGGTAATATGTGTGATTACATGACGCCGTAACAAGTGAAATCACCCATAGTGCAATGTGTTACAGGGGCCAGATTACAATGTTACGTAACAATATGATAACAGTAATAATGTAGTTGTTGTTGTTTTTTGCCTGTATTTCTTTATTTCTTTCCATAATTACACAAAAAGTTGACCTCTTCATAATCACTAAATGAACTAAAGTGAAAGTACAGTTTTATTAAAGTTTAGTTACACCTGTCACACTAACAAATCAAATGAAGTAAATATCGATGATAATATTGCAACTACTTTATGCCCCTGACACAAAAACCCCAGAGCAGATTTAAACCACAAAAACTATTCTAAATGTACAGTATTATTAAAAAAAACATGAGCTGCAGTAAAAAAAACAGCAGAATGAAATACTTTAGCCTCTGTAATGAGTCATAGAAGTTATTAATTCAGCCTTTTACTGCTTAAATCTTATCATATAACCAAAAATTGTCTTAGTAATGCAAAGAAAATGTACACATAATAAATACTGACCCCAAAAAATATTCATACTTTCATATATTGAATACTAATTATCATGACAGGCCTAAGTATAGTGGATTTGTTTACTCCAGTGCTACCACACCAGGAGCTGGGTAAATACTTGTGGATTTTTAGAAATTGCTGTATCTGATACTGAAGTAAAAGTAGAGAAACAGGGGCAAAATGTTACTCAAAATAAAAATAAAAGTATCATATGAAAAAATCTACTTAGCTGCAAATATTAAAGTACCTGTTAAGTATTTTGATGAGATTTTTCAAACAATAAATGCATGAAATGTAGTTATTCTGCTAAAGATTTCAGCTGATTTTAAGTGATTGGATTGATTTCTTAATTTTTCTAGCTCTTTTTGTGTTTTTGTGTATTTGTTTTGCTCAAAGTTGGGATGTTAACTCAAACTAAATGTGATAAAATATAAAGTCAGCCCTTTCAGCAGGTCTCAAACCATAAAGAAAAGTACTTTTTACTTTTCAGTCCAGATCTAAAATGTAATGAAGTAAAGAGTATATACATGTTCTCAAAGAAGAAGTATTCACTGTAAAATGTACTTAAGTAAAGTACAGATACCTAAAATTTGTGCTTAAGTATTGTACTTTTACTTTTGTACTTAGATAATACAGTGGTATTGGCCCCTGCCTGACCTCTAGTTGAGTTTTCTACATGAGTGAATGCGATCTATTGTTCAAAAAGTGCTCTATGCATTCTTCCTTAGCGTTAGTCACTCACGCCGCTCGACTGGGGCTCTTGTTGCTCCCATATCAAACTTCACTTCAGCTACACATCCTTGCCCTATCACTTACTGTACTTGATCTGAGTCCCCGATGTGTTGCGTTAAAAGACTTCCATGATAAAAGGCCACTCATTGAGCAGCTCAGAATGCTAATCCTTGTATATGTTGTGTAAGAGTTGGACACGGGGGATGGGCAACCGCTGTGTACAAGTTTGCCTGCGTGGACCTCATAGCTGTTTTAATCTCTTAGGTACATTAGTGCGCTCTATCTATCTCACTACGCGTCGCACTGCTATTTAGGCTGCGTCCCATTACTCTGTCTTACCCCTTGCCTTTCCATTACTCTTTTATCTACGTCTTTGTCTTGCCCCTCGATACCGAGCTGAGAGGGTTAGGGGTACAAATGGGACACCACTCGATTACCGTTTGCGTCATCATCCCTCGCCTCTACCTGGCTGCTACGTCTACAGAGGCGACAACAATTGACGCAAAAAAACGCAAACAGATTACCGGGTACCTCTGCTCAACAAAAAACTAGCTTGTTTATACATGAAAGTTCGATGAAAACAATACACACAGACATCAATACAGTTAAAACCGCAACAACAGTTCACTAAAAGTAACGTAGAACATAAGCGTCATCATTGTAAACCTGCTAAACTGTTAATCGATAATTACAACTGCTGAAAATACATTTATGAGACTCCTTGGCTGGTCGATGTGACGCTGCCATCCTGATCCCAAAACCTGCCTGAGCTTGTAGGTGTACCCCTTCGTTTCAAGTCTGGTCGAGAGCTTAGTTCGTTTCAAGGGGTATGTAGTAGGGGTGGGTATTGGCAAAGAAGTCACGATTCAATTCAAATCACGATTCATATGCCACGATGCGATACTATCGCGATGCATCACGATACTTGAATTATTGCGATGCATTGCAATATATTCGACATACTTCAGTGAAAATGTACCAAAAAAAAAAGAGGATAACTTAAATATTAGTGGCTGTGTATCTGGGTAGTGTCTTCAATTGATACATAACTCTGAGTAACTCAATTCATAACTGAATTTATTGAATAACAAAAACAAATAAACCAAACCAATAACAAAAAAAGTGCATAGGATTTTTTCTAAAACAAAAAATGATGTTCAAACGTTTGCCATTCTGGAGGTAGCTACCATCATAACAAACAATACCCTTTCACAAAGAAAAAAGTGCATAGGATTTATTTGAAAAATAAACTTATAATTTATTTATGTATTTATTAATAATTAATTAATTAATTATTAATTAATAAAAAAATTTGGCATCAGTATATTGTGAAAGTTAGTATCGCGATGCATTGTCATGACGATTATTTTGCACACCCCTGGTATGTAGCCCTCGGTCGTGATCAAAATTAGAATGGGGACACCTCTTGCCCTCACATGAACGCGCAAAACCAAGGGATAGGGGTAAGACGAACATGAAGGATGAGTGGAGGCTGAGAGGCAGATGTCATTATGTGTGACCAAAGACTAGGCAGGTGAGGTTAGGGCAAAGAAGGATGTGGCAAGTTTGTGTTACGTAACAAGGTTGAAGCTGAAGTCCTATTATATATTTAGCATGGTTAATCTTCCGTTTATAAGTCAGAGGGGCTATAAATTGCAATGAAACTAATTTGAGAAGTCAGTCCTGTGTGAGGTTAATATATGAGGTAGAAGAAATTAAAGGTTGTGTTAGTGCTTACAGGCAAATCAATTAAGAGTCAATAAGAGACAGGAATACTGCATAATGTTTTAGCAAAAGATATGGAATAACTACACTTCTTCTTAAACATAAAGGGGTGTTTTTCTTTTTCTAAGGTATGTTATTAAATGTGAAAAGACTTCAGTAAATTCAAATGAGTGGTGCAGGAACTATTGGCTTTTCTTAACTATATAAAGTGTTGTATAAACTGAGAAGCTACTGGTTATGGAGGATTACATCAGACATGGCATCTGTTTTATCTATCTATAATTTTATCTATAAACAAACTACCACAGAAAACAAAGATGGTTTTCTGCTTTGAGTCTGAAAGGATTAGCAAAAGAAGAAAAGGAATGACATAATCTGTAGATGTGACAATATCAGTGGAGTCAACACTTTAGCTGGGTGATTAACCATGATTTTTTTTTTCTTATATTAATCAATTAATATTAAATATGAATTAAAATAAAATGGCTTTCAACATTTTCTGAATATAAAGAATACAGACTTAATAACCATTCATTTAGCCATTCACAAAAAATAGTAATTGTTTTCCTCTGGTACATACAAACCACGTTTTTACTGACACACGATTGGCTGTTGAATAGAAATCAACAATTAGCTAGTTGGTTAATTGAACATGCAGTATTTATCAAAATAAGCCAATATTGTGAATGTCATTAGTACATTAAGCCCAAGAGACACTTCCTTTATTGCTGTCTATATCAAAACGAGGAACAGTCCAGGTTCTTTTATGACATTTCCATTGGGACTACTTTCCCTAAGTAGTTAAATATTTATTATATTCCCAAATCCTCCTTCCACAATCACAAATTCTGACCCCTTTGTCTTTAATCTGCATAAGAAGAAGGCAACCCTGTGTAATCCTTATTTGGAACTTTTATTTGATGTTGTATTTTGCGGCTGACGAAAACATAGGATTACAGAACACAGAGGATGGGGAGGTGAGGCTTAGGGACTATGGATTTGAGCCCTAGCATAAGGACGGTCACATGCTTTGTCCAGTCAGGGGTCCTCTGGCAGTGGAACGGCTCACCACTGCTAGTTGGAAATATTTGGATGACATCAGCATACGCCAACACGGGCACATATGCAGACACTGAAAACCGTGCTTATTATACCACAGTGAGATTTGTTTAGCTGTAACAAGGCATCTCGAGACACAGACAAACTTTATTGATCCGCAAGGGAAATTAGTTGGACACAGTAGCTCACACATCACAATATATTACAGTCATGGAAAAAAAATAAGAGACCACTGCAAAATTATCAGTTTTTCTGATTTGACATTTTTGTTTGAGTCTATAAACTACTGACATTTCCCCCAAAGTCCAAATAAAAATATTACCGTTTAGAGCATTTATTTGCAGAAAATAACAAATGGTCAAAATAACAACAAAGATACGTTTTCAGACCTCAAACAATGTAAAGAAACAAGATCAAATTCATTTAAAAATAACTAGGGCTGGGAATATTAACACGTTAATCGCGATTAATCGCGAACGATTAATGATCGCGAACAATTTTTTTAATCGCGATCAGAGTTTGCCAGCATTTTTCGCAATTCTACCATCCATATGCAGCTCATTTGGTTGTATTAATTAAACTCATTGTTGGTTAAACGTGCTATTTTGAGTTTGCTAGTATTTTGTTCCTTCTACGCATCCGTAGGCAGCTCGAGCGGGCTTCAATAATTTATTTACAATTTCTCAAAGTAAGCACTGTTACTGGTTCATTGTTACTTTTTCCTTTCTCTGCACTTTTTTGAAATAAAAAAAATGGTGAGAAATACTTTGCATTGTGAGTTTAACTTTAGATTCGAACGGTCTTACTGCAAGATATCAATTTTAAACATGCAAAATAAATCACGATTAATCGCGATTAACTATGAAATTTCTGAGATTAGTTGCGATCAAGAAAATTAATCGTTTGACAGCCCTAAAAATAACATAATATTAATGTTTACACTTACAGAGTTCGGAAATCAATATTTGGTGCAATAACCCTTATTTTTAATCACAGTTTTCATCCGTCTTCACATGCTCTCCACAAGTCTTTCACATTGTTCATGGGTGACTTTATTCCACTCCTGGTGCAAGAACTGAAGTAGCTCAGCTTTGTGTTTGTGTTGGAATTCAACAGACGCTGGAATGGAATGGCTGTAATACATGTAGAGATGCTGATTTCAGAAAAAAATGCAGTGGTCTCTTTTTTTTTTCTCCAGAGCTGTATAATAACAAAGAGCAAAATGGTTATAATAAATTCTAAATATGTAGCAAAAAAGATAGCAAGAGACAGACGTCAAATAAGGCATAATTATAGAAGTGTATATTCACAAGTAAAAATAAAATAGAAAATAAGTAATAAAATATCTCAGTAAGGAAAACAGCGCAAAAATGATGACATAGGGTTATCTTTTACATGAGGGTGAGTTGTTACAGTTGTATGGAGTATGGTATTAAATAAACTGTTTTTTATTATTGCTTACTCATTTATCATTGCGATTGCCTTTTAATTTGCAATTTAGGTTTTAAAATCAAGATTTATCTCACATTGCACAGTTTAAACACAACCAGGAGAATTAACCTTGTGCAAAGATATGAATATGAGCTAATACAAGAGTAGCATGTAACTTGTATTTCAGAACAGGCTTGTAGAGCGTGAGCCAGTTTTTGTTTTTGTTTTATATTTTGTTTCAGCAGTAGGGCTGTAACGATATTCAAATCTCTCTCTACAACATTTATTGTATAGTATTTATAGTATATTTATTGCAATATTTTGTGGAGGCTAACAAAATTGTGAATATGCTCCTTTTCTGTCATAATCCAAATAATGAATATTTAAAAGTGCTTCATAACCATTATTTTCTCATGTAGATTGGACTGAAACAGAGCAAAGGATCATGGTCTATGTACCGGTAATTCTCTTCTTTAGCTGTTGCTGCATCATAACAATTAATTTAAAGGGACAGTGTGTAAGATTTTTACCCGTTAATTACTGAAATTGAAGATACCCATTCAAAAATACATTGTTTTCCAAGCCTTTTCACTTCCATCATGAAATCAAAGTATTCTTTTGGACTTGGATATAGTCACATAAAAGGGGGATCTTCCCCATGCAGAGGCAGCCATTTTGAATACGAGAGCCGCAGAAGGACATTTGGACTCCGCCTTCGCCTTCGGCAAGGCTCGTGGTTTTGGGTAAACAACACAAGCATGCTGCCGGATCAGACGTCGTAATGGATCTAACACGTGTTTTGGACTAAATTGTTTTACTGGAGTTTATTCGCTGGATCCTTACGGACAAATTGAGAGCAAGTTTATGGTGAAATACAGAGTTTGACCTGTGCAAAGCATTCTAAGGTAAGCTAACCTCGTTTTGTGCTTTTCCGTATAAAAGCCCCATGTGCTCGGAGAGTGTTTTTTGTGCAGGGAAATTAATTGTATAGTCAAAAAGAGGAGACTGTAAGGTTTCATTTGATGTGTAAAGTGTCATGGTACATGATCGGGAATGTGTGTTTTCATGAGAAAAAAAACAAAACAAAACAAACCGGGACCGCGTTTTATTTATACAGTAGCGGCGAGCGGCTCGTGCGCGGGTACGAGAGCTGTCCGCGTTACGGCGCGCCCGGGTGACCCTCGAGGTCTGCCGTAGCTAAAACAGAAAGTGCAATAGCACCATCCACCTATGCGCCACGAATCCTACACACTGGGGCTTTAAGCAAAGAGACTTGTAATTCGATATATTGTGATGGCCCACGACATTATTGTGAGACTTCTGATGATCCCCTACATCTATGTCATTTGCAACTGTTTTAATTACAACTATTTTTGATGAACCAGTACGTGAACGTGTACGTATTATTATATTCCAGCTGAGTACGACTTACAAATAGCTGTATAACTCATAATAGCGCAGTGACAATTAGGGATGCACCGGTATCGAATATCAGCGCTGATCCATGAAAATTTGCTGGATCGGGTATCGGCTCCAAATATTGGTTCTGTAGATATTCTGGTTGGGGCTATGAATTGATGTAATCAGTAAATTGATGTAATTAATTACTGGTCATATTTCACCCAGAAAGTCTTATAATGTTTGAGCTTTTTATAAACAAAAAGCTCACTCTCACTTGAGAGGTAAATAAGAGCTACATAACACATTTAGTCATACAATACATACAGTATTTCTTATTTTTAGGAAAATAAAGTCTATTTTTAGTCCCTGCACTGGTATGTGTAGATAGTGGGTATCGGCACATACTTTGTGTCGGAATCGGAACTGAAAAAGCTGGATTGGTGCATAAATAAATGGTTTCCACTTCATTAAATTGTATCATCCTTAAGGGTGTTTCATTTCACATACAGAAAACCCTGAATCTGTCCTGTACTCTACTGTATATAAACCTGGAGGAGTCCTGAGCAGGAAGTTGCTCCCTACACGTCTCTCCCTGGTGCAGCTGGCAGCCCGGTGCACACATTATATTACACCAGGAGCGTCCAAACTTTTTCCACCCAGGGCCGCATATACAAACATATTCATAGTGGAGGCCGTAGAGCTGGTGAGTACAGTGAGACTTTCAGATTGATGCATTTTATATGATTTTGACAGAGCCACAACACCTAGAACTCAAATTGTAGGTCTGTATCATAATGCAGAGAGTTGTTATTGAGGTTGCAGTGATCCAGATACCGGAATTTGAAGTAAAAAGTACTGCTCAGTGGCTCTATGATTATTTGGGCCAATTCAGCAGGATCCCTGGGGGCCGGATCAAAGGGCCGGATTTGACCCCTGGGCCATAGTTTGGACACCCTTGTTTTACACACATAATGGTGCATCTGGCAGCTAGGGATTAGGGGTGTGCAAAATAATCGTCATGACAATGCATCGCGATACTAACTTTCACAATATACTGCATCGATTCTTGATGCCAAAAAATGATTATTATTAATTAATAATTAATTAATTAATTATTAATAAATAAATCAATTAATTATTAGTTGTTTTTTTTTTATAAATCCTATGCACTTTTTTCTTTGTGAAAGGGTATTGTTTGTTATGATGGTAGCTACCTCCAAAATGGCAAATGTTTTAGAAATAAATAAATTTTTGAATAAATTTTTGAATAAATTTTTGTTTTAGAAAAAATCCTGTGCACTTTTTTTGTTATTGGTTTGGTTTATTTGTTTTTGTTATTCAATAAATTCAGTTATGAATTGAGTTGATCAGAGTTATGTATCAATTGAAGACACTACCCAGATACACAGCCATTGATATTTAAGTTATCCTCTTTTTTTCTGGGTACATTTTCACTAAAGTATGTCAAATATATTGCAATGCATCGCAATAATTCAAGTATCGTGATGCATCGTGATAGTATCATATCGTGGCATATGAATCGTGATTCGAATTGAATCATGACTTCTTTGCCAATACCCACCCCTACTAGGGATGTAAACAATCCCTGAAATATTGTGGTATTGTGTTGTCAGAAGTTTCACAATAATATCGAAGACCATCACAATATCTTGAATTACAAGTTTCTTTGCTTGAGTTAATAGTTATGGTGATTTTAATGTATTTTATTCTGCAAAACACTTTGAATCACTTTGTGTATGAATTGTGTTATACAAATAAACTTGCCTTGCCATATAAAAAAAAAACAGGGAACTACATAGACCATGATCCTTTAGTGTTGTCAGTGCAGACTACATGAAGGAATAACTGTTATTAAGCACTTTTAAATGTTAATTCTTCATATTATAACAGCAACAAAGGCTTTTCAAGGCTTTTAAAAGGAAAAGTAGCATTTTCACAATTGTGTAAGCCTCCACAATATGTCGCAATAAATATCAAACTGAGATGCATATTGTGAAAATATTGAATTGAGGGATTTTGATATTGTTACATCCCTACTAGCAGCCTGGTGCATACATTACATTACATTACACACATAAGACTGGATTGTTTCGTGTGAGCACACAGCAGCAGCAGCAGCAGCAGTTAGTTTGTGCTGAGCTGGTCGGCACGTCAGGACGAATCAATGCCAGGACAGCTGACTGGACATGCCTATTCATGTGCCAAAGAAAGACAGAGAAAAGGGCCTTCGAAAAGAAATGAGTTAAGCCCCTAGAGCAACATGTTTGGCACTCTGCACTCTTCCTCTCATCGCCAGTGAGTGTGCAGTGATGAGGGCACAAAAGACGGAGAGGAAATAGCAAAGATGAAATGGCTTATACGGATCTATTCTTCTGTTGTTCTTGAACTTTGCCTTGCAACATTGGTATTTCCCCCTTGTGGGACAAATAAAGGTTCTTTTATCTTATTCTATATGTTAACTTTAAACTGGTGTTGGTAAGTCTCCAGCTGTGTTTTCCACAGGTTTAGATGAGACTCTGGTGGCACAGGAATTGAATCATTTAATAGAATACACATTTTGGGGGTAAACAGTCACTTATTATTGCTTCTACTAAATAAAAAAGGGAATTATTAAAGATTGTATAAAGTTACTACTATAGATTTCAGATTCTTTAAGACTATGGGGGCAAAAATTAAACTATAGGGGCAGTCTATTAATAGGAAACACTGCTCCAGACCACAATAAAAACAAACCAGAATGCTAAAATTGACCAAAAGCCTAAAGAAAAGTTAAATATGAAATCAAATAATAGTGTCAGTATCTAAATACTTTACCAGTTTGAATACATCGTAAACCAACAGAAGCTCCAGTTATTAGCAGACTAAAAATTCAATCTATATTATTTAAGCTGTAAAAACTCTAAGCAGGTCTTTGCCACAGACATAAGCTCTTACTGTAGGCTCCGCTCTTATGGCCCGTTTTTTTCCATCTGTTGCCCACGACCCTCTGACTTCATCCCCATTGTGTTAACTCATTACGTTCGCCTTAACCTTAACCCCATAATTGCCACCCTCGAGTTTCTCTGGCACATCCTCCCCCTCTCTGAGACAGTGTGCCACATAGGCCGTGCACTAATCTGATGGCGTCTGCCCACAAAACACCTGCCACGTTCGGAAAAAACATCGAAACTCCTCCCAATCCCTATCGCCATGCCCGTGTGAGCGAATGAGCACCCATGACCGCCCCGAGCAGGCAGATGCGCCCACAGATAATTAGTCAGACACACTCATCCCTGGAAAACCATCCCAGCCCCGACCTCTTTCTGTCCTCCCAGAGCACGCCACACCTCGTTTTTCTCTCATTCATGCGCTGATAACACAAACAAGAGTTGTCTTTTGTGGATCTTTTTGTGCAGGCATGTATTTGGAAGACAGTGACATGAGCGCCCAGGACCTCTTTGGCCCAACAATAACTGTGGCGACCCCCCAGTGTGGGCGGAGGGCCAGACATGAGCCGATGTGACAGTTCTGGTGCGACTCACACAATAGCAGGTTTTCTCTTTACTGCCCAGATGGGTTCATGCTACAGAGCACTTCTCTTCCTCTAAAACACTAATATATAGTTGTGTTAGCCCCGGGACTCCGCTACAATAGAGGCACGATTTTTGTAGGATGTCCATGTTGAGTTCAAAAATGTTTCAGCCTCTCCAGTCAACTGATGATAATTTGCCTCGTGGTTGTCAAGATTTCAGTCCAGATGTGAAGATAGCTTTTGTTTTGAACTGTTCAAAGTGTCTCCTACATGTGAAACTCAACACCTACCCATGCTCACAGGCACATACAGATGTGTGTTTTAAATGAAGTTTGTGCATAATGGATTATTGATTGTGGATTAGAGTGGCCTGTCCCTCAGGGCTCATCCCGAGCAGCCATGAATGAATACAAGCCTTCATGCTTCATGTCACACACTCAATTTAGGAGAGAAAACCCGGGACATGCATGTGGAGATTCAGACTCAAACACTGTGGCCACTATGTCTGTCCATTAGACAGAAAGAGTGCTTTGTGAGGGGACAAAAGAGGGACAATGTCAGGCTCCTTCTGCTGCAGTGTGCCATTGTGCGTCTCAGATAGATACTCACAAATGTGGAGTGGATATATGTGTACATTATTTGAGGCTAAGTCAGACACTGTCATTCAAGTGTTTCTTTTTTAATGTGTTTAATTCTGTTTGGTTGTTTATAGTAGTAAGAAGTAGTTGTTACCAGAATTTTTAACTCTGTAGCACCCCCTTTTGGATTTAATGTCAGCTCAACATCAAAGATCAAAGATCACAGTCGGCTTTAATGTCAATTCTGCCAAATGTGTTCAACATACAGTGAATCCAAATTTTGTTTCTCTCTGGCCAGGTAGTGCAAAAAAGACAGTGTACAGAATACAATACAAAGACAAAACAAAAACTATCTAAGACAAAAATCTAAATCTAAAATCTGAAAGCAGTGCAACAGAATAAATAAATACCTATTTACAGAGGTCCAAAAAATGTGCAGTGTGAATCAAAAATGTGCAATGGAAGATACAGTAGTGAGATGGTAATGTGCAATAGAATGTGCATTGAAAGTAAAGATAAAAATAAATGTGCAGCAGTAGTAATTCCAGTGCAATAACAGTGGTAAACAACAGTACAACAGTAGTAAAATTCCAGTAGTGAATGTGCAATAACAGTAGCAGTAACAGCAACTTGATTTGTTTAGTGTTTAAGTGTCCTTAAAATGTATACACAGTTAAACACATTGTTGTTTAAAAAAAAAACAAATGTGATGTCTTGTGTTGATATAAATAATAAATAGGATCATGGACACATTCATTGAAAAAATATTTTGTTTTTCAGGTGATCATGTAAGAAAGAGCTCGAAAAACCAGGATGGATACCGATACTGTGATTTCCTGCACTTTTTTGAAACCTGTGAGAACTTGCTAATTTTTGGAACATAAAAACTTCTCAAGGATATATCATATTTTGGACCAAGTCATGGCGCTGGAAAAGAAGGAGGACAGCACTAAGAAATGCACAGACAAAATTAAAGCGGAGCCAGAAGAAGACGGCTCACCCGGTCATACCTGTGGAGTGTGTGGCCGAAGTTTTCCTCTCCTCAGCTCTCTGTCTCAGCACATGAGGAGACACACGCGAGAAAAGCCATACAAATGCCCTTATTGCGAGCATAGGACTGCGCAGAAAGGCAGCCTAAAAGCACATATCAGAAGCCATAAACTGGGACTGCTGACCCAAAGCTCAAGCAACAAAGAGGAGGATGGAGATAAGGAGGCGAAGGACAGCGCTGCCCAATCACCTGATCCATCTGATATGGACAAGATGGCTGACAAGAAACACAACGCCAACGGCAAGGTGAAGAAGAAAGCTGGTAAGAAGAAGGTCAAAAGTCAGGACATCGATGAAGATGAATCAGGGCCGTTTACGTGCACCATTTGTAGTCAGGTGTTCCCTCAGGTGTTACTGCTCAAAACCCACATGAAAGGACATCGCAATGTTCAGGATCACGGGTGTAAGATTTGTGGACGGCGCTTTCGTCAGGCCTGGTTCCTCCAAAGCCACATGCGCATCCACAGAGTCAAAGCCCAGATGAAGAATGGGAAAGATAGTGATCTGCCAGCCACCATCAACGGAGTGCTCCAGGATCCAGTGTCACTAATAAATGAGGAGTGCCTGTATGAGCTTTGTGCCAGCTGTGGGAACTTTTTCCATGATTTAAGAACATTAGAAGTACATGAAAAACTGCACAGGTTGAATGACACTCTTAATCATATACAAAACCCCCCGCAGGACAACAATGAGATCTCTGATGCGGACAGTGCTAAAAGGCAATTTCTGAAAAGCCTAAATCTGACTTGTGCAGGAGAAAAGGAGAATAGTGAGGAAAAATGTCAAGGTAAAAGAATTCTTGAGTTGGATCCAGTTTGTAGCTATCAAGCATGGCAGTTGGCCACAAGGGGGCGTCTGGCGGAGGTTACAGAGAAATGTCTGGGATGGCAGGAGAGGCTGGCAGACGCAGAGGTGTTGTATGACATAGAAAAGGGCGAGTATATCCCTCTAAAACAAGACAAAAAGAGGAAACAGACAGACACCCACAGCTCCAATGTTAAAAAGAAGAAGACTGAGACAGGCCTCTGCAGCAGTAAAACTCTGGACAAGAGGAACCGCCAGGACCGCATCCTGCTCAACGGACTGGGACATGCTTTTTATGAAGCTCTGCAGGCCAAGAAAGTCAAGGACACTCACAGCTCAGCTAAAGCCAGCAGCAAGAGCCAGGAGCTGGAAGGTAAGCCAGAGTGTGCACACTTTTAGATGTATTAATTATATATGAATGTTACCAAAATGTAGACTGGAAAAAAAGAGTTTCCAACAGTTTTCTACATTCACTTGGCTTTGCATTGGTGTCATTTGCAAATCATCAAGGTTACAATAGAATTTACACTAAGTATCATTTAAAGGGAGACCACTAGTGTTTTAATAACTACAGGATCAAATTATATAGCGTTTTATAGCGTAAACCTCTGGAGAACAAACAAGAATTTGATTCTTGACCGAATGATTTAACAAGTAAATATTTCATGAATTATGTAATTTTTTAATACAGTGGTATTTTTTTGCATTGCTTATGTTTTCTTTCTCAGATAAAAAGCCCATCTTCTGTGAGCACTGTGATTTCAACACTGTAGATGCCTCACAGCTCAGGTCCCACCTGATCAAGACACACCAGGACATCCTGAACCCAAAACAGACATCATCCAAATCCTCCAGGTACATGGACCACCTCAGGAAGACCTTTACTGGTCAACATGTGCTCATAGCAGTGGGCAGTATAGACAAAATGAATGTCTCAATATCCCAGTAACATCTGGTTCCAACAGCAAATGTGCGAAACATGTTTCTAAATGTTATTGAGGTTTGAATATTGAATGTGAAAAGGGCGTAAAATTGCACACAAAAGTGCAGAAATCTGCTTTTAATCAACATTTTTATTCTAAACTATATACTTAATATTCATATTTTGCTGATAGTCAAAACAACATTCACTATAGTTTTTGGCTTTTTACGACCTATTCAAGTAAAATTCATGTTTTCACAAAGTATATATTATGATAACTGCGTATGTATCTTTCTATATCACAGAATTGATAATTATGATTTGTCCAAAGCTCCTTTGTTATTTTGGTCGACTCACTGAATGTTGTATGTGTACTTTCCAGGTATATGGACTACCTCAGGACGAGAAGCGCACTGCTCAGTCAATCCTACTGGAACCCTTACTCTTGTACCCCTGTCCTGGGGTCTTCAGAGCCACAGAACATCAAAACTGAAAAGCCAAATTCTACTGAGGTCAAAGGTGAACCAGGCACACTCCTCAATCTGTCCGTTGTCGAGGGCAATGCTGTTACCTCTGTCAAATCAGAGGGTTTGGTCAAAAATCAGTGCCCATACTGCTCCCACACATCCAACTACCCTGAAGTTTTGTGGATCCACCAGCGCGTCGCGCACAGAGTGGACAGCAGCAGCTCCATGGCTCCAAAATGGGCCCCTTATCCAGTCAGCGTCAAGAGTTTAAAAACAGGCTCAGCCTCCAAGAGACGGACAGGACCTCCCCCTTTCCTCGAAGGCAAAGACTGCCCTGCTTTACCCGCCCCACGAACTCAGCGGACTCAACCTCCTCGAACCAACGCAAGCAGTAGCAGCAGAAGTAGCACAAGTAGTAATAGTAGCGGCAAGAATTCAAGCAACAAGAGCCAATCAACTGTCTCCAAACCCAAGACCACTCATCCAAAGGACTCCCATTCTGTAGGTGGGGCATGTAAAGTGGCACCTCAGAAAAGTGCAGTAGTGGGGGGCAGTAAGGGGACTACTTCTTCAGGCGCTGTGGGGCAAAGCAAGGGTACAGCTTCTGCCCAGTCCAGTCCAAAATACAGAGTAAAGGGCAACTTCCCACAAGAGGGTTTGGGTTTTATGCTGGCCCGAAACCACCACAGTAGCACTTCCTCAAACTCAAATAGGCTCCACCCCCAAAGACAGTCAAGTGACCCCACCTCAGGTCTCAAAGGTCATGACCTGTGGGCAGCCTTGTGGGGTGTACATGGGAGCAAAGCCTACCTGGACCCCCTCCTATTTGCTCAGGGAAAAGGTGAATCAACAGTGCAAATGCCAGTGGATATAAATATTTTAAGCCTGTTAAAAAACTATAGTCCCCATGATCTGGCTGCTCTGTACCAGCACTGGGGCTTTGTCGACCCCCGACTCGACCCACAGGGTAAGAGCATGACAAGTACAAGTACAACAAGATTGGGCCCGCAAGAACGAGACAAGACGAGATTTTGACATTTCTAATGTAAATAGTCTGATATAGTTCCCAAAGTTGGCTTCAGAATTTGTACTTCACTGAATATTTTTGTTATCATTCTAGCAGTGCTTTTACGGCTTCTCAAATTATTCAACTCACCAGCACTTAACCCTTTTGTCCAACCCAAATGGAAAAAAAATCATAAGATTATTCTTCTCATGCCTGTACAATTTTGTCATTTGCCATTTTGTCTCGTGAGATCTTGTGGCTCAAAATCTTGTCCCATCCCTATTAAATTGCTTTAGTTTTAGATATTTCTGAAACAAGCATTGCATGTGTGAATTTAAATATATATTGTGTGTTTTGCAGCGATGTTGCAGTTGAATGAGCATTATGCGAATGAGGTCCACTCCTCCTCTGACGTTTCAAAGCAGGTATGTTGACAACTGACACACAATCCCTCCATGAACTGTCCTAACTGTCTTACATGAAGTATACGACAACGATCCCCAAGTTTTTTCTGTTACATTTTGTTACATTTGTTTGTAGTTGTTTTAAAGGGCCTATATTACACAAAAAAATGACTCTTATGAGATTTAATCCATGTTATAATGTTACCACATACTTGGAGTTGTGTTTTGTTTTATTCACACATTTAAGTAATATTTTATTATTAGTCTGTCTGCGTCTTTGTTCCACTTTGTGATGTCATGAAGCCGTAGTTTTCAAGTTAACAGCTGCGTTTTACCTTTTGTATAGTAGAGATTGGCAATTCCAGGGCTAAAATCATCTATATGATTGTAGCGAAGGTGTGTGGACTTTAAAAACACAGTGGAGCACTTCTTATCACATGACTTCATAAGGTGGAACAGGGTGTTTTCTGTTTGGAAGAAGAACTCAGCCTGATTATGCAGGATTTGTGTGTTAAACATGAGTGAATGAAACAAAACACAACTCCAGGTCTGTTTGTTATGAGGAAACATTATAACATAAATCAGATTTAAAAATATTGTAATATGGGCCCTTTAAATGTATTTCTCAATAAAAATACAGTGGTACCTCACCTTACAAAATTAATTCGTTCCAGAAGTGGTTTCGTAACGTGAAAAATTCGTAAGTTGAGTAGCTATTTCAATGGAAAAAGCCTGATTCGTTCCAAGGCCCCGATCCAAGTTTTTTTTTAATAGTGTAACTTTTTTTTATAGTGTAACATTGTGTTCTGCGTCCTGCGTCCTTTTCTCACATTTGTCTCTCGTTTAAACACTCAAATTTTCATAGATTTTCAACAAAATTATTAATAGTGAAGCGTGTGGGGGGAAGGAGGAGGGGGGAGAAAACTGCGCGTGGACACGTGTGATAGCGCACATGACCCGGCGCGGAGCTGACAGCAGACCAAGGTCTAAACCAGGACTAAACCAGGACTAAACCAGGACTAAACCAGGACTAGACCAGGACTAGACCAGGACTAGACCAGGTGGATTAAACCGCCGCGCGTGGCTCTATTTCCTGGTTTCGTTTCGAGTCACAGCTGAGGCGAGCCGCTGCTCTAGACCTGCCCGCGTAAGGTGCTCACAGAGCGGCATGGACAGAATCGTGAGGTCGGCCTCTTCACGACCTCCAGGCCGGTGAACGGGACAATCCCCGCACCCATGCCCGCTTAGGGAGCTCTTAAGGCGGGCTGGCAGTGTCCCCCTGGGTCCCTGGATGTCTGGGGCTCCGTGCCTGGAGTGGCCCTGGAGAGCAGGTCTAGACCGCGGCTCTTGCAGGCGAGCAGCGGCTCGCCTCAGCTGTGACTCAAAACAAAACCAGGAAATAGACCCACGCGCTGCGCTTTAATCCACCTGGGCTAGTCCTGGTTTAGTCCTGGTTTAGTCCTGGTTTAGACCTTGGTGTAGACCTGGTTTAGACCTTGGTCTAGACCTGCTGTCAGCTCCGCGCCGGAACCAGGAAATAGACCCACGCGCGGCGCTTTAATCCACCTGGGCTAGTCCTGGGCTAGTCCTGGGCTAGTCCTGGGCTAGTCCTGGGCTAGTCCTGGTTTAGTCCTGGTTTAGTCCTGGTTTAGACCTTGGTCTAGACCTGGTTTAGACCTTGGTCTAGACCTGCTGTCAGCTCCGCGCCGGGTCATGTGCGCTATCACACACGTGTCCACGCGCAGTCTTCTCCCCCCTCCCCCTTCCCCCCACACGCTTCACTATTAATAATTTTGTTGAAAATCTATGAAAATTTGAGTGTTTAAACAAGAGACAAATGTGAGAAAAGTTTAAATCCAGTCTGAGAAAAGCGTATAATGTGTGACTGAGCGCGCATTATTTGAATTTTTGAGATTTCGCGTTTCGTAACTTGAAATTTCATTCGTATCTAGAGACAAAAATTTACCGTGAAGGCGTTTCGTAACTGGAAATTTTCGTTTGTTGGGTCATTCGTAAGGTGAGGTACCACTGTAATAAGTTTGGCCTCAATACTAATATACTGCTGTATGTTTCTCTATAAGAAAAACACACTGAAGTTTATAGTCTGTAAATTATATATTTTTTCACTGACATATCCAAAATTCTCCGCATTCTTCACATGATCTAACATTTATTTTCCCTGTGTCTGTTTCTTGAAGGTAAACAGTCATTCAGCGTCCTCAGGGTCTCTTCACAAAGGAACGTGAAGCTCCATTTTGTCACTGATTTTGTCCAGAACAAAGATGTCTGCTGTTTCCCCAAAGGAGCCAGATTGTGAAAATGGCCTGACAATGCACAATATATGCAAAACAATGAATGGAGATAGAGACTTTAATTTGTAATTTGTTTCATTTGACGTGTTTTTTTTTTTTTGCATGTTTTTGTTAAGAGTGTTGACATGTTTTAGGTGAAATATTTTGAGTAGAATGGACAGTTTGTTTTTAAAGGGCCCACATTACGCTATTTTCTGATCTGTTATAATGTTGTTTCCTCATCACAAGCAGATCTGGAGTTGCGTTTTGTTCACACACGTTTAACGCACAAACCCTGCATATTTCAACTGAGTTCTCCTCTCAAACAGAAAACACTCTGTCCTCTTACGTCTTGTGGTAATACAGGAAGTGTATTATCACTGTCTTTGTAAGCTCCATACACCTTCACTAGAGTTATTTGGGTAATTTCAGCCCAAGAATGTTCAATTTCTACTGAGCAAAAGGTAAAAGGAGCTGTTAACTTGAAAACTAAACTACCGCTTCAGGACATCACAAGGTGGACCAGAGCATTTTGAGCTTGAAGACGTAGACAAAACATTACTCAAACGTGTGTGAATGAAACAAAACACAAGTCCAGGTACGTTTTTGAGGAGGTAACAACATTCTGAGATTGCTTAAAGCTCACAGTAATCAATAATAATGCGTAATATAGGACCTTTAAATGTGAAGTTCTGAAAGTTGCAGGTTGTGTGTAGTATTGTGAAGTTTTGAGTACACAACACGGGCACACAACACCAAAAACTTACTATATCAGGGGTGCCATTACTACGTGCAACTTTAAAGTAATGCTAGCCTTCTAATAGACAATAATAATTCACTCACTGCAAAAAAGTTTTAATGGAAATAATACAAAAATATGTTTGTTGGTACTTGAACATCAGTGGTGGAAAATAAAGTACAGAAGTGAAAGCGCTCTACTAAAAAAGCACAATATTTACTTAAGTGAAGTTTACAGTGGATATTTTTTACTTTTGCTTCACTAAATCTTAGAGCAGGTATCTGTACTTTCTACCCCACACTTTTTTTTGGTTAACTCTAAAGTAAAAAGTACTTTTTATATCATTTAAGTGGTTGTTTTAGCACTTTCATGTTAACGTCCTGACAAAACTGTTTGAGTTCAAGTCCTGACGTTGAATAGTTAAGAAATTGTTAGTGTTGAGAAAAAAAAATGCAATTTAACAGTTCTCATAATCTATGTAAAATACTTTTGCTTTTTTATTACTTAAGTAGGTTTTTATATTTGATACTTTTACTTGACTAATTTTTTTTGCCCCTTTTTCTGTACTTTTACAAAATTGAGTACTTCATCCACCACTGTTGAGCAGGAAATCCAGCGTTCATTTTATATATTTGATGAACTACGGAATTTAAAGGGATATGCCACCCCCAGGTCAAATTTGGGCATCTCCCCACAGTCCAGAGACTAAAATAAGTGGTGGAAAGCGTTTTCCTGCTCACCCAGCCATTGTCCGAGTCTGTCGCCACTGACCGCCGCGGTATCTGGTGCTCCTCCGCCTTAGACTGGAGTCTAACGGCGCCAGAGAAAGATTTCGGCCAAAAGGAATTAATTTGCTCCATGCGGTTCCCAATTACTTTATGTGTAGTGCGCATTCATATCGAGTGCAAATAAATGTGCAAATCAACATGGAGAGCTTGACTTGGTCATTTTGGGTGGGAACTATTTTCCAGTGCGGAAGAATAAAGCAGAATCACGCACCACGTTGTGCAACAGGGGAACTCCCTTCCTGGTGCGTAACAGGGATTCCCCTGGCAGCGTGCTGCGTGATTCGGCTGTATTCTTCCGCACTGGAAAATAGTTCCCACCCAAAATGACCAAGTCAAGCGCTCCGTGTTGATTTGCACATTTATTTGCACTCGATATGAATGCGCACTACACATAAAGTAATTGGGAAACGCATCGAGCAAATTAATTCCTTTTGGCCGAAATCTTTCTCTGGCGCCGTTAGACTCCAGTCTAACGCGGAGGAGCAGCAGATACCGCGGCGGTCAGTGGCGACAGACTCGGACAATGGCTGGGTGAGCAGGAAAACGCTTTTCATCACTTATTTTAGTCTCTGGACTGTGGGGAGATGCCCAAATTTGACCTGGGGGTGGCATATCCCTTTAAAGGAGAATTAACGTTTTTTACAATCTGAGCCTTATTTCGGTAATAAAACAAGTTGTTTTACTCACCCATAGCACTTTGGTGTCATTTGGAGCACTTCCGGAGATGTTTTAGATTAGCGATATCCGTTAACGTGAGTGGTTGGGGCAAATGTTTGTGGTCTCCAAATAACACAAACTTGGGCACTTTTCAAATCATTGAAGCTCAGTGTCTTAGTCTACACTTTCGTTTGAGTCAAAAGTGGCCTGTAATCCGAGATTTAGCCATAATTTACAGCTTTGCGTTTCATGTTTGGGTCCCGAGAGCTGAGAGCGAAATAAGCTGTGACTCCGCACATGCGCACTGGCCTCCTCATCTACTCGAAACTATGGCTAAATCTCGGATTACAGGCCACTTTTGACTCAAACGAAAGTGTAGACTAAGACATTGAGCTTCTATGATTTGAAAAGTGCTAACGTTTGTGTTATTTGGAGACCGTAAACATTTGCCCCGAGAACTCACGTTACGGAGATCGCTAATCTAAAACATCTCCGGAAGTGCTCCATATGACACCAAAATGCTATGGGTGAGTAAAACAACTTGTTTTATCACCGAAATAAGGCTCAGATTGTAAAAAAAAAACGTTAATTCTCCTTTAAACTGTATAAAACCTAATGTACTTCAGTATTTGTGTTGTGCCTCTGAGCAAAATGAGCTTCTCCATGACAGCTTTATTGGTTTTGTCCATTCGTGGTTTTGTTATACACTTAATTTGATGAGCATTTTGCCAAATCAAACTTCTTTTCTTGTAGATTTGTGTTCCCTCAAGGGGGTGCCACATTCATGATTTTTTATTTTATATTATTTTATTTTATTTTTAACTTTGGCCCAAGATTTAAACCAGATACCCTAGTGACTGCTTTGTGAATGGATTCCAAAAAAAAAAAAAACACTCTTGGACATTCAAAAAAAAGAAATACTATTAGTAATACTGCTAAAATTAGTGGCCATTCCTTTTCAGTGTCAAAATAAGTTTAGATTCCAACACAGTACCCTGCCTTACACAGTTTGTACAAAGTATGTTATTTTTGAGCTGCTCATAGAAGTAGCTTTGGTTAAATTGATCTCTGATAAAGAAGAACGTACACACTGTCTTCACATTATACTAGTTAAATGCTGTGATTTAGGTTTTAGCAAAAGCGAAGAAAGCCGAGTTTGAGACTTGTTTTTATATGTTATTTAAAACGCCTCAGTTTGTGTTCATCGTTTTGTTTGCAGGTTTTTTCTAGCGTGTTCATGTTTTAGTTCAGATTGTATCGATTTTCCTTTAAAAGCTCTCTTTATTTGTATTGACAAGATAAGCCATCGGGCCAATGAGAGACTTTGGGCATAGATAATTTATTTTTGAACTTTTTATGACGTTGTTGATAGTTTAATTTAAGTGTCTTTTTGCAACTGTTCAAGTGTTTAATGGGGCGACTTCATATGGACGTTCTGGAGGAGAGAAATAATTGATCCTATTTTGAGTTAATTTTGTGACAATGATTCATAGTTTATAATTCTGAAAATATCCAAATTTATATTGTTTCTGTTTTCGCAGTTTGTCTGATTGTTAAATTATCCAATAAAGTTGGTTAAGTTGGTTTACTGTGAAATATTTTGGCCCCCATTTAATCTATATGATATTCAGTACTGGTTTGAGAACTGGTTTGAGAGGGGAGTTAAAGAAGCTGTTTTTGTCAAGAAAGAGAACCCTTCCTTGAACAGAAATGAAGGTCTCAGACATCATTTGTCTCCCATCTATAACTCTCCTCAAACCCAAATCAAAACAAACAAAACAATAGGACTAACCAGGTCAGATCCAGAGGTGTGAAAACATCCATTATGGCCCTGAATGGTTCTGCTTACAAGACCCACACTCCACTCCAACTGCATATTTAATAGGTTCAACTAACTGAACAAACTGAAAATCAAGTAGGTGTAGTAGTTTCAAAGTAATTTCATTCCTCCCTTCAGGAAGTGTCCACCAGCGTCTGACCAGAACTGAAGAAGCAGCTTGGATGAGCTGCGAAAAGTATTCAACCAAAATAAACTTTTGTCCAGTTGACAAATTGAATTTCTCCTTTTGCCATTCAGTACAAAGTTTACATCTTATACTCATTAAATTTGAGATACCCTTTTTATTACTGAGGTGACAAAATAAACTTAGCGTTGTCAAGTGCAATGTTGTGTTATTTTTCTTCACAAATTATCTTTTTTTAATCTCAATAAGCAGTGCAAAGGAAAAGCTATAAAAACAAGTGGTTCTGTGCATATACTTGTAGTTTATCTGTTCTACCAGCAGATGGCAGACTTCACTAAGAAATAGAGGTTCACGTTTCAAAAGATCTTGTTGGGCAAAATTCTCGTTATGGCACCGGGACCTATCTGAGAAACTCAGCCATTAGCTCTCACATTCAGTTTGAGTTGTTAATTTCAGCCCTAGAATGTCCAATTTCTACTGAGCAAAAGGTAAAAGGAGCTGTTAACTTGAAAACTAAACTACCACTTCAGGACATCACAAGGTGGAACAGAGCATTTTGAGCTTTGAAAACATTACTCAAACGTGTGTGAATGAAACAAAACACAAGTCCAGGTACGTTTTTGAGGAGGTAACAACATTCTGAGATTGCGTAAAGCTCACAGTAATCAATAATAATGCATAATAGGACCTTTACTGAAGTGTGAAGTTCTGAAAGTTGCAGGTTGTGTGTAGTATTGTGAAGTTTTGAATACACAACACGGGCACACAACACCAAAAACTTATTATATCAGGGATGCCATTACTACGTGCAACTTTAAAGTAATACTAGATTTCTAATAGACAATAATAATTCACTCACTGCGAAAACACCAAGTTTTAATGGGGATAAAACAAAAATGCATTTGTTGGTACTTGAACATCAGTGGTGGAAAGTAACAAAGTACAAAAGTGAAAGCGCTCTACTAAAAAAGTACAATATTTAGATATCTGTACTTTACTTAAGTGAAGTTTGCAGTGGATATTTTTTTTTTACTTTTACTTCACTAAATCTTAGTATCTGTATCTGTACTTTCTACATTTTTTTAACTGGACACTAAAGTAAAAAAGTACTTTTTATATCATTTCTCATTCAGTTTGAGTTGTTAATTCACCTTACATGTGACAAATGCAAGTTTCCTCAAAAATCAGGAAACTGTGAAAAAGAACTGGAGGACATTTTACGTCCCACCCATCAAGTATTAAATAATCCACATACAAAATACTAAAACATACAGTTTCTAATTTACTTGTCCTGAGACCAAATCTAAATAAACTAAGAGAAAAGAATGCTTGAAAATAGTTTTTAAAATACCAAATAAGTCTGGAGTACCCCCAAAATGCCATTTTCCTCTTGTCCCACCCCTCTAATGGCCAAATTCAATCTCAAATAAAACAGTTAAAATTAAATTTAAAATTTCTTTTTTTTTTTTTTTATTACAGTAATCCCTCGTTTATCGTGGGGGTTAGGTTCCAGAAATAACCCGCAATACGTGAAATCCGCGAAGTAGGACAACTTTATATTTTACAATTATTACACATGTTTTAAGGGTGTAAACGCCTCACCACACACATTATACACTTTTCTCAGACTGGTATTAACATTTTCTCACATTTCTCTCTAGTTTAAACACTCAAACCTTCAACAAAATGTATTAATGGGCTGACACGTGCGCGCGGACACGTGTGTTTGTTTTGGAACAACATATCCATGCCATGTGCGAAGGTCGAGTGGAAAGCGACCTGGATATCATTTTGGGCAAGACTCAAGCCACCGCTAACAGTGCCGAACCGCTAACAGACGCCTCTGAGCACCAGTCCTCACCACAAGACCAGGTATGAACACTTCAGCGAGGGGCTAGCCCCGATCAGCTCTACCATGAGGCTTTTCCCCCACTAACCTGCGCTCACAAGGGTTGGTTGCATTTCACCCTGGCTCCAAAATCAGACCGCCCCGGAGTTCAGGGCATGGCTATCAATGCGCCGCCAATACTCCACTGCTCTCTAGGACGGGGTCGGGTTCGTCCTCTCGGCGTGAGGGGGGAAGACCCACTGTCTCCTCTCTGCGCGCGAGTGTCCTCCCCCGCTGCGGCTCCCTCGAATGCGGCTCTCCCCGCTGCGGCTCCCCCGGCCGCGCGGTGTCCGGGCCAGGCCCGTCCCTGTTGATTCTTGGCTCTTCCATGGTCCGGCTCGTGCAACTAAACAAAGGCTGTCACCCAGGCGCTCTCGTGAAGGACATCAGAGACTCTGTCCCTACCACCCTGCGTGACCATCCCTGGTCTAGACCTGGTTTAGTCCAGGTCTAGACCTGGATTAGTCCAGGTTTAGACCTGGTTTAGTCCTGGTTTAGACCTGGTTTAGTCCTGGTCTAGTCTCTTAGCCAATCAGGACGCAGGACACAATGTTACACTGTAAAAAAAAGTTACACTATAAAAAAAATTGGGGGGAAAAAAAAAAATTGAAAAAAAAAATCCGCGAAACAGCGAGGCCGCGAACAGTGAACCGCGATAGAGCGAGGGTTCACTGTATTTCTTTCATTGACATCTCTTGTAACTGTGGGAACATTTGTTTTAATAGACATAATATTTCAAATAATAATTATTATTCATAGAACATGTGTCCCACAACATGCACCATAACATTTTTAGCCTGGTAGAAGAAGAAGAAAGCAGAAAACCACATGATCCCCTGGACTTGACACCATCAAACAGTTTTCCAAAAGAATGGGTAGAGCAAAGGTTTGTCTTCTCTTCTATTTTTCATATTTTTATAACATAGTTAGCCTTGATTGAATGTCTCACTCTACCTCATGCAACCCTGTTATGCAAATGATCAGAATAAGACAATTATTATTATTGTTTTCCTTTCATTATTTGCATAAATAAGTTTTAAATAAGTTTTTTTTTTTTTTACCTGCAACCCCATTACTGTGATAAGAGTAAATAAATAAATAAACCAAATAAATCATGTAATAAAAATTATAAGCTAATCAAGCATTTAATACGTGAAGAGTCCCTCAGTCGTCCAGGTAGAATCCATGATAAAAGGAGAAATTCAATTTGTCAACTGGACAAAGTTTGTTTGGTCGAAAAACGTTTTTCCGCTCATCCGAGAGGCTTCGTCAGCTCTGGTTCTAGTGCTGGTTAGACCCTGTTTATATCTAGCTGCAGGGAGGAGCTCCCTACACTGAAATAGCTCTGAAACTATCTCCACTAATCTGTCTCTTTGTTTTTCAAATTTCTCTGGCGACTAGTTTAGCCTCCCTATTCAAGCCTAACGACCCTCTCCACCCCAGCACTAGAACCAGAGCTGACGAAGCCTCTCGGATGAGCGGCGAAACGTTTTCGACCAAACAAACATTGTCCAGCTGACAAATTGAATTTCTCCTTTTATCAAGCATTTAATAGTTTATTACCTATTATTGATGAATATGTAGCAGGAAAAACAGAAAAGTGAAGGTTTATTTTTCAAGAGTTTTCAAGCCCAAATGTCCTCCAATTCTGGAATGACCCCCGCGGCTGGTTAGCTCAACTGGTAAGTCACTGACTTTCCCCCCGGGGGTTGTGGGTTCAAATCCCCCCTGGCAATGAGCTAACCAGTGTGGGTCCTTGGGCAAGATCCTTCACGGTACTACCCCCCAGGCGCCGAAAAAGATGGCTGCTCACTGCTCACACATGGGAGAAATTTGACTGCTCAGAAGTCAAATTTCTCCCGTGTGTCATTGTGTGTGAGACCAATAAAGGCTTAATCTTAATCTTAATCTAAATAAATCATTGACTTTATATAAATGCACTCTCAATCACTAATACAGTCCCTGTGAACAAATCAAACTAAAAAAAATCTACAAAACGGATAGAATTTAATTAACCTGAGAAAACAACCTATTTTAATAACTGTTATTTTAATTCATGTTTTTGTATATTTAATAAAGGAAAGTAAAAAATGGGATTTGTTCATAACAATGGGTCACAACACATCCCCCACTCTTCCAGCGCTGTCACAATGCTCCAGTCCGATCCCACACACCAGTGCTTCAAACTTTTCGCTGTGGAATATTTCACTTTCATTGGAGTGACAAAAACAGTCCCTTGCCGGTGAACTTGAATGACTACCATGTGTTGCCAGTCAGCTGCTGTTACAGAAAAGCTCCTGTGGTGGTTTTTGTCTAAACTAAAGTGACACGGGCCTGGTGCAGCAGTGTGCATGGCCCTGCCCTGTCACTGTGCGTTTGTCAGTTCCCTTGTGATACATCTGGTACAGTGACAGCCTCCGTTCACTGAGACGGAGAGATGACGCAGATCATGTCAGGACCGCCACCAGCCACTGTCGCTGCAGAGTGGATCATGTCCGGGGCCAGAGGGAGCGGAGGACCCTGGCATATGCCTTATGATGATTTAGCAATGGAGAGGAGAGTGAAAAACAGAGAGGAAAAAATATGGAAGGACTGGTGCATGATGGGAGTGACAGCTGCCAGATATGTCCTCATGAGATGTGTAGAGGTGTGGACTGGACCAGGGCTGGACTGGGACAAAAAAACGGCCCTGGCATTTTTAGCTTAGACCGGCCCCTCATAATTAGCGGAGCACAACGGACTAATTTATGTTTGTGTTCCCCAAAGCAAAGTATTTTACTATTGTTACGTCTTGGCCGAGGGAAAACCAGGGCACAAAAATCCCCAAAACCACCAGCAAACTCACAGTAACTAGACTTTCAATGGTTTATTTAAAAAGCGTCTTGCACACAAGGTCAGGAGCACGTTGGCTGGCCGAAAGATGAGCGATTTTTATGCCTGTCCATCACCTAAAAGTCCCGGTATTATCCTAACATTACAACCTGCTTACCTGCCTGTGCTACACTTCCCTGGTCACTCTCTCCCTCGGGTTCCCTCGGGTTCCCTTGGGTTCCCTCAGGTTCCCTGTCAACAGTCTCTGGCTGCTCCTCTCCCTGTCTTTCTTTCTTTTTCTTTTATTAGTTTATTTGACAGGGACAATGTGCAAAAAACATTAAAGATGCTTTACACCAGATTATAGCTGAAGTTAGTTTCCATCTGTAGTCCCTGAGCAGGTGTCCACCTTCAGCCTGGGCTGCAGAGGAAGTGGAGGCTCCAGCAGCCCCTCCAGAGAATATGTCTGTTATTTTAGAACATTTTGCAGCATCTATAGTGAGATTTTTTAATCTTTTAGCCCACAACTTCTCAGAATCCCCTTTCTGCCACTCCTCCATGTTTCCACACTCAACACCGAAACTGGCGGGGATCAGTGCAGAGAAAGGGGTGGGACCGCTCTCGTAAGCTTCTATATCCTGATTGGTTTAGTCCACTGTCTATATTGAAGATGGACCAATAGGACGCCTCCTCTAAATTGTGGGCCGGTCTCTAAGTAAAAAAAAAACAAAAACACACAAAAAAAAAACAACGGCATTGGCCCCTAGGACTGTCAGCCCACTGGGAAAATGCCCGGTATGCCCGATTACCAAGGTAGACTAAGGTAGAATAAGTGAGTGTGTGTGTATGCTTATGAAGCTGGGGAGACAAAGAGTTTTACCACAGACAATCACATACATTATTACATTGTTTTAAATCTCCTATCCACAGAAATATTCAAGTTTTGAGGTTTGTTACTAGGGTCCTTGACCCACCACTGTGAACTGTATTCTCCAGTGGGACGGCCTTCTTTATCCACTGGGAGGTTGACTCACTCGTACACTTTTATCTACAAGGCCATGCTTGGACTACTGCCCTGCTGCATGTGTAACATGTAACATGTATAACATGTATGTAACATGTGTAAACATGTGTAACTTAATCACAGAGAAGTGTTGATTCTTATGGTTTGCGTTCGAATGATCACTTGTTGCTCTCTGTTCCGTTTGTTCGCACAGAGTTGGGGAAAAAGGGCTTTTGTCTTCTCTGCCCCCTCGACATGGAAGAAGCTGCAAAAGGACTGGAAATTAACAGAACTTATCTCATTAAATGGCTTTAAATCCAGACTGAGAGCACTTGAGACAGCCTCCATAAACTGTACCTGTTTTAACTCATTTGTATGTTATTTTAATTGTGTTGTAATTGTCTTTTTTGCTGCCTCTTGGCCAGGGCTCCTTTGAAAAAAGAGTTTTTTTATCTCAAATCTGGTTAAATAAAGTTATTAAAAAAACAAAAAATCAGGTGACATAAAAATGTAGTAGGCTATGCAGTATTTTAATTACAGTATATCTGACCATAAAAATTAATACAACTTGACAACACTTAAATAGACCAACTGAATTAACTAGACTATGTAATAATTGTATAATTTTATAATGTATAATAATTGTATTCATATCTGTGACTAAAACCCCTAGTTACAGAGGTTGTTTTTCTTTTTTTTTGTCTTCATATTTGTCCAACAGGTGGTAGATAGGTAAGATTAATTTGTTATTAATTTGGTTTTAATATTTAACAAAACCAAAAAATAATTCTGTTCAGACATTAGAAAGTATAAATAAATATATAAGTATAAGTATATACAGTATAAGTACTGAATTGTGTTACTTAAGTAAAAGTACAGATACAGGGGGAAAAAATCAAACAAACAAACAAAAATAAGCAAACAAAAACAAATAAGCAAACAAAAATAAGCAAACAAAAACAAATAAGCAAACAAACAAAAAAACATTCAAGTAAAGTAAAGTATCAAATGAAAAAAATCTACTTACTAAAAACTTAAATAGTTTGTAGCAGTCTTTAAAAAAAACAAAAAAACAACAATTAAATGTAGTGATTTTAATAAAGAATTAAGCTGATTTTGAGTGTTTCAATTGATTTCTTCATTTTGGTTTGGGACGGCAACACAAATTAAAATAAAGTGTCAGTCCTCTCAGCAGGTCTCACACCGTGAAACAAAATACTTTTTACTTTTCAGTCCAGATCTAAAATGTAGCGGAGAAGAAAGTACAGATACCTGCTCGCAAATGTAGTGAAGTAAAAGTAAAAAGTATCCACTGTAAAATGTACTTAAATAAAGTATAGATACCAAAAAGTTGCACTTAAATATTCACTGCAAAGTCTCTGATCTGGCCAAGATTTTTAAACTCCTATCAGGTTATTCATCTTGTTTTCAGATTTATTATCTTCTTACTAGTTCAGAAACTGCTTAATTCTAGTGTAGAGGTAGTTTATTTTAAGAGAACTTGTCAAGTAATATTATCTTGCTGCATGGACAGATAATTTCACTACTTGTAAGTCATTTTCTGAGAGATTTAAGTGTTTATATCTTAAATTTTGGACAAGCTTTTTTGCTGTGTTGCACTTTTACTTTTGTACCTTCCACCATTGTACAAAGCATAGGTCAAAAAGGCCATAGTGAAGCCGTTTTGTAAAAGTACCTTGTGTGAACTGGAACTGCTTTGCCTTTGTGAATGTTGTAGGTAATGTATAATGGGGCAGGTGCAGGACTCAGAGAAGAAGAAGGGAAGAGGCCATATCCATCAGATTAACACACAGTAATGTCTCCCAGCTCTGGCTCTGCAGTGTCCGTGATTTATCAATGCAAAGCTAATAGCATCAATATGAATCTAACTAAAAATCAATATTTCATTACCTAATTGTTAGTGCGAATGAGGAAAGATGACAGTACGAGACGAGGCGGGAGGGCATCTGGAGTTCACAGAGACACATGGAGGACAAAACCCCAACGTTCGGCTATGGCACGCTTATAAAGCAGTGAGAAAATCAATATGAGGGATTTAATGGGCTGAAATACTAACAACAAACAGACAAATTCATATGATGGAGAGCCCCATACTATTGTGAGGAGTACAACCTTACATTTTGTCAAACTCGTGCACTCAAAACCGTTGCCATTAGTGGGTAAGTGTCATTGGGAAAATACATTAAAGCCCCGGCCCATTCATATCTACTGTAGACAGATCTTGTTCTTCCACTGCAGTCATTTGTCAAGTACTTATTTAGGTACAACTTAAATATGAGTAACTTCCTAATATATTTAAGTATTTTTAAAAGTGCACTATGTAACTTTTTAATTAGGGGTCCGTCACCTGCTTGTTTGTCACTGCTCTGGCTAAAATGTCCCACAGTATGACATTAAACAGCTCTACCTTACATTTATTTAATTACGGTGATTTTCCATCCATCTTCTTCTGATTATCTGGGGCCGAGTTTTGGGGGCAACAGTCTAACCAGGGACTCTCAGACTTCCTCACCCCGGACACTTCCTCCAGCTCCTCCGGGGGGACCCCAAGGTGTTCTCAGGCCAGTTGGGAGACATAGTCTCTCCAGCGCGTCCTGGGTCTTCCCCAGGGCCTCCACCCGGTGGGACATGCCCGGAACACCTCCCGAGGGAGTCGTCCAGGAGGCATCCGGAACAGCCCGAGCCACCTCAGCTGCTCCTCTCGACGTGGGGAAGCAACGGCTCTACTCCGAGCTCCTCCCGTGTGACTGAGCTCCTCACCCTATCTCTAAGGAAGTGCCCAGCCACTCTGCAGAGGAAACTCATTTTGGCCGGTTGTACCCACAATCTTGTCCTTTCGGTCATTACCCAAAGCTCATGACCATAGGTGAGAGTAGGAACGTAGATTGACCGGTAAATTGAGAGCTTCGCCTTTTGGCTCAGCTCCCTCTTCACCACAACGGTCCGGTACAACGACCGCACCACTGCCGATGCTGCACTGATCCGCCTGTCAATCTCACGCTCCATCCTCCCCTCACTCGTGAACAAGACCCCGAGATACATGAACTCCTCCACTTGAGGCAAGGGCGTCAGGTGGTTTTATTGCTCAAAAATACAGTATATAGAAAAATATGCATTCTGACTATAAGCGGGGTTACCTCTCCACAGATGTGACCTGTAACTTGGTCTGGTTTGGTCTCCACAAAGATATAAAGGTGTAATGCCATACTGTGAAACATACCAGACAAAGTAATGACATCTCCATGGAGAAAAACAAGAGAAGCTCTAAAGGGCCCATATTACTCTGTTTTTTGAGCTTTGTTATAATGTTTCCTCATCAAAAACATACATGGAGTTGTGTTTTGTTTCATTCACACTTGTTTAACCCTGCATGAGTTTTTCCCAAACAAAAAACACGCAGTTTCACCTTTTTTTTAAGTTTAGGCTTAAGCCTTTATTGGTCTCACACACAATGACACACAGTGACACACGGGAGAAATTTGACTTCTGCATTTGACCCATCCTTTTTCAGGAGCAGTGAGCAGCCATCTTTTTCGGCGCCCGGGGGGCAGTACCGTGAAGGGTCTTGCCCAAGGACCCACACTGGTTAGCTCATTGCCCGGGGGGGACCTTGTGATGTCATGAGGCAATACAGGAAAAGCTACACTGTCTTTTTTAAATTCCATACACTTCAGAAGAACGATTTTGATGATTTCATACCTGGAATTGCCAATCTCTACAAAAGAAGAAGTAAAATAGTTGTTACTTTAAAAACTACCATTTCATGACATCACAAGGTGGGACAGAGTATTGTGAGCGTTGGGGGTGTAGACAGACTAATAATGCAGAGTTACTCAATTCAAGGTAAGTAAATAAGAACTCACATTTTTGAAAAGATAGCTATTTGTTTCTCAAGTGTGGGAAAATACAAAAATGCATAATACATTGATTAAAGTGTTTCCAGGGAGTCTAAAGCAGATCAGTAAATTCACAATGGACTAAAGTGCTCTACTGTCTCCAGACTTTTCTCACACTCCACAAAGTGACATATGTACATCTCCAGGCTGTATGTTATTTTCCTTTAACCAACAAGATGAAGAGGTTACACACTCGGGGTTTTCCATTTATTCTGATGATATGTCTGAATTGAACTCCTATACAAAGTGTATTAATTGTGACTTAGGACGCCTTAACCCTTGAACACTTTCGCTATAAAAAGTAACACCATCACTTTTGCCAGGTAATTTTTACCTGATATAATATACCCAAACAAATGATAAATTAGAGTGGTTTTCTTTTATTTTCAACTGTGGTATGTGTAACAAAATGAAAAAAAAAAAAAAAAAACATAGGAAGAGACACGGCCTCGCGTTCACCAATCAGAGACTTCCAAACCGCAAACATGCTCCAAAATTACTGAAAAATTAGGAATCTGAGAACAAAAAATAAAATAAAATAAAATAATAATGATACTGGAAACTTGGTGTTTGGTCCACCCATTCCTGGGACATGTGAGACTTCCTGGTGAAGCACAGACTCCTTGACACACGAACAGTTGCAGGAGAGAGGAACAAAAAATAATATTTTTTCAGTAGGTAAAAATGACCATTTGACTAAAATATTGTTTTCACCATAAGAATTCCCTTTGAAATCACCACTTTGTAATATTTATTCATAACCACTGCACTAAATAAGGATAGATACAAATTCCAGGACCACTCTTACTTAACTATTTTTTACATCCTCTTACATTAAATTCATTACATTTTTACATTCCTCTTTCACTATTGACGGGTCAAAATGACCCAAAAGCCTGTGGGAAAAAGTGGGCTTTGGAGTAAGGAAACACTTACACCTTCAAAGATGTCAAAAACAATGGTGAAGCAGCTCCCCAGGGACCCATGATACTCAGAAAAATGCAACATATTGAAAATCATGTAAATACTTTTGCTCGGGTGAAAATCACCCAGCGATAGTGCTCTAGGGTTCACAGAGCCTGGGTCTGGTAATTCCTTTGTTATTTATTTGTTGTTTAAAATTGTACTTTAAGAGTAAAAAGTAAAAGGATGTAGTGGAACAGAAAGTACAGACATCTGCTCTCAAATGTAGTGAAGTAAAAGTAAAAAGTATCCACTGTAAAATGCACTTAAGTAAAGCGCAGATACCTAAAAATTGTACTTAAATATTGTACTTTTAGTTTGTTATCTTCCACCACTGGTTTTTATGATGTATACAGTTATATTTGAACTACACAGGGGAGTCCAAGTGTGTCTCTAAAATAAATCTGATCTGTTATTTGTTATGTCAAAGATCCCTGTGTTCACCGACACTTGTGAAACGCTTTAGTAATTTATGAATTAGTTATTTACAGGCTGGGGGTCCGCGGTTCAGGGTGCGAAAAAGAGGAGGGGTGAGATGCTTTAATTGTACAGGAACACTACGATTGGACTGGAGCCAGGCGTGGAGCTCTAATAACACATGAGGATGACACAGACGCGCCTCCCTCTCCGCCTCGCCATATCGATCGCCTATCTAGCTGTTAATGGTCTTGTTAAACGCCGGCTCTGCCTTTAACATTGTCCAAACCCACTCAACAGTAAAAGTCGCCTCTGCTTACATCAACAGCTCTAGAATTTAAAGTGCCTATGCCAGGTTAGACTACTCATTTTACTAAAACACACTTAAGATCCTTATATTTAAAGCCCCAGTGTGTAGGATTCGTGGCGCCTAGGTGGATGGTGCTATTGCATTTTCTGTTTTAGCTACGGCAGACCTTGAGGGTCACCCGGGCGCGCGCACAAGCCGCGCGCCGCGCGGTCCCGGTTATTTATTTTTTGTCTCTTTTCTCATGAAAACACACATTCCCGATCATGTACCATGACACTCTACACATCAAATGAAACCTTACAGTCTCCTCTTTTTGACTATGCAATTCATTTCCCTGCAAAACAGTCACTCCCCGAGCACATGGGGCTTTTATACGGAGAAGCACAAAACGAGGTTAGCTTACCTTAGAATGCTGTGCACAGGTCAAACTCTGTATTTCACCATAAACTTGCTCTCAATTTGTCCGTAAGGATCCAGCGAATAAAATCCAGTAAAACAATTAAGTCCAAAACACGTGTTAGATCCATTACATCTGATCCGGCAGCATGCTTGTGTTGTTTACCCAAAACCACGAGCCTTGCCGAAGGCGAAGGCGGAGCCCAAATGTCCTTCTGCGGCTCTCGTATTCAAAATGGCTGCCTCTGCATGGGGAAGATCTCCCTTTTATGTGACTATATCTAAGTTCAAAAGAATACTTTGATTTCATGATGGAAGTGAAAAGGCTTGGAAAACAATGTATTTTTGAATGGGTATCTTCAATTTCAGTAATTAACGGGTAAAAATCTTACACACTGTCCCTTTAAGATTTTACTAAACATTTTACACTTTCTTTCCCAGTTTGAATGTTTCAAATTTTACTTCCTGGTTGATTTTTAAGATTTTATTAAACATTTTTACACTTTCTTTCCCAGTTTTAGGTCTCAAATTTTACTTCCTGGCTGATTTTTTAAAAAGATTTTATTGAACATTTTACACTTTCTTTCCCAGTTTTAGGTTTCAAATTTTACTTCCTGGTTGATTTTTAAGATTTTATTAAACATTTTACACTTTCTTTCCTAGTTTTAGGTCTCAAATTTTACTTCCTGGTTGATTTTTAAGATTTTATTAAACATTTTTACACTTTCTTTCCCAGTTTTAGGTCTCAAATTTTACTTCCTGGTTGATTTTTAAAATGTTATTAAACATTTTTACACTTTCTTTCCCAGTTTTAGGTCTCAAATTTTACTTCCTGGTTGATTTTTTAAAAGATTTTATTGAACATTTTACACTTTCTTTCCTAGTTTTAGATTAAAATTTTTACTTCCTGGTTGATTTTTAAGATTTTATTAAACATTTTACACTTTCTTTCCTAGTTTTAGGTCTCAAATTTTACTTCCTGGTTGATTTTTAAGATTTTACTAAACATTTTTTACTTTCTTTCCCAGTTTTAGATTTTAAATTTTACTTCCTGGTTGATTTTTAAGATTTTATAAAAAATTTTACACTTTCTTTCCTAGTTTTAGATTAAAATTTTTACTTCCTGGTTGATTTTTAAGATTTTATTAAACATTTTACACTTTCTTTCCTAGTTTTAGGTCTCAAATTTTACTTCCTGGTTGATTTTTAAGATTTTAATAAACATTTTTTACTTTCTTTCCCAGTTTTAGATTTTAAATTTTACTTCCTGGTTGATTTTTAAGATTTTATTAAAAATTTTACACTTTCTTTCCTAGTTTTAGGTCTCAAATTTTACTTCCTGATTGATTTTTAAGATTTTATTAAACATTTTACACTTTCTTTCCCAATTTGAAGTTTCAAATGTTACTTCCTGGTTGATTTTTAAGATTTTATTAAACATTTTTCACTTTCTTTCCCAGTTTTAGGTCTCAAATTTTACTTTCTTGTTGATTTTTAAGATTTTACTAAACATTTTATACTTTCTTTCCCAGTTTTAGGTTTCAAATTTTACTTCCTAGTTGATTTTTAAGATTTTATTAAACATTTTACACTTTCTTTCTCAGTTTTAGGTCTCAAATTTTACTTCCTGATTGATTTTTAAGATTTTATTAAACATTTTACACTTTCTTTCCCAATTTGAAGTTTCAAATGTTACTTCCTGGTTGATTTTTAAGATTTTATTAAACATTTTTCACTTTCTTTCCCAGTTTTAGGTCTCAAATTTTACTTTCTTGTTGATTTTTAAGATTTTACTAAACATTTTCTACTTTCTTTCCCAGTTTTAGGTTTCAAATTTTACTTCCTAGTTGATTTTTAAGATTTTATTAAACATTTTACACTTTCTTTCTCAGTTTTAGGTCTCAGATTTTACTTCCTGTTTGATTTTTAAGATTTTATTAAATATTTTACACTTTCTTTCCCAGTTTTGGGTTTCAAATTTTACTTCCTGGTTGATTTTAAAGATTTTGCTAAACATTTAGGTTTGAGTAGGCCAAAACTCCTCTAATGTACACCAAGATTATTATTTGACAATTAAAATGATTATTTATGATTTTATTAATTATTCCTATTCCTATTCAATATTTATTCAATTACAGGGGATTTTACTGTCTTTAAAAACATTCATACTGAGAGCAGGAGCACTTATCCGCAGACATGACCTGTAATTTGGCCTAGTAACGTCACCTGCTTGACTCCATGGAGACAGATGTTTAATGCTTTACTGTGAGACATTTCAGCAAAAGCATTTGGACAAGCAGACAAATTTCTACCAGAAAAGTTACGAAGTGCACCTTTACAACTACTGAAGAAAGGTCAAGAATTTTGTTTCTTTTGACAAAATTTGGAAATTTGTGGAATATTATAATTATTTCTAAAATTTAAGAAATAAATCATTAACATGACGAGGATTCGGTTGTTATAAAGCCATGTGTGATTTTTTTTGTTTTACATTTGCTTTTAGTCTCTGCTCTATAGGAATATTAATACTGTGTCCAAGTCATTTCCCTCATGGATCAGTAAAGTTTGTTTTAGTCAAAAACAAATCACATTGTACCTTGTTTTGGCATTTAGAGGGCACAGAAGCTCTACACAATCCCCATGAAAAGTAAATTCCTCAGATTTTCTCACATTTATAATTCATTGTGTCATTTAGAGCAGCTTTCTGTCTTAACACAAAGCGAATGGGCTTGTTTGGGCTGTAAACCGTGCATTAGGTAATTACAGCAGCAGGAGATGGAGCAGAGCGTCTGAGGAGAACAATGGTGAACACGTGTCCAGAGGGAACAGGCTTTAGCTTTAGCGGAGCGCTGTGTTTTTATTAGATGAACGATATAAAACATGACAAAATGCCCACTCAAAGAGAATCAAGATTGCCAGCCTTTCCCACAGGACGGGTATGTAGGGCACAAGGCTCTGTGTGTGTGTGTGTGTGTGTGTGTGTGTGTGTGTGTGGGTGTGGGTGTGGGTGTGTGTGTGTGTGTGTGTGTGTGTGTGTGTGTGTGTGTGTGTGGCTCAATCTAAAATTAGTGCTCAAAAAGTATAAAACTAAACTGCATGTTGACCATGTTGAAGTGATTTTTAAAAAATATATATATATATATACTCTGTGACTTTTTGGCTGGGGGTCTGTCATCTGCTTGTTTCTGTGGATATGTCATTGCTCTGCCTGGAATGTTCCAGAGTATGACATTAAACAGCTCTACCTTAGATTTATTCAATTACAGCTGGTTTTATAGAATAGAATAGAATAGAATAGAATGCCTTTTATTCAATCAATCAATCAATCAATCAATCAAACAATATTTATAAAGCGCTTTTCATACAAAATTGTAGCACAAAGCACCTTACAGTGGTTAAGGATTAGAAGACTTTTATTGATCTCACACAGGAGGAGTTGTTTCTATATTTGACCCGGGAACCAACCCCATGATTTTATTATTTAGGCTTGGTCAGGCCCTAAGCTGGAGGATTTTACCTATGGCGCATGTTTGGGTTGGTGGGGGAAACCGGAGTGCCCGGAGGAAACCCACCCAGACATGCAAACTCCACACAGAAAGGCCCGGGCGACCCGAACCTTCTTGCTGTGAAGCATGAGTGCTAGCCACTGGGAAAAAAATAATAAAAATAAACGGACAAACAAACAAACAGACGAACAAACAAACAGATGAACAAACAAATAGATGAACAAACAAAATAAACAAACAGTTGGACAAACAAACAAACAGACGAACAAGCAGACGAACAAACAAACAAACAAACAAACAGATGGACAAACAAACAAACAAACAAAAGAACAAACGAAAGACAAGCAAACAGACGACTGAAGTCAATCAAAGGCCAAGCTAAAGACATTTATTGTCACTATTCATATGTACAATTTACATCATACAAACTCACAATGAGATTGAAAGCATCTCACTTCAGTGCAGACATTTAAGTAGGATATATACAACAGGATAATTACAACACAGGAGAGAAAAAATATTGTGCAAAAAGATTAAACTAAAATAGTGTAAAAAAAGAAAAAAAAAGTGCAACAAAGTCCTCTACAGCTGGGACTTTTTGCACTATTTTTTTTCTTTTTTTATCGCTCCAAAAATACCTAGAAAATACCTAGAAAAATACCTAGAAAAACGGCAAAGGAGAAATTCAATTCTGTTAACTGTACAAATGTTTTTTGATCAAAAAGAAGAACTGAAGAAGAACTGGAGGAGCAGTACTTTAGAGACTGCTTTGTTTGTAAATTTGCTATATAAATGAAGTGAATTTGAAACCAGAAAGGTTATTTAAAAACAAAAAACAAAACAAACACATAACTACAAATGTGCTCAAAGTAAATGACAACATTTGGTCCATACAAGGTATAGGTTGCTTAATTTGAAATTTCTTAGGTTGAAATCAAATTCTAATCCACTCAAAACCACCACCTCACAAACAAATCCTTGTTGGTGAGGGCTTCTCGAGGCTAGGCTGATTTGTCAGTATTTACTAAACTAATGTGACGATTACACAGTTTATGAGCCCAAACTCTGCGTGTGTTTTGCCTTGAAAGCTTTGAGACTTTTGAGAGCTTGTTTTACCCCCTGCCACTGCATAGCTCCTTTTAAAGCTCCACCAAAAACAACATTTGAGGAACTAAAGAGGAGCATAAGTGCGATGTTTGTAGTTTTTGATTCCGCGATGCCTCAGGAAGGAATGTGTGACTGCGCTACCAAAGCTTTGAACGGTTTCTTCAAGGTACGCATGTTTTTTTTACTCTGTATCTGAAAACTGCATTTCATTTTTTTATTTTATTTTGTGGAGCAAACACGCACACAGCTCCACTGATGGGAGAAGAGTTTCATGTTTATGTGGTATGGAGCAAAAGAGGCTGGTATTGGGTACAGAAATGTAGCTGATATATTGTAACACCAGAAATAGTAGTAAAAATAGTAAAATATATAAATGGAAACAACCAAATAAAGGTGCACTATGTAACTTTTCGATTGGGGGTCAGTCACCTTCTTATTAGTATGGATATGTCATTGCTCTGTTTGGAATGTTCCACAGTATGACATTAAACAGAGCTACATGTATTCAATTACAGGTGGTTTTATAGCTCAAAAATACCTAGAAAAACAGGAACTTGGCCTAGCTTGGGCTCCACGTTGATAGAAAAGTTTAATGCCATTCTGTGAAAAATTTCAGACAAAGCAATAACACCTGTCTACAACTCTATTCCACCTTGTGAGGTCATGAAGTGGTAGTTCAAGTTAACAGCTACCCTTTTATCTTTAGTTCAGTAGAGTTTGACAATTCTAGGGCTGAAATGATCCAAATTATTTCAATGAGGGTGTATGGAGTTTAAAAACGCAGAGGAGCATTTCCTTTATTGCTGCGTTTCAGATGACATCACAGTACAGTCATACCTCACCTTACGAAAGATCCAAATAACAAATAATCCAAGTTATGAAGCGCCTTTACGTAAAATGTTCGTCTCTGAATACGAAAGAAAATTCAAGTTACGAAACGCGAATTCTTTAAAATTCAAATAATGCGCGCTCGGCTTCGCAGCCGCCCGAATCCCCCGAAACGTAAATACACTTATAAATACACTCTCCCAACACCCCGCTGACCTCCCATTGGCTAGGAACGAATCAGGCCTTTTACATTGCGACTCTACTTACAAAAAAATCACCTTACGAAACCACTTCTGGAATGAATTAATTTCGTAAGGTGAGGTATGACTGTATTCTATAGACCAATATTATTTAATACAGAACAATTAATATTGTTCAACTGCAGATTTTTGTTGTTATAAAGCACGGTCTTCTCGGTTCTAGTGAATAATAGAAATGATCAAGTTTTATATTTGGGAATTTACCTTTCTGATATTTCATGGCAAAGTACATGGTAAGTAAAAGGAAAAATTGGCTCTTGAACCAATCTTGTGTGTGTTTTTAAAAAAATGTATGTTGGTACCTACCCTTGGATCGAGAATGATGAAAAATTAAGACTATTGTGATGTCCTTAAAATGTCGCATAGGACAGGAAGCTGAAACCTATGAATGTGGTATTAACCCCAGTATTTCTAATTCTGAATATCCAACATTAACAGACACGCAAAAAAAAAAATAAAAAAATAAAAAACTGTTTAAACACATGGGCCTTTACACAATAGAAGGACCTCTTAACCTTCTCTTAAACACTCACCATCATCTTCCTCACTTCTTCACAATAGGGCCACATCCTGCTCCAGATGTGGCTATTTATCACGGTGAAGCGCGACTATAAAACTCAGGTGCTGTGACTGTGTTCATGTAGTGTTACCAAATGATTCATAAACTGTGCTGAGTCCGCACTTTGGCGAAATGTGACCATTTTTCTCCAGAAATGTTCTCCGTAATAGCCCTGTTCTGAGTTATAGCGCTGCTGAAGGTGGCAATCATGTGGCCGAATTAGTCATCCTAATTGGACAAAAAGAGAAAGGGACGAGGATGACAGCTATAGGAGATTTTATTGAAAGATGATTTAGGGTTAAGGGATCAGACCATTGAGGATAAAACACAATCGTAAAGGTACGCTATACTTTTCTCGTTCGTTTTAGTTACTGCCTTGCCCAGAATGGTCCATAGTATGGCATTATACATACAGCTCTGGAAAAAAATGAGACCACTGCATTTTTTTCTGAAATCAGCATCTCTACATGTATTACAGCCATTCCATTGCAGCGTCTGTTGAATTTCAACACAAACACAAAGCTGAGCTACTTCAGTGCACCAGGAGTGGAATAAAGTCACCCAAGAACAATGTGAAAGACTTGTGGAGAGCATGCCAAGATGTATGAAAGCTGTGATTAAAAATGAGGGTTATTGCACCAAATATTGAGTTCTGAACTCTTCTTAAGTGTAAACATTAGTATTATGTTGTTTTAAAATGAATTTGATCTTGTTTCTTTGCATTGTTTGAGGTCTGAAAACATGTATTGTTTTTCCTTATTTTGACCATTTGTCATTTTCTGCAAATAAATGCCCTAAACAATAATATTTTTATTTGGAATTTGGGGGAAATGTTGTCAGTAGTTTATAGACTCAAACTAAAATGTTCCTTTTGCCCAAACACATACCTATAAGTAGTAAAATCAGAAAAACTGATAATTTTGCAGTGGTCTCTTATTTCTTTCCAGAGCTGTACATACATACATTTCTGTGTGGAAACAAGCAGGTCAACAGGCCAAGTTACAGGCCAGATCTGTGGAGAGTTTTTTCAATTTAGCAGATTTTAAGTGATTCAATTGATTTCTTATTTTTTCTAGCTGCTTTTGTGTTTTTGTGTGTTTGGTTTGCTTAAAGTTGGGACGTTAACTCAAATTAAACGTGCTAAAAAATAAACACATTTCAGCAGGTCTCAAACCACAAAGAAAAGTCCTTTTTTAATTTCCAGTCAAGATCTAAAATGTCCTGGAGTAAAAAATACAAATACCTGCTCTCAAATGTAGTGAAGTAAAAGCAAAAAGTATCCACTGTAAAATATAGTCTAAGTCTAAAGTACAGATCCCTAAAATTTGTATTTAAGAATTGCACTTTTACTTTTACACTTCGTTAACTTCCACCACTGGTCTGCATCAGGCCTAACTTCGTCTCCCATAGTAACACCATCACACCCCTCATCCCTCTTTCCAAAACTCGCCCACAGGGAGAGCTCCGAGCCAAAGAGATGAAAAAATGTTCCTGACGTTCGAACACAAATAAATAACTTGACAATGAAAGATGCAAAAGCTCACTTACAGTCTGTACATTACGGCCCTGTGAGAAAAGGCATTCGTTTGGATTGTGAATGCACGGGATCACACACACCGGTCACTTTGTCTAATGCCTCCACAGCCCCAGACAGCAACAAGATGGATGAAACAGCAGCTACCTTTTAATAAATGCTAAACGCTCAGGATATATATTGATCTCATGTCAGTGCACAATAACTAACAGTTTTGTCAGCTAAATATCATAACAGCTCTCCACCATTTTTCTTTGTGATCGCTGACATGAAAAACTGATTGTAAAAGCATCATGTATGATATAATGCTTTATTCTGTTATTCCGTTTATTCTATCTGTGACTGTTTCTGGCCATACCTAAACCACATCTTTAACGACACTTGTCTGATAGGTTTCGCAGTATGGCATTAAACCTTTCTATCTTCATGGAGACTGAACAAGATCAAGTTCCTGGTCAGATCTGTGGAGAGGCAACTCCGCTCACAGTCAGAATGCCTGTTTCTCTAAGTATTTTTGAGCTATAAAACCATCTATTCATCCATTCCATCCATCCATTTTGTTCCGCTTAGCCGGGTCCGGGTCATGGGGGCAACAGTCTAAGCAGGGACTCCCAGACCTCCCCCCACCCCGGACACTTCCTCCAGCTCCTCCAGGGGGACCCCAAGGTGTTCCCAGGCCAGCCAAGAGGCATAGTCCCTCCCGCGTGTCCTGGGTCTTCCCCGGGGCCTCCACCCGGTGGGAGATTCCCGGAACACTTTCCGAGGGAGGCGTCCAGGAGGCATCCAGAACAGACGCCCGAGCCACCTCAGCTGCTCCTCTCGACGTGGAGAAGCAGCGGCTCTACTCTGAGCCCCTCCCATGTGACTGAGCTCCTCACCTTATCTCTAAGGGAGCGCTCAGCCACTCTGCGGAGGAAACTCATTTCGGCCGCTTGTACCCACAATCTTGTCCTTTCGGTCATTACCCAGAGCTCATGACCATAGGTGAGGGGAGGAACGTAGATTGACGGTAAATTGAGAGCTTCGCCTTTTGGCTCAGCTCCCTCTTCACCACAACGGTCCTGTACAGCGACCGCATCACTGCCGATGCTGCACCGATCCACCTGTCAACAAGACAAGACCCCGAGATACTTGAACTCCTCCTCCACTTGAGGCATCTGTAATCTAATAAATGTAAAGTAGAGCGGTATAAAATCACACTGCGGAACATTCCAGGCTGAGCGAAGACATATCCAGAAACAAGCAGGTGACGGATCCCCAACCAAAAGGTTATAGAGTGCACATTTAACAAGTAAATCTTCAGTTTGAAAGAATGAGGGAACTAAAGTACGTGCAAGTGAAATCTGAAAAATAAAATATTTGAAAAACCTTAAAAAGTTTAAGAATGATTCATGCAGGCTGTGTAGTATCTACTTAGTTAAGGGGCAAAGGTTAGGACTTGGATGTAGCACTAAATTAGCCTTAATAAAGCCAGAGGAAAGACAATTCATAAGTTAATTAAAATTAGAGATAAAATTTTTTCAAGGCTAATAAAGATACTTAGAATGAATTTCCCTTTTTTGTAGATCAATGAAGTATTTATCTATCTTCAGTTAGCCAGTTAATTTTGTGTGCCACATGTTTAACTCTATAGCCGAGCACACATGTCACTATACACTTGAATTCCACGCTATTTCCCATCATGCCCTGCAGCAGAAGCCATTGCGTGTTAAGCAGACAGAGATTTTCTGAGATGACGCCTGAGATGTTCATAAAACACTGGTTGCTAGCGGCCTGAAGCGAACAAGAGCACAGAGGGTTAACTCACAGGATGCAGTAAATCTTAGATAGTAATAACACATGTGACAAGATGTATAGAGATTTACAATGATCATTATAATCAGCTGTTTCAGAGCTTATAGTCACAGTGAACAAACCGATGATGCAAAAGGCTATAAAATATACTGACAACATAAAGGTATATCTCAGAGTGCGGTCTGCGTTCATGAAAATTAATGCACAAAGAAGACTGACATGGAATCAAGAGACAGTCTAGATCTAAATATAATGTATAATTGTGGATTGGTGCTTGTATTTTGTTATGTAGTGACATTTCCAGTTCTGGCATCTCTTACTCTTAAGTTTTCTTTTTAAAGGGCCCATATTACGCTGTTTTCTGATCTATGTTATAATGTTGTTTCCTCATCAAAAACACACCCAGAGTTGTGTTTTGTTTCATTCACATTCACGCTGAGTTCTTTTCTCAAACAGAAAACACTCTTGAAAAACACTTTGGATCATTTCAGCCCTGGAATTTTCAATCTCTACTGACCAAAACGTAAAATGTAACTGTGAACTTGAAAATTACTATACCGTGACATGTGGAACAGAGCATTTCGAGCTTTGGATTACAAAGGTTACTCAAACATGTGACTGAAGCAAAGCACGACTCCTGGTGTGGGTTTGATGACATTATTTATTTATTTCTTCTTTTATTTAATAGGGACAGTGCATATTAATGAACATCTACAATGTTGCAGTGTAAATACACCAGATTATAGCAAAAAATGCTCATTTTCATCAGTCCCTGGGCAGGTGACACCACAGCAAAACCAACAAAAACAATAACAAGTGACAATAGCAGCAGTTAAACATTAAAAGTGTCCACAAGTCTGGTTTTCCTTTAGCGGCTGTTTCAAGTGTAATCTGAAGGTGTCCAGTGTTGGAGTCTCTCTTATTGATAATGGGAGAGAGTTCCAGAACTTAGTGCCTCTGTCTGAGAGACACTTTGTCCAAATGTAGTGCATCTGTGTGGGACCTCACAGTTCCCCCAGGCCGTGGCCCTAGTTCCCATCCCACTGACAGTCTTTGTTTTAATAAAATCCTGTAGCGGAGGAGGAGCCCATCCAAAACTTTACATATAAAACATCCATATTTGAAATGAACAAAATTATTAAAATTAAGCAAGTTGTACTTGTCTAAAACAGTGCAGTGGTGAATTGGTTTCTTGTCCAATATTTTTTAAAGCTTTTTTAAAAAGTTACTCAACTGGTTTGAGTGTTGTGCCCATGTGGTTATGCAGATCTCTATATGAGACAGACTCATGGAGTGTAAAAACATTTGTGCCGCATATAGAGTCATAAACGATCTTGCATGTCTAAAATTCACTAAGCTAAAATTAAAAGTTTTTGGGAGGTGCTTAATGTGTTTCTTAAATGTCAGTGTTGGGTCCAGCGTCAGTCCCAGGTATTTAAACTCTTTGACGAGGCTGAGTTCTACCCCGTCCAGAAAGATGTTGGACCGCTGTATCGCAGTTGTTGTTTTTTTACTGAACATCATGCAGACATATTGAGTTGTAAGCATGAGTTCTTGACCCACTTACAACTTATAACACTACTCTTATAACATGTCTAAACGTTCACAGGCCAGTTTAGCGTAATGTAGGACGTTTAAATCTTTTATTGAGTAAGTCACATTTTTTGACTTGACTTCTGTCTTTCATTAGGTAGTTTGGAAAACAGGATTTAGCTGAGTTGCTCATAGATACTCTGCTTGGCTTATAGTAACTATTTAAAACTGGACGCTGTTGTAGTTACACATAGCCACCAATAGAGGCTGATCAAAGTCACAAATGAACGAACTTACAGTATTTGTGTAAGATGATATGCTCTCCATGTTGTGTTCAGGCCATCTACATTCTTTCGCTCTTTGTTTCCGAGCCAACATCCCCCTCTCTCTCTCCCTCTTACTCACTCCCTCTCTATTACACACATATACACAGATACAGGCACATTTCCTCTGGCCCGGAGTGATCCAGGGCAGCTGCAAAAGGCCCGAGCATGGCGCCCTGACGAGAAGTGACAGCTCTCGGCATGGAGGGCTGTGCTCTGACGGCTGACAGATGGATGGCACTCACACACTCACTCTGAGAGAGGTGGGGGGCAGAGAGAGAGGGGGAGAGATAGAAAGAGAGGGCAGGGGAGAAGGAGAGCGAACGAGAGAGGGAGCGAAACAGCCATAGATAGATGTGGAGAAGGAGGTAGGAGGGATAGAGGAGGAAGGGAGAAAGGTTAAGAGAGGTGGAGAAAGAAAAAGGGGTGAGAGGGAAAGGGAGAGAGAGATAGAGAGAGAGGCCGAGTCAGGAGCACAGATCACGCAGAGGAAACAGGCAAACTCAGGTCAGAGCAGGGTAAGAATCCAGTTGGTTCTTATATTTACATTACACTTTATGTACAAACAGATCAGTTAACATGATAAATACTTTAAGCACATCATATTGTGTAATGACATCAATGATTTCCTAAAGGGGTGCATAACTCAAAGGTTAGCAGCTATTGTTTTGTATTGCATGTTAATCTTTTGAATAATCCACACTATCACTGCTTGCACATGGACGAGTGTAATCCGATTGCAAATGGATTGGGATCGTATCGGATTCATGTGCACAGGCTAAGGTTCGTATAGGGAACGGTTTCCCGAATCCGATTGGAACCCCTGGCTTAGGCCGATAGTAATCCGCTTGGTGCCGCCTTGTGCACGATATTGGATCGGATTGGCGTACTGCACATGCACGGTAACTTTCGCCAAGGGTTTCACCTGGAAGTGGCAGGAGGAACCGACGCCGTCATAAGTAGTGATTGTTCCTGGAAAAGTCAGACGAAATCATGGCTGCGAAGAAAGAATGCACAACACGTACACCAGTGCTGCTACGTCAAACTCCTCGAGCGCCATCTTTGTATACTGCCACATAGTTTGTTGTGTTTTTATTGAGTAGCCACCACCTGGAAGTAGTTGGACTACAGCGCCACATAGCATAGCGGAGCCGGCCAGGTCGCTGACCTGAATCCGATTACACGAGCTTCATGTGCACTTGGATCATAGGACAGACCACCCGCCGAGTAACGAGATCAGATTTGGAGAAATCCAATCCGATCCTACCATGTGCATGCAGTGTATGGCATTAAACTTACTTCTGTAGATGCCTCCACTCCAAGTTACAGCTCAGGTCTGTGGAGATGCGACCCCGCTTCCATACATGTTTTTCTTCTAGAATAAACGGTAATGGTAAATGGACATATCTTTATACAGCGCTTTTCCACTTTCAAGGCACCCAAAGGGCTTTACAACAAGGAACCACTCACCCATTCACACACATTCACACACCAGTGTACACAGACACTGGGGGTGAGGTGGGTTAAGTGTCTTGCCCAAGGACACAATGGCATCTGTGGGAGCTGAAATCATACTGCCAACCTGTGGGTCAGTGGATCTGACTGCTCAACCAATGATGATTTTTATGTCGAGAGCCGGATTCGAACCGCCAACCTTTGGAATAAAAGAGCTCTAAAAATATATGTTTAGTGGCAACATTACAGGTAAAGCCATAACTTCTCCATGGAGACAAGCAGGTGCCGCCCTTTCACCAGAAAAGTTCCATAGTCCAGCTTTAAAATGGTAAAACTGAACTTCCTGCATCTCTCCCAGTTGTTACAGACCCTAAACCCACGTTAGTGTAGACGCCGTTTTCCGATCAGTCCCTGGCAGATATTTCAGCATGTTGTCACTCATGATGAAACTGCGTGGCTCGATTGATGCCAACACTCTCGACTTGTGAACACAGAGACATTTACAGCTCTCCGATCTGACACACTGCTCCAGAGTGTCTGCTGGAATGACACATAAAGCTGAGAGAGGCTGGATCTGAGGCTCGGTGTACACCATGGTTTGATTCATTTTAAGTATCGACAAGCTTTCACATTTGTTACATGATATTTTATGAAAGGAATCAAGTGTAATTATTGATTAGGCATGGACATAATTTGGAAGCAAATAATGACCAAAGACTAGTTATGCATACATAAAACAAAGCCACATGTAAAATATCGCCTGGTTAGTACGGGCAGGACCATGCACAGAGTGGGTGGCTAACGGGTGTTTAAGTCCCTGCCCCATTTGCCCCCAGGGACATAAGTGCCCTTTTCTATCTTGTCTTTTTTCTTGAGACACAAAATCAACACAAGAGGAGCGCAGTTGGTTATGAACTCTTGCAGCTGAGTTATGGGGCTGATATCTTAAGTTCACTTCCACAATGATTGTTTATATAATGTTCAACTTTTAATTGAAGTATTAAAAAAAACTGACTTTTCCTCTGTATTTATTGCCATGTGTCATATGAAACACTGACAGCTGTTGAGAAGTAATCATGGGTTCATAGAAAGTGTTATATTTGTCTTGATGACAGGTTGACAAATGTCACATTGGAAATAGCATCAGGATCTAAAGCTTCATGTTAACACTGACATTGTGATTATCTGACAACAGACAAATCAAATGCGTATTATTTCAGTTTGAAGAAAACATTATCTATATATATACATATGGCATTGACTTATCAATATCATATCAATATCATATGTCAAATATAAATATTTGACAACAATAACTACGTATAAATGCCCTGTGGAATTTTTTGGCTAATTTTCCAACATTGAAAGAAGATTTTTTGTTTATTTTCTCAACTATCCTGCTAACAGTGCACCACCACAACATCCGGGTTTGCAATTAGATAAAAACATAAAAGCTCTACTTTACTGGTCCAAAACTGATTTTACTCTACATGAAAAAAATGTGTACAGGGCATATCCTCCTGGGACCTGAAGAAAAAAGTGTATTTCAGTTTGTTTGTTTTTTTGCGTGATTTTCTATTTGGAGGTAAATGAACTCCTTAGCATTTACATTTTGTTAATTATATTTTTATTCATAATGTTGTAACGTGTCCTCTGTAATAGTGTTAAATCCATGTGACGTTAACAGCCTAACAAAAGCATTTTTTTTTATTACCAATATCTCTGACAAGCTTGTACAGTCGCCTCAAAACGTTTTTAGACTCCCTTTTAATTGATTATTTATTTATTTATTTTATTTATTTATTTATTTATTTATTTATTTATTATATTATTATTTATGTATTGATCTGGTTTAGACCTGGTTTAGACCTCTTTTAGTCATGGGTTAGATCTGGTTTAGACCTGGTTTAATCCTGGTTTAGACGTGGTTTAAACCTGACTCAAATTTGATTCAGACCTGGTTTAGTCCTAGTTTAGACCTGACTTAGACCTGGTTTATTCCTGGTTTTCTCCTGGTTTAGTCCTGTTTTGTCTTGGTTTATTCCTGATTTAGTCCTGGTTTAGTCCTAGTTTAGACCTGATTTAATCCTGGTTTAGTCCTAGTTGAGACCTGGTTTATTTATTTATGTATTTATTTATTTATTTATCATAGTACAGCCACAAACTAGAGTGTATCTCTAAACACTTAAAAGATAGACTGGTTAACTCAATGCCCACTATAAAGGACACAAAATAATGGGTCAGGAGGATATGACTGACAAAATATCTGACCTTCTTATCATATATAGATACTGATGTTCAGGAGTAAATACTCATTCCACTGAGCCCCAAATACCTACAGTATTAACACAGGAATAATAATCAATGGCAGTCTATGTTTACAAATACAAAATAGATGAAAACAAAAACATCAGGAGCTTGAGTCCAGCTCAGTTCTATTCTCACCTCTGGAGTTTGGTGTGATCATATTCACATGAGAGTTTGTATCCAGGTGCCAGATTGTGCAGGAGCAGAGTGAGAAGAGAGAGAGCGGGAGGCGCATGAAAATATTGTGGCAAATACAAATCTCACAGGACACAAAGAGGATAAAAACACTACATTTTTTTTACTTTTTCTTTTTTTTCCACATTTAGGTACAGTATATGGCATGTTGTAAGAAAAAAAAAAAAAGCATGTTATAAGACAAAGAAGGTGCTGCAATGATGGTGGTCCAGTAAGATCATTGTCTGACACAATTTGGTGAATGGCTTTCTGCCCGCGCTCTCTTTACATTTGCTTCTGTAAAGTCCAAAAGAGCCTCTGGGCAAAAAGAAGGGAAAAAAAAAGAAGAAAACATATGCAGCCTATTTCCAATCAAATTTCTCCTTCCCATAAATGCATTACATTTGGAACTGGACACATTGCGGCCACTTTTGCTTTTTAATAAACAGGTCATAGACATTTATAGTCATAATTACAACAGGTAAATGTTTCAGTATGTATTATAATTGAAGAGTTCATTTGCAAAAACAGAAGTGTCAAATCTGTCCATCCTATTTGATAAAATTGTGAATTGCGAATATCTCTAAATCATGAAAAAAAAGGCAATTTTTCAAAATGGAGATATCTGTTTTTGCTAATTTGCTAATGAACAATTATTTTCAGGGCAGCAGACAGGCGGGACAAAGGGGTTTGTTGTTCCAGGCACCAGTGTTTTAGGGCCACAGAACTAGACCCTGTTCCTATTAATTTATATTAAAGGGAGGCCCATGTGAGGATTCTTACCCCGGGCTCCAAAATTTCTGTTGACAGGCCTGATTATTTAGTTTGTGTCTGAACAGGACGCTCATGAAAAACAGTCTGATACCATCATTGGGTAGCCCCTGTAAAAAGTAAATGAATTACTGCATAAAAACATAAATACATTTAGAGTTTTCCATTTTTGAGTAATAATATTTTTGTAGAGAAAAGCGTTTGATGGACCCTAAACCAGAAAAGTTACACAGTGCACCTTTAACGCAGGTTCTTGTTGTGTTGTTTTGGAGTTGGCACAGTGTAAGCCTGGCACTGAGTCTGATTGGAATAATAAGCCCATGACTGAAACCTTAAGTGACACTCTAAAACAGCGTCTCAGAGAGGCCAAGGCGTAGCTGATACGTGTATTGTGTACTGTGAGGTGAGGGCTATGCTAATGTTGTCAAGCTGCCCCGGGGCCTCACAGCCTTGGTACTGCCTCTGCTCTCTCCATCGTTACTCTCATAACACCACAGTTCAGTTACGATTACAAAGTGAGGACACTTTGTGTTCGCTCCCACTGTCTTTATCCGTCACTCATTACATTTAAAGGTCCTATATTACTCAAAATTTACTCTTGTGAGCTTTTAGTCATGTTATAATGCTATTTTCCTCATCAAAAACATACCCAGAGTTGTGTTTTATTTACACATGTCTTGTACTTCTGCTATGGGTATATGTGATGTTTTAGTCATGGTGTTTATTGTCTTGTTTATCAGATGTTTAATGTTCACTGTGGGCCTAGGAGGCGCTGCAATTTCAAATCCTGTGTGTGCAACCTGTACATATGGTTTGTTAAAGCTGACTTTGAACTTTGAATGTTTGAGTAATAGTCTATCTACAGCTCCGAAGCTCAAAATGCTATGTTAGACACTGTTTGCTCAGCAGAAATGGGCAATTTCAGGCCTAAAATTATCTAAATGATTCTAGTGAAGGTGTATGGAGTTTAAAAACACACTGCATCACAAGGAGCACTGGACATCACAAGGTGGAACAGTGTTTTCAGTATGTGAAAGAAGAAGTCAACCTAAATGTGCAGGGTTAGTGCGTTAAATGTGTGTGAATGAAACAAAACGCAACTCCAGGTATGTTTGTGATGAGGAAACATTATAACAGATCAGAAAATGGCGTAATACGAGAGCTTTAAAGGTCCCATGGCATGAAATTTTCCACTTTCTGAGGTTTTTGAACGTTAATGTGAGCTCCCCTACCCTGTTTAGGCCCCCCCCCCCATGGTTAAAAGTTGCGGGATGTCTAAACTGAGCAATTACGATCCTTTTCTGTGTTACAAAAAATTGGAGCTCAAACGGGCGATTTTGAACAAGGCACCTTATTGACGTCAGATCGAAAAAAGAAATGCAAATGCAGTTCCACCCCCGTCTGTCTTTACTCAGCGTCTCTGTAAATCACGCCCAGAGAGTTTGGACTGCGAATGCGCTAGGCAATGCGAAATGCGTTTTTTTATTTGCCTGGAGGCACGTCCGAGTGTTTCTAGGCTCGGAAGTCCTTTATCTGAGCCTCTGGACCTTTGAACAGCAGTGGTTTAATTTTATTTTATGTGGAAATGTGTTTATTTTTCAATGGAACGCTTCAAATCTCTCCCCCGTGCAAAAACAAGGAAATGGATCAGCTGAGCGCTCAGAGCCGAGAGCGGAGAGTTTGGCCACGCCCCCACCCTCTACTATTGGCCAGCTCTTTTCTCCTCATTTGCATTCAAGCAACAAGGCCCATTATGGCCTGTTCGGAGAGAGAAAAATTACTCTTTCTCAGCTTATCTCTGTTTCTCATGCACTGAGTGTTGATTTTGAAGAAGGATTCATTTACAGTATTAGGAAACCATTAAGGAGCCATATAAAAGCATCAAGAAGCACCATGTCATGGGATCTTTAAAGGGGTTTATTTGGGCCCAGTTTGAGGTTGTAAGTGTTTGATGCAGATAGCTTGCGTGTGGGATCATGGTCACTACTCTTTTGTGTGTGTTGGAGGCTTATTGCTAAGGGCATCATGTTTATTTAAGCCAGGGATGTCTTCAATTTCATAAAATAAAAGGGTTTAAAGGAGAATTTAAAATAACAAATCATCGCAAAGGGTTCATATTATGCTATATCTCTTATAATGTTATTGGTCATCACAAACAGACCTGGAGTTGTGTTTTCATTCACACATGTTTAACACACAAACCCTGCGTATTTTAGCAGAAAACACCACTGTGTTTTTAAACTCCATTCACTTTCACTAGAATCATTTAGATAATTTCATCCCTGGAATTGCCAATCTACTGAACTAAAGGTAAAAGGAGCTGTTAACTTGAAAACTACCACTGCATGACATCACAAGGTGAAAGAGAGCATTTTGAGCTTTGGAAGATGTAGACAAAATAATAATAAACAAAATACAACTCCAGGTATGTTTTTGATTATTGTAACAGCATTATAACATGGCTTAAAACTCCAAAGTAAACATTGTGTAATATAGGACCTTTAATATTGATACATTAGTGCTGAAAATAAAAATTGAAAATAAATTTGAAATGCATGACCACTAGTAAATTTCTTAATGAATTTGAATTAATACCATTCTAGAGGCAATATTTTGTTTTGGATGATTCTACTGTGCTCATTTTTTATGGCTGAGCAAAACACATAATACAACATAAACAAAAAATCTGCAAGTATGTTTGTTTGTGTTCATAAAATATTTCACTAAAACCAAAGTTGGAATAGAAAATGCAAATAAAACTAAGGTTGTCAAAGAAATTGTATGACAGGTATTCGAGTACATCTGTAAAAGTATTGTGTAAAGAATGTAAATGTAAAATGTAAACTACTTCACAAAAACTAAAGTATATGTTTTATTTAATATTTGTAGAAGAATTGTAAATAATTGGTGTCATTGACAATTTAGTTGTATAGTAACTTGCAGTAACTTGACAATTAAAATCTGTCTTAAAAATCTTAAATCACAACACTGCAACTGTAGTAACAGTACAAGGTTTCAACAGTATAATGCAGAATAAGTATTTATGACTAGGTTTATAGACAGACATATCATATTATATTATGTTAAAAGTACAGTATGTCACTTTCTGGAGGTTTGTGGAGATGCAAGCCCATTCACAGTAAGGACACATGTTTTAGTCTAGTTTTTCAGTACACTTATTATTTTTGCACTACTTTTAGGCTTAAAAGTTACACACTGTGGCTTTAAGTATTGTTACAGGCTGTTTCGTTTAACATTTTGATAAATATCCATAAAAAAAACATAATTTGAATAATAATGATCAGAAGTCCTCAAAATGGCACCTATAACAGGAAATGAAACCCATGAGTAGCTCTTTCATTGTCATATTAAAGGTGCAATGTGTAACTTTTCTGGTGGAGGGACTGTGAAATTGTTTCCCCAATGGATAAGTTATTGCTTTGTCTGGAATGTTTTACAGTATGGCATTAAACCTTTTCATCTTCATGGAGACCAAATCAGACCAACTTACAGGTTAGATCTGTGGAGAGGCAACCCTGCTCACTGTCAACCTGTTTTTTCCAGGTGTTTTTGAGCAATAAAACCACCTGTAATTGAATAAATGTTAGATAAACCTTTTTAATGTTTTAATGGGCGGCAGTACCTCAGTTGGTAGAGCGCTTGTCTAGTGATCCAGGGGTTGGTGGTTCGAATCCCGCTCTTGACGGGCTGACCGCGTGTGACCCCAGCTCCCACAGATGAGCGCTGCCATTGTGTCTTTGGGCAAGACACTTAACCCCACCTCGCCCCCAGTGTCTGTGGACACTGGTAGCCCCCATGGCAGAAGATACATCAAGGCCTGTTGTGACGTGAGCCGTCTTCCTGTGGACCCACCACCCGCGGAAGGATTCATGGGGGCTGGTGCATTGTGTTCTGGGCAGCAGAACACTGCTTGGACTGCTGCCCCCGCGACCCAGAAAATGGAAAAGCGGAAGAAGATGAATGAATGAATGAATGAATGAATGTTTTAATGGACCGCAAACCGGAAAGTTACACAGTGCACTCTTAATATAGAAATTCCACCAGAGAAAAAGTGACTACCCATTGTTCAGGCTATCTTCTACTATTGCTAAATCTAATTGTCAGAGCTCTTTTGTAATCATTATATTATCTCATTTTCTATTGTAGTTAGTGACTGCGTCGGTGGGTGCAGTGTAAACAGATTTTGTCACCATGAGTAATCCTGACACACACAGGAGAAGTCTGCCGTGAAACTTAATCACAAAAGGTCATGTTGGTGAGAATGGAACAGATTAAATTAGCATAGTATTAGATATGGAAAATGATTTCTGTCAAATCAAACTGTAGCACAATTATAATATGTTAATTACTTATTTCATTAAGATACTGATTGCAGTTCACAGATGAAGTGATGCGGCCGTGGCACCTGAAGCCCTGGTGTCAACTCGGGCTCAGGTTTTTACCATTTGGACTAATTACCTCAACGTGCTGAACAAAAATGTTTGAAAGGAACAGCTCATTTGTTCATCAAAGGGAGGATGATGAGGAGAGGAAGATGCCGTGACCCCCGTACAACGCTCCTTAAGGGAACGCCGTGCCTGTCTGTGCAGCCAGTCAAAGCTGGAGAATGCGGAAGCAGCCTGGTGAAGCTACATTGACATTTTATCAGAGCCGAATCTAATGGAAGAAGAACCTGTGTTAAGGTGCAATGCGTAAGTTTTCTGGGGGAGGGACCGTCAAATGCTTTTCTCCATGGAGATGTCATGATGTGGAACTTAGACTTAGACTTAGACAAACTTCATTGATCCACAAGGGAAACTGTTTGGGTACAGTAGCTCACTCATCAAATATAATATATAACAGAGGGTAACAAAAAATAGATGGAATAGCAGAAAAAGAGCAATAGACCAGTGTCAAATGAGACATAATTATAAAATAAAAATGACAGAAATTATAACAAATGCATATGTAAAAAATCTGAATTAAATAGAAAAGTTAACGAATGAATGAATGAATGAATGAATGAATTAATAGCATTTATATAGCGCCTTTCATGACACCCAGAGAGCGCTTTACAGTTCATTGTTCATTCACTCCACACTTGGTGGTGGTAAGCTACTTTCTGTAGCCACAGCTGCCCTGGGGCAGACTGACGGAAGCGAGGCTGCCAATCTGCACCATTGGCCCTTCTGACCACCTCCAACACTCACGCACACACCACTTTCATACTAGGGAATGTGGGTGAAGTGTCTGGCCTAAGGACACAACAACAGTTTTTTTTGCGACTAGCTCCTCACTGTGGCACCTGGAATTCCCAGCGGTCTCCCATCCAAGTACTAACCAGGCCCTGCCTTGCTGAGCTTCTGAGATCTGATGGGATCAGGCTTTGACAGGCAGGTATGGCCACAAAGTTAGAAAGTCTGTTAGTTAGATGAGCCTATTAGACATGCAGTGAGAGTGGAGTGTGGGGTCTTGTTAGCAGAACCATTCAGGCCCATAATGGGTGTTTTCATACCTCTGGACCTGACCTGGCTACCACTATTGTTTTTCTTTGTTTGTTTTGATTTAGGTTTGAGGAGTTATAGATGGGAGACAAATGATGTCTGAGACCTCCATTTCTGTTCAAGGAAGGATTCTTTTTCTTGATCAAAAGAGAACTTCCCTCTCAAACCAGTTCCAGTTTTCTTTGGCCAAGATCTGTACCTCACTGTCCTCAAAGGAGAGGCCCGTGGCTTTTCAGTGGAGATGTACGGCAGACTGAGGTGCACTCTGGCTCTCCCGTCTGTGTTGGTACATCCTCTTGTGAAGTGGCTGTTTTTGTTTCTCCAATGGTTCACCCAAAGGACAAAACACAGAGCCACAAACAAAGCAATGTGGTCTACTCCACTCAGTGTAGTGAAAACTGCAGTGAGCGCCACACTGGAGAATACCATGGATTCTACCTGGATGACTGAGGGACTCTAAACATATAAAATACAATATCAAATAAGATGTACAATCCCAGCTATATACAGGGAGTATTGTCAAGGGAGTATTATCTATTGCACAAGGGTGAGTTGTTGTACAGCTGTATGAAGTATGGTATAAATGTAGTCCTGTATTTCATTTAACATTTGAAGCAGAGCAATGACATATCCATAGAAGCAAACAGGTAATGGACCCCCACCAGAAAAGTTACACAATGCACCTTTAAAGGTCCTATACTGCGCAAAATTGACTCTTGTGAGCTTTAGGCCATGTTACAATACTGTGACCTCATCAAAAACATACCTGGAGCTGTGCTTTGTTTCATTCACACATGTTTGAGTAATCCTGCAATATCTGTCAACATCTCCAAAACTCAAAATGTTCCACCTTGTGATGTCATGCAGTGGTAGTTTTCAAGTTAACAGCTACATTTACCTTTTGTTCAGTAGAGATTGGCATTTCCAGGACTGAAATCTGAAATCTAAATGATTCTACTGAAGGTGTATGGAGTTTAAAAACACATTGGTGCACTTCCTGTATTACCACATGACATCACAAGGTGGAACAGAGTGTTTTCTGTTTGAGAGAAGAACTCATCTTAAATATGTAGGATTACTGTTGCTGTCATTTGTTAGAACATTAAAGGGGAGGTAGGCAGTGTTTGTGCTAATGTTCAGTGTTAGCATCAGAATATACTGAATAATCTACTCTTCTATTATTATTATTATTATTATTATTATTATTATTATTATTATTATTATTATTATTATTATTATTATTATTATTATTATTATTATTAATTTAATAGAATATATAAGCAAAGAATAATTATTACAATTACAGCAAAGAAAAAAATGAACGGAATGCAGCAAGAAATCAGACCCATTATTATAAAACTATGAATAATAATAGTAAATTTGGCCTATAAACTAGGCTAAATTCAAAGACATGTACAAAAATAAACTTTGTCTGAGTAAATACATGGATACATGGCTATGGATGAAACAACAGTGTAAAACCCTCATGTAATAGATAATACTCCCTACAACTGTATACTGTATAGCTGTGATTGGATATCTTATTTGATATTGTATTTTATATTTTATTACTTATTTTTCTATTTTATTCTTGATTTGTAAACTCATTTATTATCATTTCTTTATTCTTATAATTATGTCTCATTTGACACTGGTCTATTGCTCTTTTCTATCTATTTTTTGTTACCCTCTATTATTAGATTTGATGAGGGAGCTACTGTACCCAAACAATTTCCCTTGTGGATCAATAAAGTTTGTCTAAATCTAAGTTTAAAACTAGCAGTGCAAGAAAGATGAAGTAAGAAGTCTACCAGAAGTGAACCCATGTAGACGAGAATCATACACAAAATCTAAGACAGAAAATACGACTTCATTCAGAATCCAGTCCTTCAAATAAGTCTTGACCAGGGCAGTAGACGAGGGGCACAAAGAGGCCTCAAAGAGGATTTTAGGGGTCCAGAATTAGACCCTCTTTCCCAAATTCCTGTCGACGGGCCTAGCCTTGACTCCTAATGACGTCCTTATGAGAGACTAAAGCCATCACTTTCCTGTTGACGCTCGCTCGTTGCTAAATTGGATACATTTCTGTCATCTCTCATAATCAAATCAATGACCAGAAAAGTTTAAGCTGCACTCAAAGCTCTCCTCTGATTGAAAGACTGGCTTGTTTTGTGCGAGTTACTGAGCGGTTAAAAGACTGCAAAGGCAAATGACACTTTCGTTTGACAAGTGGCAAATGGGAAGGATTAGCATAAGCCAATGAGCTACACGCTGAATATATGTTCAGAGCTCATTTGAAGTGGCGTCTGTGACATTGCGATGCCAGTTTCCCAGCAAATTCAATCTCCCTGCATCAAAACTGTGACCAGAAAGTAATTTGTCCATAAATGTGCCGAGATGGGCCTCTTTGTGATTATGATCCAATATTTATCTATAAATTTGAGTTCAACATTCAAGACTCCATCATGTTTTCAAATGAGCCTTTCTTATCATGTATTTGAGCAGAGATTAGGGCATAATACAGTCAATCATTCAGAGAGGCAGGGTCAGTGTCAGCGGCCGTGTTGGAGAGGTCGTCAGCTGTCGGGCTGAATTGCAAAGAGAAGTTGATGAAGTCTGTTTTTCGGCTAATCCAATGCAGTCGCGTATTCAGCAGTGAATTATTTTTGATGAGGCTGTCATTCCCTTTCTCTGTCAATTTCATGCGTGTTTGTACAGTCCAGAAATATAACTGCCAGTGTCAGGGCTTTTACTTCTTTTTCCTGCTGCTGCGTTTGTTAGTTTGGTGAAATTTCACATATTTCAACACCATAATTATAATACGCAGCAGTTCAGCAGGTTTCATTTATAAGGTTGAACCATAGACTGTGGAAGTGCACTAAGGGAGTGTGACGTCACCCATAGCGTTCAGCTCCAGTCAAATGAAGCTCATCAAGGCTAGCAGCTATAGATGTGAATTTGGAGCCATAGTTTCCATATCCTCCTGAGACCCGCCCAGTAATTTGTGTCCTTTATAGTGGACATCTTTTAAGTTTTGAGATAGACTCTAGTTTGTGGCTGCACTATGATAAAAAAATAAAAAATAAAAATAATAAAATAAAAATAAAAATAAAAATAAAAATTAAGATATTAATATTATTATTATTATTATTATTAATAATAATAATAATAATAATAATAATAATAATAATAATGCATTTAAATATATATATACATAAATATATAAATAAAATACATAAATAAGTAAATAAATAAATAATACACAAAAATTAAACATAAAAAAATAATAAATAATAGATTAAATAAAATAAATAAAAAATAAATTAAATAAGAAATTAAAAGGGAGTCTAAAAACTTTTTGAGGTGACTGTAGAACCGACTGAAAAAATGTTTTTGTTAGGTTGTTAACTTGACATGGATTTAACACTATTGCAGTTCATTACAGAGGACATTTTACAACATTATGAATAAAAATTAAATTAACAAAATGTAAATGCTAAGGTGTTCATTTACCTCCAAATAGAAAATTAAAATAATAATAATAATAATAATAATAATTTAGATACACTTTTTTTCTTCGGGTCCCAGGAGGATATTTGGAATTCCGACCGACCAAATCTGGAGCGAGGCTGTTGAAAGTAATGCCTCTTTACACTAGCAGGAGCAGCCTCTGGGAAAGAAGACACCTGATTTGTCAGATTTTAATGTTCTTGATTTACAAGACAAAATAGGAATAGCAAAATCATTTTAAGACCAAAATGACAAACAGCAGTTGCAGAGAGAGCGGTGACCATTTTTCAACAGAAAATGAATTGGAACCAGAGTCGATGGAGCTGGAACAGAGACTGTATATATAAATAGACATATTGTAGCTTTCAAATAGGAAGTTTGCATTCAAGAGTCAAGATTCAAGATGGTTTATTTGTCATATGCAGGATCAACACAAGGTCAAAAATGCAATGAAATGCTTAGGATCAGAAAAACCCGTTGACTCACTAAGATAGTCAAGAAGTACTAATAGCATGCAATAAAAATACAGGGGAAAAAAGTAAACAATATAATAAAAAACAAAAAAGTAATAAAATATAATAAAATACAAGGGTACAGGTAGGATTAAATAAGGTGTAAGTAGAGTATTTCACAGGTGGTAATACTACTCAAATGAATTTCGTATTGCACTTCATATAGCATGTTGCCCTTCTGACCCCAGATCCCATTAACTTACATTGGAATATTGTGGCCACTCTCTCTGTAACTGCTGCTGTGAGCCTCGTCATTTTGGTCTTTTAATGTTCGTATTAACCCGCTTTACATGATCCAGGAGGGTTTTTTTTTCAGCTATTTTGTATGTTAAAAATATCCTATTTATAATATAGAGCCTAACTACAAAATATGCCTCTGTAACCTCTAGCATCATGAGCTTCATTTGTTTTTTAAGTCTCATCTTAAGACCCACTTTTATCCTCTGGCTTTTAATACCGCGTGAGTGTGTTTTTTATAATTGCTTTTGTTTTTAGTTATTTTATTATTATCACTTTATTTATTTTATGTTTTTATTAAGTTTTATTGACTTTACCGAACAATGTGCAGCACTTTGGAAACGGTTTCTGTTTATAAACTGTGCTATAGAAATAAAGTTGGATTGGATTGGATTGGATTTGACTGGAGCTGAACACTATGGGTGACATCACACTCCCTTAGTCCACGTCTTTATACAGTCTATGAGTCAGACGCACACACATGCTCATTTCCATAGCAAGTCAGCTATGTCCTTTCATACAGTCTATGGGCAGAGCATTATTTCTTTACATTAAAATGACTTGAAAATGATGGTCTTATTGTATTTTGAAAATGCAATTCAATATCTAAAAAGGACTATTTGTTGATTTGTCAAAATTCTGTTATACACCATCATCACACTGTGTAACTGAAATCTTGTATTACTCAATCACCGGTGTCTTTTATTGCCTGTAGATAAACAGTTGAAATAATTCTACATAAATCTAGTGCAAACCTCTTTAAAATACTAACACTGCACTAATGTGGTATGGTCTAACAAACAGAATGAAATCCCTTTGATTATAGTGATAAATGGTCATCGTGTCTGTGGCTGTGACTGGCTCCAGCAGACTGTTGAAATCTCCACTTTTTAGGACATTATCTTTGACCAGTCTCTGCTTTACTGCTCGAGAGGAGATGAGAGGGAATAAAATTAGAATAAGTGGAAGTGAAAAGGGAGGCGGACTGTACCGGTGTCTGTGTGAGCGCCTGTGTGTGTGTTGTGTTTGTGTGCGCCGTGTGTTGTGCGTATGCCCTGTCGTATGATAAATGTTCTCTCTCCCATAATCTATGTGCTTCAAAATATGATGTATGTGAGGATGAACTTTGAATTATAACCTAAAGAGTGACTCATTAATCTTGTGACTTTGGAGGGGAGTGGACCAGAGGAATCCATTTTGTGTGTTTGTGTTTTATGAATAATGCAATAACGTGAGTGGCCAGCTGGATTCAGACACTGACGTCCATCCAGACATACAGGAGTTGATGACCATGAAACAGCTCTGTTAGAGGACTTGATACATGGTTGTGTTCACCGAAAATAAGAAATACTATAATTAGAGTACTTTAACTACAATTTACGCACAATAAAAAGTACTCTGGCTTGTGATAACGTGCTTGATTAGGACTTACTTTATGGTTCCCATTTCTAAAACGTGTTGTAATAGAAAAGGCAAAACCAAAGAATAAATCTACAATCATTCATTTTAATGTTGTAATATTTTAGGAATTGTGGACAAAGTAAAACAAATAAACAAAAAAAAACCTCCAGCCTCATCACAAATCTTCTTAAAGCATTGCATTGTGTAACTTTTCTGGTGAAGGGTCTGTCAAATGTTATTGCTTTGCCTGGAATGTTTCACAGTACGGTGTTAAACCTTTCTGTCTTCATGGAAACCAAACCAGATCAAGTTACAAAACAGATCTGTGGAGAAGCGACCCTGCTCACAGTCAGAATATATGTTTTTTAGGTATTTTTGAGCTACAAATCCAGCTGTAATTGAATAAATGTAAAGTAGAGCTGTTTAATGTCATTCTCTTCCAGGCAGCACAATGACATAAATAGAAACAAGCAGGTGACGGAGCCCAAACCAAAAAGTTGCACAGTGCACCTTTAAAAACAGGTTAAAATAGTAGTAGTTCCTAGAAGTAGATACTTAAAAAAGTAGTAAAAGTATTGCTGAAGAAATAATAGTAGTCCTTTATTAGATTTTATTATAAGTTAAATTTTGAATATCTTGTTTTTTGAAATAAGCAGTAGTTTTTACCTGGTCTGGTAGAGTGCTTTGTAACGCTACAATAGATTACTGTGTTCTCATGGATCTGCAGTGAGATGTGTGAAGTCCTCACAGCGTATCCATCTGCGTGTGAATGTACATTTAATTACGGGTCTGTGTCCAAATCAAAACCAACCCTGCAGGAGCTCATTAGCATAGTTACATGTCTGATCCAGATGTTAATTAACCCACTCTTTCACACCCAACTACTTCATGTTTAAGAATCACCGCTGTTATTGTTGATCAGATGTTTCTACTCACCTCAACCCTCAACCGTAAACTGTCAGTATAGAAATATTTAAAGTTCTATTCACGCTTGGGTATTTGAGTTGATATTTGAGTTGATAGTTGATATTGAGTTGATTTTTTTTCATATTATTTTTTCCACATAGGCAGTCAAAATGGTAAAGGGTATTCAGTAACACACAGATCATTTATAAATACAGTATTTGGCAAAATGTACTGTATATAAAAATATCTTCAGAATACACTGGTCTACAAATTTTTGGACTCGATCTGCTAAAGTGGCTAAATCTCATTTATATTGATAAGATGAGCTGAAAATCAATTGATAACTGTGCTGGTTAGCTAATGTATTCAAGATATTTAATGATATTGTTTTACATCAGAATCTCATCTGTTTATACAATAGATTTAGGCATTTTTGCTTCAAAATATTTATATTTTGAAAATATTTAACTTGCACTTCTTTATCCGTCAAGAAATAAACAAGAAATATCTTGCGACATCAGGTGCACACAATTTCGAGGCATCTCTCTTAAGTGAAATCCAAAAATATTTGATGTTAAAACTCTAGACATATTAAAATGAATGTATTGGAATGTGCAGACAGGCTTTCAGATAGAACTGGTTGCTTGTAGACACACTGTACCTTCTGATAAACTACTGTTTTCGCCTTATTTTGCATACATTTCCTATTTTGACCCAATACTATATCTTGGAAACTGTAGCCAATCAGCACTTCTGACTTACTTTTTCTTTATTAGTGACCTAAACCAAGAAAAAATTCACTATAAATTCACAATAAAAGAAATACTCTCTAAAAGCTATTATATTAACAGCAGCCAAACTATTTGAACAAAGGTGACCAGAACTAGTCAAGTAAAAAGTAAAGCAGTGTCTTTGTCTTTGTCTTACCACAAGTCTATTCCCCACTGTCGAACAGCGAGTGTGCTGTATTTGATATATTCAGGTCATATCATACTTTTCCACTGGACAGCCTTAACAATGATGCATGGTTGTCTGTGCGACCATTTTTAAAACAGTCATTTAGGTGCAGCCAGCTCAGTATGTGACTAGTATTCTTTCTTTGTTGAGTTTAAAAGAGGCACAAGTTATCAGGTGAGTCCAGGCCTAATGCTGGAGGTGATTTAGTGTTAGCAGCCACGTGTCACAGGGCTTACTGTGTGTTTCCCTCTCTGCTCATTTGAGCTTAAATTGCTCCTGTGAAGACTTGGCTGGGCTCCTCATTAAGTTGCCACCGCTCTTTGCTCTACTGTATCCTCCAATAGTAATACCTCATCATCCCTCAGCTCCACTACAAAATCATGTGTCACACGGCTGCACGCGCTTTAAACGTCTTATTTCCAGGACGACTCAGGTGTACAAAGTGCATCGATTAATATGTAAATTTGTGGAAAAATTCTTAAAACATACAAAACAGTCAGGACCGTTTGCCCTGATTTTTCAAATTCGCAGTCCCCTGTGGGCAAAGTTACAAAGTTGTTTTAAATTTTCAAACTTTTTAGACATTCTTGGTTAGATGTTTATAAAAAAAAAGAAAAAAAAGAAAACACTAACGGTCTCTTGAGCTGCATTCTACTTTAGGCAAAATAAATACATCAACTTAATACAGGATTGCAAAGTATACTGCCATTAAATCTATTGTAATTTCAATCGTCATGTTAGAATGTTATCTCCTCAAAAACATACCTGGAGTTGTGTTTTGTTTCATTCACATGTTTGAGTAAACCTTTATTATTAGTCTGTCTACATCTACAAATCTCAAAATGCTCTGTTCCACCTTGTGATGTCATGAAGTGTTCAAATTAACGGCTACATTTTACCTTTAGCTCAGTAGGGATTGGCAAGACCGGGTGTGAATTTAACCAAATGATTTTATCGACGGTGTATGGATCACACAGTGGAGCACTTCCTGTATTATCACATGATGTCACAAGGTGGAACAGAGTATTTTCTTTTTGAGAGCTTAAATATGCAGGATTTGTGTGTTAAACATGTGTGAACGAAACAAAACACAACTCCAGTTATGTTTTTGAGCAATATAACATTATAACATAGATCAGAAAATAGTGTAATATGAGCCCTTTAACACAATTTCCTTTGCAAACAGCAGAAATATCATATCTTAGCTTGTTATGTAAAAAATAAAAAGCCAACAAATGTAAACAACAAACCAAACTGCACATTTTCTTAGGACAAGACGTATACAGCTCTGAAAAAAAATATATATATATATATATATATATGGAGTTAATGTGATTAACTGAAATTCAGGAGCAGGACCACGCCTCAACCACCTTCTCCTCCTCACCAGCGAATCACAGTTCACCATAACCACACCTCTAATTTCCCGGAGCCATTTATAGCCACTCATCCCTTCATTCCAGTTCGTCTTGGTTATCTCGACAGCTCAACCGCGTCAGCTCGCTCGAGCTGGGTTAACAACCCGTCACATTCAAACACCAACCTGCCTCACGTCTCCTCGTTCCTTCCAGTCCGCAATTCCTTACGCCGCGACGGATTTCTATCCAGGAATCCGCAGCCGGAGGATCTTCCACCGCATATCCGCGGCGTCCAGCCCACGGCCCGCGCCGCCCAGCGAACGCTCCAGGCGCGCGCTCACGCAGCGGACCTCCACCTCTAAGGAGCACCCACCGTCAATATCTCTGTGCTGGCGGTATATACGGGATAACCACATTGTCCCTCTCGTCGCTTCCTCCTCCTCGTGTAGGCGCAGCCTGGCGCAGCCCGGCTCTCGGTGCGCAGACCGGCTTTGGCAACCACGGCTTTCGGCACAGCGCGGCCCGGCCTCCAGCAGCCACAGCGTTCGGTACCGCCCAGCACCCGCCGTGCTCCTTCAGGCTGACACATCAAGACGGGACTTTAAACAGTTTAGATCAAGAATGTAACCCCGGCGCCCTGGAACGAGACGAACGAGCTTCCGGGTTCCCATCAAGTTTCCCGCGTGCAGCTGCAGACGTCGCCACTCCCTCCTCTCCTCCACTACAGCCTCATAGCTCCCCCTGCTGGGGGTTAAGTAGTATCACCACCAGTGGACAGTAAACATATTCTGTCTACTGTGCAGTTTCACTTGAATTCTCTTGTATCATCTCAGCCTGCTTTCAAGCAGGCCATCTCCCCCTGTGCCTGCACCCTTCGTGTCTCATTCTTGTCCCCATCTCGCAGGCTGCACAATTCCCCATGCACATGCATCTTCTCCCCATCTCTCATTTCTCTCTTTTCAGTCATCATGAGCTAGATGGCTCTCGTGCCCTACCCACATTAGGCAGGGCCTCTAATCCATTTCCCGTCTTCTGCTCTACCCCCCCCCCCCCCCCCTTTCCCCAACACCCAAATGTTTTATCTGTCGTTGCAGCCTACACAAGTCACTACGCCCACTCACACTATTTTCGTTCACACTCTGAAACGTCGTACGAATGTTTTTGTTCGCTTAACTCCTCTCTGCACTGGCACACTGTCATCTCGTATTCAACCTCTCCTACCGACTCGCATCCGACCATTCTAACTCATGCAACTCATGCTAGCTCACACCATTCCATCACATGCTAGCTAAGCAGTCTCTACATCCTTTCTCTGCTATTCCAATATTCAGCACCCATCGACTCATGTCACTCACTCAATTTCAGCTCGTGCTGCTCACGCAATTTTGACGTACGCTAGCTGTCTTTACACCCGCTCGCCATCAATTCATATTCCGGCCCTTGCTGTTTCACGCTATTATAGCTCGGGCAGCTCACGTCATCCATTACAAGCGAGCTTAAGCCATCATAACCACGTGTCACACTATTCAGCTCCTCCCAGTTCCGCCCTCACCTGAGCTACACCATCTCGGCTCACCACCTCTTTCCCGATCGAGGATCCTACCATCGACGTCAGCTCATGACTTCACCATTCTATCCTATACACGTCCTCAGCGATGCTCTCGCCATCTAATCCTCATCTTCTCCTGCTCATGCTACATCATTGCATTCTTTCATCATTCTCAGCTCTCATGTCGCGACTACTATTACGGTCTCCAAATTCGACCGCTCTCATCTGTCCAGCATTCAACCCGTACCTGCCCTGTGAACATCCCCAATATGCACCTCCACCCTCAGGTCCTTAGCTTTTCCACAGGTTCCAAGCCGACTGACGACTGGCCGATTGTCACAACATTTCACCGGCTCTCATGACAGCATGATGACCGCCAGCTCACCCAGCTCTCACGACCGCATGACAGCTCGCCTGGCTCCCACGACGGCTCGACAGCTCGCCTGGCTCCCACGACGGCTCGACAACTCGCCTGGCTCTCACGACGGCTCGACAACTCGCCTGGCTCTCACGACGGCTCGACAACTCGCCTGGCTCTCACGACGGCACAATAGCTCGCCTGGCTCTCACGACGGCACGACAGCTCGCCTGGCTCTCACGACGGCTCGCTTGGCTCTCTCGATGGCTCTCACGATGGCTCGCCTGGCTCTCTTGACGGCTCTCACGACGGCTCGCCTGGCTCTCACTACAGCTCTCACGACTGCTCACTTGCCTCTCAGGACGGCTCTCACGACGGCTCACGACTGCTCACTTGGCCTCATGACAAGCTCTCACGACGGCTCGCTCGGCTCTCACGTCGAGTCTTCCGACCCACAACGGGTCTTCTCCTCCACCTCTGTCCTGACCCACAACAGGTCTTCAGGTGTGTGTTCTGTGTGGAGTTTGCGTGCATGGTCTGGGTCCGATCCCCGGGTCGCCTGGGCCTTTCTGTGTGGAGTTTGCATGTTCTCCCCGTGTCTGGGTGGGTTTCCTCCGGGCGCTCCGGTTTCCTCCATCAACCCAGGGCATGCATCATGGGTAGGTCCTCCGGCTTGGGTCCTGACCGCGCCGAGGCGGGATCGTGGAGATGGTCCCTGGGCGCAGTAATGTGCTGCCCACTGCTCCTAATAACAGGATGGGTTACATGCAGAACTGGAATTTCCCCACTGTGGGACTAATAAAGGCATAGCTTCCTTTCCTCCCATCAGATCTTCCTCCCGTCAGGTCTCCCTCCCTCCCTCCCAACCCACAACGGGTCTTTCTCTGCCTCTCTCCTGACCCACGACGGGTCTCCTCTCTCCTGACCCATGACGGGTCTCCCTTCCTCCCAACCCACGACGGGTCTTTCTCTGCCTCTCTCCCGACCCACGACAGGTCTTCTTCTCTCCACCTCTCTCCTGACCCACAACAGGTCTTCCTCCCGTCAGGTCGACGGCATGACAATACGCCTGGGTCTCACGACGGCTCACCCGGCTCTCACGACCGCATGACTGCTCGCCTGGCTCTCACGACGGCTCGCCCAGCTCTCACGTCGGGTCTCCCGACCCACAACGGGTCTCTCTCTCGACCCACGATGGGTCTCTCGACCCACGACGGGTCTTTCTCCGCCTCTCTCTCTCTCATGGCCCACGACGGGTCTCCCTCCCTCCCAACCCATGACGGGTCTCCCTCTCTCCTGACCCACAACGGGTCTCACTCGTTTCCGACCCACAACGGGTCTCTTTCTCTGCCTCGCTCTCCTGACCCATGACGGGTCTCCTCCCTCCCGACCCACGACGGGTCTTTCTCTGCCTCTCTCTCGACTCCCGTCAGGTCTCGCTCCCGACAGGTCCCCCCCCCTGACCCGCATCCCTCCGACCCGCATCCCTCCGACCCTCATCCCCCCGACCCTCATCACTCCGACCCCCCCATCCCTCCGACCCTCATCCCTCACCTATCCAACCCTCAACATTCGAGCGTGGCTTTCTTCACCTACAGGTTCCTATGCTTGCCATCCGAACCCATGCTGAAGGACGCACATCAGCATTATCATGGTCACGTCCGTCAACCATCTGCGCTGGCGCGAGTGACCCCACTCCAGCAAAGGTCCAACTCCTCAGTCAGGGGAGAAGACCCTCCACGTCACGGTTTCTCTACATCACTCCTGACTCATTCGCCATACGGCACCTTCACGACGCAGCTCCAGTCTCTCCAGTGTTCAATCCGAATCTTCGGCAGTAGTCGGATTCTGCATTGCTTCCAGAGCCCTCGAATCGCACAATTAGCCTTCAGCTTCATCGGAACTTCGTCCTACTTTTCCACCATTTTTTGGGGGGTCTGATTAATCCAGGCATTCCCATTCATTCTAACAATAATAAATCAGTCAACATCACCTTCATCAGCTTCCCCTCTGCTCATCTGACGTCACCATCATCTGCAATTTCAGCACCCTCTCACGCCACTCCAGGAATGTCTGCGTCTCCACCGTCCAGGCTTGCCATCCATCCATCCATCTTCTGCTTTTCCATTTCTGGGTCACGGGGACAGCAAATCTGCTGCCCAGAACACTATGCACCGGCCCCCATGAATCCTCCCGCAGGAGTAGGTCCAGGCTTACCTCTCAGGGATAAATCTCATATACAAGCTGATTTCTGGTGAAGACTGCCAGTCTCATCTTCATGTTCCCGTGCCTGATTAAAGGACTGCAAAAAACTGAACCTCGCCTTCCTCTGAAACGCCTATCACTTATTTCGGACCTTCTCTACCGTTGCACTCTCACTCTGCGCTCCCGCAACCTCTCGCCTTTCACAGACCTCTTCTGGCATAACACCCCATCCATTCTCCGTTCATTTATTTCGCATTGGCGCCACTATGTCCACGGCCAGGGCAGATGTACCCGACCGGAAAAATTCGAACCCTTGGTTGTCGGGTCTCCAGCACCTACCTCGTGTACGATCGTCACGACCTCAACGATCTCCTCCAGACCCATTCCACTTTATGCCCTTTCAAAACTTTTGGGGTCCGTTCCGCTGGGCCAATCGAAGATTGAGACGGAGCCCCCACCCACTGTCTCAACCCAGCCATCACCACCTATTCACCGAGACATCCACTATCATTCAATAATAAACATCTTCACTGCATTATGTTGATGGCTTGGTCCTAGCTAGTGAAATGGAGTTAATGTGATTAACTGAAATTCAGGAGCAGGACCACGCCTCAACCACCTTCTCCTCCTCACCAGCGAATCACAGTTCACCATAACCACACCTCTAATTTCCCGGAGCCATTTATAGCCACTCATCCCTTCATTCCAGTTCGTCTTGGTTATCTCGACCCCTCCCTCCCACCCCTATCTCGTTCGTCTTTCAGCCACAAGACATCTCCTAAAGGGGGGGTCCGTTCCGCTGGGCCAATCGAAGATTGAGACGGAGCCCCCACCCACTGTCTCAACCCAGCCATCACCACCTATTCACCGAGACATCCACTATCATTCAATAATAAACATCTTCACTGCATTATGTTGATGGCTTGGTCCTAGCTAGTGAAATATATATATATAGAGAGAGATATAGATATAGATATAGATATAGACCACTGCAAAAGTATCAGTTTTTATGATTTTACTACTTATAGGTATGTGTTTGGGCAAAAGGAACATTTTTGTTTGAGTCTATAAACTACTGACAACATTTCCCCCAAATTCCAAATAAAAATATTATCGTTTAGAGCATTTATTTGCAGAAAATGACAAATGGTCAAAATAACAAAAAAGATACATGTTTTCAGACCTCAAACAATGCAAAGAAACAAGATCAAATTCATTTTAAAACAACATAATACTAATGTTTACACTTAAGAAGAGTTCAGAAATCAATATTTGGTGCAATAACCCTTATTTTTAATCACAATTTTCATGCGTCTTGACATTGGCATGCTCTCCACAAGTCTTTCACATTGTTCTTGGGTGACTTTATTCCACTCCTGGTGCAAGAACTGAAGTAGCTCAGCTTTGTGTTTGTGTTGGAATTCAACAGACGCTGGAATGGAATGGCTGTAATACATGTAGAAATGCTGATTTCAGAAAAAAATGCAGTGGTCTCTTATTTTTTTCCAGAGCTGTATATTTGAAAAGCCTATACAAAGGATGATTAATAAATAAATACCAACATTGACCCAAGCTACATAGTTTCTAACATACAGTTGTCTTTGACCGCTAACTGCATTTTTACCTCTCATATCATTTCGTACAAAGCTTTCTTTGCCTGCCACTCCTCTACAGTTTTCTTACTCACCCTCATCATAAATAACAAGATAGAGAGGGATCTTGGGCGCGCTAAGTATACATTAACAAACTTGTAAATGCTCCCCTCTCACTCCCTCAGCATGCATCACATTACAGGCCTATAGCTGACTATTTACCCCGCCGTAGCCCGCAATGATAAGTCTAGCTCAGGGAGAGTTGATTTATGAGTGACACACAGTAATCCTTTCCACCTTCCTCGCCACCGCCAGAGCCCTCGATATCGTGTTCGCCCAAAGGTGCAATGTTTGATAATATAACTACTGCTTCCGCCACGGGACCACCCACCCCACCCAACCCACCCAACCCCCGCACCCCCGCTACAAATACATTACCCACAATGCTTAGAGATTTATGAGCAAGTAGTGACTGGGAGTCGAGGAGAGAGAGAGAGAGGAGAGCCGAATATGCATTGATTGAAAACCCCAGATAGTCCCGTCCTATCCCGCCCATAAGAACATCAGTTATTTTGCATCCTGACACGGCGATTGATAAGTTGTAAATGCGTGCGGGGAAATGACAAATGCAGATGGAAAGTGACTCTGACAAAAATGATAAGAGCATCGGTCTCCAGGGGGCGACGTGGAGGGGGGAAAATATTTAATAATTGATACGAAAGGCGGAGAGATGTTGTTTGACCCTGGAGGAGTGTGAATGTCATCAGAAAATTGCAAAGACTTTGAAGTGAAATGTATGAATGATTTGTGCGTGCCCGGTGAGGGTTTGTGTGTTGGAAAGGCCAAGAGGTTGTGGACCATGTGAAGTTGCTAAATGGTTATCAACGCAACATCAGGTTTTTGTTGTCTTCAGGGAAGGATCTGTTATTTTTGGTCTTAAAGCAGTGGGGAAGGATTAAAATGAATTGCATAAACAGACACAAAGCATTCATGTCCTGTATTGTATTAGCAGACAGTGAAACGTAACATCCAGCGAGGAAACGTTACAGGCCTTTCCACTGTCGTATAAAAGCATATTAAGAGTTCATTTGCAAAAACAGTGGAATTTTAAAAAGTCATTCATTCATTCATTCATCTTCTTCCGCTTTTCCATTTTCTGGGTCGCGGGAGCAGCAGTCCAAGCAGATCTGCTACCCAGAACTCAATGCACCAAAAAGTAAAGTCATTGGAGGCTTAAAATGTAAAAAAAAAAATCTTAAAAATGTAAAATTCCTTTATTGATACATATTCTGAATACTAATTGTGAATTCCTATATGTGACCCGCCACGCTTAAACCAGTCACATGTCGGGCTGGGTGAATACGAGAAAATCGCATTTGAAGCATTTTTTGTTTTGTTTTGTTTTGTTTTTGTTTTTTTGCAAAATGTGCTAGTTGAGATCATGAAGAAGCCACTCCATGTTTCAGATAACAGCATTGGTTGCTTAAAAGCATACATTTTGTCTTTGAAATTTGCTAGTTTTTTCAGAAAGAAACAGGGCATGTGTAAATTACCATAATTACCCACACTGGTGCTACTGGCCATTCACGTGACGATTAGCGGTCTTTTGTTTTCGCCTGTTTGTTTCGCCTGTTTCGCCTGTATCAGCTGTGAGCAGCTCGTGAATATTTACGCTGCATTTGAAGAGGATAAGGACAGTGAAATTGAGAAAATCTGTAACTTTGACTGTAAATGCTACGATGCTACGGAAGGAGAACTCTCCTCGGGACATGTTCGGGACACGTCTGTTTCTCCGGAGCTCATGTACAGAATGAGATCGGATACTTTAGCCGCCGAAAGACCGTGGATAAGAATAATCGGACAACGATGTCTCCGATGATCTTTGCAGGAACACATTTCTCTTTCTTATGGGGTGAGTAAAGTGCTTCTAAACTTTGACACTACAGACTTTAGGACATGTTTAAATACTAATTCAGCTTTCATGTGGTCATATTATTTCTGCATCAAAGGGAGAGCAGGGGGCTTGTGTCAACATTTGCATATGACTAGCCAAAACCTCCAATTACAGCTACTTTTGACTTGCGATGGGCGATTAATGTGAACAGAAAATATCCAGTGTGTGTGTGTGTGTGTGTGTGTGTGTGTGTGTGTGTGTGTGTGTGTGTGTGTGTGTGTGTGTGTGTGTGTGTGTCTGTGTCTGGTACAGTTACTTTTTCATTAGGTGGTATTCAGAAAACAGCTACTTTCCTACATTAAAAGGAATACATGACTGTACTGCACAGTATTAGTGACACATATGACCCTAACTCGAGTCATAATTCATGCATACTAACAAAAACAATGTTCTTTGTAATATTATGGCATGTGTTTTACACTATAATAAAATACAACTCTGTGTAAAAGTATTCTAAGTATTCAGAATAATACAGAACAAAATACATTTTAATTTGGGCATTCAGAATTCTATAGCTGAATACATTTTCTTCAGTATTCTTCTCATCACTGCAAATTATTGGGTCATTTGATTCAAGTTCTAGCTCTATTCTATCTGAGACCTCTTGTATATAGCTGAGATATTTTTTAATTAATGATTTCTATTGCATTTTTACTTATACATAAGTGTTTATATAATTATGGCTTATTTCACAGCAGTCCTTGATATTTTTGCTACTTATTTAGAATTTATTATTACCATTTATATTTTTGCTCCTTGTTATTATAATATATTGTGATGGTTGAGCTACTGTGTCCAAACTAGTTTCCCTTGTGGATCAATAAAGTTGATCTAAGTTGAAGCTTGTTTACTGGCCATATAGCAGCTGGATACACTACGCTTTTCCTTACATCCACAATGGGACATCCAGCATTTCAACTCCCTCTGATACCTCCATCTAAATACATCTACTCCTCTCTCATTCATTTGAGGCTAACGCAATCCATGCACAGTCTTAATCCTCTTAGAAATGTCTGAGGAGCCACACACACAATTAAGAGGCTCCAATTAACAAAGTGCGTGAGATTAGGGATCACAGGGGAGTGCTCTGGAGCCAGAGGAGGGAGCAAAGACAGGTCAATTATCTTACGTGTCTGTTTTATGGTGTTAAGAGTAGAGGAGCAGCATTAAACACTGCTCTAATGAACCTGAAAACTGTGACGCTGCTCCTATTTCACTGCGGCAAAGATATAATCCTTTTCTGAGCTTTTTAAAACTACTGATTGGCCCATAAAAGTGTGACATGAGAGAATGTAGCAACCAAACAAAGGGAATTATTTCAGCTTTAATTGATACATTTTCAAACGTGTATAATGTTTAATGTGGACTGATACTGTTTTTGTGCATATATTACAGTTTTTCTGTGTTGTAGGTGGTGACTCAAAATCTGAAATCAAACAAAGGAGTTATAGGAGTTTGTATTGTCTTTATATTGTATTTTGTACACTGTCTTTTTTGCACTGCTTGGCCAGGGAGAAACGAAATTTTGATTCACTATGTCGAACACATATGGCAGAATTGACAATAAAGTTAAAGATCCCATGACATGGTACTTCTTGATGCTTTTATATGGCTCCTTAATGGTTCCCTAATACTGTAAATGAATCCTTCTTCAAAACAGAGAAACAGAGATAAGATGAGAAAGAGTAATTTTTCTCTCTCTGAACAGGCCATTATGGGCGTTGTTGCTTGAATGCAAATGAGGAGAAAAGAGATGGCCTATAGTAGAGGGTGGGGGCGTGGCCAAACTCTCCGCTCTCAGCTCTCAGCTGTGCGCTCTCTGATCCATTTTCGCGTTTTTGCGTGGAGAAGAGATTAGAAGCGTTCCATTGAAAAATAAACACATTTCCACAGAAAATAAAATTAAACCACTGCTGTTCAAAGGTCCAGAGGCTCAGATAAAGGACTTCCGAGCCTAGAAACACTCGGACGTGCCTCCAGGCAAATAAAAAAACGCATTTCGCATTGCCTAGCGCATTCGCAGTCCAAACTCTCTGGGCGTGATTTACAGAGACGCTGAGTACAGACAGACGGGGGTGGAACTGCATTTGCATTTCTGTTTTCGATCTGACGTCAACAAGGTGCCTTGTTCAAAATCGCCCGTTTGAGCTCTGATTTTTTGTAACGCAGAAAAGGATCGCAAATGCTCAGTTTAGACATTTCGCAACTTTTAACCATAGGCAGGGGGCCTAAACAGGGTAGGGGAGCTCACATTAACGTTCAAAAACCTCAGAAAGTGAAAATTTCATGCCATGGGACCTTTAACTTTGACTTTGACTTGACTATAGTGTGTCTAAACTCTTATAACGATAAGTTTGTTGTCATGTTAAAGGTGCATATCTTTTTTGTTGAATGCTTTTCTCCATTGAGCTGTTATTCCTTTGTCTGGAATGTTTCACAGTGTGGTATTAAACCTTTTTATCTTCATTGAGACCAAACCTGACCAAGTTACAGGTCAGATCTGTGGAGAGGTGACCCTGCTCACAATCAGAATCCCTGTTTTTCTAGGTATTTTTGATATATAAAACCACCTGTCATTGAATAAATGTAAGGTAGAGCTGTTTAATGTCACACTGTGGAACATTTTAGGCAGAGCAATAACATATCCATAGAAACAAGAATCTGACTAACCCCCAACCAAAAAGTTACATAGCATAAGTCTGAGAGCAGTCCTGACCTATCCTTTCTCTGTTTTTTCTTTTACACTCCTCTGTTTTCTGCTTGGCATTCCTTCTGTCTTTTAGCTACAGTGACAGAAAGAATGCTTTGAAAATGTGTTTCGTTACAGAATACAGAATACCTGCATTAAACTGTATTTTGTATCATATTGTGATACACGGATCAATCAGAGTACTGTATTCTGAATACTCTGAATACTGTTACACCAAGTTGTTAAACAAGTCAATCACCTCCTAAGAAGCCCCAAAACAGCCTTCACTTATCACTTCATCTGCCATGATCCTGAGCTACACATGCAATATAACGAACATAAACTGTATTCTAGAGATGTAACAAAAAACAAAATATTGTGATATCATACCGTCAAAAGTCTCTCAATAATATCATGATCACAATATATTGAATCTCAAGTCTCTTTGCTTAAATTAATTGTTGTGGTGCAGCAATAGCTAAAAGAAACAAAGGGAACTACAAATACAATAATTCTTTGCTCTGTTTCAGTCTAATTTACATGATGAAATAACTGTTATTAAGCGCTTTTAAATCTGAATTCTTTGGTTTATGACAGAACCAAAGGCTTGTCAAGGCATTTTTAAAGGAAAAAGTTTTATATTCACAATTTTGTTTGCCTCTACAAAATATCAAAATAAATATCGTACCATGAGATGCATATCGTGAAAATATACAGAAAAATCTGGGCATTGTTACATCCCTAGTGTATTCTGAAGTAAGCCTCATAATGATGCTTGCATAGAATTTTGTTAATATGTAAACATTTTTAGACATACAGCTCTGGAAAAAAATAAGAAACCACTGCATTTTCCCCCCCTGAAATCAGCATTTCTACATGTATTACAGCCATTCCATTCCAGCGTCTGTTGAATTCCAACACAAACACAAAGCTGAGCTACTGGTCCCACAACACCGACGCCCTGTACAAGAAGGGCCAAAGTCGCCTCCACCTCCTGAGGAGACTGAGGTCCTTTGGAGTGTGCAGGCCTCTGCTCAAGACTTTTTATGACTCTGTGGTGGCCTCTGCTCTCCTCTACGCTGTCGTCTGCTGGGCCCCGAGCAGCACAGAACGGGACAGAAAAAGACTGAATAAGCTGGTCAGGAGGGCCAGCTCTGTCCTGGGCTGTCCTCTGGACTGTGTAGAGGAGGTGGCTGAGAGGAGGGTACAGGGCCAAATTCATGTCCATTAAGGACGACACCTCTCACCCTCTGCACCGGACTGTAGAGGAGCTGAGCAGCTCCTTTAGCAGCCGACTGAGGCACCCCCAGTGCAAGAAGGAGCGTTACTGCAGATCCTTCATCCCCACCACCATCAGACTGTATAATTCTAACATATAGGCCAGACGTGCAATATCCTCCTTTTCATGTTGATGCTTGTTGTTACTATTATCATTATTACTATTTTCCATTATTATTATTATTATTACGTATTACTATTTGTACTATTTATTACTTACTTTATCCCCTCCCTGCCTGCATGCACTTTTTCCCTCTTGTCCAAATGTCCTGGAGCTACTGTGGCGAGTAAATTTCTCCTGTGTGAGATCAATAAAGGCTTATCTTATCTTATCTTATCTTATCTTACTTCAGCTCTTGCACCAGGAGTGGAATAAAGTCACCCAAGAACAATGTGAAAGACTTGTGGAGAGCATGCCAAGACACATGAAAGCTGTGATTAAAAATAAAGCTTCTGAACTGTTCTTAAGTGTAAACATTAGTATTATGTTATTTTAAAATGAATTGGATCTTGTTTCTTTGCATTGTTTGAGGTCTGAAAACATGTATCTTTTTGTTATTTTGACCATTTGTCATTTTCTGCAAATAAATGCTCTAAACGATAATATTTTTATATTTTTATTTGGAATTTGGGGGAAATGTTAGTAGTTTATATACTCAAACAAAATTTTCCTTCTTTCCCAAACACATACTTACAAGTAGTGAAATCAGAAAAACTGATAATTTTGCAGTGGTCTCTTATATTTTTCCAGAGCTGTATAAAATATAAAAACCTTCATTAGCAGAGTTATAGGTTTGCTTGTCATCTAAATCAAGGCCTTTTCTGTGCTAGTCCAAAGCCTGGATAAATAAATATCGATGTGCAAACCTCTCCACTATACAAGGTAATGTTCTGAGCCAAACCCATAAGAAGAAGAGACAGCCATTTGCATTAAGAGACCAGCTGTCACAAAAGACCCCCATTAGCTCTCCAAACGTCACTTCTTAAAGTAAATTAACTCTCTGATTAAACTCATACGAATGATGTTTCTCTGAAGTTTACTTTCATGAGTTTTGATTTGCATTTGACGCCACCTACGCTTTACCAAACTACCATTCGAAGGGTTACTGAGCGAGCCAAATGAGACAAGAAGAGAACCCAAAGACGTTAAAACATTTGAAATGAGGTGCGTCAGATGCGCGTGCCACTGCGTTACCTCAAAGATTAAAGGGTCCCGTGTCTGCTGCCTGGTTCAAGGGAGACTGAGGATTTAGCCATGCTGCTTAAATACCCTGTCAGCGGAGATTCAAACAAATACTGCCACTATAATTACATGTTGAATTTATTCGCTGCGTTTTTGGAAAGGAACTCCTACATTGTCAGCATAAGTCGGTGTTTATTTAAGTTGAGGAAATTTGAAGCTATTATTCGCTGATTAGGGCATATGGCAGTGGAAAAACATAATGCCATCCACCATTTGAAGTTAACAGAAGAATGAAGTACTTATTACAGGTATTAGCAGCCAAATGAAGGTGCCGCTGGGTGTCACATGAAGGTTGGAGAAGGCAGAAGGAGACCAAAGACATAACTCCAAATGATAGGAATGTTTGAAGTGTACTTCCAGAATAAGATACCTACCTATAAAAAGAGCTCAAAAGTTTAGCAATAATATTAAAGCTTGACTCAGTTGTATTGTATGTTGCCTGCACATACACAATATTGTTCAGAATCTGTGGAAGAACATTGCCGCTCTTTTTCTTTTGGCAGGTTTGATCTATGGTAGTAGCACATCCCCTATACCTAAGCATGCATAAAATATTATCTAAGACCTGGACTTAGACAAGCTTTATTGATGCATCACTATATATATATATATATATATATATATATATATATATATATATATATATATATATATATATATTCAAAATAAGTAGCAAAAATAGCAAGATAATGGTGCCCAAAATACCCTTCCATTTATGAAACAAAACAAAACAAAGGAAATGATTTATGTATTATTATACGTATACACGTCTTCTGTTAATTCCTATAGGAGCCATAGGGAGTGGGGAACTATGACATTGGACTCTTAATTTTCTGTAGCTACTCCACCACTATCTGGATAGATGATTCATTCTGTTGATGTTTAATGTGCACTACGTAACTTTTTCGTTGGGGGTCTGTCACCTCCTTGTTTTTATGGAGATGTCTTAAAATATGTAGAAAAACAGGCATTCTTACCCTGAGCAGGGTCGCCTCTCCACAGATGTGACCTGTAACTGTAACTGATTTGGTCTCCATGAAGATAGAAAGGTTTAATACCAGAGGTGTGGACTCGAGTTATGTGACTTCGACTCGAGTCAGACTCGAGTCACGAATTTGATAACTTTAGACTCGACTCAACAAAATGTACAAACACTTGCAACTCGACTTGGACTTCAATATCAATAACTCGTGACTTCACTTGGACTTAGGCCTTTTGACTTGTGATGACTTGCTACGTCCAATGAAAAAAAAAACTCTAAAAGTATGTTGATAAGGACCGCAGTCGTACTTGTGAATCTGCGAAAATGTATGTAAAGAGCATGTGCGCGCGGCTTGCACAACATCCAATCACAGTAGATCTATGTTGCTTTCATTCGACCGCATCCAAGGCAGATCTTGCAGACATTATATGATTTGTAGAAATTTTATTTCTTTGTAAAGGGGACTCGAAATGACTCGAAACTAAAATGCTAGGACTTTGGACTTGACTTGAGACTTGTGAGCTTTGACTTCGGACTTGACTCGGCACTTGGATACTCTTGACTCGGGACTTCACTCGGACTTGAGTGCAAAAGACTTAGACTTACTTGGGACTTGCCCAGCAATGACTTTGTCCCACCTCTGTTTAATACCACACTGTGAAACATTCCAGAGTTACACAATGCACCTTTAAGATAAACTTCCTCCTCCACACATTTGAGAACATTGAAATAGAATATTCTATAAAAATGTACAACATAGATAAAGATAGCATTATATAGACAGAATTATTTAATGCAGATGAATAATGTAATGAATAATGTTAAAATCCTGATCTTTGTTGTAATAAGACTTAATTGATCTCAGACAGGAGAAATTCGCTTGCCACATTAGCTCCAGGCAGTTTAGTGCAAAAGAAAGTTTGAACAGAAAGTGCATGCAGGAAAATAGTAATAATAATAAAAAAATATATAGCTGCAAGCAGCAATGTGGGGCCAAGCAGTAACCCAGTCTAATTTGATGATCTGCATTGGATCAGTCTTCGCCCAAGGATCCCAGGGATACCAAAATCGGACTTACGGTTCAAAAGTTACAAGCAGAAATGTACCTGTCGGACTTACGGTTCAAAAGTTACAAGCAGAAATGAGGGAGGAGAAGCATTTTGAGTGTTTTTCATAAAATCCAAGATGGTGGACATTCTATTCCGGCGGACATGACATGATAGGATGCGTTGGATTCGTTTTGGCCCAAGGATTCTAGGGATTCCAAGTTTTTGCGAATTGGGCGTACGGAAGGAATTTTCAGGTACATTTCTGCATGTAACTTTTGAACCGTATGTCCAATTTTCAAAAACTTGGCATCCCTGGACTCCTTGGGCCAAGCCGAATCCAACGCACCATATGACACCCTATGACGTCATTTTCCGCCATTTTGAATTGTATGAAAAACACTTAAAATGCTTCTCCTCCCTCGATTTTGGACCAATTTTGCTCAAATTTGGTACATAGCATCTTTGGACTGAGTCTCATCAGAAATATGCCTGAATTTTTTGATATCTCTTATCGTTTTGTCGTGACAGCCAATCAAATGCAACTTTGACCTGCTGGTGGCCCTAGAGGGCAACTTTGACCTGCTGGTGGCCCTAGAGGACAGCTTTGACCTGCTGGTGGCGCTAGACGGTTGGGGGTGGGGGCCTATAAATTGCTGTGGGTAATGAGGAGACTGGCGGGAATATGCATGCAAAATTTCACAACTTTTTACCAGATGGTTCTAGGGGTTCCCATAGACTCCCAGAGGCGGAAGAATATTTTATTGTTAGAGCCATTTTTGTGTGTTTTCTATACGTTCTGCCATTTTATGAGTTCTATGCGTGTAGGCGGCCATCTTATGACTTTTCTACATATCTGTTTTCTCATTGGCTTCCTGTCCCGCCTTGATGTACAGGAAGTGCTTTCTGATTGGTTCACTTTGATCCTTGTTCTTTCATCTTTGATCTTTCCCACTATAAAATCACCACGCACAGACAAAGGGCCAGTGGCCAGGGGAGAAGAGAGGGAGCACACGGAGAAGACACAAGACACAAGACACACCACATAACACACACACACGAAGAAAGAGACCACACTACATAGGTAGTGTGGATAGAAGCCGCGGTCTGGTGGCCAGGAGGTTACCTCGAGTCAAGGGTGACGGGGTATTAGGACGCCCTGGACCACAGAAGCTACACAGTCTTTTGACCGTCACGTAAACGTCACGTAAGAACGTCACGTGGGACGTCACGTAACAAGGAGGTCACGTGAAACGTCACGTAACAGCCGCAGGTAGTAAGTAAGATGGATTCCCATCGGGAGCCGAGAAGCGGCTTATTTGTATCCACTTTGTATAACCTTCACTTTAGTAAAGATAGAAAAGACAAACCTTTTGATTCAAGACTCTTTATTTACATTACGTTACGCGTCGGAAAGAAACTTCAACAAACATCGAGGCCGAGGCTAGTGAGACGGTTCGCCGCACTCACATTTATAATAATAAGAATAATAAGAATCAGTAGAAACACTATGGGTGCCTCGCAGCTTTGCTGCTTGGCCCCAATAAGTAAATAAGAGAGTATAGAAAATATTGCACGTCTGGACTATACAGTGGAGTTATACAGTCAGTTATACAGTAAAAAAGTGAGTTCTTGAGTCTAGTCACTAATAAAAATGATCAGGTTCCACATTTGTTTATTTTACTTTTAGATATTTCACAGGACAATGTAATCACTTGCTAGTTTTCAAATGACTTCACAACATTTTACAGGCCGATATTATTTACTCCAGATGGGGGGGCAGCTAAAGTGAACATGGTTGGAATGCAGATTTTTGCTGTAATGCAACAGTGTTGTAATGTAAAGTTCTTGGGCCTAGTCACTGATAGAAATAATCAGGTTCAACACTGGTGCATTTAAAAAAAAAAGATGTCAATCAATTCAAATAACACATTTAGTATAAGGCTCACTGAATTGATACTAGGTCTATACAACATACTACATACTACATACTACATACTACATACTTCATACTACATACTACATACTACATACTACATAAAACAACTAACTGACCACTTTAGGCTGTGGCATCTGACCACTCCAGCCACACCAATCAAAGCAGCCTCTATCAAAATCAGTATATCTGTTATTTCTCAAGTTTTGTGGCCAATATCCCCCATCTGGAGACTTTGGCAGTAAACCCCCAGTGCTCGGTGGGAAGTTGTGGAACTGTCATGGCGGACAGGGTGCTGAACCGGAGAGGAGCCGTCAGGATCCAGGCAGCTGTGACCGGTGCTACTGAATGCAAACATGACTGTCCATTTGTCTGAGGGAGGCAGAAAGGTGACTGTCAAACGTGTATACGCCACCTGTCTCACGACTACAGTCGGGTTTGTCCAGGGAAATGTAAAACAGAACGGGTTTATAACAATGTGAGCTGTCCATCAAAGTCTGCTGTATTTATCTTAAGGTCAGTGATGACTTTAAAGGTGCACTAACTTTTTGGTTAAGGGTCTGTCACCTGCTTGTTTCTATGGATGTGTCACTGCTCTGCCTGGAATGTTCCACAGTATGACATTAAACAGCTCTATCTTACATTTATTCAATTACAGGTGGTTTTATAGCTCAAAAATACCTCCAGAATTAGGTATTCTGACTGTAGCCGGGTTGCCTCTCCACAGATCTGATGTTTAAAACACGTTCACCGGTATTGCGTAACAGATTATTTATCTTTAAAATCTTCAAATACAAGACAGAAACAGATGATCTTTGTATATATATATGGAACTTTGTATATGAAGACTTAACATTTTAAAAGAAAAAGACAAAAAAAGTGAGAAGTGATTTATTTGAACACCACTGGAGTTGCTTCAGGTCAATACAAGATTTGTACGTGATCACTATCCAGGGATTTGAAATCAGTGAATTTAAATTTTACATGAGTTTTGTCCCCTGCATATCTACAAGACCTTTGTGTAATTCCTTAATAGATTTTTTAAAATGCCATTATGCATTTTAGCCTGTTTAATGAGCTAAAACCATGCAGAAGTTATCCCATTAAATACCGCCTTGAGGAGAAGGTCCTTTTAAAAAATACATCAGACTTTTTTTTTTTTTTGTCAGTCTTATGCACACATTTCTGTTCTGTTCAAAGTAAAAAAAAAAGAGCAAAGATAAAACTTCACATTTCACCAAAAAAGGGTTATTTGTTTTGAAATAAAAAGACAACAGCATATATCAAAAGGCAAGCTCCAGGAATCTTCAAACAAACAAAAAAATATCTTCCCAGAGAAATAAAAAATAGCTTTGTTTAAAATAAAAATGACGGTAAGCTGCTTAATGTAAACTATGACCCAGACAGTTACACTTTACTGACCACTACACGTATCACAATATGACACAAAACAACACAGAAATTAGCCACAAAACTGGCAGAAAATTTGATTTTCGGTTTTAACATTGAAAGTTTCAAACAACACAGACCAAGTGCCTAAAGAAAACCAAACAGTGCCATTAAAACATAATAGGATTAGTGTTTTGTTTGTTTGTCACGGTGGATCAGTGAAAATTGCAGTTAAGAGAAGAGCTTAGAGCCACATTGTTATCATGACTTCAGAAAACGAGACATGCTCAAACACACAGGTCATTTGCATATTCATTCACTGCATCTGAAATGCACTTTTTTTTAATTAGACCCAGTGCAAAAAAAAAAGAAAAGAAAAAAAAATCACTGGTGAAATATAATGCAACATAAAACTACAGCTCTGGAAAAAGAGACCACTGCAAAATGATCAGTTTTTCTGATTTTACTACTTATAGGTATGTGTTTGGGCAAAAGGAACATTTTTGTTTGAGTCTATAAACTACTGACAATATTTCCCCCAAATTCCAAATAAAAATATTATCGTTTAGAGCATTTATTTGCACAAAATGACAAATGGTCAAAATAACAAAAAAGATACATGTTTTCAGACCTCAAACAATGCAAAGAAACAAGATCAAATTCATTTTAAAACAACATAATACTAATGTTTACACTTAAGAAGAGTTCAATATTTGAAAAAAAAAAAAAAATCTATATTTGGTGCAGTAACCCTTATTTTTAATCACAGTTTTCATGCGTCTTCACATGCTCTCCATAAGTCTTTCACATTGTTCTTGGGTGACTTTATTCCACTCCTGGTGCAAGAACTGAAGTAGCTCAGCAGGAATGGAATGGCTGTAATACATGTAGAGAGGATGATTTCAGAAAAAAATGCAGTAGTTTGTTATTTTTTACAGAACTGTATAGTAGATATGAATTATGTGATGTAGAATGGTGGGAAGGCCTGGGTTTAGACTAGGTTTGGTAGATAAAGGCATATCTTATGTTTTTGCTTTTTGGTCAGTTGTTCTGAATTGGTGTGGACCTAAAAAAAACTAAATTAAACAGGAGAAAGATACAGTGAGTTAGTTACCATGGAGTACAGTAATGCTTTAAATAATAAAACTGTTAGTTTTGTAGTTTTAAAATTCTAAAATATGATGTCATACTCTCAGATTGCCAGATTTCCCCTTGATTACATTATATTTTGCTATGAAATATTCAAAAGTCACATGCTGAAGTGGATCATTTCTATTATCAGACCCAAGAACTCACTATATTATAACAGAAATCTGCATTTTAACAATATTTATTTTAGCTGCCTCCATTTGTATTAAATATTATAGTCCTATAGAATGTTGTGAATGTTGTCAACCGAAACAGCAGATAAATGATGGAACAGTGCTTGTACTATTATGATCAAATATACAATCAAATGTTTAAGAATTAGATTTAGGGCCCCAAGTAAAATAAGTAGGCCTTGTACGTCATACAGCTGAGCTTTGATTATATCGGCAAACACACAAATATGTCTATACCGTCAGTAAAAGGCCACGGAATACAAGAAGTTGTGCACCCCTGAGTCTATATTATCAGAGACGTCCTCCTCCAAAGACAAGCATACCTGTGTCTGAAGGATGTGAGGCTGTGTTTGTTTGTTTGTTACTGAATATAAACAAGCAGCAGAGGACAATCAAAAGGGGGCTGGGGACAGCTGTTGAGGGGTGCCACAGGGCCCTAATTTAGAGCCCCTCGTCTTGTCTTGTTTTTGGTTTGTTGTGGGTTCATTTCCAGCTCGGGCTGACAGGACAGAGTCTGTGTCAGGGCTGGACTAGACTCATCCTGTCATAATTATACACCGGCCCAAGGAGGGGAAGAAAAGGAGCACGGTCCTGAGACACGGAGGTTCATTTGTTTTGCTTTGGTCACTTTTCTATGGGGCTTTAATTATGTCAAGGATTGCATTTGTTTTCTAGCACACAAGCTTGGATTTCCACAATGGAATACGGAAACAAGGTCCATAGACTGAAGAATGTTCCACAGGTTTATCACAAAGAAAAGTGTAGGAAAAAAGATCTAAGCAAAATATAAAATTGCTATAAGATACAACTGTAATTTAAAAAAAAAAAAATAGAAACTAACATCTCACAATAGCATTCTAAAACATTTTTATGAGTGACAATTTAGATTTTTTTAAAAAAGAAATCACAGAAAATTTAAAGAAATCACAGTAGAACTTCATATATTTTAATTTTATTTATTGTTTATTTACATACCCTTTATTTAATAGAGAGATAATATTCATGTTTTCATTGTGATGGTGTCAAGCATTTTAATACCAGAGACTCTATGGCCTGATGTGGCCTGCTCGGATGAGACATACAAAAAAATAAAAACATATGTTCGCCACTAAATATTTGACATTAAAACACAACTAACAAAGGGCCAATGGTGGAAAAAAAGTACAAATACAAAGATAAAAAGTTATTGAAGCAATAGTATCACATGAAAAAATCTACTTAATACTTAATACTCATTCATTCATTCATTCAATCATTCATCTTCTTCCGCTTTTCCATTTTCTGGGTCGCGGGGGCAGCAGTCCAAGCAGATCCGCTGCCCAGAACACAATGCACCAGCCCCCATGAATCCTCCCGTGGGTGGTGGGTCCACAGGAGGACGGCTCATGTCACAACAGGCCTTGATGTATCTTCTGCCATGGGGCTAAATGCTTAATAGTTTCCAAACATTTCTGCAAATTTCTTTTACTTTTTACTCTTAAAATCCTTTTTTTTTTTTTAAAACAAGTAGTATAATACTTAATACTACTTGTTTAAAAATGTATTTTAAGAGTAAAAAGTAAAAGTAATTTGCAGAAATCTTTGGAACTATTAAAGGCTGAAATATTGTGATTCTGAAAAAAGAATTTAGCAGATTTTAAGTGATTCAATTGATTTGATTCAATGAATTCATTTTTCTAGCTGCTATTGTGTTTGCTCATAGTTGGGACAGAAACTCTAAATGTGCAAAAAAAATAAAAATAAAATCTTTACCATTTCAGCAGGTCTTACACTGTAAATTAGAAAAAGTACTTTACTTTTCAACATAGATCTAAAATGTAGTGGAGTAGGAAGTACAGATATTTGATTTCAAATATGAAAAGTATCCAATGTAAAATTAGCGTAAGTAAATTACAGTAATGTAAAATGTTTACTTTTACTTTTGTACTTCGTTAGCGTCCACTGCAAAAGGCACAGATTGAATCAAACTTTTAGTAGATTATAATCAAAGGAAGGATCTTTTCACATGTTAAATGCTAATAGGGAAATCTTGCACCTTCTGTCTTCCATAAATATATATTCTCTGTGGTACATTATACTTATCAAATTTGTGTTACCATGTCAACAACATGCATTAGAATATTTCTCCAGCGGACAAATTAGTTTGATAAAGAGGAGATTGGAACCTTGCTTTCCTTCTGGGATCATCACATCAAATAGTTTAGTTTGTTTATGTACCTTAAACACTTTATATAGGTACAAATAATGAAACTTTTCCACATATATAGATCTGATGGACTGTGATGGTTATTTCTCAGCCCGTCACCACTTTCAAATTATTCCTCCATTTCCTAAAATACTCCATCACCTCACCACTAGACACCAGTGAGACTCCTGCTTTTTTTTCAATATGTTTTTGGGACATCCCCGTGGCAGTGGCAGACAACTCTGTGTACACTACAGCCCCAAACCTGCTCCAGCGCTGGGGCCTATTTTTGACATGTTTGATGCGCCGTTGACATAAATAATCGTGGTTGGAAAATATGTATGTGCATGTATGATGTTCCCCTCTTGTCTGAGCCTTTTCCTGCCGACATTTCTGATCGTGATGACAACCTATGATTGTCAAAACGCCTGTCGCTGGAGTGGCAGGCCCAGGCTTATGCGCTGCCATATTTTCTCCTACTTCCCATCCTTGGTTTGTCACTGAGGAATAGTGGGCTTAACTTGGAGTGAAGGTAAGAAGGCAGCCGGCACGAAGAACTCAATCTTTTCGTGTTCGGCCCGTTGTAGATGTCATGCGTTTTTTTACTCCTATGGTGAAGTGTGGAAGGAGTTGTGGAGCGGTGACAGTGTGGGAGTTAAACGAGGAGTTGGAGGGGAAGCAGAGTTTGCAGAGAGACTTGACAAACAAAGCAAAAAAATATATAAAAACGACTCCCTGCGTTGTGTACAGGACAGGTGTGCCACAGTCAATATGTATAGGAGCGATAATGCAACCACAACTTCAGCACCACCAACAAGCAAATGCAGCGAGAAGTTGTGGCTTGTTTAAAGAAAAAAAAAAATGTATGAATGTAAATGAAGGAGGATAGTTAAATCAAAAAGGGTAAAAAGTTTTAGGGCAGTCTGTATCAGTCCCAAGCCTAGATGAATGATAATATAAATTTTGGAGATAGTTGATAAAATTAAAACTCAGCGAGATTAGATTGAGAAGGTATTTAGACAAGTAAAATGTGAAGGTTGCGTTGTTAGACAGGAACATTAGAAAGTTTTCCCTTGTTTTTTACCATTTGTGATGCGGTGAAAATTGTGAAATAATAATAAAAGAATCATTTTGAAAAAGAAGAAAATGTATGTATTTGTTACAAGACTAAATATTTAAATGGAGGTCGAGTCAAAGTATAGGAGAACTTATCAATTTGATTTTTAAAGGGCCCATATTATGTTATAAAGTTGTTTCGTCAACAAAGTCTGAAGCTGTTTTGTTTCATTCACACTTGTTTAACGCACAAATCCTGCGTATTTAGTTCTTCTCGCGGACAGAATACACAGGAAGTGCTCCACTGTATTTTTAAATTCCATACACATCCACTAGAATAATGTTTGATCATTTGAGCCCTGGAATCACCAATCTCTACTGAACAAAAAGTAAAAGGCAGCTGTTAACTTGAAAACTACCGCTTCATGACATCACAAGGTGGAACAGAGCATTTTGAGCTTGGGAGATGTAGATAAACTAATAACGCCGGATTACTCAAACATGTGTGAATGAAACAAAACACAACTCCAGGTAGTTTTTGAGAAGGTAACAACATTACAGCCTGGCTTAAAGCTCAGAAGAGTTCATTTTACCTAATACACAGTAGAAGCTTTAAGCAACAAATGTTTCATACAGACTAATTGAGTAACAAGGCTTTATTAATTGATCATCTCATTATTATTATTAACAAGATAACATCCAACAAATTACACCATATCACTGTATCCAGTTGCACACACTGTACTATCTAACATCTGTTTAAGTGAGGAATCCAGTTCTCCAGCCTCCTCCCTGCACTGTCACTCCAATCAAACTGTGATCGGGATTGTCAGGAAACTGTTAATTAACAACTTGTCAAACTCCGGCTAATGATAGCGCCTTAATTTGGGGCTACAAAATAAAAGTATGATATGTCTTTTACACTGTGGCGTAAGGAGGCCTAACTCTGTCTCGGGACACGCCGGTCTCGGTGGAGATGTCACAGCCCAGGCAGGAGTGACAGCCCAGCATCCATCCACCTCCTCTGCAGCGCATCTATTTATATGTGCATTTTCATATTCATGAGCTATCGGACCAGTGCCACCAGCGATGCATTTAGCGTTATTGGAAAAACTGAATCTGTACCCCCCTTGGCAACTGACAGAGAAGGATTGCAATGCCCAAGTGACAAAGGACTGGCAGGGAGCGCTACTAAATCACTGCACCAACTGGGCCAATGAGAGCTCATCTGTAGACCTGTAAAAATGACTGTGGATTGTTAGTTTATCTATTAACACATCTCTTAAAGGGACATTATAGACAAGAGCTAGAGAGGAAGAGTATAAACAAAGATTTGTAACGTATTTGGACTTAATTGGCTTAGTTACTCGTGTTTGAATTATATTTTATTAGTGGCATGGAAGAGGATTTTATGATAGAACAAGATATACAATGAACCTAAACCTAAAATTTGATTCAGTCAGTGGTAGGTGAAGTACTCAATTTTGTTACTAAAGTAAAAGTGCGGATACAAGGTGAAAAGATTCCTCAATTAAAAATATCACATCTAAAAATCTACTTAACTAAAACTATTGCAGTAAAAGTGCTTTGCAGAGATTTTTTGACCAATTAAAGCATCAAATGTAGTGATTTTGAACAAGAATTCAGCTGATTTTAAGTGATTCAAATGATTTCTTAATTTTTCTAGTTGTTTTTGTTTATCTGGTTTGCTCAAAGTCGGGATGTTCACTCAAATTGTTAAATCAAATGTGCTAAAAATAAAGTCTCAGTTATTTCTTACTTTTGCGTACTTTTCACTTTTCAGTCTAAAATGTAATGGAGTAGAAAGTACAGATATGTGCTTCTCAACTGCAGTTCAGTAAAAGTGAAAGGTATCCACTGTAAAATGTAGTACAGATACGTAAAAATTGTACTTTTACTTTTGTACTTGGTTACCTTCCACCACTGGATTCAGTACTGTTAAATACTGTGTGTGTAATATACTGTATTTTTACTATGAAAAGTAGCTGTATTTTCACGTAAATTAAGCAGGGTCTAGTTTTAGCATGTTACTCAAGTACCTTGGTATGACGAAGGACGACTAGTTTTGGAAGGCACCATCACTCTATTTTTAAATCTTCCCACTTTTCAGCCTATCCTAGTCACATGGGGACTCCTCTGGCTCATTTGGGAGACTCTTTTCTGAAGGCAAGAAACGGGTTTAAAATTAGACCCCTGAATTAAATGGTTTGAAAAATGTCAATTTTTCCTACAAGACATTTCAACAAAATAAGATTTGCCAAAGAATGCGTAAAAGTATTTTGAAACATGCATACTGACTTTGGATAAACTTACTGACCTACTCCTCTGCGGTTATCTACATGAGGATGGCACAAAGAGTAGCCGGCATTTATGTACTTCCATATCTAATCGCTTACATTTAAATGGCCTGATCTATGTTATGTTGTTTCCTCATCACAAACATACCTGGAGCTGAGTTTTGTTTCATTCACACAAACCCTGCATATTTAGGTTATGTTCTTCTCTCAAATGGAAAACACTCCTTGTGATGAATCCCTCAGTCGTCCAGATAGCGAACTAAAAATTTATTTCTGTCAAATGGATAAAAGCTTTTTTGATTGAATACACTTTGCAACTCATCTAAGATAAGATAAGATAAGATAAGACTTTATTGATCTCACGCAGGAGAAATTTACTTGTCACAGGAGCTCCAGGTAGGGACAGTTTGAACAATAAAGAAAAGTGCATGCAGGCAAGAATGGCATAAAGATAAGTCATAATAATAATAAAATAAGTAATAATAGAATAAGTAATAATAATAAAACAGTAACAAGGAGAGTATTGAAAAACGATATTGCACGTAAGGACCATACAGTGGAGTTATGCAGTCTGATAAAATAAGTAATAATAATAATAATAATAATAATAATAATATGATTCTACTACCTTTAATAGAATAATTTTGATAATAATGAAGCATTCGAGATGTAGACAGACTAATAATACAGGATTACTCAAACATGTGCGAAAGAAACAAAACACTATTCCGAGTATAAAAGCTCACAAGAGTAATTTTTCCGTAATATAGGACCTTTAAATAAAGTAAAACTCCATTTTGGCCCTCCTCCTCCTCTTTCTCCTCTTCACTGTAACACTCTCCCTTTCCATCAGGCGCCTCCATCGTCGCCCTCCTCGTAGCTCTCTCTGCTCCTCTCCCTCCTCTTCCTCCTCTCCGCTGTAACACTCCTCACTTCCTTCAGGCGCCTCCATCTTGGCCCTCCTCGTAGCTCTCCCTGCTCCTCTTCCTCCTCTCCGCTGTAACACTCCCCACTTCCTTCAGGCCTGTGACAGTGGCGCGGCGCACAAAGACACTGCTGCCTTTGCATAATGCGGATGCACCTTCTGTAGGTCGTCTGAAGCAGCTTCGACATGTGTCAGGAGCAGGCTGTGGAGGAACTTGGACTAATGATGGCACAGCGTCCAGCCCACTGGCCCCATATGCCCACTCTCTCTCCTCCTATACGTATGTGTGTGTGAATGTGTGTGTGTGCGTGCGGTATGGGGGCGGCAGGGTTCGTCATGCTGATTAAAAAGCATAGCCCCCTCCCCATAGAAAAGACTGAGACAGCAGGGAACATGAACCACTGTCAGGTTGGCCCTACGTCGAGGACAGCAGATTGGTGTCACCTGAATTTACCGGCCTAATATGACAGGCGAGTTGTGATCCCCTGTCTGGGACGTGTCACCATGGCAGAGTTTTGGCGCTTATTTTAATGCAAATGATGGCAGCTTTGGACAAGAATGTGAATGAGACTCGTCATACTGTCCAAGGAGGTAAACCCAAGCAGTGTATATGCCGGCAGTGGTTCCTCGCGATGAAATAAATACGACATTTGACATTCAAACCTGGCAACTGTAACCAGGAATAGTTGAAAATAATGAGGAATTTGTGGATAGAACTAGAGTAGCATGAGTGTAACCTATTTACCTCTTGCTCAGGTCCTGAATCGGGCGACACCAGCCGGAACACAGCGATTTGTTTTTTTTGACAACATGATGCACTGAGCTGAACATTCAAAAACAGTTGTGTGCATAAAAGAGGGTTTGACATTATCTCTGTAACTTAATAATAAAGTTATGTTGTGATAAAGCTACAGTACAACTACAGTCCAACACCTGCAAAAAATATTTTAGACGTTAAAATGATTTCAGTTGATATGTGAATGTGCCTTTATGATAGATAAAAAGCATTAAGTTAAAGAGTAAATGTAAATATTTATGCTTACACTGAACTTTAAAATATATAGTCCTCAGTTCTGGGAACAGTCTTGAGTCACACTATGGCAGAGTTAAGGGTTAATAAAGGATACTGAGAATTTCATTATTTTCTACTATTATTATTCTAATAAATACATAAAAATATTTTTGGCAAGCACATTTGTATTCATATTTGTCAGTGTTACTAGAGATATGATTCAACAGTGTTACAGTTGTAGATTGAAAAAAATTTAATTTAGGACTGAAAATGACACTTGCACAAACGTCTCCAAGTTTGAAATGGACTCCTGGCTGCCACACATCCCACCTGTGGTCCAACCAAACCATCACTACAGAAAACACTCCACTCTTTGATAAATCCTAAAAGACACTCAATCCATTCTGTGCTGTGGCAGCCGTCATTATTCTCGTAAGAATCCTGTTTGTCACTTCTCCATTCTTCAGGACCTTCCCCGGCCTGACGAATTATGTCGTGCGTATCTTGGAAACAAGACTCATCTCTGACAGGTACACAACACTTTACAAGACGCTCCAGACTGCTTCCTCTGCTGCAGATCTCTGCGGGACGAATGTGTCAACAAAGCTACAACGTTCATCCTCTGTCCATGACGAGACGTCTCCCATGATTTGGATCCTTTATTATCCACTATTCAAAACTTAATGTGTTCACAAATTTTAAGGTGCTATATTATTGTTTTGCTGTCAGACACAAGGAAAAGTCGGTCACATTTGTTGTAAACACTTGAGAGTGAGAAACAAGTTCACTGAGTTAAGACACCTGCCACAGAAACAATGGAAATTATACATATCGAGTATGACAACTTTTCCTTAGTAGAAAAAATGTGTAACTTATAAGGATGTCTACACTCATAAGAGTTAAACATGAGCTGATTTGAGGCAATGAAACCAAACTTCTGAAAAGGTTAATAAACCAGAGTAAAAACACCCACTCTGGCCTCATGACAAGAAAGTCACAGGTTTGATTCCCAAATCACGTAGTGCACTGTGTGCATACAGCTAATCAAAACCAAATGGAGTCACACCTGCATTTAAATTTTCAATGAAAAAGTGTCTAGAGTTAACTTGTGAACCAGAAAAAAAGCAAAGCAATTTCCACTTCCAAATCCAAAGAACCATGGAGTAGTAATATTTGCACATAATTTTAACAAAAATGTGCTGCAAACCCAAGAGAGCCATAACATTTTTTCTTTTTAAAGTGTTGGCTTTTCAAGTTAGTTAGTGCGAGTGTGTTTAAGTAGTCTGTTGCCTCCTAAGACACACATTACACATGTCTCTGTACAATCTGACTGCGGTTTCTTGTGTGCAGGGCTGAGGATGGATTTACAGATGTTAGCAGGGCGGCTCAGAACGGCTCAGGGCTTTTCCATTGCGATTATTGTAAAGGGATAACAGGCTCCATCCCGACGGCTCTTGTCATAAACAGCCTTTTGTGGAGCATAAGATTGGTGCGGCTGTCTCACGCGCCACTATTGGGCTGCTAATGGCAATGACACTGAGCCAATTTATTTTGTGTTTGCTTTAAAGCAAACAAGAGTCAAGAGAGAACAAACAAAACATGGGGAGCTGACACAGGCATACGGGGAGCTTTTGTGTCTTAGTGACAAGACAAAGATGTTCACGAGTACGTCTTGGAAACAGACACCAAAACATGTCGCTGGCGTGTTAGCAGCATAAACTGTAATCGCAATAAGTGATGTGATCAGGACAGGGAGCACTGTTAGCATGGAGCTGCAGTTCAGATTGTGTAACATCACATTATTATAGCAGACCAAACTAGGATAGGTGACAGTTTGAGCCTGTATCACAGTGACTTTAATCCCAATTACAATTGCTCACTCATGAAAGTTATTACCATGCGGCACTGATTTTGTAGCATTCATCAGTTAGCTTATTTTACAAAATAAATGGTATCTAGATATTAAACTGCATTGTGAGGACTTTTTTGTCAAAGCTCACAGAATGGAAGTTTGATGTTTTCAATTCATTACAGTAACTATAAGCTGATCCATTCAGTCCCTAGTAGACCTTCCCTCTGTCCTGCCTGTTGCTCCCTCTCTCTGACTTTTATCTGGGGTCCCTCGTGTGAGCCCCTCTGTGCAGCGTCTAATGTTTCTGCTGCACACAGCAGGCTGCCAGGCGCTCCAACTCCATTGTTTCTTGACAATACAGAAAAAAGTGCCCGGGGCTGGTGTTCAAGAGCAGCATGAGGTGGGAGCATGTCATCTTAAATACCTTCAGTGGAGACATGCCACAGCCTCTTTTATCAGGTGTCTCTCTTAAGCCCTCTGCAATGTTGAAACCTCATGTGCAATGGCATGTATTTAACTCTAAAACTGTTTAACATTTTAAATAGGTGTTGCTGGATTACCTTCAGTGGAACAGCTGACTTTGAAATGGCTACTTTTCTTTCTCTTGAACAGAAACTACAACCTTGTCATAATGTTAATAGAAATTACCAAGTGAGTTACAGTCATGCTAATGATGCTAATGATGCTAATGAAGTAGGTCTTTGGAAAATGCTCTGATATTGTCATGTTTTAAGTAACTCTGTAGATAGACACCTTGCCTGAAGGCCTGGGTGGTGATTTTTTTTTTTTTTTTAATGAAAATAAATAAAAAACAAGTAAAATAAAGTGCAGTATTAAGATACAATGTAAAGTTGATCATTGAGACCTTGTGCATTGAGGATTGTGCTGTTAAAATAATGTTGTTAATTGTATCCGTCAGCCAGGGGATTTGGAGCCTTTTCTTCAGGACTGCTGTGGCCCCCCACTCTGGCTCTTGGACCATATTCAAAAACACATAAAGTAAACCTGCCCCTCTGCAGGCCCACTCCTCAGAGCTCCGAGGGTCAGCTGCTTTGGGACTGTCACCATCACTTACACAGAGATGCTTGACACCTGGGGAGACTGGAGCCAGCCCACAGTCTGGTGTGGTGGTGCATGTGAGTTTGAAGGATGTGTCCAGAGGGATACTGATCCTTCAGGGGAAGTCCTGAGCAGCGGACATCTTCCATAAGGGCCAAACTGGGACTATTCTTTATGCGCCATTTGTATGTGAAGTGTCAGCTAAGGTAAATATCCCTGATATATATATATATACACATACATACATACATACATACATACATACAATATCATAATACACTTAATACTTTTTCCTAGTTTAAATATTTGTTTTTGAAGAATGACAAATCAACACAGATCAGAACATGGACTTTATTTTACAACCAAGAATAAAAGAAAGTCATTCTGAATAACTGAGTTGATAAAATCTGCAAATCTATTGTGTGACACTTTCCATGTTATGTACACTTCATGTACACAAGACATTTCTTCAGAGGAACCATATTCAATGGAAAAGGACATTTGGTCCCAACAATATTTTGAACCTTTTTACATTTCTTCCCATATTGGTTTAGAAAAGAACATTATAAAAATGCACACAGTACAAATAATGTTGAATTGTGAAGAGCAAGATGTCGACACATACATACATGTATACATACATACATGTATACATACTTGCTGAGTACTTGTATGATAAGATTTCAACTTCATCAAATGTCAGCTTCACATGAATATAACTTTTACCAACACAAATACTGTACATGTTGAAACAATGCAGAAATGATAATTATTGTACAAGAAACAAGATTGTTGTGAGAATTTTGTCAAGTACAAAATTATAGTTGTTCAGGGTTCAGGTCTCACCAAGTCTGTCATACATACATTAATTAATTTACACTTTCTTAAAGTGCTAATTTCATTGTAAATATTACCAGATTTAAACATATCTGCCATTGGCCTATCAATTCCATAATCCTTCATTCTTACAGAACAGGTAGTACATCAGTTTTGAAGGGGACATTTTTGTTTGGGTCAAATACTGTAACGTTTACATAAAACATGCACAGTCATAATGAAAATGCAAGTTGTCTTGGAATATCAAAAGATTGTTCAAAAACTGTGACCAAAATAAGAGCATGTCCAGTTTTATCAGAGGATTTCCCAAAGGCTCAGGTACGATGCAGTGCATTAAGAAAAGCAACAATCAGTCAGTGAACATATAGTGCCATGGCTGTTGTCCCCACTGTGCACCTCCGTCAAAACTACTTACATAAAGTGGCATTAAAGCTATTATACCACTGTGTTGTAAAATGCTTGATCCAGTTGTGGCACTATCTTTTATGACAGATTGTAGCTTAGAATTATAGTGCAACAATAATCTGTCATGCTATTAACTTGACTAGAGTTCATGGTTTAACTTAACTTTTCCATCTCTTTCACAAAGACCAGGTGGTCCTCCGGAGACTTTGCATGAGTTTTACAAAGGTGGAGCTTGATTGCATGTTTGCTGACAAAAGTCCGATTGCACAGTTTGCACTGATGCACTGAGCCAGCCTCGTCTTCTGTGACTCCACACGACTTGTCCTCAAACCTGTTTACCTGCTGCTCAATTAAATCAATGGACAGTTTTGAAAGGTCCTTCAAAGTAAAACCAAGATGGGACTCCAGATGATGTATGTAAGATGATGGAGTCCTAAACTGGGAAGCACAATCACTACACAGGAACAGGGGCTGGCCAGAGTCAATATTCTTGAGGAACTTTGTTCCTCCTGTCCGTTTTAACTGGTATTTTACATTGGCCAGCCAATGTGAGATAGTAGTCATTGAGAGACCAGTGAATTTACAAATGTGGACCCTTTCCTGGGGTCCTAAGTCATTAATTACAAGTTTTCCTTCAGGAGTTTCCTTGAGACTTGAGGCAAATTCAGCCTGAAGTATGAGGAGGTGCTGGGGGTTCCAGTTTGACTGTCGACCTTTGCGTCGTTGAATTGTGGACAGTTCTTCTAGACTCTCCTCACACCCATCATTGTCTGACTTTTCAGAGATGGAGGAGGGGGTGGTGGACTTTGGTGTCAAGCGGCCTGTCAGATTTTTCACCATGTCGGAGATATCCATGAGAGCATTTTCCCGAAGAGGCGATGGTGATTTAGAGAAAGATTTGAAAATTGGCTTGCTGTTGTTTGGTGCGACAGAAGAGCTCTTTGTTGAACATCCATTGGTGTTTTTGGATTTAGTTAAGTCTATAGGCTGATCATCGTCCTCTGGATACAGACCAACAGGCTCTACTTGTTTAATTTGAGTTGAGTTGTTATTGAGTTTATATAATGTTGCAAAGGGGTCCACAAAAGGCTTGTTGACTTTGGAGGCTTTTCCCAGGTGGTTGTTCATGACAGACTGCAGAGCACTGAGAGGGTTCACGGCTGGAGGTTCAGGAGAGTGGTCTGTGATGATGCTCAGGTTGCTACAGCCATTGGTCAGAGAATTTTTTGGTGAGGCGACTTCAGTTTTAACTTGTTTTTCGGGCTTTGAATCAATCTGCTCTTCCTCTTTGCATTTTAGCTGAGGTTTGTCATCAGGTACCATCTTTGGTGCTGGTTTAGACAGATTTTCAGGGCTGGGAGTGCTCCGTTTGTCTTTCTGGGAAGTCATTGGTGACTTTGTGAATCTGTTATGCTTGTCTAAAGCCTTTTCCTCTTTTTCATTCTTTACAGAGTTTTTTCCCGTCACCTTTTCCACAAGCTCCTCCATGGCTAACACATTGCTCTTGTGACTCAGAGGCGGTGAAGGGCTGTTTGATGCCTGAATAAGTTTCCCTAAATCGGAAGGTAGCACTTTCAAACTATTGTTGCTGAACAGAGGTTGAACCTGTGTTGACGAGGGCATGGTAGACTTTATGGATCCATGTAGTTGGTAGGCTGCGTGAATGCTCGGATAGCCGCCCCAGGTTGGAGTGCCAGTCTGAGCCTTGCTGATTGCACTTGACACTGTATTCTCCAATGATTTGAGGATGTCCAAGCCTCCTTTTGGTGCTTCCTCCAGATCCTCTTCGGTCAAATACTCGTATGGTTTTGCCTTTTCAGGTTTATCTTCCTTTTCTGTCATGTCTTCTTTCTCCTCTTTAATTTTTTTCTCAGGTTCCTTCATTTCCATCTTTTCCTCTTCCTCTTTATCATCTTCCATTTTATTTTCAGGACTGTCAGGCGGCAGGGGAGAGCCAAGTGGTGACTTCTCATTAGGAGTTGGTAGCCTTGTTGTTGTTGGTGGAAGGGGGATTGATTGAATTTTTTCTTCAACCACTGGATCAAAGACCAGCTGCTTTCCCTTCTTAGATGCTGTATTAGTGACTTTCAGAAAGTGCCCAGTGACCATCATATGAGCTGTCAGCTGTTGTAAGGTGTCATGTGAACTACCGCACTCCATGCATTTCAGGATCTGGGCTTTACGGGCCTCAAACTGCCATGTATAACTGGCACCATTTTGGTAACCATAGCGATTGTTGGGCGTGACATAGGGGTTGGACACTTTTTGGTCTTTGGGAGACTCCCCTATGGCAATGCTGGATGAGACTGACTCTGGAGAGCTTGGAGACATCAGATCTTGAAATGCCCTTTTTTTGGTTGGAGGTACCAGCTTTGATGTAAGCGCTGGCATTGGTTCTTTTAGAGGCACTTTCTGATAGTGTTTAGTTTTGATCATGTGAACACTGAGGTCTTGCAATGACTCAAATGAATGGCCACAGTACATACATTTCAGTACTTTTTGGGCGTCTTCTTTGCCCTCCATTTCTAACAAAGAGCGCTTGCGTGGCTTAGACCACTTCTTGCTTCTGTCATCCTCTTTATCTTTATTGTCGTCTCTGTAGTGTCCCGTTTCATTCATATGCACCGTCAGACCAACCAAGGTGTCATAGGCCGCACTGCAATCCTTACACCTGAACTTGCTGGCCCCAGTAAACACCGGCCCATAGAGTTTATTGTTTTGCCGATAAAGCTGCACGGTGCTGAAGAGGCTAGGCTCAGGGAGGAGCTGGTATGGAGTGTGCTGTAAGGTTTTGGCTAATGCTGCCTGGTGCCAATCGTAAGCTAGCCCACCGGAGTTCCCAGAGCTGGCAGAGGTGGCGCTGTTGCTGTTGTTAGTCATGGTCCTGGTGGGGGCGCTGCTGGTGGTAATATTTGATGTGGTTGATTCATTATTGGGGCTACATTTGTTCTTCAAATTTACACTGCTGTGGCTGTGACTATTCAGGAACCCATTGCTTCCTTTGTGATTCCCCCCATTGCTGCTGCTGTTTGCCACGAAATTGTTCCCTTGTTTACTTTTGAGCATGTCGATCGCAATGCTAGACCAGGAGGCATCGGAGATAAGATTTGCATAGACTGCCTTCATTTTTTCCAGACTATCTTGTATTGACATGCCATTGACAAGCTCAGTCTTTTCGCCAAGCTGCTCCTGAGCCTTTTCTTGGTCAGTAAAGGAGGGCGTAGATTTGAGGTCTCCCAAATGATCGCTGGTGCTGCTGAGCGGAGAAGCGTACCCAGCGTCGGGGTTGGTGCCATTGCTGAGTGGAGAGTTCTGACAGCTGAAATGATCACGGTCTTCTTCATCATTGAACAAGTACTCGGTATCTTGACCGTCCAGAGACAGCCCATCATCTTGCATGTGCTCCTCTTCGTCCGCTTTGTTGAATTCATCTTCGGATCCATATGCTGAAAAACACAAAAAGAGGAAACTGAATTTAGACTGATAATTTAGCATATAATAATTATATGTGTTTAAGTACAGGAACACCCTTGACTCCTACTCCCCCAAGTGTACTGTATGTGGTAGGTGCTATAACCCTGAGCATATTATTGTCACTAGTTCCTATAGAGGACACACGTCTGCAGTAATAAAATGGCAACATCCATATCTTGACAGTGACAGATAGTCTTCCTCACCACACAAGCTAATGAAGGTATTGAACACTTCAGCTCCACAAGGGTAGGGGTTGTAGCAGTGATATATAAACAAATAAAAAAGTGAGGAAAATAGATTGTCAAAATCAAAGTTATACCAAGGTCAATCTTATAAATATACTATATAGTGATGATGTGATGTAAACGTGTTATAACCACTATTAGATCGTATATGGTATATTTCAGCACTATTCGTGCAGTAGCCAACAAGAAGAAAAACATAATTTCGTAAGCCAAATCTTTTTAACTATCATTCAAATATCTACCACTGATTAGAGGGACCATGGTTCAGATTGCACATTCAGTTTGCCAACATACCACACATACAGTCCTCTGAATGTACAAATATGAGATAGGGGAGGAAATGCCAGCTGCATCAGCCTTGCCAAGCTATGGTTGGCTGGAGTCAACTTGGCATCGGTTGTGGAAGTCCTCACAGCGTGATATGAGGAAGCGGCCAGTGGACATGACAAGCCATGTTGTTACTGCCTGTGCTCCCTGAGTACTCAAAGCTCCGAGTGTGCCATTTTGAAAGAAGAGAGACACAGACATTTATAGCCTCCACAGAAAATGGCTGTCTATCTTGTCAAACTTATACCCAGTTTCCAACATACTTTTCAGTTTTAAATATGATAGTGAAAGCTGCTAAAGAATGAAGTGTGAGAGATGGAAAAGCACAGGGTTAAATATGCTACGGCAGCTCCCACAATCCATCGCTCATAAGATGCTTGTCTGAGGTGCCAGAGTCAGTCTCCAGTGAGGAGGCAGATGTGCTGTCAGCTTCAAACAGCATGTAGCTCTCTATCCCATAATCGGAATGGACATAATACCTGATGTTTGTGAGGTGCCAGTTACTGCTGCCTGGGAGAAGCTGGAGGTCTAACAGCTGCAGCTCACATGTGTGTATGTGTGTGTGTGTGTGTGTGTGTGTGTGTGTGTGTGAAAACATAGTGAGACACATCCGGACATTTGTTAATTAAACTAGTTTGATGAATGATGCAAATATGAAAATAACGTAAAATGCCAGTCCATGTTGATCTGCTATGACTAAAGCACCTACAAAAATAAATAAATAAATAAATAAAATCAGACTGTGATAGTGGCTTGGATGGTAAGAGTGTAAAGCGGTGTGAACAAACTAGGACTATGTCCAGTATTATGCGGTTGATATTTCATGACACACACTGTATCCCACTATCAGAAATACATTTTCAAACAAAGGTATCAAGTGCAGCTAGGCTTTTATCTAGTTTGGTTAAACTATTAAATCAGTAAACAAGGATTAAATGGAAAATGGAAATATAAATGATAACACAATATTTCAGAAATCACAGTAATTCAAAGTCAAAGTGAAGAATGTCATAAAAATAAAGAGGGTAATATTTCAAGACAACAATGACTACAATTGCACATTACAACAACATTCTAAATAGCTAAAGAAAGCTGCATAACATTCTGGCCAGTGCAGCAGTGTAGTTTTGTTGTCTCTAATCCGATGAGACAATGTTTAAATCAGACCCTTTCAAAGTCAAAGTGTGGTTAAAACAAAGCTGTTTAATGCCCAGAGTGAGGGAAAGCTGACAGCAGCACAAACACATTCACACAACACAACGCTAAACTGCACTGCTCCCTGCCATAGTCCATATGTTCACTTGACAGCCTTCAGTGTCAGGAGTGTGTCCGCGTGTCAGCCCCAAGGTGTCAGTGTCCACGCAAACAACAAGCCTGAGCGCAGGTGGGAGGGGAACTCAACAACAACAAGCACGAGTCAGCCATTTTTTACCCTCTCCCTTACTTCGCCCAGCCGGAGCTTCTTCTCCTCCTTCACCATCTGTGTGAGAAAAGCTGCGGGTGCCACCAGCGGCTAATAAGGCAATCAGAGACGGAAAAGATGCTGACATGGCGGCTTTCAAGCGTCACTCAGAACAAAAGGAGAGAGAGAGAAAGAGAGAGGGAGACGGAGAGAGACAGAGAGGGAGAGGGGGGTGCTCAGGATGGGTGGGGATTAACACAGGGGTGCAGGGGAGGAAGGTGTCTGTTGTGGTTGTCAGTCAAAAATGTAAGCCCACTTTGTGCTGTCAGAGAGGATAGTGAAGAGCCGGGGAAGTTTTGAAAAAAGTGGAAAAAAGATTTGTTTAGACCAGCGAATAAGTAGTATGTACTTCTGAATAGATACATATAGTACACAACTAGAGATACCCATTAATACCTAACAAGGATGGAAGGTTAACAAAAAAAATCTGCTGATTATTGCATTGAATGATTATATAATTTGTATTATTTGGAGGGGAAAGGCACAAGGTTAGGGATTTAGAGACAAAGGCTAAATTTCACATCTACTCTGAATGTGCTGGATTAGGTATGGCCTATGGATATACAGTATGTATTGGAAATATTTGAAAGGTATTTATCAATTTTGTACTAATGAACTTTTATATGTTCTTAGTGAAGGTACAGTAGTGAAAGATTTTACTATTACAAATGTATATGTGTCCATTTTGTATTATTTACTTGTGTAATTATCGTATTTGGACCCCAAGGAGAATAGCTTCACCTTGTCTGTGGATCCAATCAGTAAACAAACAATACTCTAAATGTAATTAACTGATAAATGGCTAAACCATAAAAATCACTGACCACACACATTCTCTCACTACACGTTTTAATATATTTATTATATTTTTGCAGCTATACACACACCTACAATTACACTGTAGTCTTACCTTACAAACATTGCATTTCAAATCTGTATTATCACACGATATTAGGTGACCCAATTTTCTTAAAAGACGCCAGTTTTTCCTTGTTTTTTCTTCAGTGGAAGGTAGGGCAAGCGAGGTGCAGCATGATCACTTATGTTTGCGAGTCAAGTGCCACATTGTGTCAGGTGCAAGCAGGGGATGCAATGTGGCTAGTGGGGGGAAAAGCAAAGCCATCTGCGTTGGGAGAGGGGCCTGTCACTATTGTTGTGCCCGGAGTCCAGGATTTCGTGCTGCAGACAGGTGACACCTCAGTGGGACATCTCTCCAGTCACGCGCACACTCACACACACAAACGCAAGCGCACACACACACGCACACCCCTCCCCTTTGTAAAACTCCGATAGTACCCCAAGGCAGGAGCTGTGTGAGGTCTATAAATGCGATGGCGTACAATAGGCATGAAGTGAAACGAGGCTAAAAATAAGTGAATAACAGAACAGCAGTGCAAAGGAAGTGATTTATGTTTTAAAATCTAGTATAATAATTTAGCAGTATGTTCAAGATCACCGTTTCCTTGATCATCGTTAATCGCAGTTATTTAAGCCATGATAATCGTGACAAGGAGCTATCCAAAATTATTCAAGCGCCTCTTCACAGATCTGACCTGTAATTTGGTCTGGTGAGGTCTTAGGCTTGGGCACTGTGACGTTACAGTGTGCAATGTTCCAGGCAAACCAATAATGTCTCGATAATGACAAGCAGGTAACAAACCTGTCACCAGAAAAGTAAAAAATGAATTTAAACTAAAAGGGGATCATTCAAATTATTTTTAGATATACAGCATGTTTAATAAATGTTATTTAGAAGTTTCCTCATTGGCAACAAGATAAAATGAGCCAGAATCTACAGCGACCATTCCTTTTCTTTCGCTAACAACGGCAAAGTCTTTCACTTCCTATACCTTCTTCATTTATTCATGTTGTCTGTGAGCAGAGGGGCAATCCTGGCTCTCATTTGCAGTGCTAATGTCCAATTCCTCCAGCCTTCACCTGCTGATTTAGCCTTCGTGGCCCTGCGCTGTTTGTAGGACAGGGTCTTCCTCACACCGTTTAGTGGCCCTTCACAACAGAAGCTGGGGCCCGGCAGTCTTATTTCTTGGCGCGTTTCGCTTTGTCACCGGCCTCTCCATTCGCTGCCACTCACCTCTGATGGCTTTGGACAGGCCTGATCAGTGTGTGTCATTGACCTGTTCGCTGTGCACAAGAGTGTGTATGTGTGTTTCTGAATAGAGGGGGATGTAAATAAAATGACATTATTTCCCCTGTCCTATCATGTAGAAAAGCCAATTATGGTAATGCTTAGTATGTCAGGCAATCTCTGTCTCTCTGTGCTCCACCCGTCCACTTCATTTTGACCCTTTTTTCTTGCCTTCCTCAGTCGTGGCTGTGGTTTCATAGGAGCTGACACCCTTTATGGGCTACTCTTTGGGAGATATACATTGAACAGCGCTGGCAGAGACAAGATGTGTGTTCCAAGTCTGAACAACTATGGACATATGGAGCCTTTCATTCAGTTTAATGGACCCATGTTGGGCTGTTTTCTGATCTATGTTATGATCTTTTTTCTTCATCACAGACATATCTGGATTTGTGTTTTGTTTCATTCACACATGTTTAACACACAAACCCTGTATAGTTAGGCTGAGTTCTTCTTGCAAACGGAAAACACCCCGTAACTTGTGATTAATTCATTAATTAATCATTGCATTTATATAGAGCCTTTCAAAACACCCAAAGTGCTTTACAGTTCATTGTTCATTCACTCCACACTCAGTGGTGGTAAGCTACTATTGTAGCCACAGCTGCCCTGGGACAGACTGACGGAAGTGAGGCTGCCGATCTGCACCACCGGCCCCTCCGACCACCACCACCACACACTCCACTTTCTTACTAGGCAATGTGGGTGAAGTGTCTTGCCTAAGGACACAACAACAGTTTTTGCGACTGGCGCCCCACTGTGACACATGGAATTCCCAGTGGTCTCCCATCCAAGTACTACCCAGCCCCGGCCCTGCTGAGCTTCTGAGATCTGACGAGATCAGTCTTTGACAAGCCGGTACGGCCAAAAACTGATGTCATGTGATAATACAGGAAGTGCTCCACTGTGTTTTTAAACTCCATACACCTTCACCAAAATCATTTTGATAATATAGGCCCTGGAACTTTCTGCTAATTTCTGCTAAACAAAAGGAAAACGGTAGCTGCTAACTTGACACTTACTACTTCATGACATCACAAGGTGGAACAGAACAAAAGATTACTCAAACATGTGTGAATGAAAGAAAACACAACAGGTATGTTTTTGATGGAGTAACAACAAGATAACAGGGCTTAAAGCTCACAAGAGTCAATTTTGTGTAATATAGGTCCTTTAATAGAAAGCAAAACGTCCATCAGAGAGCGCTACACCATATATATATTATATATATGATATAATATATATATATGATATAATATATATATATATATATATATATATATATATATATGATATTATATATATATATATATATGATATTATATATATATATATATATATATATATATATATATATATGATATAATATATAGCTTATATTCTTAAAGACCCTATTGAAACACTAAAATTCAGGTGAAAAACACCGCTTATCAGTTAATATATATATATATGATATTATATATATATATATGATATGATATTATATAATATATATATATATATATATATATATATATATATATATATATATATATATATATATATATATATATGTCTGTGTGTGTGTGTGTGCATATGCCTCTTGTGCATACTGTAGATAGAAATGTAAAAATTACAAACCTCTCTTAGTAGATAATAGCAAAAATTGCTTTGCAAGAAAATTTTGAACTATATATTTTCTTGTTTAGGCCTAACCTATTCTTTTGAATGTAACATCACAAATTTACAGGGCAACTAAATGTTTGAAAAAGGGAAGCGCCCCCCCAGAGACCTAAAGTGGAAGCCATATTTTAACTCGCAGCTTGCTCACCATGACATGTAAAAGTCTACGTAATAGGCCCTTGCACCACCCACCAGCCACCCATATCCTCATGGAACAATCCGCCATATGGCACAGCAGCTCCAGGGTTTCGAATAACATGTGTTGTACAAATCCCAACATCTCATCTTCCACCATTCTTCTGATTTGGTTAAAACTGCTCTAAATAGTTAAATATCTATCAATGTTTTATCACAAACTTAAATGGGAATAGATTAGGGATACATCAATCCAGTTTCTTCTGTTCATCTGATACCGATGTTGATACTTTTGATTTAAGTATCTGCGATCCCCGATATCAACTGATACCAGGGCAGAGACTGAAATTTTAATTGGATTCTGTTAAACCAGGGGTCTCATTCCTCTGGTGAGCTACCTTTACAAAACGAAAATGCCAGAGAATTTTGGTGGTTGCAAGAAAATTTTTTATGAGCCTTAGATGGGGTACAGTCACAGTACAGTTATCTTATTAAACATTATTAGTGCACAAAGTTAGGCATAAAAATGATACATTTATGATGGTAATAGGCATATATCTATAATTTAAGAAGTCTCTTGGCGGGCTACTTGGAAGAGGGTGGAGAGCTCCTGGTAGCTCCCGAGCTACAGGTTGGAGACCCCTGCTTGAAACAAACCAGTGCATAGTAAAGAAAAAAATATCCACATATGTTTTGTAACTGTAACTGTTACTTTTCTGGTGAAGGATCCATCAAATGCTTTTCTCCATGGAGATGTTATTGCTTTGTCTGGAATGTTTCACAGTATGGAATCAAACCTTTCTATCTTCATGGTGATCAAGCCAGACCAAGCTACAAATCCATATCCATAGAAACAAGAAGAATGTGTGTTGGGCCAACTTTATCCAGTAAATTGTCTTATCACGACAGACCAAAATGGGATGTCAGCTGTACCAATATCTCTGAACTGATATCCGATCCATCAAAATGTTCAATATCGGCACTGATATCCAATACCAGTATTGTATCGGTGCATCCCTAGAATAGATTACAAAATGTGGGATTTCACATATATGTAATAAGCTGCAGTTACTTGGACACTAGGGCCCAACCGATATGGATTTTTTAGAACCAATATGACACTGACATAACAGGCTTTGGAGATGCCAATAACTGATATAACTGCCGATATATTTAGTGATGTAAAAATTCACTGTCTTCAAGTCAGTCTTCAACTGGTTATAAAAGGTTTGACTCTATTAGACTTTAAGTTGGGCTTGTTTAGACTACATTTACTGTTATTTTGCCTCTTTATATTTAAAGGTCCCATGGCATGAAATTTGCACTTTCTGAGGTTTTTGAACGTTAATGTGAGCTCCCCTACCCTGTTTAGCCCCCCCCCCATGGTTAAAAGTTGTGAAATGTCTAAACTGAGCATTTGCGATCCTTTTCTGCATTAGAAAAAATCAGAGCTCAAACGGGCGATTTTGAACAAGGCACCTTGTTGACGTCAGATCGAAAAAAGAAATGCAAATGCAGTTCCACCCCCGTCTGTCTGTACTCAGCGTCTCTGTAAATCACGCCCAGAGAGTTTGGACCGCGAATGCGCTAGGCAATGTGAAATGCGTTTTTTTATTTGCCTGGAGGCACGTCCGAGTGTTTCTAGGCTCGGAAGTCCTTTATCTGAGCCTCTGGACCTTTGAACAGCAGTGGTTTAATTTTATTTTCTGTGGAAATGTGTTTATTTTTCAATGGAACGCTTCTAATCTCTTCTCCACGAGAGCGGAGAGTATGGCCATGCCCCCACCCTCTACTATAGGCCATCTCTTTTCTCCTCATTTGCATTCAAGCAACAACGCCCATAATGGCCTGTTCAGAGAGAGAAAAATTACTCTTTCTCATCTTATCTCTTTCTTATGCAGTGAGTGTTGATTTTGAAGAAGGATTAATTTACAGTATTAGGGAACCATTAAGGAGCCATATAAAAGCATCAAGAAGTACCATGTCATGGGATCTTTAAAGACAGCCGGTTGGCATAATGGCATTTTTGCATGACATTCTAGCCTGTAAAAAAAGTCATAACTACCACTATTAGACTTTACCGGTTATCATAAATGCGTGTGCATTGCAATAATTAATTATATGCGTACATGCACACATTCACACCTCTATTCACAGCTCTTCTACATAGGTCCAGTAACATGTATACAGCCACTGTAGTCACTTTACAGTAGGCCAATATAAGAAAAAACAGGCTGTTTATGTGTGGTAGCTAAGTTCTAAACAATGAGAAAGAACGAAAAGTAGCTCCTAAACTGACACATTTGCAGCACTCCCTGCTAAACAGACCTCTCAGATCACAAGTCTTCACAAATAAGTGTCTTTTTAATCGTGACTCTAAACGATCAACCGCAAAAAGAATATAATCCAGCATGCTGACAGCATCTGTGTGTGTCTCGGTCTGTGGGACAGTCCTCTCTTCTCCGCACTCGCACTTTGATGAAAACAAGCTGTAGTTTTGTTGCTGGCCTAAACTGCGCTGAAGTTAACTTTTAATTATAGTCAGTATCTTAGATCAGATACAAGAACATTTACACCCAGTGCCTCAGTGTTGCGCACTGGTGTAAACAAGAGCATGTGAGTCACATGACGTGACTCTGGGGGTGCATTCAGGGGCAGTACGGCATCACAGACACAGACAAATTACTCCTCTGATAAATAATGATGCAGCGCCACATACTGGGACATTTATCTGTCTGTAAATTGGATTAAATAAAGGTAATATAGAGTCTAAGCTATGTAATGAGGAATAACATGCCCACATGGACTATCTGCCCATATCGGCAAGATTTAGGCCAATAGCCGATATGTCTCAAAGTGCCCATATCGGCCGATATATCGGTTGGGCCCTATTGGACACATACATATTACAGTAATAGGCTTTATATGGGTCATGCATATAGACACAGAGATACTTATTAGCCCACAATGAGAAGTAGGCCGATATATAAAATGTTGAAATCCCATAGGGAGTGCACACCACAGTAAATCTTGACAAACTACAGTGATTTCTAACTCAGATTAAGTTTCACATATTTTGGTTACCCTGTCCTTCGTCTTGCTTTTCAGCCAATGCGTTAAAGGTCCCAAGAGCTAGTTTTGACACGCCATCACAATGACTGCACTCTATAAATCACCTTTTTTTCCTGGACTGTCATTGTTGAATGCTTGTGTGACCAAACAACTGGTATTAGATCATCAATGCGACAGACTCCAGTGCTTTCTGAGTCTGCCAAACCCTGCACCCAACAATAGAAGAGGATTGGAGCAAAGACATTTCCAACCATGTGTTTTATTTTCTGAGCAAACTGGAATAATAATAATTCAAGCTGATGTTGCTAAGAGTTACTCAAGACATCCCGAGGTTGAGTTTGATGAATCCCACATCAAACAGATGAAGAAGAAGCACCGTCAGCTCCTTTGATACAGATATACTCCTAACCACGGCATGTGCTCAGTTTTAAGAAAGGACAGAAGTGACGAAAGTGATGTCAACATTTAAAATCAGTAAAAGATAGTAATCCTTTAGTGTCCCTTAGAATTGTACTAGATGGAAAATAAATGGGAGCTAGGCCTGTTACAAAAACTGCTATATCAATTTATTGTTCAATATATGAAAGCTGAAACCATATTTTGGGGCTCAATATTTATAGGGGCCATTTCTTTGGGACCCTTTCTTTGCAAAGGTGGAGAGGTTTCTGCTATTTTTATGTAATAATGTAAGATCTGAGCTGTGGAGGGTTGAATAAATAACCGCCTATGGCTAATTATTGGTTAATTCTGCTATTCATTTGTTGCAGTTCATGTCTTTTTATGACATTGTCTATTTAAAACTAGTTTACATGAATAATCCAGCTTTTTCTTTATTGTGTCAGTGGTATAAATTTGTTTTAATATTATTGTTTATCTATGTTTTCTTCAGAAATATATTATACTTCAAATTTTATTATTGTAACAGGCTTAATGGGAGCAGATTTAGACTACCAACGAGAAATGCTATATTAAGGAAAAGCATCTGGTATAAAAAACTAAAACAAAACAAAGGTCTAAATCATTAAACACTAAGGGGGAAATGATTTGCGGTGTTATAGTGATTCAAATCAGAATTCAAAATACTGAGTAGGGATGGGACAAGATCTCTCACAAGCTTGTGTATACATGCCGAAAATGATCTCGTGAGATTCTTTTTCATGTTTTTACATTTGGATTGGATACAAAAATGGAATTAAGTACTGGTGAGTAAAATTTTTTGAGAAGCTGTAGTCCCAAAAAGCACTGCTACAATGACAGGAAATATATTAAAAAAGTAAATCAGAAATGTTGAGGCCAAAATTGGGAACTTAGAATTAATTTATTACAAAGAATGTCATTATCTCGTCTTGTCTCGCACCTCATAGCATCTGGTATAAAAAAAACTAAACCAAACCAAAACAAAAGCCTAAAAATATGAAATCATTCAACACTAAGGGGGAAATGATTTGCCGCATTAACGAGTGATTCAAGTCAGACATAAAAATACCGAGTCATGTTTAAATTATTGCAATAATTTCTTTTTCTCTTCCTTCATAGATGCCATCGCTTTGAATTCACCTGCGCTGCCCTGACAGTGAAGTCTCCCCTGAAACAACAGCTGCTCCCATCGCCTAGCAACAAGCAGTTGATGGATGACCCCAAAGATGGATAATTACCATAAATCACTATGGTTGTGTGGAGAATAGGAGCAGAAAATAATTGTAGAGAAGAAAAACAGGCTGAACCGCAGTTTAACACAGCAGCCGCACTATTTAGACTAACTTTGACTGGACTTATTTGAGAGGGTGGCATCCAAGAGAGGTCAAGATTCACATGCCGTGTTGTTCAGAGTTATATTTTATTTAGGCTACGTTTATATGATGACGGTCTGAGCAGAAGAGGCAAAAGTGGCGTCGCGTCTTCACTTTTTATTCCGCATTTAGACAAGCGTTTTCGGGAGGAAATCTGCGTGCATATGGTGGCGCAAAAGTGTGTGGAATTCGATTGTGTATGCATGCCAGGCGGCTAGGTGGCGCTGTGATACATTATCACTATGTCCGTGCGCATGGGTAGAATCTTCCTTCTCATCTGCGCCGCGAAAAGCAAAACAAAACATGGCTACCGGTAGAAAAAAAAAAAAAAATATATATATAAATATATATATATATATATATATATATATATATATATATATATATATATATATATATATATAATGATATATGGACCGATGTGATGTAAACGCGTACATGACGTCAGCAGATTTGACCAGAGTTTTGCGTCTTGGGCAGTGTAGAAGAAAACGCTACGGCGGAGCGTAATCAAGTTTTCCACTTTGGAGGGCAGTTTCAGTTTTTTGCATTTTTAAGACCCCAAAACGCCGTCACCATCTAAACGAAAGGCACTTCCGATAAAATATTTAGCCGTTTTTACCCGTAAGCGTTCTCGTGTAAACAGGCCCTGAATCTATCTTGCAAAATATAACAAAAACTGAACATATGACTAGACTACTTATCTTTTAAAGTCCTATATTATACAAAAAGTATTCTTGTGAGCTTAAGCCATGTTATAATGTTGTTACCTCATCAAAAACATGCCTGGAGTTGTGGTTTGTTTCATTCACACATGTTTGAGTAATCGTTTGTTATTAGTCTATATCTCCAAAGCTCAAAATGGTCTGTTCCACCTCATGTAGTGCTAGTTTCAAGATTCAAGATTCAAAGCCTTTATTGTCATATGCACAGTAAAGAAACACATTTTCCTGTGCAATGAAATTCTTACTTTGCTGCCCACTCTGGATGCCAAGAGCATGCAAAAAATTTAAATAGATAAATAAGATAAAGAGAAGCATGTAAGAAAATATAATCAAATAGAAACAGTCTTTACAGAATATACAATATGAAATGCAAGTTTTCAAGCTAACAGCTACCTTTTACCTTTAGTTCAGTAAAGATGGGCAATTTCAGGGCTGAAATGATCCAAATGATGCTTGTGAAGGTGTGTGAATTTTAAAAACTTGTATCACCACATGACATCGCAAGGTGTAATGGAGTGTTTTCAGTTTGAGAAAAGAACTCATCCTAAATACGCAAGGTTTTTTGTGTTAAACATGTGTGAATGAAACAAAACACAACTCCAGCTATGTTTTTGATGAGGAAACAACATTATAACAAATTTAAAAAATAGTGTAATATGGGCCCTTTAAATATCCCTAAATCTAAATAAAGGATTCACACAGAAATGAACCACATTTCCATGCCTCGTTCCAGCTTTTGAGTATTTTGACTGTGAATTGACCTTGTGTGGTCAAAAGAACACACTGATAAATTATTAACTCGCTATTTTAAGGTTGTTGAGTGAGCTAAGATGACTCAAGGGACAAAAACCCATCCCGAAAGAGCTGCAACAAAGAAAACAAATTGACGCGAGGAAGGAAGAGAGGAAATGACCAAGACTGACAAATGGCAAGAGTGATGAGTCCAGCCCTGTCTTCAGGATGGGAGGGAAAGAGGGCCAAAAAGCATGAGCAGGAAGAACAGTCCTCATGTGCGTTCATATTTACAGCAAAGACAGACATGGCAAGATGGGGAGGAGTAGGAAGAGGGGAAAATAGTTGAAGACAAGAGGAAAAGCTGAGAAAATGAGAGGGCACGGGGCCAAAACAGGGTCACAACCCAACTAGTTCGGTCTAGCCCAGTCCCGTTGCACAATAAGCTATCAATCAAGCTACTCTACGCTGTCAGACCTGCACAATTCACAGAGGCCATCCACTTTGTACGGCAACAAAACACATGGAAACAAAAAAAAAAACATGGAAACAAAAATATGTGATGTGAAAACTGATGTGATCCTCAACATGCTGCAGGGAGGAATTTAAAGTGCCCATATTAAGCCATTTTCTAATCTATGTTTGTGTTGTTTCCTCATCAAAAACATACCTGGAGTTGTGTTTTGTTTCATTTACACGTGTTTAACACACAAATCCTGCATATTTAGGCTAAGTTTTTAAACTCCATACACATTCACTAAAATTATTTGGATAATTTCAGCCCTGGAATTGTCAATCTGTACTAAACTAAAGGTAAAAAGGTAGCTGTTAACTTGAAAATTATTGCTTCATGACATCACAAGGTGGATCAGAGCATTTGGAGCTTTGGAGATGTAGACAGACTAATAATGCTGGATTACTCAAACGTGTGAATGAAACAAAACACAACTCCAAAGTATGTTTTTGATGACGCAACAACATTATAACGTGGCTTAAAGCTCCCAAGAGTAAATTCTGCACAATATACGGACTTACATCATGTATATCAGACTGAGACAGAGCAAAGGATCATGGTATATGTAGTTTTCTCTGTTTTTTAGTTGCTGCTCCACTATAACAATGAATCTAAGCAAATAAACTTGTACTTCAGTATATTGTGATGGCCCATGGTATTGTTATATTGAGACTTTTGGCAATACAATATCACGATATTTCAGTTCTATAACAGTGAAATCTAAATTTCTGAATGATAAAGTGAAGTTAATTCAACATAAACAGTGAGATTAAAAACATTAGACTTTTTTAGGGTATAGATTGAAATTAAAATACAAATTAAACAACAACAACAAAATAACTACCTAATTATGCCTCTCAAATTCTCACAGTTATATATCTTTTTTATTATTATAATTCTTTTGTGATATAAATGATCAATTAACTAAAGAGTCTTGACATAGTTACTGCTACATTATTATGTTTTTGTTTTTGTTACAGCCCTAGTAATGATATAAGGTGTTAACTTAGGACAGACTATATCCCCCTAGCACAGAAAAATACAATGATAGAAATTTACAGTCTTTTGCTTAGCTCTGTGCCCTTATCTCATCACTTATGTTGAACATAAGATAAGCAAGACCATTTTGTGGGAACGGGACCTCGGAGACTCAACACTGAATCATAACTTCAGAATGTCTATAAAGAAAATAATTAACCAGATTCTCATCCACAAACCCTCAGGACAGAAGAGCGTGCGCATAGGCGGCTGAACGTCCCCAAACATTTTAGTGCTCTTAACTCTATGTGTCACCGGGGAAATTCCAGTTATTGAGCACCATCCCCTTTATGCATCACTGCTTTTTCTTTTCTCCCACTGACATGAGACTCTTAACACTCCAAGTGCATTAAACAGACTACAGAAGAGGTTCTCAAATAGGGTGCTGGGAACACTGGTGGTACTGTAGTGCAGGCTCGATGTGAGTCCTTCATTGTGGAGTTTTATTTATGCGGTAGTCTATAGAAACTAAATTTAAATTATAATCTAGACCCGGTTTCATCTTACCTAAAGGGCTCATATTACACTATTTTCTAATCTAAGTTATAATGCTGTTTAACACACAAACCCTGCATATTTAGGCTTGAAAACTACAGCTTCATGACATCACAAGGTGGAACAGAGCATTTTGAGATGTAGACAGAGTAATAATAAAGGGTTACTCAAACATGTGTGAATGAAACAAAACAAAACACAACTCCGGGTATGATTTTAAGGAGGTAAGAACATTATAACATGGCTTAAAGCTCACAAGAGTCAATTTGATGTCATATATATTCATCTTTAAGTTGCAGTTTAATACTGGTTTAGTTCTGGTTCAGTTAAGGTTTAATTCTGTTTTGTTAAAGCCAGATTTATCACAGCTATTCTGAGTAATATGGTACTATTTGAGAATTGCTCCTCATTTCAGTTTAAGTCATCCTAGATATCGTATCACATTCAAAATAACAGCTTCTCTGCCAGTTTCTATCCATGAAAGGAACTATCAGTGGAAGGATGGATTAGGAGTTGAAAAATGTCCCATGAGAAAGTCCGTAGTAAATTATGTCTTAGTGGTTTAAAGTGGACTTGTATCAGTAACCATCTCAGGGCTAATTGTGCTTGAGTGTAAAACTATGCATGCTTGTGTGCGAGCGGGAGAGAGAGAACGACGTGCGTGGAGCTAAAGAGTCAGAAAGGAAGCCATCCGTCAGCAGAGCACAATATCGGACTGCGGACAGACAATGAGCGGCTGGAACGTTCTGGAAATGGGAGAAAATGCCTGCCCTCCCAAAGTGCCTTCATCCTCCGCACACACATAAGAATGGCACCATAACTCTATATCCGCAATCAATCTGAGGAGACGTATCCATCTTCAGTCATGTTAATGGGAGGGACTGGTGAGGGACAGGGGTGAAGCAGAGGCTACGTGGTGACAAAGCTGACCCCGGATGAGTATGAGGTAATGTAGATTTAGACAGTAATAATAAAGAAGACAGAGGGGGTATGTACAATCACGATTCATGGCTTTCAGAGTGATTAAGGAGTAGCAATGTTGTCATAGCAATTAACAATTCAAATCTAAATATTTTGAAATGGCCAAAAGTCCCTTAAATGGCGCCAATAACAGGAAGCTGAAATTCATGAAAAACAATATCTAGCAAATTTGTAGCCGATGAAAACACTGACTGCCGTTCTTTCATATAAAACGTGTATATGAAAGACACATCTAGCAGCTGCTCTGACAACGCACTGGGATTCCTTTGAGAGCTGGAGGAAGTGTCTAGGGATATCTGCTCCCTTTTGCTCTTCAATTCTACTTTTCTAACATGCACAATAAAACAGTTAAGCAGTCCTGACCAAGCCCAGATTTAGAAATGGGTCCCCAGGCACCTGAAAATGTATCCCAGTGGCACTGAAGGAATGGCCAAATGCAGGGGACAAGGATAATAAAAGTATACCTTATTTTGTTTGTAATATTAGTCCAACGAGGTTCATTTGGTCTTGAGATAATTTATTTGATTTGATTATTTTTTTCAGACCAAGAGTTTATTTTCATACCCGACAGTTTCAGTTGCTCACTAGCCATCTTCCTCAGAGTAAGGAAGATGTTAAATAGGATAGGAAATATTACACACAAAAAAAGTATATCTGTACAATGTTTTGTTTAAATCTTATTGATTACATTCTATTTTTGTTTAAATGTAAGACTGTGTCCCCACATATTTGAACTAGATTAACATTTGTGTTGACGGGGTCCAGTGTGCGTGTGTTTTCGTACGTGGGAGGGACGGGGGAAGAGTGATGGCTGTCAGCTTGCATCTGGCAGTGAAAATAAATTAGGCTTATGAAGACAAATGAACAGTGGTGGATAGAGTAAACGGGGGTGGAGGGGATCAGGACAGACGGGGGGATTAGGGAGACGCCATGGAGGCGTGTTCAGGAGATGTGATTTTATTTATGTTTAAAATAAGAGTATAAAAGTGACAGTATTAGGCAATTTGGAAAACAAAAGTGCAAAGATTAACATGGTCATGTTGTCCTACCCTTTTTTTGTGGTCCTTCAAGGTGGGGCCATAACACCACAGATGTATTACAAATATGAGTTTTATTTGGGGAAAAATTGTTGCTATGACAGTAAAAAAATCGAATTACTGATAGTTTGAATTTATCGCCGTATGTTTATCAGTATTTCAGATATTACAAGCTTGTAGAGAAGTACATACTGGCTCTGTTATTATAATTTCTAGGTTTGGTAGCAGATTAAGAAGAGACTTTTCAAACCTTCTGGAAATGTAAGAGCTGGTAAATACATTTAGTGAGACTGAAGTTAATAAATGACATGGTGATGTTATTGCGGTGGCATGGATGAAGCGACGTTGCCAGTTACTAAGGGACTTGTATTTTGTCGCCAGTGACCATTCATTAAGTAGTTTCAGAGCTGGCAACCGCAACGGCTTTGGCTACAGCTCTCTCTGGCTGCAGGGGAATCATATGTGTGGGTGTGGACTCCCTGCCAGAACATTCAAATTCATAAACTACATTTATTTTTGCCTGGGTTGTTTTACAAGCTCTCACAAGGCAGTTGTGGTCATGGGTTAGCTGTGGTAGAGTCTCTGTGTTGTTGTGCAGATTTGTCAGAGCCTGTCCCGGGACACACTTCCTCGCAGCCAGAGGAGGAGCTCTCTCTTGGGGCTTTGTCACGCGGAGCTCTGTGCTTTTCCACAGGCCTGGAGCCCCATGTTTGATAAATGACACATGTCATTCTGTCAGCCCCTGCCATCCGGACTGGGAGGCCCCACGCTGATGTATGGCCTCCCAGGCAAAAAGGAAATCAGAGTGTTTTAGCAGCGCCCTGAAAACATGGCCTCTTCACTACAGTTTTGTGTGTTTATGTCTGTCCATAACACAGGTGTAATTGTGCATGTAAGTCCTTTAGGTTGTGTTCGTGGGGTCACAACATTCTGGGGGGCCGATGATGTGAGATTGACACAAAGGACAGGTTTACCATTTGTCTCTTAAAATGGAAAATGCAGAAATGTTGGACTCGAGTCTATGCATAAAACACACATGAAATGAATCAGTTTAACATCTTTACAGAAGAAAAATATACTTTGACAAACTAGACAGCATTACTCAACATGAATTAAAGCACATGTTTGTGGACTAAACAAAAAAAGATTTAACATGAGCAGATATTCTAAAATTATTGTAGTACTGAGCAAATCCAGGAATTTTCCCCTTCACCCTACACTTATCACCATACTGATATGAAGACTATAAACACCAGCTATTAGTAAGAGTTTCTCCGGCACTGTGTATCTGCTCTCAACCTGTCAGTCGGAGGGGCAGAAAGAGACAAATCATCGTCATGGCCGCCCCAGCTGTTCTCCAAATTTGGTGTGAGGAGTCCAGCGAAGGGGGTAGGAACAGAAAGAAAAAAAAATGTTGCAGTTTGAGTTTTAACGGCTGACACTTCCCAGAATCGGGCCGGAGAGCGAGGACAAGTGGTGCTGCCTTGCTATCACAAACATACAACTGACTGATCATAACGACATTAAACCAAGAACCAAGAACAATGGAAATCTTGCTAGAAATGAACTTCTTAACTCCTTGGATGAGGTATGTGCACCTTTGGAAAGAACACTGACAGATGATCCAAACAACCTTTACAAACCTTTACTCATGTTTACAAAACTGTCAGCAATGAAAACCAAGACTCCACTTGTCCATATTTCCTTTGAATTATAAAACCGCCTTTCGCTGCACACTGCTGTGAGAGTCCCGGCGGAGAGGACTGTCCCACCTGGAGGTTGTGAACTCTACATGACCCCGTTTGATTGGCCGAGCTCCCAGGCCCCTCCCCCTTCTGCAAAGAGAATGTGAGAGTGAAAGAAAGAGAGAGAGAGAGAGTGAAAGAAAGAGAGAGAGAGAGAGATCATTAAGCTGTGAGTGATGTGTGGCAGCCATGGGTGACATCTTCCCTCTTCCTTTCTTTCGTTTTTTCTTTCTTGATACTTTATTCACCTCCATCGCTCAACCCCTCCAGCCATTTTTCCACTCCCTTTTCTCTTCTTTTTGTCTGCTGTCACTCTCTTCACATTTTTTACTGCCTCTAACACACAATAGTCTCTAACTCAGGCTGCAGTCTATACAGACCTCTTGGCCAGGTCATGTAGACACTCAACTTCTCTATACATAATACATACCAAATACCCCCAAAAGAAGGGATATTTATGTTTTTATTCCCTTCTACAATTGTACCATCACATACCTTTCTTTTTCATGTACTGTGTAGCTAAAAGTATAATGCTTTAAAGCCAAATTACTCATCTTTTCTCTTGTAAATGAGTAGATCTAGTATATAGTAAAAGCAGTACTTCAACTGCAAAACAAGGCCACTGCATGTTCTCAAAATCTAACTGTAAAATTACAATTGATCGCAACCCTGTAAGAATGTTCCACGTGCTTTGGGATGAGAGCACATCGTGTTGGTGGTCCCTCCCAGCTGTTCAGGCATGTAGTATATAGCATTGTATAACAAATCTAATGTAAAATAATAATAAAAATAATTCCTTAATTTAGTGTAGTGTACTTATTTGACATGGAGAAAAATAACATTGTCAAAAGTGTTATGGGTACATGATTTCCACCTTTATAATATACAAAACAGACAAGTTCTTCACTATTAAACTGTTCCATTTCGTACCTACTTCATGTATTCAGTGACCTGACAGATACAATGTGCAGAGCGTTTGAATGGTGAAGCAGGTACCGTGCCCCCGGACTTTAACAGCCCCGATCAAGCAGAGAGACAGTAAGCAGAGACACCCAGAGGACAGTGATGTACAGAGGAGAGCTCCACCAATCTAAACAACATCCACACAAGCTTAGGAAAATATTTAACCATTCAGGAGAAATCAAATCCTCAAGCTGGACCGCACACTCAGAAACAAGGAAGCTATAGTTAAAAAGGTGCAAATTTTGATACTAGATTGGGATCTTGATTATGGACGCTCTGTTTCAGCCACAAATGAAGCAGTGTCTCATGATGTTACTAAAAGAACCAGATAGCAGCCACCAACCCAGTCCGATATTAGCTAAAGTAATATTAGTAATATATCGGGGTATGGTACTGAATGGTCACCAGGGGAGTAGATGGGTCTGTTGTCCTGGGCCCCAGGGTTTTAAGAGCCCAGATTTGTACAACCTTTTTATTTATTATTTTATTTAACCTTTTACAACATACATATACATACTAGTACACACAAACAACAATAAAGTGACATAATCGCAGGTTAGTAACAAGTGCACATTACACTGGTCTACAAATTTTTGAACTCGATCTGCTTCCGAGATAAAAGTGGCTAAATCTCATTTGTATTGATAAGATGAACTGAAAATCAATTGATAACTGTGCTGGTTAGCTAATGTATTCAAGATATTTAATTATATTGTTTTACATTAAAATCGCATCTGTTTATACAATAGATTCAGTCAATCACACATTATTTATAAAGCGCTTTTCATACAAAATGTAAGCGCCATTTTTAGGTATTTTTAGATTTAGGCATTTTTGCTTAAAAATAATATTTGTATTTTGAAAATATTTAACTTGCACTTCTTTATCCGTCAAGAAATAAACAAGAAATATCTTAAAACATCAGGTGCACACAATTTTGAGGCATCTCTCTTATGTGAAATCAAAAAATATTTTATGTTAAAGATCCCATGACATGGTACTTCTTGATGCTTTTATATGGCTCCTTAATGGTTCCCTAATACTGTAAATGAATCCTTCTTCAAAATCAACACTCAGTGCATGAGAAACAGAGATAAGATGAGAAAGAGTAATTTTTCTCTCTCTGAACAGTCCATTATGGGCTTTGTTACTTAAATGCAAATGAGGAGAAAAGAGATGGCCTATAGTAGAGGGTGGGGGCGTGGCCAAACTCTCCGCTGTCAGCTCTCAGCTGATCCATTTCTGTGTTTTTGCACGGGGGAAGAGATTTGAAGCGTTCCATTGAAAAATAAAAACATTTCCACAGAAAATAAAATTAAACCACTGCTGTTCAAAGGTCCAGAGGCTCAGATAAAGGACTTCCGAGCCTAGAAACACTCGGACGTGCCTCCAGGCAAATAAAAAAACGCATTTCGCATTGCCTAGCGCATTCGCAGTCCAAACTCTCTGGGCGTGATTTACAGAGACGCTGAGTACAGACAGACGGGGGTGGAACTGCATTTGCATTTCTTTTTTCGATCTGACGTCAATAAGGTGCCTTGTTCAAAATCGCCCGTTTGAGCTCCGATTTTTTGTAACGCAGAAAAGGATCGCAAATGCTCAATTTAGACATTTTGCAACTTTTAACCATGGGGGGGGGGGGGCCTAAACAGGGTAGGGGAGCTCACATTAACTTTCAAAAACCTCAGAAAGTGAAAATTTAATGCCATGGGACCTTTAAAACTCTAGACATATTAAAATGAATGTATTGGAATGTGCAGACAGGCTTTCAGATAGAACTGGTTGCTTGTAGACACACTGTACCTGCTGATAAACTACTGTTTTTGCCTTATTTTGCATAAATTAACCCAATACTATATCTTGGAAACTATAGCTAATCAGCACTTCTGACTTACTTTTTCTTTATTAGTGACCTAAACCAAGAGAAATTTCACTACTTTTGTTGCAGAAGCATTTTGCTTGTAGACCAGTGTTATTGAGGCAGTCTCTGATTCTTTCACTTTTGATTTAAAAGCATTTAAGGACAAGAGTCAGGTTCTAGTCTTTTTGCAGCATGTTCCAAGCAAAAGGAGCTGAGTGTACAAAGATTTCTTCCCCAGTTTGGTGTGGGCATTTGGGAACAGAAAGCAACAGCTGATCATTAGATTGTAAGGAGTAAATTTTGCAATTCTAATAGAAAAAAATTCTAAAAGAACAAAAACAAAACCAAACAAAAGAAAACAAAACCAAACTGAAGCTTGTCAAACTGTATTTCATTGAATCTTGATGTACTTGTCATGTTTGTGCCACTTTTGGCCGTACACTGACAGAACCTGGAGAAAGATGGTGATGGACAGGTAAACATAGTCCAGCCGTAGACAGCTCTCCCAAACACAAGCGGAGAAGAGACAGGACCAGACAGATCAGACACTTAAGACGGGTGGGTACCTCAGTATGGGACACAGTGATGGAGCAGGAGGGACATTTGGGGGTAAACATGAGACCTCCTGCTGCTCCGACGAGACAGGAGACTTAGGGGAGACGGGGCTCAGCTTATACCCCCTGTGAATGTCTCCGTCTGGGCACAAGGGGCATCGGGCAGGAGCTAGGTTTTATGTGGGGGTCGGGAGTGTTGCATAGATATAAAACAGATTCACTTCTTTCAACTGCCTGCCACATAAAATGAACAATACAACAAGCAAGAATCAATAAAAATGCCACAAAAAGAGACCAGAACAGGTCTACAATATGGTCAGACATTAAAGGTGCACTGTGTAGCTTTTCTGGTGGAGGGTCTATCAAATACTTTTCTCCATGGTGATCTTATTTCTTTGTCTGGAATGTTTCACAGTGTGGTTTTAAACCTTTCTAGCTACATGGAGACTGGAGAATGCCAGTTTTTCTAGGTACTGTTAAAGGGACAGTGTGTAGGATTCGTGGCGCATAGGTGGTTACTAGCTATTCCACTTCCTCTTTTGGCTATGGCAGACCTCGAGGGTCACCCGGACGCGACGTAGCGCCGAGATCTCGCGTGCCCGCGCACGAACCGCGCACCGCTGTATACATAAAGCGCGGTCCCCCGTTCACTTTTTTTTTTTCTTTTCGCATGAAAATACACAATCCCGATCATGATTCATGACAATCTACACATCAAATGAAACCTTACAGTCTCCTCTTTTTGACTATGCAATTCATTTCCCTGCAAAACAATCACTCCCCGAGCACATGGGGCTTTTATACAGAAAAGCACAAAACTTAGCTTACTTAGCTTACCTTTGAAGGCTTTGCACAGGTCAAACTCTGTATTTCATCATAAACTTGGTCTCAATCTGTCCATAAGGATCCAGCGAATAAAATCCAGTAAAACAATTTAGTCCAAAATACGTGTTGTATCCATTACGATGTGTGATCCGGCAGCATGCTTCTTTACACAGGCTCCCCCCTTCCCCCCTCCCCTTCCCCTTCTCTCCTTCTGTCCTTCACTCCCAAACGCAGCGCGGCTAAGCAGCTGCTAGCAGGAGCCGAGGCGAAGGATGAGCCCAAATGTCCTTCTGTGGCTCTCGTATTCAAAATGGCTGCCTCTATATGGGGAAGATCCCCCTTTTATGTGACTATATCTAAGTCCAAAAGAATACTTTGATTTCATGATGGAAGTGAAAAGGCTAGGAAAACAATGTATTTTTGAATGGGTATCTTCAATTTCAGTAATTAACAGGTAAAAATCTTACACACTGTCCCTTTAAGCTATAAAACTAGTTGTAATTGAATAAATGTAAGGTAGAACTGTATAACGTCATACTGAACATTCCAGGCAGAGGAATGACGTATCCATAGAAACAAGCATGCGACGGACCCAAACGAAAAAGTTACAGAGTGCAAAATTATATACGGAAAGTAAAAGGCATTGCTATATCCTGAAATGAGTCTTATTTAATTAGTTAAATTGCTGTACTGCCCACAGTCCTAAATAGAAAAATGTAAACTTTGAATGAATGTGAGTTAACTGTCAGCGTATTTTTAGGCTGTACCTGCCTAAGGCTTAAAAGTTAGTTGCATAGATTAGCTAAGCAGAGGTACCAAATATAAATATGTTTTAGTCTTGAGTAGACGTTTCATGGATAACCATCTTGTCTGGAGCTGATGTGACACTCACGAGTTTGGACTTCAAAGACGACTCCACAAGACTCCACCGCTCTATGACCTTTGGGTTTCCACCAGACAACATTGTGACTACAAAATGAAACCAATGCAACAATGGTTTCTGGAAATATGTTAACACAGTCAGCCAGTGGGTCCATAAGAGTTGGCAGTATTACGTCCCAGCCTCTTTCAAATGTTCAGACTTCATGTTCTTGTAACCAGTTGACTGCCTCCTGAGCATCCGCAGAGAGCGCACTAGATGAGGCCTAGAGACAGCCGCGGAGATGAAAGAAAATATGAGCGGGCTGCGAGAGAATTGAGTCAGTAAGATCCAGATTGATGACAGATAGGAAGATGAGAAAAGGCTTACAGCGAGCAGGAGGGAGGCCAGTAATCCGCCCAAAAAAACATAGCAAAGGAGAGAGACTGGATAGAGATGGAGAGACTAGAGAGAATGTGTACTACCCTCAAGGACAAAATGTCATCTGTTAACTGTAGCTATTCATACAAGTTTTATCTAAACTAATCTACTGTCCAAGGATTTAATTAAGACACCAACATATCAGTGACTTTTTAGTACAAGGACCGGCCACTCCCCTCATAACAGACCACACACTCATGTACAGTGTATATTCATCAAACGAATACAAATAAATAAAATCATGCTGTATTAATCTGAAATCAAAGACAACTAGAACTACAAAGGTATTAAGCAGGGATGCATCGATACAATACTGGTGTTTAATATTGAAAAACAATATCTAATTTTGGTCAATAAACTGTATTTTTTCTAAGCTGTTTTGTGGATACTTTGATGAAAAATAACAGGTACAAAACAAAACTGGAACATTTCAATAAGGAAATAAAACCTATATTTTCAGTCTCTGCCCTGGTATCTGTTGATATCAGCCATCTGGTATCAAAGTATTGACATCGTATCGGAACAGAAAAGGCATCCCGAGTACTAAGCTCAAAAATGTGTGCAATTATTATCAGCACATAACATACAGTGGTACCTCACCTTACGAAATTAATTCGTTCCAGAAGTGGTTTCGTAACGTGAAAAATTCGTAAGTTGAGTAGCTATTTCAATGGAAAAAGCCTGATTCGTTCCAAGGCCCCGATCCAAGTTTTTTTTTTTTATAGTGTAACATTGTGTTCTGCGTGTTTCTCACATTTGTCTCTCGTTTAAACACTCAAACTTTCATAGATTTTCAACAAAATGTATTAACAGTGAAGTGGGGGGGGGGGAGAAAACTGCGCTCTGACACGTGTGATAGCGCAGCATGACCCGGCGCGGAGCTGACAGCAGGTCTAGACCAAGGTCTAAACCTGGACTGGACCAGGACTAAACCTGGACTAAACCAGGAGGAGCCCGCGGCTCTTGCATGGGTCTCGTTCATGCGCTCAGACTGCGTGCAGTCCCCTCCTCGCTGCTTTAATCCACCTGGTCTAGTCCTGGTCTAGTCCTGGTTTAGTCCTGGTCCAGTCCAGGTTTAGACCTTGGTCTAGACCTGCTGTCAGCTCCGCGCCGGGTCATGCTGCGCTATCACACACGTATCAGAGCGCAGTCTTCTCCCCCCTCCCCCTTCCCCCCACACTTCACTATTAATAATTTTGTTGAAAATCTATGAAAGTTTGAGTGTTTAAACGAGAGAAAAATGTGAGAAAAGTTTAAATCCAGTCTGAGAAAAGCGTATAATGTGTGTGGCTGAGCGCGCATTATTTGAATTTTTGAGATTTCGCGTTTCGTAACTTGAATTTTCTTTCGTATCTAGAGACCAAAATTTACAGTGAAGGCGTTTCGTAACTTACTGAACAAACAAGTACATAGAGGTGGGCAGTATGAGCAAAAATGTATACATTTTTCAAAATTATACCAGTGTCACGGTATTTGACGTTTTTTTTTTCATGCATGACGAGGTGTTTCCTAATAATTTAGAGAATAATTACTGCAGTAAATTTGACTTGGTAAAACATATCTGGGTTCAGTGCTTTAATCGTCTCCTTGAAGCTCCTTTCTCAACAGGACTAAGTGGTCCCAAGTCTTTGGCTAAGTGGACAGTAATAGCGTTGGTAATATCGTTCCACCGTTTGCTTTTCTTGTCGTAGGCAGTCCCCTTAGCAAATGCGTCTGAGTGACATCTGAGTCGCGTTTTGTGTCGCAGCGCCAACTTGAACGTTACGATCTTAGTTTCGTGCATTCTTCATATTCCTGGACATGTTTGTGACGGATGTGGTGAAGCAGATCGCTCGTGTCGCCTCTTGTGGCTACAACTTTAGCCCGACAACATTTACAGAATATGGTTGTTTAATCAGCACCAGTACTTTAAAGCCGAAGTACTTCCACACAACTGACACAGTTCCTCTTTTCAGTACAAGTTCCTCCGTTTCTAACAACAATGTCAATGTTGTTCACCGCTCAACACACACTGTAGCTGTGTCCCAATTCGAGGGTTATTGATCCGTGTGCGTAATTTGCGTGATGCGCATTGTTAGCATTAGCGTTAGCCGTGTGTCTCGGCTCCGTGGGCTAGACCTGTCCCATTTCGGCAACGGCTTTGCGGTCCGCGGAGGCTAGTTTTAGGGCTGCAGCTTTTGCAGCCTTCGGAGTGGCCGAAAAAGCAGTGGAGGATGCAGCCCTTGAACTGGGACACGGCTTACGCTACCACCGCTCTCATATCACTGAAAAACAGTCCCCCGGCACAACGTTCGGCCACTCTGTGTTCCTGACATTTTGTACGCACACACTCACCGGTATTGCAGTATATAAAAAATTCATATCATTAAAAAAAAAAAACTCCGGCATTCGGTATGAACCGGTATACCACCCAGCCCTACAAGTACGCTCTGCTTTAGAAGTGGCTGTAAATGAACTCATCCATCATTACGCTCTATTAAGCACTAACATTATGCACGTGATTACTTTGATTGACAGATGTCTGTTGGCCGTCCCAGCTGTGCACTGAACCGCACATTCACCTCTAGTCAGTGTTTCTCCTCTCCCATCCATTAGAGCCATGCTGCATTCTGGACGGTCAGAGGAAGCAGATGCTTTGTATATAGAGGGGGGTAATATCCTTGATTGTGTGTATAACAGGGATGTAACTATATCAAAATCCCTCAAAACTATATACTTCGATATTTATTGTGCTACTTTTTCCTTTTAAAAGCCTTTTGTACCATTATAATATGAAGAATTAAGATTTAAAAGGGCTAAATAACAGTGATTTCTTTATGTAGTCCACACTGACAACACCAAAGGATCATGGTCTATGTAGTTCCCTCTGTTTTTTTTTAGCGACTGCTGCACCATGGCAAGGCAAAGCAAGTTTATTTGTATATCACAATTCAAGCAAAGTCATTCAAAGTGCTTTACAGAAGAAATCACAAAGAAAGACATTAAAATCACCGTAACTATTAGAATAAGCAAAAAAGAAAAAGTAATTCGATATATTGTGATGGTCTTTGATATTATCGTGAGACCTTTGATATTATGATATTTCAGTTATTGTTACATCCCCAGTGTATAAAGTGACATTTTTACACGTTTGTGAGCGGTTTTGTACACTCAGTACTCAAATAACACATTCAAAGAAGCATTGTGGCGTATTTGTTAAGATAGCCAAAAATGCCTGCTCATAAATCTCAGGATAAGCCAACAATAGAGACATCCATTTTTGTCTATTTCGCCATTAGGTCTGGGCGATGAAGGAAAAAAAAAATGGGAAAAAAAAATCCATCATATCACAATTTTTTTTAAAGCTGAAATCACAATTTCAATTTCACATGTTTGCGGCAAGACCTGTATAAAAAAGAGGAGCACTAAATCAGAACAAAACACATATTTTTAATGAAAATAGCAGATCGTCCCAGGATCAGGTAATGATTCAATTTCCCTCCCCCCATGGCGATATTCCAGCCCTACTGACCACTCCTTGTTGTAAATCAAAAATGTAAAAAAAAATGACATCAACTTATGTGACAAAGAAGGAATAAAAGAGATAAATAGGTAATGCTAGTCAAATAATATCCTAGTTTGTCTTATAAATTTAATAAGACTATTTACTGGTGGTAGCTGGCCCAGAAAGTCTCACGATTTATGATTTATGACTTTTATTCATACAAAGCTGTTCTGTAGTTACTTGACAGATAAATAACGGCTAACACATGTCTTATTTTATTTTTGACAAAATAAATGCAGAACTGAAAAAGATGGATCGGCGCATTCTTAGTGAGTAATTATACTTAAAGGTCCTATATTATGTTATAATGTTGTTACCTCAAAAACATACCTAGAGTTTTGTTTTGTTTCATTCACACATGTTTGAGTAATCATTTATTACACTGGTCTACAAATTTTTGGACTTGATCTGCTTCAGAGATAAAAGTGGCTAAATCTCATTTATATTGATAAGATGAACTGAAAATCAATTGATAACTGTGCTGGTTAGCTAATGTATTCAAGATATTTAATGATGTGGTTTTACATCAGAATCGTATCTGTTTATACAATAGATTTAGGCATTTTTGCTTAAAAATAATATTTATATTTTGAAAATATTTAACTTGCACTTCTTTATCCGTCAAGAAATAAACAAGAAATATCTTAAGACATCAGGTGCACACAATTAGGAGGCATCTCTCTTATGTGAAATCAAAAAATATTTGATGTTAAAACTCTAGACATACTAAAATGAATGTATGTGAATGTGCAGACAGGCTTTCAGATAGAACTGGTTGCTTGTAGACACACTGTACCTTCTGATAAACTACCGTTTTCGCCTTATTTTGCATAAATTTCCTATTTTGACCCAATACTATATCTTGGAAACTATAGCCAATCAGCACTTCTGACTTACTTTTTCTTTATTAGTGACCTAAACTAAGAAAAATGTCACTATTTTTGTTCCGGAAGCATTTGTAGACCAGTGAATTATTAGTCTGTCTACCTCTCCAAAGCTCAAAATGCTCTGTTCCACCTTGTGATGTCATGAAGTGGTAGTTACCTTTTGTTCAGTAGAGAATGGCAATTTTATGGCTGAAATGATCCAAATGATTCTAAAGAAGGTGGAGTTTAAAAACAGTTTAAAAACACAGTGGTGCACTTGTATCACATCACAAGGTAGAGCAGAGTAGAGTGTTTTCTGGTTGAGAGAAGACCTAAATACGCAGGGTTTGTGTGTTAAACATGTGTGAATGAAAGAAAACAGAACTCCGGGTGTGTTTTTGATAAGGAAACCACATTATAACATAGACGGGTCCTTTAACACATGAGAAACACTGGGCTGTTGGACACATCTACCTGGCAACAGTCCAGAAAACACGTGCAGCTCCAGCCCATATTATCAGGGACTAATAAGAGCACGGTCAGAGTCGCTAGCCCACCATAAATCAATGCTCAAAATAATTGCTAATACAGTGCTTATCGATTAGCATGGCGGCCCTGCTCTCATTTCACAGGGCGACGGTGGCTAAGCACTAGTGCAGTGACAAGGGTAAAGTGTTATTTCTCCAAAAGGCCCAGAGACAGACAGCTGGGCACGGGGAGATGACTGGAGGGGCTGCGCCTGTAATTCTTAATTGACACCTGTCAGGCCCTGGCGGCGCACACAGCTGCTGCAGGGGAGTGCTGTTCACCTGTCACTTTTCATATGGTTTTCTCACACACTCATCTCATCCTTTGTTGTCTTCTGAGCCTTTCTGTGGATATACTTTACCAAGTCCTCCACTAGCCACATGTGTTGTGTTAATGCGTATAGTTAAAGCGTCTCATATTTTCCTGATACTGTCCTACCTTTTACATGAGTCAGTTTAATCCCTCATTTAACCAGGAGTGGTCTATGGTAGAAAAGGTTTCAAAGGTAGTCATGTACACAATATTTCTGAATCGACAAGATGAAAGCGGTGTTTTTGATATCGAACATTGTCTAGATTACAAGACCTTTGAAACCTTTCCCCTAGTTTATAGACATTACACCCAACGGCAGACTAGAGTCACAAAACCATATTTTTTTACTACATTCTGACACAAAAGATTTAACATACCAATTTTGATAGCTATAATTGAATGCAGTCTTTTTAGGCCAATTTCACTGGTCTACAAATGTTTGGACTCGATCTGCTTCTGAGATAAAAGTGGCTAAATCTAATTTATATTGATAAGATGAACTGAAAATCAATTGATAACTGTGCTGGTTAGCTAATGTATTCAAGATACAGTATTTAATGATATTGTTTTACATGAAAATCACATCTGTTTATACAATAAATTTAGGCATTTTTGCTTAAAAATAATATTTATATTTTGAAAATATTTAACTTGCACTTCTTTATCGGTCAAGAAATAAACAAGAAATATCTTAAGACATCAGGTGCACACAATTTCGAGGCATCTCTCTTATGTGAAATCAAAACATATTTGATGTTAAAACTCTAGACATATAAAAATGAATGTATGTGAATGTGCAGACAGGCTTTCAGATAGAACTATTGCTTGTAGACACACTACCTTCTGATAAACTACTGTTTTTGCCTTATTTTGCATAAATTTCCTATTTTAACCCAATACTATATCTTGGAAACTATAGCCAATCAGCACTTCTGACTTACTTTTTCTTTATTAGTGACCTAAACCAAGACAAATTTCACTATTTTTGTTCCAGAAGCATTTTGCTTGTAGACCAGTGTTTTCAGCAAAGGACTGTAGTTGTTCAGTATTATTACGTTTCCAAGTGAGTATCTAGATTTAGTATCAATATTTGGCTATAGATTTATATCAATCTAAAAGATACTGGAATCCAAAAGATAACTTGAGTGCCAAGAATGACACACGACTACTTCCTTTTTATATTAAGTTAACCAAACCATAAAATCTACTAACAGTGCAATTGTAACATAGCCTCAACCTCTTTCATGTATTTAGCCATTTTAATTAGTCATGAAATCACGTGAATGCAGCCTTGAGTGTCATTTAGGATATACAGCTTTTGCCAATACACAAAATGTAGCTCAGATTTTCCCACAATGCTCTGCAACTATCAACAGAGCATGTTTCCAATTGTGTAAACACGGGTCAAATACAGTTTGCTTTTGTCCTTTTCCTCACAGCCTGTTTCGCTCAATCACCGAGCGGATTTGGACCCTCTAATGCTTCAGAATAATTAGCAATCAGAACGATCTTTCATTCATAGCTGTAATCCTCGTATTATTTTACATCCCCGCTTTCTGCATTGTGCTTTTGTTTTGCAGCTGTTTTGAATCACGGCCAAGGGGAGATCTTTGTCAATGGAAAAATATAGCCGAAATACACTTTATACTACAGGGCGCTGGTGTCTGAATGACCTTGCTTTCTTTATTTCTCTATCAAAAGCTCCTTGTGTTTTGCTTGAGTGAAAATCCAGGTTTTCCGGCTTCCTCTGAACCTCATTAAGCGTAGGGATAGTTTTACCTCTTACACCCAATCCCTTTACGTACTCCCCAAACCTAATTCACCACATATTTTCAATCGGCCGCTCTCTTTTCCATAAGAGCGGTCATCGATCTTCATTTGTCACTTAACCCCCGTGAAGATGAGGACAGGGCGTGCAGTTGTGCGGGTTTGCGTCTTTAGATTTCCCCCTTACATGCAAATGAAATCGCGGGATTAGCCAAGTGTGTGATAGCAAATATATCCAGCGACTCCTTCAGTCAATGTCACCTGTTAATGACACTTTACACATGCTGCCTTATCTCGCCATCCCATAACATTCGCCATCTTCGCAAATGCAGGGTTGCTGATGCATAGTAAAATACATAAACTTGTTCAGAGCTCATATACACCACACTAATAACACAAATACGACCGAGCTAGCTCCTGACAAATGTCGTTAAATACTTGATCACAAGCGTCTGATAAAACCAACTGGATTAATAGTCATCACTGGGGTGTTTGACAGCTGCTGCGCGCTGAAAATATAACGCAACACAACAACAAGAAATTATTTATGTGCACTTGGATATTGAATCATTTCTGAAATTCAATCAAACTCAATCACAAGCCTATGATAAATTATGCAGACCCTCGTTTGTAGCAGATGCCCTTCCTCTGAATGGGGGGTAGGTGTGGGACCAGCATACAGTTATCATAAGACATTGGTTAAAAAAAAACTGTAAATTCATGTGGAATAATATATTTGTGGCAGTAAACATAAATTAGTCATTAATTTGATATTCAGTTGTGGCTGATCTGTTTAGAATGCAGCGTGCCCCATGTTTAGAGAGACAGTAATTCATACAATTCAATTAAGGGTGGGGAAAACCCTGCAACTCTTTGGGTTGGGGCTGCCATAAAAATCAATACCGGGATACTAATTGATTCTAATACTACTAGTATTGAAAACAGATTTATGTATCTATTTATATTATTAGAACTAGTGTAAGACCCCATAGTAATAAACTATAAACTATTATTTTGTATGGATTTTTTTTTTTTTGGCATAAAAAAGGAGTGTTTTTGGAGTATTGAAGTCAGTATTGAATATTATTTTCATTTAGTATCGAAATGGAGCTCAGCAATGAATACTATTGCTACACATTTAATTTTATCTTTATTTTCAATGCACATTCTATTGCAAATTACTGCACATTTCACTGCTGCATCTTCCATTGCACATTTTGATGCACGCTGCACATTTTGGACATCTGTAAACAGGTATTTATTTATTCTTTGCACTGCTTTAGATTTTAGATTTGACCTTAGAAGTTTTTGTTTTGTCTATATATTGTATTTTGTACACTGTCTTTTTGCACTGCTATGCCAGAGGGAAACGAAATTTCGATTCACTGTATGTTGAACATGAACACATACAGAATTGTGTGAAGAATCCCTTAGTCGTCCAGGTAGAATCCAGAATTGACAATAAAGCTGACTTTGAACTTTGAATGTTCTTTATGTGAATTTAGAGCCTTTAATGGATGTGAGAGCACCACTCAAACCCCACCCTCTACCATATTTGCTTTATTGTTTTGAACAGGTTTTAATGTAGTTAGCCCCTGTAGTGATTTAGAAAATGAATTATTGTTTTATTGCAGTTTCACAATAAACTGGGGTGCACTGACCATTCTAGGGAAGGCTAGTGCCCCTCAAGCCTCCCCCTGCTGTGCCACTCTTACAGTGTAGCTTTGATACTAATAAACAGGTCGACACTTCCTAAATGACATTTTCCAGCTACATACCAGCATGTTCAACACTTTTTCAACACTCAAAGCACCTACAACCTCTTCACTTACTACATTATTATGTTTTAATCAGTGCAACCACAGGAATTTGCCAATTTTACACTGAAGCACACCAAGGTTGGAGATCCGTGAAGTGGCTAACATCAAGCTGACTCTATAAAGGCAGCTTGCAGACTTGACACTCTGCAGAAATTGTCAGCATTAATCTGTGGGTCCCTGTCACTGATCCGTCAGCTACCTGGATAATTAGGGAGCATGGCTAACGATGCCATTGAAAAAAGAAAGAGAAGAAAACGCAGGAACACTTCCCCCTCAGCTGTGTTCAAGTTGTAATTAAGAGACTACTTTTTGCATCAAGGTGGCAGTGTAAAAGAATCGTCTAATGTCAAGACCTTTACTAAGTCATTTAAGTGGATAAACCCATCAAGACCACTTTAAGCAGCGTTATATCTATTTCACACAACGATTTCTGTTGACATTATTTAACTCAATAGTAATGGCAATGTACGGAGAGCTGTTCAGGTATTTCTAAGGACAAACTAATTACTGTGTGAAGGTTTGAAGAGACACATCTCCAGAAGTCGGGTTTGACAGTATCACAGCATCACTTCTCTTCCTCATGACCCACACCAATGCTGTCGGGACGAGGGGAAGGAACCAGAAGGGGATCAAATATGGCAAAGATTCAGGCAGGAGATAGAAAGGGTACTGAAAAGTCACACGGAGATGAGCAAAAATGGGGCGTTTATTTGGTTCTGACTATGTGTTATAATCAAAACTTACATTCAATGCTTGGCCCTGTAGTTGTTTTTCTGAGCTGGGATGAGATATAATTTGAGATACTGATTGATTGATTCCTTTATAGTCATTGAATAAAAAAACAACAAAACAACAACAACAAAAAAACAAAAAAAGAAATCACAATTAGCAACTCTGATGTACACAGACCACAGACAAGACAGCATTGTGACTAAATAATCAAAGCAATTTGGATAATTATGATATTTAAGACAGTAAAAACAACTTGAGGTGTGAGAGATACTGACACATAACATACACATATCTTTTTCTAAATTGTTCATGTCATTTAACTGCCACGTTACTCTACAAACTGGCTACAGGTGTACATTTTCTATGCTGCCATTTGACCCTTTGAACCAATATAAAATAAATGTAAACTTTGCTAACTCACTGACAAGTTGAGTGATTAGTTGACGTAATCATTATTTCTGCTGACAGTGACAGATTTGTGGCTGCCAGAGAAAGGTGGAGTTACTGCGTTGCCATTAATAAAAATATGTGACCTTTGTATTAAAATATTACATGTTTGGTGACCCTGGGAACCCCTTTTGTACCACTGTGAGTAACTGTACCATCCAGATTCCAAGATGTCTCTCTACACAATATGAAAAAAAAAGAATGTTAATGGAAGCGAATGCAGCTAGTGGTAGGTCTGTCACGATAACACATGGTTATATAGATGATAAACAATAATTGAATTGAATTTATGCCATTTATACCAGATTCAAACCACAAAAACTATTCTAAATGTACAATATTGTTAAAAATCATGATATGCAATAAAGAAAAAGCACAATAAAACTCTGTAGTACTGTGTTTGCATCTGTAATCAGTCATAGAAGTGATTTTTTTCAACACATTTTAGCCAAAAAATAACTAAAAATCTGTCAGTAGTGCAAAAAATATAGATTATTCTGGCTTTCATATATTGAACGATAAGTCTATATAGTAATTACAATATAGTGACAGGCCTAGGTAGTAGATGAGTAAACAAACATAAAAACAAATGAGTTATAGTTTAATTTCTCATTAATACAGAAGACTATGGTGGGCCCCAATAGTCTAAAATTCTCCCCCATAGTGTAAAGACAACCTGGACTATAATGGCATAAGAAAATTAGAGTTTATTCTTCATTGTATTATCATAAGCTTATAAAAAATAGGAGGCTACACTGGTCAAAATGCTTGCATAAACATTAAATATAGGCAGTAAGTGACATTTATACTCAACAAAAAATAAGATTTAACTATTCAAATTCAAACTATATGTTCCCCCGTATTCTTAACCAAATCTATGGGAAACACTGAAATATAATTTAAAGTTGGACATAGAAATATGCCTTATGAACATGATCTTTAGTTTCCTACTGTCCCTTCTTATGTGCGATACAAAGAGATACAATTACTAACCTAACACTCCTCAGTGCTTCTCTCATCTTACATTTTCAGCAATAAATCATAGCATTGTGTTGTTTACCTTACATTAATTACAAAGGTTGAAAATGCCACAAAGCCACAAACTCCGTCAGAGAAAAGGGAACAAAAAAACACTGAAAATGACGACAAATGACTGCAGCAAAACCCGGTGCTGCTCAAATTGCACTGCACTGAACCCGACTGCCAAAACCAACAGATGTAGTAATGCCGTTCCAAACCGAAAAACACTGATGTATTGTCACTGGTCATAAAGTAGATAGGAAGCAGCGCCATTACCGGGTCTAAAAATCATCAACGTGAATGATGAAACAAAACCTATTTCAACTGGCATACAAAGAAGCATTGAAAGCTTCCTCACTAGGGAGCGAGCAACACTTTGTTTCAGTGACGAATCTAGGCTGGTGGAAATATCTGCTAATGTGTTATGAAAAATATAGACTGGTTTATAGGTAGAAGCAGCTCACACGTATTGCCATCAGAGGAGGTGTTAAACTTTTGGATACTGCAAATAGCTGTGGAAATAATATAGAGACGAAGCCTGCCAAGCCTGGATTGACCATTACTGCCTGTGATGTATGTGTCTGTCACACGAGCAGACAATTAAATCAATATTCAAAAAGCGCAATGAGAATGAGGCCACTTCAGAGCTGAGCAGGGAGCACAGGAGAGAGAAACACACATTTTTGTTCTGTTTAGTCCTTAGTAGGGCCGTATATATGGTTACATTGTTTGTTTGCAATGTCAGTGAGAAGATCTAACGTCAACTAAATACAGTCTAAGCAGTTTAAGGGGACTGGCTGAACTTCCGGTTTCATGTTTGCAAATATTTTTATGAAATAATGTGACCAAAACAATGTAGAGCTGCAGTTGTCATTTCACACAAGCCCACATTTAGCCTTGGTGTGCTGTATTCTGCTGCTTACTGGTACTTTTGTTGCCTGAACAGTTGTATTTGTGTGAATTTTGTGAGTGCAGTTTGGGTCAGATCAGATCAGTGTCAGGTACCGCCCTCCTATATTCGACCTTTTGATTCACAGGGCAAGAGGTTTGCAGTATAACAAAATAGCGACATTATCACGAATTATGTTTTGAAGATGTGCAAATGTATAGATAATAATACATTTTATTTATATGGTGATTTTCAGGACACTCAAAGGTGTTTAATATCGAGAATATACTTTATTTCACATTTGTCCAATACTTCACCTTCAACATTTAACATTAACCTACTCTAGTACAGATAGTCCATCATTAAACATGTATGCATTTCGCATTAGCAATATCCAAAAGTAGAGTAAGAACCAGCCACTTCAGAGCTGAGCTAAATGTCCAGTAGATAGGAGAACAGAAATCACACACTCTGGCTCTGTCTTTGTGGTAAAAGGTTTCTCCAGTGTCCACACTCTAAAGTGGCACAATTCATTTCAGAGATACGGCTCTCTGCCTCTTCAAACACATTTCTCCAGATCCGTCACTAAAGCCTTGCGTCAATTAGAAATTACAGCCCCACCGAGTTCAAAGTCTCTTTCGTCACAACCTTGATTAAGTCTGCTTAACCTCACATTTCCACCCACTGCTTAGCATTCTGGGGCTGTTTTATGCAGCTTTGGTCATTACGCCGCACACTTCAAAGGCAAGTCATTTGGAAATGTGTGTCAATCATGCACATCTTCACAGGGACATCAAATAGATCCGGGCAAAAACACGCAACGCCCCCGTACTGAAGGAGGACAGGGCATGTGTGGTCAGTACTGAGGCAACAACAAAAGGGACTCATGTAGTATTCACTGAGAGTACACTATGTAGTACTTCATGCTATTCTGTCATAACAAACATGAACCCTTGTATGTTTTTGATTTTTTTAAAGACCTAAGCTTCACACATAGTAAATGGTGGAAAATAAAGCAGGTAAACTTTACTCTAAAATCTTGTTTTTGTCATTCCAGTGTACGTTATTATGATTGTCTTAAACTTTTAATGACTTGCTTGTAAGTAGAGAACAACAAAGAGCAGTGTCTATAGTATGAATAAGGATTTACGAACACTTCCTGATTGTGAAAGGGCAGGTCAAGAGCCCGCAGTGACCATTACAGCTTCAGCCTGTGGTGTTAGAGGGCTGCCCCTAATAGATGATCCTCTGTGTGATCTCGCTCCGCACCAGCACTCCCAACTCCCCGAGGCCCTCCCCCTTTGGGCTTTAATCGCAAAGTATTTACCCTGCTTGAGAACTTTTCCTTTCAATTTGTCTTTTCTTTTGCTTCTCAGCTGGGGGCAAATAAAAGAGAAAAGTTGTCCTTTGAGTGAGACCAGCTGCTGGCGCATGCGTGTCTCTACGCTGAATGATTTACTGATGTTTATCAGGAATGAATAGATCAAAGGCAGTCGCATGACAGGCGATCAATCAAGCATCAAATCAGGAATGGCAATCCCAAAGTGGAACGCAAGCTCAAAATACGCCACTTCTTTCTTTATGGGACTGTTTTTTTCACTGGCACTAACACATCAAACAGACTGGCCTGTAGAAATGAGATAAGATGAGCTTTGTTTTGAGAACTTGGACGCTGGCACCTATTCCAGGATCAGCTTTAAACCACTGAAACTGAAGTGCAGCATTTATTTCTCTCAGGCAGAATTGGCTTTGAGGCATGGCTGTGTAAATGAAACAATACAAATGCCAGTCAAACATGCCCAAACAGATAAGTGCAAAACACGTATTTATTGCTTCAAAGATATGGACGTAGCTAGAGTTTGGTTGGACACAGGGGCTGGAGTGCTCTAAATAAAATGAATGCTCTCCAGAGCTCACTGTCACTGTACTTGTGTGACCCATTTGTGGAAGCTCTTCTGGAAAAACAAAGTGGCCATCATTGGGTCGTTGATAAAAAGACAATGAACTGCTCTTCTATTAGTGTAGTAGGAAAAGTGAAAAGCCAAATCTGTCCCAAATATTCAAAAATCTAAAACTTACATTGAGACCATTGCTGATTATGATATACTGTAGTAGTGTTGTAGTTACTACGTAGTCAAGAAGGCTATATGAGGTCGTATAGTAGGTCCAGGGTACTACGTAAACTTGTCCCGTTACTACTGCGTAGGACTGAAGTTGGCGTGGGTGCGAGTGTGAGAGGGGGGCTTACCTGATGACCGCCGCGGCGCTTGCTGCTTTCTCCTCGGCATGCTGCTGCAGGACTTTCCGCTGGACTTTTCATGCGAAGACCACGATTAGTGGACGGGAAGAGGAGGAAACCTGGACCGGGGCGAGATCAAATCCGTGTAGTTTTGTCCACACTTCTTCAAACGTGGTAAAAAACAAAACAAAAAAGTCGCTAAATTAGATCCCGCGAAGAAGTTCTGATAAGCGCACACTTTACGCACGTCTGTCAATCCTAGTTACGTCGCGTTATTTGAGTGTACAAACGTGTTATTGTCACAAGAAGAGCCTCGTTAACTTCTGTCGTAACTCGTCGCTGGCCGACTGGCAGAAAACACACGGAAAGCCCCGGAGAGTGGGCAGAGATACGGGCTGCTGCCGAACGAGCTCCGCGCCGAAAAGAAGAGCTTCGCCGCGCGTTCTGGGCACTCTCTCATTCCTCTTTTTTTGCAGCAAAGCAAAAAATAGTATTGACTCCGAAGTGCGTCGTGTTGTCTCTGCGCCGGTGGAGGTCTCTCTAAACGTGGGAAGAAGAAAAGAATGACACTTGAGTCGCTTTAGGTGGACGTCAATCACTCAAAACAGAAAGCCTACAGCGATCAAGCGTTATACTCACATCTCCGCTGACTGTCGTCGACACGGACACGGACACTTCCTCCCCCAAAAAACACCCGAGCCTGTCCCGCTATCCCAACAGCTCCCACGGTGCCAATGTGTCTATTCTGTTGATTATTGTTGATTTCGGGGGCACCGCAGTGAGGTGTGCGCACATTGGAGATGCACGCTGCGTTCAGACAGCTCTCTCTGATCGACAGACACATGCAGCTGCCTCTCTCCGGCCCTGGCTCTTTACTCCACCCCTCCGTTCGAGCGTCACCCTGACAGTCAGAGCCCACCTGTCAATCTGCTCCTCATCCCGGTCTTTCATTCGCTGCTGTCCCGTCCTGTCCCCGCCACCATCACTAATGTAAGCTTGTTTGCGAACGAGCGCGCACCACCCCAAACTGTTTCTGTGCGCTCTGCCCACGAGTGTACCGCTTCAATTTTACAATATATACATTTCAAAACAATGCAGCTATATATTTAGCTTGTTAGTTGGTTAAACTCTTCTTTTAAAATGAGCAATTTATCACACTCAGGTCATAAACCTACATCAGAAACTTGCGCGTAATTCCTTCCCTATTCAAACAAAAATACCTAGACTACATTTGATTTGTTGGTGATGACACAAGCTTTATAATATATCATAATTTCATAATTTTTCACATTTCACAAACTGGAAATGGTCCATAAAATGTTTTATTTTGTAAACAGCCCACACAAATTACGCGTGGAGTACTTCATTCTCACTCTAATTTGAAGCAAAAGTTAAACATTTGAGAGTATTTCCAAATTCACATAGCCTATCTGGTCAAGAAATGTATCGTTATTCTGTTATGAAGTAAAATTCTAACTTTATATGTGAAATGTATGAAACTATATTTCCCCTTTCACCCACTGCACTTTATTGAGTGGCGCAAACCGGGTGCGTTCTGGTTCAAACTTCTCCAATACGTGGATATTTCGGGGTGACCTCTTTAGTGGGACAAAGGAGACTGCGGATCGATTCGTTCCACCTTTTTAGAGCGGCTTCAGGGGAAGGGGAGGGGCTCTGAATCCACAAGAGGCGCCCATTAATAGCCTACTCTCCATCCTAACTATTATGCACCGTAAAGTGTTTATAAAGGGCACGGGCTATGAAATGTTAACCTAAACGTGGCGCTTGATGTAGCTCTTTTGGCTTTTCATTTTTACGCATAATATCTACTAAAAACTGGTTAGATTTTCTTCACAAAAACTATGGGACTACCTTGCATAATTCTCCCCACAAGGACAGAAGAGGTTGTAAACAGGATACAAACTTTTAGAAACTCATGGCACACCGGTAAGTAGCCACCTTTCCCTCTCTCTCTCTTCCCCTCCTAAGCTGATCTGTCTCCGTCTGTCTATTGGGTATTTCTGGGGCGACGGGCAGTCTTCAAAACGGATTATCTACACGGGGAGCACGTCTGGAGTCGCTTATTATGAGGTGAAAAAAAATAAAGTACCGCCCCAACATCTGTCTGTCGCTGTCTGTCACGCAGACCCGCGCGCTGATTGATGGAGAGCACTTACGTCACCGTGTTTTCACCCCGTGCGCGCGAGAGATAGTGCGTCTCGGGAAGATTTCTGTTAATATCTGACACGAATGGAAGAATTACCATGCTTTAAATGGCATTTTTAGTTCACTAAAATTGTTTTTTTTAGTATAAAATAACGTTAAACACACTTTTTAACTTGTAGCGGCACACCAATGCGTGCGTAAAACTAGGGAATACTTCTGTATAGAAGCATAGATATTTGGTTTTACTGACAGTTTTATAAGAACCTTTCTGACAACCAGGGACAACATAAATCTGTTGACCATATCAGGGACAACATAAATATATATTTTCAATTTGGTCAACAGATTTGGATAGTTTTGAAATCTGAAATATAGCATACTGTATATAATGCTTACTTTTTAAAAATGAAGTCCAATAAAGGTTTTGAGGTAATACTGACTGGTTTTGAGGTAGCACAGACCTGTTCAAATATTGCACAGATTTTTATAAATGTATTAAGTTCTAAAACACAAAGTAATGTCTGATATATTTTCAGTAGCCTGTTAAAAACAAGAATAAAACATGCGCGTAAAGATGGACTCGCTTTACTTTGAAACTCCAGTGTTTTTTGAGCTGTGCACGTTGGCAGCAGCAGCAGCAGCGGCGGCGGCGGTGGTGGTGGTGGTGGTGGTGGTGGTGGTGGTTGTGTGAAGGCTGCCTGTACAGAGAGGCTGGAGCAGAGATGAGAGAACGGGCTGCCTCAGATGTACCAGCAGGGGGGGACATGTGGTCCAGGAGCAGCGCACTCTTATCTCTGCGCCATCAGGGAATCTCGGTGCAGGAAAATTAAAATCAACAGGGTACTTTCTCATTAAACATCATTTATCTACAATTATATTCCTCAATCTTAAATATACTTCATATGAAAACACCAGAATTAAAAGTGTCATATGCAGATCTGTGAAAACAAACCTGTCTTTGTCCTCTTCTCTTTGGTAAAATTCACTTTTCTATACTCATTTTCTTTTGTGAAGCATATCCCCTTAATCTTTTAAAATTTTCTGTTATTGTGTTGTAAAAGCAACCATATTATTACAGTATTTTTCCACATTCATATATGCACTAACTGCAGCAACTTTTACACAACCTTTTACAATAATATTTATTAACACCGAGAGTTAATCATGATCAAAAAAAGCATCCATGTTATTATTTTTAGTTTTAGTTAACTCTCTTTTGTCCTTTGTTTTCAGAATCGTTGCTCTACTGCGATGGCCGATAAAGATTTTCCACACACTGCCTAGAAGGTGAGGAATAAGTTTCAACACCAAAAGTACTTTAGTTAAGAAATAAGAAATGTTGGCGTGTATATATCCACTGTAACATATGAAAAAATGTAAGCCTGATAATATGTGTTTATGATGATGCTACTGTATGGAACGTATAAAAGAGTTTTTTTGGTGCTGCAGTGTAATCGGGGGGGAAAAAAAGTTTCAAAAGAACGGAGTTTTCTCAATAAAAGCCAAAGTTGCTTGAAATTATTTGCATTTTGTTGTTTGATTGACATAAGATTTGGAACACATTTGCACAGTGTTTTTTTTTTTCCTTTTGAAAAGAGATTTTGCTGTAAACAGGTTTTCACCGAAGCTACTAAAGTTTTAAGGTGCGATTTCTCCCTTTTGGCGAATCGTATCCACCTAAAACAGTGCCGACAGATACCAAGCGTTTAATGTCTACCTTTTAATACTCATACATACTTAATGCTCTGCTGCATATTTTGGCCCGTGGCACAGAGTTAGAGCTGGTTTAGAGCCGTGAAACTCTCATGTCAGAAGGTACAGGCTCCACACTCTGCTGTTCAGACCTCATCCTCATTTGGGAAACAAACATAACATAGCATAAATACGCTATGTGTGTTTTCATGATTATTTATTTTGTTAATCTATCTAAAGCATTTAATCACTTAACAGATTTTATATTAACATTTTCAATTTCAGCTATGTAAACCCACATTTTATTTAATTCAATCTTTATTAAGAACACATAATATCTGGTTCATAGTAAGTATATATATTTAAAAAAAAAAAAAAAGATAAACAATTATTTGAACTAATGTGAACAATAGTGTAAAAACATTGTTGCCAACACTTTTAACTTGGAAATACATTTTACCATCTAGAATCCGGTGTTGCGAATACATATTTTATTATCATTTTTTTCCTTTAGTTATGAATGCGTTAATATTAAGTTTACTTTTAAGGAAACCTGTCATTATGCAAGCCAGACAAACTTATCCTCCCACTGTTATTCTTCTCTGAATGTCATTCAAAGCAGGCAGCACCTCCTCTTCATAATCTTAAATAATCTTCAATCATCGATGGGTCTTATCAGATTGTCCACAGTCATTGACAGCCTGAATATAAGAATATATAATAAAAAAATAATAAAGCTATGGCTCTAACTTTGACGTGAGCTATATCTCTGCACATCTATCCGATAAGGCTGCATAATTAAAATGCCAAGTGTGGAGCACCCAGAGAAAGAGGTCTTGATATTTTACGAAGATTTGCGTTGCTGTGACTTGTTCTGCGTGCTGGCTTTAAGTACGAATTTTTGCGGTGAGTTTTGACAACGCAATTAAAGCTTTGTAATCCCCACCTGAGTTTAAAATTTGTCACTCTGGATGGTTAGAGCACAGATGAGACAGAAGCAAGTTTATTAAAGGTTTCCAGACTATAAGTATTTAATAAAGAGCTATAGAATCATATAGGAAAAGTGAATGGACTTCAGTAAACACTTCAATACAGATACAATAAAATCATCAATATGACTGTACAAAAAAATGTCCACTACTATTAGAAATGGTCAGTATCTGTATTGATCCTATATTGAAAATTTTGCCTATACTGATGTAATTGTGTTCAAATTGAAATAGAAAAGAAATTAGGCGAAACATGTGGCTGTTCTTATTATGTTTACACAATTAGCAGACGTATTTGTATCAGATAAATCAAATTATAATCATTTAGAACACAAGTGAAAAGTGAATTTGTGAACTTTACTACAACTTTAAGCCTTGTAATACATGTTAGAATCTTGACGTGGGTATCATTAAATAGCTGTTATCGGCGTCTGCGTCACAAATATTGGACCATTCCTTTCAGAAAAAAAAACAAAGGAGCATAAAACCGCATAAAACCTCTGCCAAGGCACTCGTTTCAATTAGAACATGTTTGTAAGATAATATTAAAACAGCAAATTCAAAAATCTTCATACATTTAAGTCCATATCTAAATCCCCAAGGTCCATATTTTGAAATAAATGCCAATACTTATAAAACTGCTAATACTGCTAATAAATAACAATATAATGAAATATGTAATTTAGCAAAAAGGCAGTTATGCATCGCCAACAACATAGAAACTTGCAGAATTTCCTAACCAACTCAGCAGAACAAAATGACAGTTTTTTTTCTCCCACAAATACCAGCCTTCCTCTGACACGCTGCTCCTTCCTCTCCACCTCCTTCCCTTTTGTTTTCCTTGACACGTGCACCCCAATTAGCATTTTCCAGCCATTAAGGAGAAAAAGAGAGAGAGAGAGCCCAACGTTTGTCTCATCTTTTGCCGACAAGACTTTTGAGCCTCGCGCAGTAGAAAAAACACACAAACAACAAAACAGTCAAGGCAGATTCAATATCATTGTCAATGTTAACATCTCACAACAATTACCATTTTCAAAAACACCCAATTATGAGAGAAATTGTCAGCATGAATTTGAGAGCAATTAAAATGATTAAGTCCAAATGATGAGTTTTGGTGACGTCCTAGTTTTGGTTAAACAAATTCATCTCTTTCTACACTGTAAAACAAAAGAATTTCAGTGAATGTAAGTAAGTAAACAGGGAAATACGTGCACCTCGTATAAACTCATATCTTATCTATTTTATTTGAATCGATGGAATATTTTCACATGTTTTAATGTATTAATTTTTTTTTTTTTTTAATTTACTTATTTATTCTTTCACAAATTGGACATTCTGGTCATTTGGTGTCATAGCCCAGTTATGGGTAACTTAAAAACCTTAATAATAAATGGTGCATGTAAGAAACATCTATCAGTGTAATGCAAAATCAATATTTAAATCACATGAATGCTACAGTATATACTTTCATAAAACAAAACATGTATCAGTAGTTCTATAATTTATGATTAAAGGGACAGTGTGCAAGATTTTTACCCGTTAATTACCAAAATTTAAGATACCCATTCAAAAATACATTGTTTTCCAAGCCTTTTCACTTCCATCATGAAATCAAAGTATTCTTTTGGACTTAGACATAGTCAAATAAAAGGGGGATCCTTCCCATATAGAGGCAGCCATTTTGAATACGAGAGCCGCAGAAGCACCGGAGGCAAAGCAGGCGGAGCGCTTGGCGCGCGCTGCGCAAGAGAGAGGGAGAGAGTTGCCGGTCGTGCTGTATCACACGTCGTAATGGATCTAACACGTGTTTTGGACTAAATTGTTTTACTGGATTTTATTTGCTGGATCCTTACGGACAGATTGATACCAAGCTTGTGGTGAAATACAGAGTTTGACCTGTGCAAGGCCTTCAAAGGTAAGCTAAGTAACAAACCTCGTTTTGTGCTTTTCCGTATAAAAGCCCCATGTGCTCAGGGAGTGATTGTTGTGCCGGGAAATGATTGCATTTGCATAGTCAAAAAGAGGAGACTGTAAGGTTTCATTTGATATGTAGATTGTCATGGTACATGATCGGGAATGTGTGTTTTCATGCGAAAAGAAAAAAAAAACAGTGAACGGGAGACCGCGTTTTATTAATACCGTTGTTGTCGGCGAGGGCTCGCAGCGCCAGGTGCGCGCCGGGTGCGCGCGGGTACGCGTGCGGGTACGTGCGCGGGTACGCGCGCGGGTACGCGAGCTGTCCACTACGGCGCGTCTGGGTGATCCTCGAGGTCTGCCGTAGCTAAAACAGGAAGTGCCATAGCCACTATCCACCTATGCGCCACGAATCCTACACACTGGACCTTTAAAGGATAACATGTTTAAAATGACTGTAATTGCCATGAATATTATTATGTGTCTATTCTATAAAAAGACTTTAAATAAAAAGACAACCTTTATTGATCCACAAGGCAAATCACTTGGACACAGTAGCTCACACATCATAATATATTATAATAGGAAAGAGTAAAACATATAAATGGTAATAATAAATTCTAAATAAATAGCAAAAAAGCTAGCAAGAGACTGAAGAATGTGTACAGCTCTGGAAAAAAATAAGAGACCGCTGCATTTTTTCCTGAAATCAGCATCTCTACATGTATTACAGCCATTCCATTCCAGCGTCTGTTGAATTCCAACACAAACACAAAGCTGAGCTACTTCAGTTCATGCACCAGGAGTGGAATAAAGTCACCCAAGAACAATGTGAAAGACTTGTGGAGAGCATGCCAAGACGCATGAAAGCTGTGATTAAAAATAAGGGTTATTGCACCAAATATTGATTTCTGAACTCTTCTTGTAAGTGTAAGTAAGTGTAAGTGTAAGTGTAAACATTAGTATTATGTTGTTTTAAAATGAATTTGATCTTGTTTCTTTGCATTGTTTGAGGTCTGAAAAAATGTATCTTTTTTGTTATTTTGACCATTTGTCATTTTCTGCAAATAAATGCTCTAAACGATCATATTTTTATTTGGAATTTGGGGGAAATGTTGTCAGTAGTTTATAGACTCAAACAAAAATGTTCCTTTTGCCCAAACACATAAGTATAAGTAGTAAAATAAATAAAAAAACTGATAATTTTGCAGTGGTCTCTTTTTTTTTTTTCCAGAGCTGTATGTACAAGTAAAAGTAAAACAGAAGTAATAAGTAATAAAAATATCTCAGCTATACAAGAATCTGAGTGTGTGTGTACAGTATGTTTGTAAGGTTTGGAGTGTGGATTTTACAGTGTAGACATTGCGCCATCTCCAAACAGGCCTCCCTGCGGATTACACGTAAAATCTAACATACATTGTTCAGGCAGACAGTAAGTGAGCAGTAGTTAACACTTTTCTCCCTATTCTCCAAGTGAAATTACACCATCGTAATCTTCAGCTTTTCTCCCAAATCTAAATCTTGTGAATCTCATATTGCGCGTCTGCTTCGCTGTGGGCTTTTCCTGTGAAATCTGTCAGCGCCTTTGCCACAGCGCCGTACATCAAGGCAAGAAAATACTCTTAAAAAGGTGCTTTTTGTGACATTAAAATGACTTGTGTGTGCGTCTCTCACCAGCCCCCGACCCGAGTAGTTGGAGGCATATATTTATGAATAGGATCCTTTAATTAGGGCTTGTGTTTCCTTCCCCAGTCACATTGAGGGATGGTCCTCTCCGACATTCATTAATGATAATCACCAAGAGCGATGGCATAGCTACAGGCCAAGTCTCCGGGGAGCCGACACTTGAAAAGACGCATTAAATTACACACAGGGACTCTTTAATTGCAAAAAGGGAAATATATAGCCATCATTGTTAAATATGATCTTTTGTAAGACTTTACTACTTCAAGGATTTGTCTAAGGGTTTCTTATCTTCCTTCGAATTGGAACGTTTTGGGCTGAAATTATGGATGTTCTCTCAAATAAAATGTCTTTAAAATCTATACATCTACGGTTTTAGCTACAGTGCAGTCTTAACCAAGGCGCAGGAGTGAGGGAGGGAGGCATCCAAAGACATGACCTAATTGTTCAGGCACACTTGGATAATTAATCTCAGCTGACTTAACATGATGACAAGGTTAGCCAGGTGACACTCCAAAAACACGTCATTCTGCCCCAGATTTGAGTCGTTTCTATTTGACAACTTTACCAGTCGAATCTGAAATATTGTCTAATAACATTATTTGAATATAAATCCAATCCTTCGTAATGATCCTGATTGAAAGATGTGTCTAACAATCCACTTTATTTGTATTTATTTGTATTCATAAACAGTTTCTAATTGATGGACTGGTAAAAACAAAAAAATAATGAAGGTGTACATTAAAGAAAAAGCTTCTCGTATATGGCATTACACTTATTTATCTCAACTAAGCGTAAGAAAGTGACAACACAGGGTCAAGTTACAAGGTCAGATGTGTGAAAAGACAAGCCCACTCACACTAGGAATGTTTTAAAGTAAAAAAAACAACATGTAACTGAGTAAATTGGAGACGGCCAGTTTAACGCCATACTGTGGAACATTCAAGACAAAGCAATAACATCTTTAATCCACTATTTCTTCTGCAAAAAAGGGCCGTGCGGTTCATTCACAAGGCCGGCTTCTTAGAACACACTCGTGATCTTTTTACTCAGCCAAAGTTATTCAAATTGAATGAACTTGTAAAATATTATACAGTGATTAAGCTTTTAAAAGCATTTAAGAAACAATTGCCAAAAAATTAGCAAAAATGTTTTGCTCTTAAAGAGAACATTTATAATTTGAGAGGTTATGGAAACTTCATTTTGCCCAATGTTAGAAGCACTCGTAAACGTTTCTGTGTGACTGTATGTGGGGTAAAAATGTGGAATGCTCTGGATTTACAGCAAAAGCTCTGCCAAAATATTCACAAATTTAAGTTAAGGTCTGGTCTGAATACAGAGAGAGACGAGTTTGAATGAATTGTCAAATAGCACTTTTCTGTATCAGTTTTGTGTTTTGGTATCTGCTGTTGTCTCACCATCATTGGTATTATGTATGTGTGTTATTGTAGATGTGCTTCCATTGTTGGTATTTTTTGTGCTTAAAGGGACAGTGTGTAAGATTTTTACCCGTTAATTACTGAAATTGAAGATACCCATTCAAAAATACATTGTTTTTCAAGCCTTTTCACTTCCATCATGAAATCAAAGTATTCTGTTGGACTTAGATATAGTCACATAAAAGGGGGATCTTCCCCATGCAGAGGCAGCCATTTTGAATACGAGAGCCGCAGAAGGACATTTGGGCTCCGGCTTCGCCTTCGGCAAGGCTCGTGGTTTTGGGTAAACAACACAAGCATGCTGCCGGATCAGACGTCGTAATGGATCTAACACGTGTTTTGGACTTAATTGTTTTACTGGATTTTATTCGCTGGATCCTTACGGACAAATTGAGAGCAAGTTTATGGTGAAATACAGAGTTTGACCTGTGCACAGCATTCTAAGGTAAGCTAACCTTGTTTTGTGCTTTTCCGTATAAAAGCCCCATGTGCTCGGGGGGTGTTTGTTGTGCAGGGAAATGAATTGCATAACCAAAAAGAGGAGACTGTAAGGTTTCATTTGATGTGTAGAGTGTCATGGTACATGATCGGGAATGTGTGTTTTCATGAGAAAAAAAAACAAAACAAACGGGACCGTGTTTTATTTATACAGTAGCGGCACGCGGCTTGTGCGCGGGTCCCTCGAGGTCTGCCGTAGCTAAAACAGAAAGTGCAATAGCACCATCCACCTATGCGCCACGAATCCTACACACTGGGGCTTTAACATTGCTGGTATGTTTACTTGTTGCACACCTTATGTGTAATTTTTTGTCTCTGATCAAAAGTTTTTTGCTTTTTTGTACAAGAATAGAATTTGCCTCTGTTTTTTGTGTTTTTCAACTGAACTGACAAGGAAGCTAAATCAATAATTTAAGTTATGTTTTGGAAGACAGGGGTGGGATTCTTCCTACTCCATTTCAAGCAAAAAAACCCAAAACAAAACAAATGTATTTGACTTTGTTTGTATTTATTTCTTTGTGTTGACCTGCTCGAAATGAATAAATAAATGAAATGAATGAATCTTGATGGAGACAAACAAAAAAGTTATACAGTGCACCTTTAATTAGGAATCCCTCTAAAAACCTCCTGGCTGATATTTGGTTTTATAATTGTCCACTCTCCAATAAGGGATGCTCTTATTAGCCATAGTATTAATGGCCACAGGGGAAAGATTATGGGGCTTAAAAATTATGTATTTTAATGAAGATGTGTCCAAGTGTGTGTGTTTTACAAGCAGCATTTGATTTGCTAGCATTGTTTCCCATAATAATATCAGCATTTCCATTACCATAACAATAAACCATCAAAACTATACTATATTATTAAAATCATATCACCTGAACAATGAAGAGTACTCAAAATGACACCTATAAACATAGAATCCAATACTTAATACTCCACAACCATTTCCATTTACTGAGGACTTTTGTGACTTCTGACCTTTCATACCAAATTCTTTACCCACTTATTATTAAGCCGAAAGAAGGGAACATCTATGTAACTTCTCTGCTATGCCTGCTTGCTATCCTTTCCTCAAACCATCTTGCAAGCATACATTGGCCCACATCTATTTTTACCTGACGGGGGCTGGCGAAGAGGTGGTTTTCCTTGGAGGTGAGCACAGTGGGCATGCTGGGAAAAAAAAGGGAGAAGAAGGAAGAAGAAGGAGGGTTGGGGGCGGGGTCACAATGCTCCATTAATCAAAAAGAATGACAGTCACGTCGTGTCTGACAAGCATCTCTGCCACTCTGCCCCACCAGCCCCCAGCTCCCTTCCCACTCAACTTCAGCCTAAGACGAACGCGGGGGGTTGAGTGAACTTTATTAATCAAGCATCTAGGATTAATTGTTATCAAGTGTCAGCCATAAATTCTCCATTTGGTTTTAATAATGTCGGAGGTAGACTTAACAATCCATGTCGGGGAGTTGAGTTTTATTGAAGGGGAAAAAGAGGGAGCAGACGATGGAGGCAGTGACACAAATAGCTTCTCAGTGGACAGTGCCTCTCCACATGACAGATATGAAATACAATTATCTGTAAGATCTGCTTAAGGATTCATCAACTGCTCCTCTGGCTTCCAAAGAGAGACAGAATAAAAACCCACAGAAAGCCAACTGATAACTTTTCTTTTTACCCCCATCATTTTAGTTCTTCTTTAGGTCACACTATGTAGAAGAAATAAGTAAGGGAAAAGAGCATCACTTAGGCTTTTGGAAGTCCAATTTTTTCAACAAACATTGCAATTAGATTTGCTATTTATGTTTTACTAATAAACTGGATATTTTCAACACACCCAGAAGACTGACAATGAAACTGCCAAACTAATACAGTGAACCCTCGCTGTATCGCGGTTCACTCTTCGCGGCCTCGCTGTTTTGCAGATTTTTTTTTTCCAATTTTTTTTTTTTTTTTTTCCAATTTTTTTTTATAGTGTAACTTTTTTTTTTACAGTGTAACATTCTGTCCTGCGCCCTGATTAGCTAAGAGACTAGACCAGGACTAAACCAGGTCTAAAGCAGGTTTAAACCAGGACTAAACCAGGACTAAACCAGGACTAAACCAGGTCTAGACCAGGGATGGTAGGGACAGAGTCTCTGATTTCCTTCACGAGAGCGCCTGGGTGACAGGAGGTGTGGCCTTTGTTTACTTGCACGAGCCATGGAAGAGAGTGCGAGTCGGACCATGGAAGAGCCAAGAATCAACATGGACGGGCCGGGGGAGCCGCAGCGGGGAGAGCCGCATTCGAGGGAGCCGCAGCGGGGGGAGGACACTCGCGCGCACAGAGGAGACAGTGGCTCTTCCCCGTCACGCCGAGAGGACGAACCCGACCCCGTCCTAGAGAGCTGTGGAGTATTGGCGACGCATTGATAGCGGTCTGATTTTGGAGCCGGGGTGAAATGCAACCAACTCTTGTGAGCGCAGCGTAGAATAATTGTAAAATATAAAATTGTCCTACTTCGCGGATTTCACTGATTGCGGGCTATTTCTGGAACCTAACCCCCGCGATAAACGAGGGTTCACTGTACAAGAATCCCATGCATTTCAGAACGTTTGTAGAGGTCGAAACTAAAGACTAAGAAGGTTTATTCTGAGTAAGACATTGTTGGTTGTCGGTTCATTTAATAATTCCAGTCTTTGCTAATTGGGAATATTCACATTACGATTTCAATCGATTGCAGCATATCTTGCTTGCTGAGCATCAACGCGCAGATGAATAATTGTTTTTTGCGAGTGTAGACCCCTTCCAAGACATCACGCAATGAAAACAGTAAAGTGTCCAGAAGATACTGTATTTCAGAGAAAACACACTTTTCACTTTGTAATCTTCTGTCTGTATCTCAAAATCTGATCCTCACCAACATTAAATAGGTTTAAATTATTTGTTTTCTTTAGTAAAACATTCATTGCTCAAGTCTGACTAAAAGTTAAAGAAATACTGTATGAAAGAGTCCATTCTTTCAAAGCACAACTCAATTGAGAAAGAATTATGGCGATTTGCAAACCTCACTGGGAGAAGAGTTTGTTTGAAATGCATCGGTTGGCACTGGGGTCATAAGTGGCCGCTCATCTTGTGAACAAACTGTCAAAAACTGCACAAGACACAAAAGTATCGCAATCATAAAACGCAAGTCAATCAATTGTCGCCTAATTGCGTGTGTATCTTTTGAAATGAGACGGGATCGGCCCTATGTAGGTTGACAGTGTGCATAAAATTAGCATATGTTTGCATATCACTACAGCATTAATGTTAGTTTTATTGTCCGTCTCACCTTGTTATTTTTTTTAGCACCGTCTTAAAGGGGTAAGGACACATTTGTGTGTGTTTTTGTAGAGAACAGGATGAACGTTAGAGCGATGGTTTGACTCAGGACTCTTTACAAAATGGAGCTAATTTCTACATCAAAACACCTCCATCTGGCCTTGCAGTAGTTTGTCTGATGCCAAAAAAACAACCAAAAAAACGATTTCCTTAGAAAACGAATGCGTCTAGAGAGGACAGTTGACAAAAGACAGATCTAAGCAGGAGAAACAGTGTCTGTCTTAACTCACAGTAATAATGGGAAGTATTTATGTGACAATTTTAGGGGAAGATGCTGGACACGCTTGTTAAATCTTAAGTCCACATTGTTTTTCAGCAGATATCATCCTGATCAATGGTGGTCCTCTTTGTGAAAAATGGCAGCTTCCTGGAGAACGCTTTGATTATCATCCAAAATGGCCACTGCTGAACTGAACCGACGCTAAATCACTGCTTAAATGCTAACTTGTTGTTAACGTTATTATTATTTCCAATCAGGACCATTTGCCTACCCCTCTCTCTTCACACTGTCCAATAAAGCATTTGGGTAAAAAAAAAAAAAAATTAAATGTGGTATAAAAAGATTGCCCTAGGTCTGTTATGTCTGAATTGGATTTGAATTAAAGATCAATACTATAATCTATCTTCAATTTGCATAGGCATCTTCCACCCTGGATCATCCATTTGTATTTTCATTGTTATAACAGATGAATAATTAAATACATTTTAAACTGCAAATATCATCTCTATCTGCCACAGCTGTTTTGTCCAAAGCTGGAGAAGCTTGTTAAACCCTTTGTTTTTCGGTAGATATCGTCCTGATCAATGGCGGTACTTTGTGGAAACTTATGTCTTCCTGGTAAATGCTTTGGCTATCAGCGGCACTGGAGCCAACATGGAAGCCTCAGCGCTGACACTACATCACTGCTTAAATCCCAGCCCATCTCATCCCATCAGTAATTGCACTTGTCTCCGCTTGATGTGTGACTTCTGAATGACTTCTTAGCTTCACGCTCGTCTGTTTTCCTACAAGTACAATCCAATGAAACGGCATGGGGATTTATAAATACTGTTGTGACATTCTGGCTCTGCAGGAGGCCCGACCACAGGCAACCCCTAAGTGTGTTTACAAGCACTGTAATAATGTGATTAGGGCCAGTGTAAAGCAGAGCTAATTGGTGCTAACGCCATGCTAACATAGTTATATTAAGTGGGGTAAGGTCAGTATCAGTCAATGTAACATCAAAGACTGAGCTGACAGGATTTCCACCTCATAAGCATGGCAAATGCAAAAAGTAATTGTCTATGTGTTTGTCAGTACTCTCCAATTAACCTCCAAATTGCACTGGGGAACAAATAAAAAGCCTTAAGGATTATCAATATTATGTACATTTAAAAACTTTTATTTGACCCCTTACAGTGACATGCATAACATCACCAAATGAGTGAACCTTCAACTTTCACCTTGAACATTAAACATACACATTGCAATACACCATAGCCAACATGGAAAAACACAGCTAGTATTTCAAAGCTGAATGATTAGAGGCCCTGTCTACATGGCAACGTTGTGGAGTGAATCCGATAAAGTTTTTTATCGTTTCGGTCTCGCGTCCAAATGGCACCAGTGTTCTGGGTACCCCAAAACGAGATTTTTTGGGAACGGGTTCCAGAGTGGAAAATTCTGGCAACGTTACCGTTGTGGAGTCGTCTGGACGAGTAGAACGGATTTGTTTACGCCTACGTCACAACCACATGGCCAGAACAAATAGCAGCCTCGTTCACAGCATTCATTTGTAACAAGACAGCGACCATGGTGGACACCAGAGTAGCAGTAGTAGCAGTGCTGCAGTCACTGCTAGGTTTACTTGCATTATTGAAAGTAAATGTACTGCGTGAAAAGTCCCTCAGTCATCCAGGTAGAATCCATGATAAAAGGTGAAGTTCAATTTGTCAACTGGACAAAGTTTGTTTGGTTGAAAATGTTTCGCCGCTCATCCGAGAGGCTTCGTCAGCTCTAATAAGAATACTGGTAAGACACTTGCTTATATCTTGCTGTAGGGAGGAGCTAACTAGCTAACTACTTTCCGGAACTATCTCATTGGTTTCCGTCTTTTGTTTCTCTGGTGTCTAGCTAACGATCCCTATTCATCCCTACACGCCTGTTTTTCCCACCTCTGGCCCTGACCTGGCTAGCCCTATTGTTTCCCTGTTTGCTTGATCTAGGCTTAAGAATGGAATTGTAGAACAATTCCATTCTTAAGCTCCTCCCTACAGCAAGATATAAGCAAGTGTCTTACCAGTATTCTTATTAGAGCTGACGAAGCCTCTCGGATGAGCGGCGAAACGTTTTCAACCAAACAAACTTTGTCCAGTTGACAAATTGAACTTCTCCTTTTATCAAGTAAATGTACTGCAGTTATACCAACTAGGCGAGCAGCAGAGACGCTTACACCACAAAATGCGTCAGATTCTTTTAAACCCGCCACGGCGTGTTACTAGACGTGCCAAAAGAAGGAGATTTTGGGTGAGACCTGGAAGAACAAGTACAACTTTGGGACAACTTTGTGAATGGCATTGTCGTGGACGCAGAATGGAGAGAGAACTTCTGCTATTGTTCTGGAGTATCCGGTGGGCTTACAGCGCACATAGAGGTGTGGCATGTGTATTGCGTTCTTTTCAGCAAGCATTCCATAGCCATGTGTATGTGATATTTTACTGATCCGTTCCCAGTGTGGACGTGATATTTTTTTTACCCGGTAAGAAAAAATCCTGCGTTGCGTTGCCGTGTGGATGTAGCCTAAAAGTAGAGATACCTTACAATCCTTGTCCTCCATGACAATCCTTGTGAGACTATTTTAATGTTTTTTTTAGAAATAGACCGTTGTGGCCTATATATCGGGACGATATTTGGACTTTTTTGCGTATCGGCTTTGAATCTCCAGGACAGGCCAATATTTAATTTTGGTCACTCTTCTGCCTAAAAAATACACACAAAGCTTCATTTGAACACTTTAATCCAAAGAGGGTACTGAATAAAACGTAACTACACAGCTCTCATAAAAGTCAACGGTAAAAAAAAGGCTGTGGGTGAGTTTGTAATAATATAAATTACATCATTTGAGGAAAATAGTAAAAATCGTCCAAACACACTGGCCCAAAAATATCAGCAGAGTTTAATCGGCCATCAGTTGCTCTGGGTTTGAAAAGATGAAAAAAAACAAAACAAAAACAAAAAACATTGGTCAATCTCCAGTCTTTTTTTTTTACCCTCCAAAATGCTCCATAACATTTACCCTGTTTCCTGCAAGGTCAGTGCCATGATTTATGATTTCAGAGTTCATCCCTGAAAAAGTCTAGTAAAATATGTTTCAGAAATTCATCACACATTTAGTGATTTGTTTGTACTTTAATTTACACTTGGACTTAGACAAAACATTATTGATCCACAAAGGAAATTATTTGGACACAAAAGTAGCTCATACATCACAATAAATTATAATAAAAAAGAGAAAAATATATAAATGGTAATAATAAATTCTAAATAAGAGACTGGTGTCAAATAAGGCATAATTATATAAAGATATATTGTATGTACAAGTAAAAATAAAATAGAAAGCTAGTCATTACAGTATTTCAGTTTGAGATTTGATATTGTTTTATTCAAACATGCACACCTTCAGGCCAAATTGTCAATATAAAATGAAAAACAGAGCCAGTTGTATCTCCCCCGGTTTGGTTCTTCTATTGTGTCTGCCCCAATGGTCAAGGACACCCGTATCAGTGGACGTCAGGGTAGGCCCCATCCATCAGAGCCCTATGGGTAATGGAATCAACCCGTGACAATGATCATCAGCACTGCAAACAATAGCCCATAAACATCCCCTGACAAGTGGTCAAATGCAGGAGAGACCAGTGAGGAGAGAGGGGGCGGGGCAGCCGGGGTCCACCAGCGCCTGGGGCAAAGAGGAGGATATCTCTGGGGGCTAACGTGGCTGGTCAATGCGCTGGCTACAAAACAAATGCCTCCCATAGGTTGAAGTTCAAATTCATGTTCATTTACTTTGTTTTCTAGTTTTGGTGTTATCTCTGCTTAAAACAAGGTGTTATCAAAGCTGTGCTCTCAAATCAAAGAAGGTTAAATCTAGGAAATAGAAATTATGAATGACATTGTACTATTGATTATAAAAGCTTAGCGTGTTATTACATTTAAAACTGTTTTATACTTTTAGACTTTATCCTCAGGTATAGTAGTAATAACGTGAGTAAAATGTATTCATAGCCTACATAAGAAAAAGTTGTGACATACTTCACACAAGACTTCTATTCCCACACCATTTCAACCAGTGATCTCTTTATTGTGCTAAGCTCTGATTAGTATTCAGGAACACACTTGACCACGTGACAGAACAGTCAAAACTTCACCCAGACAGGAACAAAAGGTCACAACCTGACTGAGCATTATGCTAATTTTGGGACAAAACTCAATGACCCAAAACAATTCAAGTTTTAGTACATTTTAACTGCACTTGTCAGACCAATAGACAATAATATTCACTCCATTGCACTGGTTGGTCAGTCAGCAAATATGGGCCTGAGGCGGGCTACATCCTCAACAATGGGCTGCCTCACGTTTACACAACCATTTATTCTAATATACTACTACTGTATATAGAGCTCGGGAAAAAAAATAAGAGACCACTGCATTTTATTTTTTTTCTAAAATCAGCATCTCTACATGTATTACAGCCATTCCATTCCAGCCTCTGTTGAATTCCAACACAAACACAAAGCTGAGCTACTTCAGTTCTTGCTCCAGGAGTGGAATAAAGTCACCCAAGAACAATGTGAAAGACTTGTGGAGAACATGACAAGACGCATGAAAACTGTGATTAAAAATAAGGCTTATTGCACCAAATATTGATTTCTGAACTCTTCTTAAGTGTAAACATTAGTATTATGTTGTTTTAAAATGAAGTTGATCTTGTTTCTTTGCATTGTTTCAGGTCTGAAAACATGTGTGTTTTTTGTTATTTTTACCATTTGTCATTTTCTGCAAATAAATACTCTAAACGATAATATTTTATTTTGGAATTTGGGGGAAATGTTGTCAGTAGTTTATAGACTCAAACAAAAATGTTCCTTTTGCCCAAACACATACCTATAAGTAGTAAAATCTGAATAATTTTGGTGTGGTCTCTTATTTTTTTTCCAAAGCTATGTGTATTTTTGGGTGTGTATAATTGAAATGATTCACTTTTGCTTCCAAAAAAAAGTATTTCTACTTCAGCTTTAGTCTGAATAATAACGATTATTGATGAACCAAATAATCTTGACGTTTCAAAGACTCAAATTTCACAAAGCAAATGTTAGCACAGTGGAAGGTCAACTCTCTAAGGAAGTTCAGTTCAGTTTTGGTGGCACCGGGGTTTCGAATTGCAAGCTGGATTTTCACAATTTTAGCCCGTCGTAATCGAATGAATATAATTGAAGAACTATTTAACCTCCAACTTTTTCAATGATAGAAATAGTTGTTGCTTTTGTCAAGATGAGTGTTTCATCACTCTATTCTTACACACACACACAACTACACACATTTCTAAGTTTAATTAGCCACCATTTGTCTGAGCTCTCCCTTTTCCCTGTGTTTATCCTAACGTCAGGCCTGACACTGGCCAATTAGTGCAATGAAATAGTTTAGCCACAGTAACACTTGAAACGCCATGAGCCAGCAGCGGTGTTGGGGGTTGTGGTGCAAAAGGGTGCCCACACAAAAAGAAAAGAATAGTTGATGTTTTCACCACAATTAGAATCAGGTCAGCCTTTTTTGTTCTCGAAACATCTTTGACCTCAAATACGAAAATTCAGAGAAGCAGCTGGTGCAATGATTTACTAATTGTCACGTTCAAATTAATAATCGGAAAGGCTTTTGCTAAAGTGCACATCTTACTAATCTTTGTCTTCTTTCACTTGTTAAAAAAAAAAAAAAGCGAGAGAAGAGAAGACGACTACATCATTAGCAGTCTCTCCAGATTGAAAGTGCCGTCAAGAGCGTTTTGTTGAGTGCAAATGACAAGTCGCTCATTTTGCTGGTGGCTACATGACTGATGTGCTGAATGAGACTAGTTTTTTTTTTCCTTCTTCTTTTTTGACGCTTTTTGAAGTATCTGATTGTGAAGTGGCGGCATATGCTCAGAGAGATAAGTAATTTGACATACAGACATCACAGCTCCGCAAATCTTTCTTCGCGTGCTGTCCTCGAGTGTCCACGGCGGGCGTCTGTTTCAACAACACTTTACAACTGTCACAACTGACGCACACAATCCGAAGCATTTTGAACACACATTAGACAGCTGTCACATCATCATGGAGACTAAAAATAGACTTAATTTGATCTCGGGCCGTTACGAGAAATTAAGTCCTATTTAGAAACCAAAGAATAGCGTTTTCACACTTGGGTTTGTTCATTGAAGTAATCAAATTATCTACTTAGCTTTTGAAAGTGGAGCTAAGAGAAGATGTTTATTGAATATAACAGTGAACGTTTCCCATCGTTTTCCTTCCATTTACTTACCATTTATACAATTTTTGTGGAAATTTACAAGTTTTTCATGAAATTGAAGCAGAAATTTGGTGAAGTTGAGACATATTTACAAATTTGCATGTGTGGGGTGGATTTACTGAATCAAACTGCACCCATCCATCCATCTTCTTCCGCTTTTTCCATTTCTGGGTCGCGGGGGCAGCAGTCCAAGCAGATCTGCTGCCCAGAACACAATGCACCAGCCCCCATGAATCCTCCCGCAGGTGGTGGGTCCCTCCCGATGCTCCGCGCTCGGTGGAAGAGGACGAGCTCCCCCCGGCGGACGAGCACCATCGTCGGTATACCAGTAGCTGCGCTCCCCTGCTAGAACCTCCAAACAAGCTCAAGGCCCATTTGTAGGAGAAACGTAGGGAAGTCAAGCTCCAAGCTTCAAACTGCACCAATAAGTGAAATAAGGCTGCGTCCCATTTCTCTGTCTTACCCCTTCGTCTTACCCCTACCCCTTGGTTTTGCGCGTTCATGTGAGGGCAAGGGGTGTCCCTATTCTAATTTTGATCAAGAGCTAGAGCCACAACCAAGGGCTAAATACCCCTTGAAACGAAGTAAGCTCTCAACCAGACTTGGAACGAAGGGGTACGCCTACAAGCTCAGGCAGTTTTTGCGATCAGGATGGCAGCGTCACGTCAACCAGCCAAGGAGTCTCAGAAATGTATTTTCAGCAGTTGTAATTATCGATTAACAGTTTAGCAGGTTTACAATTATGACGCTTATGTTCTACGTTGCTTTTAGTGAACTGTTGTTGCGATGTCTGTTTAGCTGACGTTATTGTTTTTATTGAACTTTCATGCATAAACAAGCTAGTTTTTTTGTTGAGCTGAGGTATAATCCTTGACATTTGTTTACATTTGTTTGTGTCAGTTGTTGTTGCCTCTGTAGACGTAGCAGCCAGGTAGAGGCGAGGGATGATGACGCAAACGGTAATCGAGTGGCGTCCCATTTCTTAGTGGAACATTCGTACCCCGAGCCCTCTCAGCTCGGTATTGAGGGGCAAGACAAAGACGCAGATAAAGGGATAGGGGAAGGGCAAGGGGTAACACAGAGTAACGCGACACAGCCTAAGTGTGAAGTAAAAGAAAGAAAGAAAGAAAGAAAGCTATCTATGCCTTTATTAGTCCCACAGTGGGGAAATTCCAGTTCTGCATTTAACCCATCCTGTTATCAGGAGCAGTGAGCAGCACATTACTGCGCCCGGGGACCATCTCCATGATCTTCTTGCTTCGGCTTGGTCAGGACCAAAGCTGGAGGTACCTATGGTGCATGTTTTGGGTTGGTGGGGGAAACCGGAGTGCCCGGAGGAAACCCACCCAGACACGGGGAGAACATGCAAACTCCACACAGAAAGGCTCGGGTGACCCGGGGATCGAACCCAGACCATGCATGCAAACTCCACACAGAAAACACACAGAAAGGCCTGGGCGACCCGGGGATCGAACCCGGAACGTTCTTGCTGTGAAGCATGAGTGCTACCCACTCAGCCACCGTGCCGCCAAACTAAGAAAGTTGGTAGTTTGAGGCTGTTGGTAGATTGTCTGACATTGAAACTTAGCCTGTGTTTTTACTTTTTCCAATGCATTGAGAAAGTTAACTGCTGAAAGTGACCAGTTCAGAACACGAGTCGCAGACAGACATTTCTGGTGTAAAATATTTAGCCTATTTACATGAATTCAAGCTTTGTGTCTCTCCATTGATCTAGGTTTGGTTTTGGGGTCTAGTTTGGGACATTAAACTTCAAAATGTTCCTCAAATATATATGTATTATTATTAAACAACAAAAATATAGTTATAGAACACATTTACAATGGCTAATTAGGAAGAATACATGCTTTACAGTGCATAAAGACACCTACTTCATATATTAAATTAGTTGCATTTGTACAACTACCTTAAGACGGAAGTAATTCTCCACCGAGCCTAATTATAAAGTGGTATTTTATCATATTAATACCTTTTGTCTGGTCAGTTTAAGTGCACTTGAAGAACTTTTACAGACCTCCCCATGAGGCCTGGTATTAACATATGCCGCTCTTAATAAATGATCAGCCCAAAAATGAAGCACAACTCTGGCCTTCTTTATGGCGCTGTAAAAGGTGAAGGCCACGCATATTAAGTTTTCATGCACCGTGAACTTTGGTGCTACGCTACAATAGGTGAAAACATTAATCTCAGCTCTGGACTCAGAGCCATATATTTGTGACATTTGCCTCATTTTTTAAGGTTTAACTGTGGTCACTGTAAAGGGAGACGAATGGAGGGACCACCTGCAAAGTTCAAAGATAATTTTAATGGAACAACTTTATGATTTAGGAGTTATTAAAAAGGTCTGCTATCCCGTTAGACTAATCCAGACACAGATAAATGGAGAAATTCAAGAAATCGTTCCTAAAAAGGAACAATGCACCAGTTAAAGGTGCATTGTGTAACTTTTCTGGTAGAGGGTGCGTCAGATGCTTTCCTCAGTGGAGATGTTATTGCTTTGTCTGCAATGTTTCACAGAATAGCATTAAACTTTTAAATCATCAGAGAGATCAAACCACGTAACAGGCCAGATCTGTGAAAAGGCGACCCCACTCACAGTCAGAATACCTGTTTTCCTAGGTACTTTTGAGCTATAAAACAACCTGTAATTTAATAAATGTAAGGTAAAACTATTTCATGTCATACTGTGGAACATTCCAGACAGAAAAATGAGATCTTCATAGAAACAAGCAGGTGACGGAGCCCCATCCAAAAGGTTCACCTTTAAGGAAAGAAACAAGAGGAGTTTCTGAAAGCTCAAAATGTCTATTAAAATGTATAGTTTTGCTACTGGTTATTTATGCATATTGGTTAATTTGATCATCCTTCACTCCTTACCTTTCATTTTCAAATAACATCATTTTGTCTCTATTTTTACATTGAAAAATGTTATCATTATATAAATGCATTATTCCAGTGTGTAAGGAATACAGAAATAGCTATACCAGTAGGTGGCACTGCACAAACCTAACCTTAACCAACACAACACAACACAACACACTGCTTTCAGTATTGGAACATGTGACCTTATACACCTGCATATTAGAAATGCACAATGGTTTTGATTTAAAGTAGTATTAAAGGTCCAATAGTACTCAAAAGTTACTCTTGTGAGCTTAAAGCCATGGCAGAATGTTGTTAACTCCTCAAAAACATACCCAGAGTTGTGTTTTATTTCATTCACAGGTGTCTGTCTGCATTTCCAAAACTCAAAATGCTCTGTTCCACTGTGTGATGTCATGTAGTGGTAGTTTTCATGTTAACAGCTGCCATTTGCCTGTGATTCTAGCGAAGGTGTATGGAGCTTAAAAGTGCAGCACTTCACTGCATCATTGAATCATTTTCGTTTTCCAAACTCTGCCAAGTTCCATCAAGACGAGCTCCCCAGCTCCAATGGTTCCCTCCAGGTAGAGACCACCATTTGGTAAAAAAAAAAAGAAAAAGAAAAAGGTGGTCCTGCATCCTGTCCAGGAAACAGGCCCTTTAAAATGCATGAGTTAGCTGTTGCTGCAGAAAATTGTGGCACCTGACTCAACTGAGTGCAGTGTGGAATAACTGTAGACAGGCTAACAGCATCAAAACACCACAACTGAAACCAAACCATCTAACCAGCAACAGCCAACACGGATACACACCACTCACTGTTGCCACTCAGCACCTGACAACCCAACGCACAAGCGGGAAAAGTTTTGCTCTACCTTATCTGCTTCCAGTGGTGGAATGTAATAAAGTACAAGTAGTAAATTGCTGTACTTAAGTATACAATTCAGGTATCTATACTTTACTTAAAGGTGCACTGCGCAACTTTTCTGGTGCAGGGTCCGTCACATGCTTGTCTCCATGGAGATGTTATTGCTTTGTCTCGAATGTTCCATGGTAGAGATTGAACCTAAATCTATGACGAGAGAGACAAGTACAGGCAACATTACAGGTCAGAGCTACAGAGAGAAAACCCTATTCACAGAGAATGATTGTATTTTTCAGCAATAGAAACACCCGTAATGAATAAATGCTGCATGTGTTTAATGTCATAACATGGAACATTCCAGCAAAGCAATAACATCTCCATGGAGGCAAGCAAGTGACGAACGTTCCACCAAAAAAGTTGCGCAATGCACATTTAAGTACATTTTTAAATAGATGCTTTTTACTTTTACCTCACTACATTTGAGAGCAGATATCTGTACTTTCTTCTCCACTACATGTTTGAACTGGACTGAAAAGTAAAACTACTTTTCATTATTGTTTGAGATCTGCTGAAAAGCCTGAGGATTTATTTTTAATATAGTTAGAGCAAAAATATACAAATAAAAACTGTAAACTCAAAAATTCAGCTCAATCTGTACCAAAATCAGGACATGTGAAGCCTTATAACCCTTTTTACTATTGAAGTACACTTTTAAACGGGTACGTAAGTCGATTTTTTGACACTTTTTAGTATTTTTTGCCCAGGTATCTGTATTTTTACTTAAGTAACTAAATCAAGCACCTCTTCCGCCACTGTCTGCTTCTAACACTAAGAAGAAGAAAAAACAAAACAAATCCAAGTCACTAGAGGAGTCTGAAAACACGTAACAATAGCATCCAAGCGATACCACTGTCAAACAACGCCATCTCTCTCGGATGTTAAAAGCCTTAAGAGCTGATGCTTCGGTGACACGCGGAGCCCGAGGATGTCAAAGATGGCTGAAGACTTGAGAGCACAGGCCTTCCCCGTTTTAAAAATACTGCGTGTGGGTGTGTGTGAGCCGCCGAAGTGACGTTTGAGGGGCACTTTACAGAAGCCAGTGGTTGCTAGGGATCTTCTGTATCACCTAAAGAACCTTTGTCACTCATTGGGAAGCTGTCACGGTAGGGGGAGCGGGTTGACAGGTAGGAATTAATGAGAGGTGTATGAAGGCAGACCCCAGTGCTGTGTGCGAGAGGGAGTGAGAGACAGTGTGTCCACATATGTGAGGATCAGGTCCCTTTGTCTCAAGAGGACGTCTTCTTTGTCATCCACGCGTAGCAAGAACATCCGAACAAAAGGGACGTGCAAAGTTTTTCAGACAGATTCCCTGGCACTTGGAGTTACATATGTCCACTGTATGTAAAGATGTGTGTAGGTGTTGTACTTTACATAGTTGACAAGGCTGGTTAACTTGACAAGCAGCGATAGGAAGAATAGTTCGAAAATGTATTTAGTTACTGTAGAAAACACTGAAAACATTCAAACGTATTTTGTAAAGTATTCTGTTACCAATCAGAGTACAGGATTCTGAACACTTTGAATACTTTTACACAGTGTTGCATCATATTATAGTGTAAAAAACACAATATCAAAGGACAAACAACTTTATTTTTGTTCTAATGCATTAAATTATGTCCATTGTTTCTCTGTTTTCAATTTTTCTAACTAATAACTTACAGTTCAAAGCCTAAATTGCCTGATGAAGTAATGCCATGTATTCCTTTTAATTTAGAAAAGTACATTTATTCTGAATACTTCCAAATGAAAAAGCAACAGTACCGAAATACTGGTTCTCACAGTTAATATTCAGATGATGTATTTTCAGTACATATATTCAGTTACTTCCAAACACTGACTATGTATTCTCAAAATGAAGGTAAAATTATGACATTACGTCTTGTAGATGTCTTATAATTAAGTTGGTAGTTAATTTGTTCTAAAGTTTGAGATCTCATAGGGCAGGTTCAATATTTTACCTAGAATGAGAAGTTAGTGTCTATTTGTGTTGATCCCCAAACTGAAAAATGTATCTTAATACTCATTCAATGCCGGAGACGTCTATTGACGTCCCCTCGAATCCAACCGTTGAGTGCCGTGACGTCTATAGACGTCAATTGCTTTTTTCAGCGGGGGTTGCTAGGTTACGGCCTGGAGCAACTTTTGAGGTGTAATTTACATCTCTCAACCTGTAGATGGCGATGTTGTATCATTATTAGCCGATCAGAGCCGGGGAAGAAAGGAGGAGTGCAGCGTGTGTATGGTGTATTGGCCAGAGTAGTAAGATGGCGAGGCCAGGGAACCCGGAAAAGCAGACAACTGTTGATCAGCGCCTATGGAGCGATCAGATTGCTCTTGGGACCCAGGATCCTGGATCAGAGGATCGCAGAGACAAGCCGGATCAAGCAGCGAGGTCTGAGCAGAGATCTGCTGTGCCCGAGGAGGGGGCGTGTCCTGTGTGCGCTGCACGGACCAGGGAGTCTCCTCAGAACTACGACAGCTCCAAAGAAGAAGTTTACTGACTTGGAGCAGTGAGCAGTGTATGGTAATTGTAATGAATGAAGTTGTGTGTGTGTGTGTGTGTGTGTGTGTGCGTGTGTGCGTGCGTGCGTGCGTGTGTGCGTGTGTGCGTGCGTGCGCGCGTGCGCGTGTGTAGCTGTGTGTGTGTAAAGGTTTATGCATGGGCTTGTGTGTATGTACATATATGTGTGTGTGTGTGTGTGTGTGTGTGTGTGTGTGTGTGTGTGTGTGTGTGTGTGTGTATTAGTTTTTATTATGGGTCTGTACTCTGGGCCTCAGACAAAGCCTCAACAAAGTTCTATTTTATAGGAAAAGATATTATATCCTGTAAACATCTCTTGGCACTATTGATTTGAACGAATTTTCAATTCACAGAGCCTTATATTCTTATATTTGTAAATAAAAAATGTACTTTGTCATCAAAAATCTCTTTCTCTGTTATTTTAGATGTTTGAGGTGTCACTAAATCAATAAATATTGATGTCAAAGTCACTGATCTGCTCGAAATCCTTCCCTGAACTAAACGGTCGTTTTCTCCATTTCTTGCTCAAAAACCAGTGTTTTTGCTGAAACTTCCCTATGTTCTACTATCAGTTATTTGAGAACCGAAAAGGTTAGAAACATAATTTTTTTTCCAGGTGAAAGAAGAGAGTCGACACTTTATTTTGATGTGTCCCATGTTTATATAGTCAAAGAACTCAGTATTCTGTGGGTCTTGGAAAATCAGTGAAATTCTACTGAAACCTGTGGCACTCTGGGGGATAGAATTCTGAAAACAGGCCGGCAGTGAATGAGTTAATCTACGCCAAGTAGAAGTGCAGAGAAACAAACCAAGCTTTGGTCACAAATGATTGGGTAACAAACTGATTTTATGAGAAATCTGTTTACAATCTATTGAACAGAAGAGTTGTGCATTTAGTGGCTAATTAACAGCCATATGCTCAGGATGGTCTATTTTTGGATTGCACATATGCTCCACAATCTGATTGGATGCAAACAAGCTTCAAAAATCTTCAAGATGTATTTTGGGTAAACAGCACTAAAAACATTCAAAGAGTCTGAGCCTCTTGCTGTTACTTCTCAATACTGGAAATTGACATAAGCGCTACACGTTTTTCCCTTTCTTAAACTCCAAGGTGCAAATCTGAACTCGAAACCATTGCTAACTGTAACAAATGACATTCCCCATTAAAATATGTTCGGGGCAAATAATCTTTATTATAACCTGTGCTCCTCTCTGAATACACATTTCTCCATCACACAAATCATTTCTGTCAGCTGTGGTGTCTCAATTAGGCAGAGGAAATCACAAGCAACGGACTTGGGGAGAGATTCAGACATAAAACGGCAAGTTCCTGATTATACCACATTAAACATTAGACTAAACTGGGACTAAGGCTGCGTCCCAGTTCTCTGTCTTACCCCTTCGTCTTACCCCTACCCCTTGGTTTTGCGCGTTCATGTGAGGGCAAGGGGTGTCCCGATTCTAATTTTGATCAAGGGGGAGGGCCACGACCAAGGGCTACATACCCCTTGAAACGAAGTAAGCTCTCGACCAAACTTGAAACGAAGGGGTACGCCTACAAGCTCAGGCAGGTTTTGGGATCAGGATGGCAGCGTCACATCGACCAGCCAAGGAGTCTCATAAATGTATTTTCAGCAGTTGTAATTATCGATTAACAGTTTAGCAGGTTTACAGTTATGACCCTTATGTTCTACGTTACTTTTAGTGAACTGTTGTTGCGGTTTTAATTGTAGTGATGTCTGTTTAGCCGACGTTATCGTTTTCATCGAACTTTCATGTATAAACAAGCTAGTTTTTGTCGAGCTGAGGTACCCGATAATCCTTGACATTTGTTTACGTTTGTTTGCGTCAGTCGTTGTCGCCTCTGTAGACGTAGCAGCCAGGTAGAGGCGAGGGATGATGACGCAAACAGTAATCGAGTGGTGTCCCATTTCTTAGGGGAACATTCGTACCCCGAGCCCTCTCAGCTCGTTATCGAGGGGCAAGACAAAGGCGTAGATAAAGGGGTAGGGGAATCGGTAAGACAGAGTAATGGGATCAGGACTAAACCAAGTTTTGCTGCTGAGCTATTTTTACATTTCTGGTTTCTATGTTTTGGTATAAACTTGTTGAAAACTGACAGTGGATCCTACTGTTTTACTCCAGATTTAGTTTTGATGTTATCACGAAGGAATACAGTAATAATTCATTTGTTATCATTATTGTGGATTAGAGAACTTAGTGACAGTCTGGGGTTAGCTTCGTAGACCTATTCAATATTCACAAAACAAATATTTAAAATCCACAACAGCAAAACATGTGAATTTCCTAACTGCGGATGGAAGAAGATGATATTTATATTATTTCAGATTTAGACATCACGCTTGTGTTTGCCTGTGAAACTCGGACGTGTTCATTTAAATAAAATAAATAAATAACTCTCTCTCGTACTTGGTGGATCTGACATAAAAAAGAAGAAAAATAGATAGAAACGGGCTAACCCACACATCCACATACACGGCCGGAGTGAGTTTATCAGCTTGGCACCTGCTTCTGGAACATTCTTGATGAAGCAAAGGTTGTCTTCATTAGGCGCATTAATATTCATGACGCATGGTAATTTTGACACAGTAAAGGTCTTGGTAACCTTTTCGCGTGTGAGGGAATTTTTTTTTTTACTTCTCGAAGGAAATTACAGTCCGGCAATGACTTAATTAATGCTCGCTTTCTTGGCTGTGGTTTGAAGGCCCTGTCAGTTTGGTGCAACGCTCGCTGTCAGGCACGCCGAGGGTTTGGCGAAAGAAGGATTGAAAGAGAGGGGGAAGAAAGGAGGAAAAACAAGAGACGGATGAAGTCAACAAGAGGAGCAGCGATTCTTGGAGTCGTCTTCTGATGTGCTACACATTCACCTTTTCCTGATGTTAGATGTTGTGGTGTGGAAACCTGACGTTATAGCGATAAAAAGATAGAAAATACAAAAATAAATATTTTAAAAAAGGCAATGCAGTAATAAAACATATAAACTAGTATCTAAGGTTAAATACAGTGCAACATTTTACTTCAACTTCCTTCCAAATTTGACATAATTGAAGTTATATAGCCCACATTTTATTTTTTATCTTATTTATTCAGTATTTTACCAGGTAAGTCAAGTGAAAACAACTTCTGATTTGCTATGATGAGCTGGCCAAGACCCAGCAAAAAAATGATGTTCACACTTTCTCAAGATCATCTCTAATTAACATGTAACAAAAATATAGCTGTTTGTGTTCAAATGTCTTTATTTTTCATATTTTAAGTGATATGAACAACACAATTAGGATATAACATGTGGGGTGTGCCTTTGATGCATACACTTGAATAGGTATTTCAACCGACTGCACGCAAAACAAACAAAACATCAAAATAAAAGGTCAAATAAAGTCTGGTTTTACAGTTTTGAAGTTGGAAGTTCAGTCCACTGTTCCCATTTGTTCTTAAATTTGTTTTGTTGCAATCTGATACTAAAAGTAATTCTCTTTTCCAAGCTTCCTGGGATCCGAAGAAAAAAAAATATTCCAAATTTTCTTTTCTTTTTTTTGTAAGTGGAGGTAAATGAACACCTATTTTATTCATAATGTTGTAACTTGTAACATGTCCTCTGTAATGGACTGTAATAGTGTTAAATCCATGTGAATCAACAACCTAATGACCAACATCTCTGACAAGCTTCTGCAGTCGCCTCAAAACATTTTTAGACTCCCTTTTAATTTCTTATTTATGTATTTTTTAATCCTAGTGCAGCCACAAACTAGAGTCTATCTCAAAACACTTTAAAGATAGACTGGTTAACGCAATGTGCACTATAAAGGACACAAATGAATGGGCCGGGTCTCAGGAGGCTAGTTCTAGCTTTCCTAGCAGCTGCGCTCAAAATATAGAACAGGTATTTAACTTTGTATGTCATATTTTCACCCATCAGGAAACCCAGATACACTGTTAGTCGAAATGGTATGTCATTGTTAAGGTCCCATGGCATGAAATTTTCACTTTCTGAGGTTTTTGAATGTTAATGTGAGCTCCCCTACCCTGTTTAGCCCCCCCCCCATGGTTAAAAGTTGTGAAATGTCTAAACTGAGCATTTGCGATCCTTTTCTGCGTTACAAAAAATCGGAGCTCAAACGGGCGAGTTTGAACAAGGCACCTTATTGACGTCAGATCGAAAAAAGAAATGCAAATGCAGTTCCACCCCCGTCTGTCTGTACTCAGCGTCTCTGTAAATCACGCCCAGAGAGTTTGGACTGTGAATGCGCTAGGCAATGCGAAATGTGTTTTTTTATTTGCCTGGAGGCACGTCCGAGTGTTTCTAGGCTCGGAAGTCCTTTATCTGAGCCTCTGGACCTTTGAACAGCAGTGGTTTAATTTTATTTTATGTGGAAATGTGTTTATTTTTCAATGGAACGCTTCAAATCTCTCCCCCCGTGCAAAAACACGGAAATGGATCAGCTGTGGGCTCTGAGCTCTGAGCGGAGAGTTTGGCCACGCCCCCACCCTCTACTATTGGCCAGCTCTTTTCTCCTCATTTGCATTCAAGCAACAATGCCCAGAATAAAGAGTTTGAGAGAGATATTTATGACTCTTTCTCATCTTATCTCTGTTTCTCATGCACTGAGTGTTGATTTTGAAGAAGGATTCATTTACAGTATTAGGGAACCATTAAGGAGCCATATAAAAGCATCAAGAAGTACCATGTCATGGGATCTTTAGGGATTTCACGCCAAATGGAACAATATGAGGAGATGTCCAAAATATGGTAATGTAGTGTCTTTCCTGAACTGGTGTTTTGAAAAACCAAACCAAAAAACAAATTCTTCCAACAGAACTCTCCATATTATCGAAGTTTTCCATTGTATCTCACAGAAGAATTCCCATTATATTCCGTATCAGTTAGATGTCCCTCCTTTTCCCATTTTTGTTTCGTTTGGCATAATATTCCTTTTGTCTTGAAATTATTTTCAATGTCTACTCAACCAGAATACCTGTCCTGGCTTGACAAAGGTAACCTCTTGTACTTAACATTATTGATATGGTATTGTGTGTTATCTGACTCATTAATAATAAAAAGAAAATGCTAATAACTGACTATATTCTTCTAAAATGCATCAACCATTTTACCAGCTGCTTTTGAAAATACCAATACATTGTTTAATAGTTGGTGTTTATACTTGAGCATTTTCTCTTTTGTCTCTTTTAGCCTTTCCGCCCAGCAACACACATATCACACACACACACACCACAGAAACTAGTCCTCACTATAGTGGATCACGGCATGTCCCGCTCAAACATGGGGCAGTAAAAAATGTGAACATAAGGTAGCATTTCCTTTATCATGTCCAATAAAAATAGCAATTTGCCCAGACCCTTGTAGCACAATATGGAAGGCAGTGAGTTGGGCTGATAATGTTGAGATGACAGATCGCTCCATACAGGGAGGTTTCTGTGCTGTCCGCCTGCCCCACGCAATAAATCCTACAGGAAGACCAAAGGAGAGAGAGAAGAAGGAGGAGGAGAAGAAGAGGAGGGAGTGGTCGCGAAAGAGAGAGGATCAAGGGTAAGGGCTTAGTTCACATATATGGACCTATGAAGGAAAAAAAAACAGTCAAAAGACACTATGCAAACAGAGGTGATGATTTTACTACTTTTATTCTTCCGCAGATTCAGTGGTGATATACAAAGTCTCTAACATAAGATCTACATTATTTCTATCTGCCAAGAGTCTATAACAAAAATGTTATCATTAAAGGGGCCATATTATGCCATTTTCTGAGCTACACCTCTGGAAAAAACAGCATTTTTTTTCTGAAATCAGCATCTCTACATGTATTACAGCCATTCCATTCCAGCGTCTGTTGAATTCCAACACAAACACAAACCTGAGCTACTTCAGTTCTTGCACCAGGAGTGGAATAAAGTCACCCAAGAACAATGTGAAAGACTTGTGGAGAGCATGCCAAGACACATGAAAGCTGTGATTAAAAATAAGTGTTATTGCACCAAATATTGATTTCTGAACTCTTTAAGTGTAAACATTAGTATTATGTTGTTTTGAAATGAATTTGATCTTGTTTCTTTGCATTGTTTGAGGTCTGAACACATGTATCTTTTTTGTTATTTTGACCATTTGTCATTTTCTGCAAATAAATGCTCTAAACAATAATATTTTTATTTGGAATTTGGGGGAAATGTTGTCAGTAGTTTATAGACTCAAACAAAAATGTTCCTTTTGCCCAAACACATACCTATAAGTAGTAAAATCAGAAAAACTGAATTTTGCAGTGGTCCCTTCTTTTTTTTCCAGAGCTGTATGTTATAATATTTCCTCATCACAAACAAACCTGGAGTTGTGTTTTGTTTTGTTTCATTCACACATGTTTAGCACACAAATCTCTTTTCTCAAACAGAAAACACTCTGTTCCACCTTGTGATGTCATGTGGTAATACACAAAGTGCTCCACAGTGTTTTGAAACAGTGATCAAATAAATATTCAAGCTATTCAATGGTAATACTCAATGTCAATGTAGTGATATACTGATCCAAAATGCAATGAAGGAATCTGAATGCTGAATCTCGATCAATTTTCCATCGGATTCATTGTATGGTCCTTTAAAAACACCAAATAAAAATGGCTTACAATATTTATTTCATGAACATATATTCAAAACAACAACAAAGCTCCAAATAGTCCACTTTGTTCCTCCAAAATCTGAACTTTTACTGACAGAGGATTGGCTGTAGACCTCCCAATTAAAAAGACCCAAACATAACACTGAAAATTTGAAATGACTCAATCTTGATTAAAATTACAACAGTAAAAAAAAAAAAAGTAATAGTAGTAACATGTGCTATAATGTATACACTACAAATATGTTTATGAATTACATGTAATTTCATTTTTTTTTTAAATAATTGAATATGTGTTTTGAGTGTCCCACCTCTATCTCCATGTGATGTAGTGCCTCGCTGACACCCTTACACTAATTATCTTAAAACACTGATGTCCTTTATGAGGCCATTGACAAGGCCTTGAGTCTACTACACACAGGGGATCTGAAGTACAATCATTACAACATTTTATTAAATCCACACATACCTTATAAAAAAATATATACGGTCTGGCACAGCTCACGTTGCTCAGGTGACACGACTATATTGTCACTGTAAATATTTTACTCATCACTTAATATATTACAAACACATACCTCGGGCTGACAGTTAGTTGAATATGTAAATGCACTCAGATCTGATAAAATGTCCAAGTATTTTATGTATTTTCTCTTCCTTAGCTGTGCTGTGCCGTTGTGGTTCTGTGTGGCTTTGATCAGGTTTTCTCGGCTCACTGCTCAGCTGCAGATCTGCCTGGAGGAAGAGCGTGTAAACAACTGTGTCCTAACAGTGTCCCTCCTAACTTCAATTTATTCATGTCAGCGGTAAAAAAGGAACTGAGCTTTAGCCTGCTGTGGTCCACATTTAACATGTCAGGGCGCTGGATACAGGGCTGCGCCTCTGCTATTGGAAACACATTTGTAAAAGGAGAGGTGGGTTTCAAAATCTACAAACCTGCAAACTGAAAATCAGACACACACTATTTTATGAGAAGGACTTCTATCCCAGAAAGAGGGTCTGAAGCTCTTAACATAAATTGGCATGTAACATATACAATCCCTTAAGTAGAGACACAGCTTATTATAAAACAGATGCCACATCCTCTTTAGATAAATATTGCCACAGTCAGGAGCGTATCTGTGCTGCCTGAACCCTCACCTGCCCTGGCCCTGCGTTCGTCCCCATGCGGGTGCATGTGGTGCCATTAGGCAGATAGTTGCCCCTCTCATCTGTATCATGTCTGCTCTGGCCCCATAGGAGCAGCACACAGTGTCTGCTTAAGGATTCAGGAGCCACAGCCCTGTCCCACTCTCCACTCCCATGGATCAAACTGACACTTGGTCAGCATCAGCACATTATGAACTATGGCCACCTGCCACCGCAGACACATTGTTCCTTCTATAGTAATGTGAAGAATATAGAGGGGCGGCCTGCTGACAGCTTATTCTGCCTTATCGTCTCTGTGTTGTGCCTGTGAAAAGTGGACCATAGAGCTGCATTGAAATGCGAGAGGATAGATCATCCTCCAGTATACCTTTCCTTCTCTTCTGACCTTTACAGTCTTTTTAAATGTTTACAAACTAAATCTGCCTATTTTGTAACCAAAGCGTATAAAAAGGAGATGTACTTCTTTTATGTGTTTTACTTAAACCCTGTAAACACATGTACTTGCTCCACATGCAGACCACTAGGAGGGCGCCTGCATCTGGCCCCAATCATTCAGCCAGACTGGAACAGCGGCTCACTGTAAAACTGCAGCTCCCTCCTACCTACTGAGCATACTTTTTTCATTCTAACGATGCAATCTCCAGTGGATTAGATTTAAAAAATGACCTCATTTCTAAAGATGAATCGGACCAACACGGATACAATCAATTTCTTTTATTTCCTGAATTTCAGAAAAATCCCACAGCCGCACAGTAAGACAAATGTGCAAGGGTTTTTTCCTGAAATAGGAGAGTTAGCAGCAGACTGGACTTTGCTAACCCCACACTTCCTGAGCTCTACGTGCCACATTGACAGCCTTCATGTGTGACCAGGTGGCACTCACCCACTGAATAATGAAACAGGTGATTAAAATGACTGATGTTCCACCATCTATTCTGCAGGTCTCCTCTTTAATGCTGCCATTACGCTCCTGTGTCCAAACTTGGCTCATCAAATTGCCTCATTTATGGTTAACTGGCAGTGTGCAGTATATTGAGCCAAGATTGAGGACTACTTCACATCGTTCACGACTGGATTTACACTCACACAGAAAAGGGGGCAGCGCAGCGGTCAGGCAAGGGGGACAAAGAAAAGCACTACAGCCAAAATTGACACAATATTTTTTTTTTAACCACAAAAATAAATAAATAAATAAATAAAAATAAATAAAAATGGTGGGGTGATCATATAAGAAAAGCAGCCCACTACATTTTGTGTTTGTCTGGTAAGTCCTGGTATTATTTGTCACAGTTAGCCATAAGCCACCTGGGTCTGTGTCCCATTTTAGACAACTCCACAAAAAGCTTTGTACTTTCAAGGATTTACCCCACTTTCATGCAATGGGGCTTTTAATATACTGTATTAGGCCAGTGTGAGCAACTGTGGGCCCAAGGCAGTGAATGTAAAATATAATCTAATTACTCACACGTATGACCCAGAACATAATGTACATTCTGATAATGTACAATTCTCCAAACATGGATGTATATGGAAAGTGAAAGTACTGTAGTTACATGAAGAATGCCTGTAACACAAAATGGATATTCCCACTATGCATCCTGAAAATCCTTAGAATTCTATAGCAAAAAACTGACATCTATAATTACTTTATTATTCATTGAAATAATTACATTAACTAAGAGAAACATGGAATATACAGTGGTACCTCACCTTACGAAATTAATTCATTCCAGAAGTGGTTTCGTAACGTGAATTTTTCGTAAGTTGAGTAGCTGTTTCAATGGAAAAGGCCTGATCCGTTCCAAGGTTTTTTTTTTAGTGTAACTTTTTTAAATAGTGTAACATTTGTGTTCTGCATCCTGATTGGAATAAACCAGGTCTAGACCAGAACTAAACCAGGTCTAAACCTGGACTGGACCTGGACTAAACCAGGATTATCCCGGGACATGGCAGTGCCGTTGGAGGAGCGCGTTGCTCGTGTCTCCGCGCTCCTTACGCGTTCTGCGCTAGAGCTCAGAGGCCAAGAAAGGCGCTCTTTCAGCGGGAATAAGAGCGGGGCGGGCTCTGGTTCTATGTGACTTCCAGAGCCGGGGAACTGACACTGTGAGCTAACAGGCCAAGAAAGGCGCTCTTTCAGCGGGAATAAGAGCGGGGCGGGCTCTGGTTCTATGTGACTTCCAGAGCCAGGGGGCTGACACTGTGAGCTAACAGGCCGAGAAAGGTGCTCTATCGGCGGGCAAGACTGCAGGGTCTCGCTCGGGGCGGGCTCTGCTTCTATGTGACTTCCAGGTCTAGACCAGAACTAAACCAGGTCTAGACCAGGTCTAAACCAGGACCGGATCAGGTCCAGACCCGGACCAAACCGGGACCAGATCAGGATTAAATCACCCCGTGCTCGGCCCGCCCGCGCTGGCCTGCAGCCCCGAGGGGGAGGCACGGCCCGGGCGCCGCGGCTCCATCCCACGCCGTGTCAACGTTGCTTTTTGATCCTTCAATGTCGGCTCTTCCTATCATTGTGAAGCAGAATTCACCAAACGTTGGATTGTTCACTCACTAATAGGGAATGTGAGCGGGGTTTAGACCGTCGTGAGACAGGTTAGTTTTACCCTACTATGATGTGTTGTTGCGATAGTAATCCTGTGTCTCCGCTCCCCTCGCGTGTTCGGCGCTATATTGAGCCGTGTCTACCCCCACGCTTCACTATCAACACATTCTATTGAATATCTATGAAAGTTCGAGTGTTCAAACGAGAGAGAAATGTGAGAAAAGCCCAACTCCAGTCTGAGAAAAGCGTAGAATGTGTGTGGTGAGGCATTTACAGCCCTAAAACATGTAGAACAATTGCAAAATTGCAAAAAGTTGTCCTACCTCGTGGACCTCTCCCACCGCGGGCCACCTCTGGAACCTAACCCCGTGTGTGTTGATAAAGTGTATTTACGTTTTGGGGCGTGCATCTGAGCGCGCATTAATTGAATTTTTGAGATTTCGCGTTTCGTAACTTGAATTTTCTTTCGTATCTAGAGACCAAAATTTGACGTGAAGGCGTTTCGTAACTTGAATTTTTCGTATGTAGGGTCTTTCGTAAGGTGAGGTACCACTGTACAACTTTATCATTTCAAACACGGCAGAGTGGCTGAGTGGCACTAGCACTCACACTTCACAGCAAGGAGGTTCTGGGTTTGATCCCCGGGTTGCCCAAGCCTTTCTGTGTGGAGTTTGTCTGTTCTTCCCATGTCTGTGTGGGTTTCCTCCGGGCACTCCGGTTTCCCCCACCAACACAAAAACATGCTCCAGGTAAAATCCTCCAGCTGAAGTCCTGACCAAAGCCCAGCAAAAAGATCATGGAGATGGGTTCCCGGGCACCTGAAAGATGAGCTGCCCACTGCTCCTGAAGGATGGGTCAAATGCAGAGAAATAATTTCCCTACCGGGATAAATAAAGGGTAATAATAATAATAATTTTAAAAAAACACACACACACCAATCAGTGTGTAGCCAGCCTCCAGAATAACAAACCAAGCTCAATTTTGATATTAACACTAAAAACGGAACCATAATTTCTCACAATTTCTATAACATAAGATCTACATTGTGTGAAGAATCCCTCAGTCGTCCAGGTAGAATCCATGGTAAAAGGAGAAATTCAACTTTGTCCAGTTGACAAATTGAATTTCTCCCTTTACCATAAGATCTACATTATTTCATCAGCTCTAAAAGCTCACAAGGGTTAGTTTTGCGTAATATGGTGAAGGATCCTTCAAAAGCTTTTCTCCATGGAGATGTTATGGCTTTGTCTGGAATGTTTCACAGTATGGGATTAAACCTTTCTATCTTCAATGGAGACCAAAACCAGACCAAGCTACAGATCAGATCTGTGGAGAGGCAAGCCCACTCGCTGTCAGAACGCCTGTTTTTCTGTATTTTGGTGCAGTAAAACCACCTGTAATTGAATAAATGTAAGGTAGAGCTGTTTAATGTCATACTGTGGAACATTCCAGGCAAAGCAATGACATATCCATAGAAAAAAAGCAGGCGACAGAACCCCAACCATAAGTGCACCTTAAAAAAAAAAAAAAAAGTCACCATTGAACACACAAATATTACAAAACGACACTTACACAGTATGTTTAAATGTATAGCTTTCTCTGGGTTTACTTGATAACTGACACAATAGCTTTACAGTGGGAGAGGTCTGCCTTCCTCGCCAATAAAGATCTTCAACAAAACAAAGAGCTGGCCAAATGTGGAGGCAATTCAAGACAGTTCACTACCCAAGTGCTTTATTGCTTTGTTGCAGTGGGTTTTATTTCTGTCAATGACATATCCATAGAAACAAGCAGGTGACAGACCCTCAACCAAAAAGCTACACAATGCACCTTTAAAATTAAATCCAAAACAAAAAAACCTTTGTACATTAACTTTAAGAGTGAACCCTTCCCACAGTGTAGTCCTGTAGCAGCACTATGGCAGTCCTGTCACGGGGCATGTCAGCTTTGTCCGTCAGCAGCAGAGTCTAAGTGGAGAGGGGACCATCTATGTCACTAACACTTGAGCATTACACACAGCTAAACGTGCTAATGGCCTTGCTAATGCAGCCGGATGCACCACGGGGATGACCACACACACACTGCGGCTCTCTGTCACTCAGTCACAGGGAAGTACACGAATATTCACTCAGACGTTATCGTGCAAAACAGAGCGGATAGTTTAAGACACTCACCCAAGCATCCCAACTGTCACTCGTAGATTATATACGCTCAGACAGGAGATGTGAATTATCCACTCACTTTGGCTAATATCTCATTCATTCTTTCATGATAGATATTTATGGCAGACTATTTCTTGATAGTAAAGAGTCAGGATGCACCGATGTATTTTAGATCTTAAGCCTACACGATTAGCTGTAGATGGTCCAATTTTAATTTACAGAGAGACATTATGATTATTTTATCTTTTATTAAAGGTCCCATGGCATGAAATTTTCACTTTCTGAGGTTTTTGAACGTTAATGTGAGCTCCCCTACCCTGTTTAGGGCCCCCCCCCATGGTTAAAAGTTGCGAAATGTCTAAACTGAGCATTTGCGATCCTTTTCTGCGTTACAAAAATTCGGAGCTCAAACGGGCGAGTTTGAACAAGGCACCTGATTGACGTCAGATCGAAAAAAGAAATGCAAATGCAGTTCCACCCCCGTCTCTCTGAACTCAGCGTCTCTGTAAATCACGCCCAGAGAGTTTGGACTGCGAATGCGCTAGGCAATGCGAAATGCGTTTTTTTTATTTGCCTGGAGGCACGTCCGAGTGTTTCTAGGCTCGGAAGTCCTTTATCTGAGCCTCTGGACCTTTGAACAGCAGTGGTTTGATTTTATTTTCTGTGTAAATGTGTTTATTTTTCAATGGAACGCTTCAAATCTCTCCCCCGTGCAAAAACAAGGAAATGGATCAGAGGGCACAGCTGACAGCTCTGAGCGGAGAGTTTGGCCACGCCCCCACCCTCTACTATTGGCCAGCTCTTTTCTCCTCATTTGCATTCAAGCAACAACGCCCATTATGACCTGTTCTGAGGGAGAAAAAATACTCTTTCTCATCTTATCTCTGTTTCTCATGCACTGAGTGTTGATTTTGAAGAAGGATTCATTTACAGTATTAGGGAACCATTAAGGAGCCATATAAAAGCATCAAGAAGTACCATGTCATGGGATCTTTAAAGCTGGGGGGGTTTCTCACCTGTTTGTTTTTCTGGATATGCCACCCCTCTGCCTGGAATGCTCCACTGTATGACATTAAACAGAAATACCTTAAATTTATTCAATTACAGGTGGTTTTATAGCTAAAAAATACCTAGAAAAACAGGCGGACAGTAAGCGGGGTTGCCTCTCCACAGATCTGACTTGTAACTTGGTTTGATTTGGTCTCTATGAAGGTAGAAAGGTTTAATGTCATACCATGAAATATTCCAGAAGCAATAACCTCTCCATGGAGAAAAGCATTTGACGGAACCTTCACCACAAAAGTTACACAATGCACCTTTAATGTACGTTAACAATTTTGCAGTGAGGCACAAGTTGTTACCTCCATGCTGATCAGTGCAATGATGGAGAGCTGACAGCAGAGGAGCTTAGTAAGCACGGTTGTTGGAATGAAATTCAACACAATGAAGGAGAATTTATAAACCTGTGTATGTTTTTTGCAGAACGGACCTCAATAGCAATGGCAATAATAGTTAATACTAGTAAATAGAATCATACTCAATCACTATTTCACAAATCTGGGGTACAAAGGCTAGGGAATACTGCTTACAGAAGAAAGTTTGGGAACCACTGGCCTAAATAAACTCCCTAGTAATTTATTATTCTTAATTCTGAAAATATTATTTTTCCTAAATTAAGAAATTGGATTTAAAAATAAGTTGTAACTCTGTAACATTGACTCAGTTTCTGCATCAGACTGCTCAGTTCTGGCAGTCGCACATCTAAATGGAGCTTGGTTAAGTGGAGACAAAGAGAAGTTCAGTGGCAGGTCTGGTGGATCAGAACTTGACATGGGTGTGTGTGGAACAGGGTCGTACCTATGGGTTTTCTCTGTGGGACACTCTTCTTTCTCATACAAAAGTGCTAACACTGATGCAAGGCTTTGAAAGCAGCAATTAGCACTCCTGGTGGTCCGCGCTGTTGTGTTTCCTCTCCTTTTTACCTTCCCCATCCTGTTCCTCAGCTCCTCCTGGGAATAGCTGTTAAGGGATACAATTAATTTTTTGACACAAAAATGAAAGTGTTAATTCACCTGTGATAATTAGAGCTATTCTTACCGCATGTTGATGAATGTAAAAATGCAGTGTTTATTTATTAATTAATTTCATGTCGAAGCGTCAGAATGAGAGCTCTCATAATTGTGTGATCTCGACTTAAGAAGTCTCAGAGGAAATAGATTATAGACCTGCCCGCTGGTAATGAAGCATTGTCAAAAATGTTCTGAAAAGTTACAGCGTCTTCACTTTGATGTTCATTTTTAAGCACACATTTGAAGAATCTTTGAAGCTAATAGATTTCATGAATACTTTACTACTCCATGATAAAAAACATAACATCAGGAAGATTTGTTATGATTTTACTGTAAAGAGACACAAAAGTACATTATTATTATTATTATTATTATTATTATTATTATTATTATTATTATTATTATTATTATTATTATTATTATTATTATTATTATTACATGTATTATTATTATAATACTCCAGTCCCAATTGTTGTGTATTTTGTTTTTAGGCAGTACATCCCATGACTCAAAAACACATAATATCTGGTTAATTGTAAGTAAGTTTAAAATAAATAAAGTTAAAAAAAATAAAAATAAAAATTAACATAAATGTCATCTCACAAAGTAAACACATGTTTATATACTGATGTGCTTTGACCTTTAAATAACAGGATATCTTGATAAAATGCTTTAGCTCATAGTCCAAAAATTACTTGTTTTATAATGCCCTTCAGTGTCTGGTTTGATCCAAGTTTTCCTGACATAAAAGTTATTTATTTATTTATTTTCTTGTCATAAAATGATCAAAATTTTGGATTCCATTTTATGTTGCCTTATCAAAAACAAATAAACGTTGCTTTCAGTACTGAGTTCAACACTGATTTTTCATTATGACGCTTGAAGATGCAAAAATGTTACCAAAAACATTCCATAAAAGCAGTGGTGGAATGGTGGAAAGTAAAAGTAGTAAAGTACTGCACTTAAATATACATTTTAGGTACCTGTAATTGTGTGGATACTTTTTACTTTTACTTCACTACTACTCAGACCCCCCAGGATTTCGCGGGCATTTTTTGTGATTGTTGCGGGCTAAAATGCCTGAATTTGCGGTAGCTTTTCCAAAAAGTTGCGATGAAAGTTGCGGTGCTTTTAAGGTTTTTGTTGCGATTTTGTTGCGGGAGGAAGTGAAAGTTGCGATAATTAGTTGCGATTTTCGCTTTTTGTAATTAAAATTGAATAATATTTTGAATACTGAGTTATTACTGACAAAGAATAATACAAAGACACAGAGATCACAGATATGGTCCTAAAACAACCTTACCAACATCAAAAATAAATTACTACTAGGAGGGGAACTGTTTCGCGCGGTCTTTTGCTGTTATTTTTGTGGGCAGGTGGCGCCGCAGACATGTTTCTTTGCCATTAGAAGTCGTGTCCCAATTCCCAGAGCGCGCGGCTTGGAGCATGGCCCAAAGGGCATCTGTGTCACACATTTCGACAGTACACCGGCGCGACGACTGCTGTCCCACTTCTTTTTTGTCCCATGCGCAGTTAGCACGCAGTCCGAAGACCGCAGTCGTTAAGCGGTCCGCGGACTGCAGTCAGGGCTGAGCAAGTGTGCACCTCCTTGACTGCAGTGTGAGCCCCCTTCGGGCCGCGCTCCGAGCTGTGCGCTCTGGGAACTGGGACACGGCCGCAGTTTCGTTTTGTCACACGGAAGTAAGACTGAAGGAAGTTAGTCGGCGTTCAGTACGTCACCGATGATTGGTCAAAATTAGTAAAAATTGCGGAAAAGTTGCGGTGATTGGTCAAAATTGCAACACCGCCCTGAATTCGCGGGGATTGGCTGAAGTTGCGTTGAAGTTGCAAATCGCAACATCGCGAATTCCTGGAGGGTCTGACTACTATTTGAAAGCAGGTATCTGTACTTTCTTCTCCACTACATATTTGAACTGGACTAAAAAACAAAAGTACTTTTCATTATTGTCTGAGAAGCTGCTGTTCGTAGTTTGAGCAAAAATATACAAATAAAACTTCAATTCAGGTGTTTATGCACAAATCCGTATCAAAATCAGTACATGTGAAGCCTTATAAGACCTAAAATCTGCAAAATACTGTACTTTTTTACTCTTTAAACATTTCATTTTTAAACGTCTAGTAGATTTTTTTCATGTTATACTTTTACTGTAGTATTTTTTGGCTCAGGTATCTGTACTTTAATTTAAGTAACAAATTCCAGTACTTCTTCCACAACTGCGTAAAAGTAACAAGAAGCCACTTTATTAATCAGAACTTTGCCTGTTGATATGGGCCAGTCCCATCCCATCTCGCTCTACAGACACATAAAAACGGCCATCTTAAATCAGGTCTCAACAGTGCGCATCTAATGACTACTGAGTCCCTGCATATTTCAACATTAATTCATTAGAGGCGGGGACAGGGGGAGGCCGGGGGGAGAGGAGGAGGAAGTGGCTGGGGAGGGGGAGATCCACAGCACACTCTGATTAAGGCCGTTATGTTTTATAGAAGCCATTTTTCAATGCCTCTTCTGACAGCACTTGGGGTTATTAAATTGCAGGCCTTCAAGGAAAAGAGAGGGAGAGGAAGTGGGGGAGAGAGAAGAGGTAAAGAAAGAACAATTAACAAAAGTAAGAGTTGGGTTGCCAGGTTGGGTTGTTAATAAAGATGTCCAAAACTATATCCAAATCTCTCAGAACAATATTCTCACAATATGATTAGATTAGACAAAGCTCTAGAAAAAAAATAAGAGACCACTGCAAAATTGTCAGTTTTTCTGATTTTCTACTTATAGGTATGTGTTTGGGCAAAAGTAACATTTTTGTTTGAGTCTATATAAATAAAATATGATTGTTTAGAGCATTTATTTGCAGAAAATAACAAATGGTCAAAATGACAAAAAAGATGCATGTTTTCAGACCTCGAACAATGCAAAGAAACAAGATCAAATTCATAAAAAAAAACATAATTCTAATGTTTACACTTAAGAAGAGTTCAGAAATCAATACAGTGGTACCTCACCTTACGAAATTAATTTGTTCCAGAAGTGGTTTCGTAACGTGAATTTTTCGTAAGTTGAGTAGCTATTTCAATGGAAAAAGCCTGATTCGTTCCAAGGCCCGGTCCAAGTTTTTTTTTTATAGTGTAACTTTTTTTTATAGTGTAACACTGTGCGTGAAAAGTCCCTCAGTCGTCCAACACAGTGTAACACTGTGTTTTGCGTCCTGATTGGCTAAGAGACTGTAGACCCAGGACTAAACGTGGACTAAACCAGGTCTAAACAAGGTCTATACCTGGACTGGACCAGGACTAAACCTGGACTAAACCAGGACTAGACCAGGTGGATTAAAGCACCGCGTGCGGGTCTATTTCCTGGTTTCTCACGAGTCACAGCTGAGGCGAGCAGCGAGGAGGGGACCACACGCAGTCCGAGCGCATGAACGAACGCAGGTAAGAGCCGCGGTGGTTTAATCCTGGTTTAGACCTGGTTTAGACCTGGTTTAGACCTGGTTTAGACCTGGTTCAGACCTGGTTTAATCCTGTTTTAGAGGAGGCACGGTTTGAGAACGGGTCTCATGCTCGCAGCCCCGCGCCGGGTCATGCTGCGCTATCACACGTGTCCCCGTGCACACTTCTCCCCCCCTCCCCCTTCCCCCCACGCTACACTATTAATACATTTTGTTTAAAATCTATGAAAGTTTGAGTGTTTAAACAGAGACAAATGTGAGAAAAGTTTAAATCCAGTCTGAGAAAAGCGTATGTGTGTGGCTGAGCGCGCATTATTTGAATTTTTGAGATTTCGCGTTTTGTAACTTGAATTTTCTTTCATATCTAAAGACCAAAATTTAACGTGAAGGCGTTTCGTAACTTGACATTTTCGTTTGTTGGGTCTTTCGTAAGGTGAGGTACCACTGTATTTGGTGCAATAACCCTTATTTTTAATCACAGCTTTCATGTGTCTTGGCATGCTCTCCACAAGTCTTTCACATTGTTCTTGGGTGACTTTATTCCACTCCTGGTGCAAGAACTGAAGTAACTCAGCTTTGTGTTTGTGTTGGAATTCAACAGACGCTGGAATGGAATGCTGTAATACATGTAGAGATGCTGATTTCAGAAAAAAATGCAGTGGTCTCTTATTTTTTTCCAGAGCTGTAGGTACTTTATTATATATACAATCTGCATCTCACAGTAAGATATTTATTGCAATATTTTGTAGAGGGTAACAAAATTGTGAATATACTACTTTTTCCTTTAAAAATGCCTTGACAAGCCTTTGGTTCTGTCATAAACCAACGAGTTCACAAAAGTGTTTATTTCATTGTGTAAATTGGACTGAAAGAAAGCAAAGAATTCTTGTATTTGTAGATCTCTCTGTTTCTTTTAGCTATTTCTGCACCATAACAATGAATTTAAGCAAAGAGGCTTAAGATTTGATCTATTGTGACGGTCCATGATATTATTGAGAGACTTTTGACGGTACAATATCACAATATTTCGATTACTGTTACATCGCTATTGTTAATGCAGTAAACTTGAGGATTTGTTGGTGTGTGTTACGCAGGGGTTATCTGATGGAGAGGAGGGTCTGGAGTTTATGGCAGTGCTCTATTTTCTCTGTGTCAGCGGTGATGCAGGGATGGAGTGAAGATAAGAACAAGAGGACTCCACTAGGACGCTACGTGACCTTGAATGAAACAGTACCACAATGGTCAAATGTTTATGAAGGGTAAGGGAGAATTCAGGAGAGTGGTTTATTTTAATACTAGAAATGGATAGAAATTGCAGGCACTGACCTCAGTAAGGGTACACTTGTTACCATTAGTCATGTAAAGATTTTTAACACTGCATAATTCTGTTCTCAATCATACGGCTGTCCTTGGATTACACACACCATAATGGATGTTTTTCTTTCCTTCTTCATGTGTGTGTAAAATAATCTGCTTATTGTTAGGAGAGTCCAATGCGCCTTTAAAGGTCCCATGGCATGAAATTTTCACTTTCTGAGGTTTTTGAACGTTAATGTGAGCTCCCCTACCCTGTTTAGCCCCCCCCCCCCCATGGTTAAAAGTTGCGAAATGTCTAAACTGAGCATTTGCGATCCTTTTCTGCATTACAAAAAATCGGAGCTCAAACGGGCGATTTTGAACAAGGCACCTTATTGACGTCAGATCGAAAAAAGAAATGCAAATGCAGTTCCACCCCCGTCTGTCTGTACTCAGCGTCTCTGTAAATCACGCCCAGAGAGTTTGGACTGCGAATGCGCTAGGCAATGCGAAATGCGTTTTTTTATTTGCCTGGAGGCACGTCCGAGTGTTTCTAGGCTCGGAAGTCCTTTATCTGAGCCTCTGGACCTTTGAACAGCAGTGGTTTCATTTTATTTTCTGTGGAAATGTGTTTATTTTTCAATGGAACGCTTCAAATCTCTCCCCCCGTGCAAAAACAAGGAAATGGATCAGCTGTGAGCTACAGCGGAGAGCGGAGCGTTTGGCCACGCCCCCACCCTCTACTATTGGCCAGCTCTTTTCTCCTCATTTGCATTCAAGCAACAACACCCATTATAGAGTGTTCAGAGTGAGAAAAATTACTCTTTCTCAGCTTATCTCTGTTTCTCATGCACTGAGTGTTGATTTTGAAGAAGGATTCATTTACAGTATTAGGGAACCATTAAGGAGCCATATAAAAGCATCAAGAAGTACCATGTCATGGGATCTTTAAAAGTGCATTGTGTAACTTTTTGATTAGGGGTCCATCTCCTTCTTTATTCTATGGTTATGTCATTGCTCTGTTTGGAATGTTCCACAGTATGACATTAAACAGATCTACTTTAAGGCTGCCACATACTACAGGATTTTTCGGTCTTAAACGATTTTTAAATGTGCAAAAAAATTGCACACCACAGACACGTGGAGAATCTTATGAGATTTTAAAGCTATGTTTATATGATGACGGTCTGAACAGAAGACGCAAAAGTGGCGTTGCGTCTTAATTTTTTATTCCACATTTAGACGGGCGTTTTCAGGAGGAAATCTGCGTACATACGGTGACGCAAAAGTGTGTGGAATTTGATTGGGTATGCATGCTAGGAGGCTAGGTAGTGCTGCGATACATTATCACTATGTCCGCGCACATGTGTAGATTCTTCCTTCTTCTCATCTGTGCCGCGAAAAGCAAAACAAAACATGGTTACCGGTAGAAAAAAAAAAGTGTGGTCAGACAAATAAGTTCAACTATTGCTTCAGACCACGTTAGACTACAAAGGAACGAAGGCGCAACGAAGACTGAGAGTCCTGCCAAACAAAGTACACTGCTATATGGACCGATGTGACGTAAACGCGTACGCGACGTCAGCAGATTTCACCAGAGTTTTGCATCTTGGGCAGTGTAGATGAAATCGTCTAAATGTTTTCCACTTTAGAGGGCGGTTTCAGTTTTTTGTGTTGTTAAAGGAAAATTAACGTTTTTTTACAATCTGAGCCTTCTTTCGGCAATAAAACAAGTAGTTTTACTCACCCATAGCAGTTTGGTGTCAATTGGAGCAGTATCGCAGAACTTATGTTGAGCCGTTCTGTTCTACCAATGATCCCGTATCCGTTAGCGTGAGTGCTCGGGGCATTACTTTGCGGTGTCCAAATAACACAAACTTTAGCACTTTTCAAATCACAGAAGATCGCTGTGCCAGGGCAGACTTTTAGTGGATTCCAAAACGGCCTGAAACCCGATATCCAGCTATAGTTTCATTTGATGACGTCATCAGAGAGGACAGTGCGCATGCGTGAACTCAGCCGTTTTGTAAACACAGCTAGTCCGAAAGAAGCTAACACCGCTCTGAACTTTACTTTTCTGTTGCGATATCGGGTTTCAGACCGTTTTGGAATCTACTAAAAGTCTACCCTGACACAGCGATCTTCTGTGATTTGAAAAGTGCTAAAGTTTGTGTTATTTGGACACCGCAAATCAGTGCCCCGAGCACTCATGCTAACGGATACGGGATCATTGGTAGAACAGAACGGCTCAACATAAGTTCTGCGATACTGCTCCAATTGACACCAAACTGCTATGGGTGAGTAAAACTACTTGTTTTATTGCCGAAAGAAGGCTCAGATTGTAAAAAAAACGTTAATTTTCCTTTAAGCCCCCAAAACACCGTCACCGTCTAAACGAAAGGCACTTCCGATAAAATATTTTGTTGTTTTTACCCGTAAGCGTTCTCGTGTAAACAGGCCCTAAATCTCTGATCGCAAAGACCGCTGTAGGATATGTCTGTGGACCACAGGCTACAAAGATGTGAGCGCACGCTGTTTCCTGTCTAGAGTAAAACCACTGTATTTTACTTCTAGTTTGGATACAAGACTGTGTTATTATTATTTGTGAAATGTGGTGCAATACTTCATATACATGATTTTTAAAGCATAAATGGTTGGTGATAAAAGTACACAGAAGGACACGGAAGTAGAGTCACTGTCACTAATCTGCAGCTTCACTCCGATCCATGCGCTGTGTGGATGTAAACAGACACACTCTCGTCTTTTTACTTTTAAAGAATGCTTCAAATTGGATTCACAGTTTTGTGGACTGGGTGTCATTATTTGCGGAGGGCAAATTCTGTTGACAATATGAATGAGATGCAGCAGCTACTTCCTGAGTTTGTATCTTGCACCTCTGTGTCCGTCACTCCGTCTGCCCCGGATGCTCTGATTTATTGGGTGTCTCTGTAGTGTTGCTGATGTTTGGTGGTTATGATCTGACAGAGCATCTCAGAGTCACACTGACGCCACACACATGAGGAGCGCAGCTGCTTCAAAATCGCATACAAAGACAAAAAGTCGGGTCACGCCTCCCCGAACTCTGGGAGAATCAAATCACAGCCAAAATTGGGCAAATTCTCCTGGAATATGTGGCAGCCTTTACATTGGTTCAATTACAGGTGGTTTTGTAGCTCAAAAATACCTAGAAATACAAGCACTCTGTCTGTGGGTAGGATTGCCTTTCCACTGATCTTGGTGTAGTTTGGTCTCCATGAAGACAGAAAGGTTTAATGCCATACTGTCAAGACAACAGAATCTATAGAATAAAGATGCGTGAAAAGTCCCTCAGTCGTCCAGGTAGAATCCATGATCAAAGGAGAAGTTCAATTTGTCAACTGGACAAAGTTTGTTTGGTTGAAAACGTTTCGCCGCTCATCCGAGAGGCTTCGTCAGCTCTGGTTATTGTACTGGTTAGACCCTGCTTATATCTAGCTGCCGGGAGGCGCGTCCTACAAAGACAAAGCTCTGAAAACGATCCCCCCCTAATCTGTCTCTTTGTTTTTCAAATTACTCTGACAGCTAGTTTAGACCCCCTATTCAACGTCTAACGAGACCACATTGCTTTGTTTGTGGCTCGGTGTTCTGTCCTTTGGGTGGACGAGTTTTTGTCTTAAAGTGTTTGTGGGTTTGAAATAAACTGGAATTTCATATTGTCTGAAAATCCTCTGTAGTTTTTCCGAAACGCCGGCCAGGTACGGAATCGCTACCCCTTTCCTCCTGGGTTCGGATTCTCTGTTGTCTTGTTTCTTGCCCTTGTCTCTCTTGGTTTTGTTGACAGCCCATTTAGGATATCCACAAACAGAGAGGGCTTCCTGCACATGTTGCTCTTCTTTCTCCTTACCCTCTGTGCTTGTGGGAACCACTTGGGCCCTGTGTTGTAATGTCCGAATAACTCCCAGTTTGTGCTGCAGTGGGTGGTGTGAATCAAAAAGCAGGTATTGGTCTGTGTGTGTGGGCTTCCTGAAGACTTCTACTTGGAGTCTAAAGCATTTGACAGGCCCTCCACCACAAAAGTTACACAATACACCTTTAAAGTAAATAAAATGCTTGAATGAGTTGTGGCTGGAGGGCCAGAGGTGTCGATCAGTGGCTACAAAAGCAACTATAGAAATATGCCTAGGAGTGAATGAAGAAATAATGGACCCAATCACCAAATTTTAGAGTTAAAACCATACGTTATTATTTATTATAACATTCATGGGTTAGAGTTTCTCATTATGCAACATTTTGAAGACTTTTTTCATTAAAAATATTTTTTTTTTACAATGGTCCTTGTAATCCATAATTCATCCACACACCCCAAAATAGCCTAACAATAAAAATCGTATTAATCAATTTTGAAAAATAGGTCTATTCCCTTGAAAATATAGCAAATGTTAAACTATTTTGTCACTCTGTCGTGTCCTGAATCCATTCACTTCAGCAGGAGCCCTACTGCAGCTCCCTTAGCCCACATTAACAGGCAGCGACAGTTCTCCTCAGACTGAATCTGCTTCACTTTCCAAATGACTGCTCTGTGCCAAACTCACCCTGAGATTGAGTTATCACGCCCTGACAGACGCCTCTCTCCTACAAGCCGTGGAAGTCAAACACAAATTAAATTGAGCGAGATTAAATGCATGTGAACAGATAAATAAAGCAGCAGAAATTGATAGCAAAAATCAGCATGAATGACAAATTATCAAAAGATGTGGGGTTTGATCAAAATGGGAGGAATTTTACAGGCGTATTTTGGCACAACATTGCAGCTATTCACTGAATACAAATTTGTCATTTATCAGTCGAGGACCACACCCCTGCCATAAGAAAATCCCCCCAGAGTCATTGTTTATTCAGTTATTTAGCTCAGAAGATGACAGATCCAAATCTGATTTCATTTTTAAAGAATATGCCAATTTAAGAAAGACAAGCCTTCTCTTTGTTCAGGTTCAGTTTTCTTGGTTGTCTCTGGATATTACACAATTCTCTGATCTATGTAATGTTGTTTCCTCATCACAAACAGACCTGGAGTTGTGTTTTGTTTCATTCTCACATGTTTAACACACAAACCCTGCATGTTTTTTGTGTCTTCTCTCAAACAGAAAACACTCTGTTCCACCTTGTGATGTTATGTGGAAATATAGTGCTCTACTGTGGTTTTAAACTCCATACACCTTCACTAGAATCATCAGAGCATTTTAGTTTTGGAGATGCAGACAGACTCATGATAAAGAATTACTCAAACAAAATTAAATGAAACAAAACACAACTCCAGGTGTGTTTTTGACAAATTAACTGCATTATAACATGTTTAAGCCATGTTATAAGGGGGTCACAATAGTCAATTTTGTGTAATATAGGACATTTAATATACAAATTCCTTAAGGGCATAATATCTTAATATATAGCCCAAGCTCAGCAAGGAAAAAAGGAAAAGTAGTTGAGTTCTTTGTCGTTATATTGTACATACAAGTTGAACAACAAATTGGTCATATGCATGATAAACCACTGTGACGAATCTCCACTATGGCCCAACCAGTAGGAAAAAAGGGAATTGCAGAATTCTTTAAGGAAACAGGAGGAGAATATGCAAACTCTGCATAAATAGGCCCTATCCCAACAGGTTTGTGCCACATTTACACATTTTAAACAAATAAAAATACCAAGAGCAGACCTATACTCAACACTCTGCAGCCTTTAATGTATGTCTATTCTATGTCCTGTGTCATAATAACAACAAGCATTTACCCCCTGTGGGCTGGGGCAAATATGATTGGGACCACCACACACAAAGATGCATAGACTGAAGTGTTTGCACAGTTTAGAGACAGGCGAGAGAGAGGAGAGGAAAACAGAAGTGAGTCTTTTGGGCTAAATGACGCCTGATTCCCTGGCTATTTGGGCTCCCCAGGGGGACACATGCAGCAGTTGCTTCCTGGCAGTGACAATCTGAGAGAGTCCACAGGGAGGAGAGAGAACAGAACAGCCACTCTATACTGTAACAATCAAGACATGGAAAATATTCTGTGCGTGGCAATTTGAGTATCATAGTCCAATGCATTAACTATGGATGTAACGATATCCAAATCCCTCAGTACAATATTTTCACGATATGCATCTCTCGCTACTTTTTCCCCTTAAAATGCCTTGACAAGACTTAATCCAAAGAACTAAGTGGTTAAGTTAAAAGTGCTTTTAACAGTTTTCACACATTTTCTTCATGTAGGCTGCACTGAACCGGAGCAAAGGATCATGGTCTATCTAGTTCCCTCTCTTTTTTCTCTATTGCTGCACCATAAGTATTCATTACAGCGAACAGACTTGTAATTCAATATATAGTGATGGTCCACAATGTTACTGTAGGACCGTTGACGATACGATACCACAATATTTCGGTTATTGATACATCCCTAGCATTAACCAAAACTGGAACTAGTTCTAAACACTTTCACTGTTGTAGTTAGCAGTTCAATTTAAGGTTTATTTAGTATGAAAGGCTGCAACTAACCACTATTTTGCTTAAAAATGTTGATTTGTTTCTTTGATTAATCCATTGTTAGTAAATCACAAAAGATAGTGAATGAGACTTTCACTAAATTAGACCCGCCCGAAGCTTGAGGACATTGTGACTGAGTACATTTGCAGACAAAACAGGTTTTCATCTTAAACACTCATTTTCCTGTGTCATTTTGGGGTAATTATTGATGAAGTTTGTGTATCGTACAGATAACAATGATTTAAAGGTGCACTGCGCAACTTGGTTGATGGAGGGTCTGGAGTCACCGTGGAGATGTCATTGCTTTCCCTGCAATGTCCCACAGTATGGCATTAGACAAATAGATCCTGTATTTATTCACTTACAGGTGGTTTTATTTCTCCAAACTACAGTATCGTATACTACAGTCATATACATTATGACTGTGAAGAGGCCCTTTTCTCCACAGATCTGACTTGTAACTTGGCCTGCTTGTCTCCATGGAGATAGATAAATTAAATGCCATCCTATTGGACATTCCAGGGGAAAAAACATTAACATCTACAAGGAATCAAGAGGTGACATACCTTTCATCATGCAACTTACACAGTGCAGCTTTAATGACTAAATTAGTTGATTAGCCGCGATTAATTCTTTAAGGTTCAACTGACTTGTTAAACATAATATGGAGAGAGGTTTGTAATAATCACTGTACACTTTCAACATATGGATTCTGAATAGGGATGGGAATTGATAAGATTTTTACAATTCCGATTCCATTATCGATACTGCTTAACGATTCAATTCTTTATCGATTCTCTTATCGATTCTAATTTCAGGAAAAAAGGAGAACAAACTGTTTGATTAGCACCAAGATTAGCACTAGTCCTGGTCTAGTCCTGGTCTAGTCCTGGTCTAGTCCTGGTCTAGTCCTGGTCTAGTCCTGGTTTAGTCCTGGTCTAGTCCTGGTCTAGTCCTGGCCTAGTCCTGGTTTAGTCCTGGTCTAGTCCTGGCCTAGTCATGGTTTAGTCCTGGTCTAGTCCAGGTTTAGTCCTGGTCTAGTCCTGGTCTAGTCCTGGTTTAGTCCTGGTCTAGTCCTGGTCTAGTCCTGGTCTAGTCCTGGTCTAGTCCTGGTTTAGTCCTGGTCTAGTCCTGGCCTAGTCCTGGTTTAGTCCTGGTCTAGTCCTGGCCTAGTCCTGGTTTAGTCCTGGTCTAGTCCAGGTTTAGTCCTGGTCTAGTCCTGGTCTAGTCCTGGTTTAGTCCTGGTCTAGTCCTGGTCTAGTCCAGGTCTAGTCCTGGTCTAGTCCTGGTCTAGTCCTGGTCTAGTCCTGGCCTAGTCCTGGTTTAGTCCTGGTCTAGTCCTGGCCTAGTCCTGGTTTAGTCCTGGTCTAGTCCAGGTTTAGTCCTGGTCTAGTCCTGGTCTAGTCCTGGTTTAGTCCTGGTCTAGTCCAGGTCTAGTCCTGGTTTAGTCCTGGTCTAGTCCTGGTCTAGTCCTGGTCTAGTCCTGGTCTAGTCCAGGTCTAGTCCTGGTCTAGTCCTGGTCTAGTCCTGGCCTAGTCCTGGTCTAGTCCAGGTTTAGTCCTGGTCTAGTCCTGGTCTAGTCCTGGTCTAGTCCAGGTTTAGTCCTGGTCTAGTCCTGGTCTAGTCCTGGTCTAGTCCTGCTTTAGTTCTGTTTTAGTCCTGATTTAGCCCCGGTTTAGCGCACAGGCTAATGTTGACACAAGCCGCTGCGTTCACCTAATATCTCCATTTGATGCAGAAATATGATAATAATTATGACTCACCTCGTGATGCAGAGTGTTTTCGGATAATTTGCGTATCTCCACATGTAAACGCGTATCGTGTGTTTCGGAGCTAAATCGCACTTTGTACACGAGCTCCGGCGCAACGGACATGTCCCGAACCTGTTCCGAACGTGTCCCGAACCTATTCCGAACGTGTCATGTGTCCAAGTAGAAGTTAAATATCCATTTTCATGTCCTTTAGTGTCCTGCAGTGCCGCGTACATATGCACGAGCTCCTCACATCTGATACGCGAACAGGGGAATCCCCTTCGGGATTGGCTGGCGCGCGAGCGTGGGACAATATGTTGATTTATACACGCCCTGTTTCTTTCCGAAAAACAAGCTCTTCTTGTTCTTCTCGTCATGCGAAAATAGTCTATAAACTCCGTATCACCACTTTTGTGCGTAATTCGTGCTGGCTGGAATCGTTAAGAGAATCGTTAGATAAACTGCTAATCGATTCCGTTGAACTGAAACACACGGAACCGGCTCTCAACAGGAACCGGTTCTCGATTCCCATCCTTAATTCGGAAGATGTTTTTTTAGAGAATGCACCTGTTTCACACTATCTAATGTTAAAAAAAAAGCTTGCTGTGTATTCCTATGGCTCACATTTATTCACCAAGTTGACCTGGACGCAGCTTTGCCTTACCATAAAGAATACGATCTAGTTTAAACAGATTTGACTGTTGTTTAAACATGAAAAATACAAAATGTATTTGAAAGATGAGAAATACCAATTCCATTACTTTTCAGTGGCAAACTTATAACATATAAAACCTTTGGGCACTAGACACACATTTCTCCAGCAGTCTTTACTCAGTATATATATTTCAACGATGACGATCAAAAACAAAGCGAGTGACAGGCACATGCAGCATAATAAAAATTCATTGAATCTCCAGCCCATACCAAAATGGATGGCGGCAGCGTGGGTCATATTGCATCTGTGCACAGGGGTCAAAGGGCAGGTAAAGTTGTATGAGAAGACAGTGCGCTTTCATGCATCATGTAGCAGATAAAGATTTTTGGGCCGAGAGGAGAGAGGAGGCTGGGCCTGCTCCTGAAGAGACGCCATCTGGACTTGTTTATACCAGATTCAGGTGATACAGCGGAGATGAATAGGGATACTTTTACAGCAGGACTACAGAGGATACCATGTGCAACGTCGGCTGATTCAATATGAGAGAGAAGAGAGAGAGTGCACATATAAAACTTATTACAAACACAACAACCCAATAATGTCACCTACTAAAGTCCAAAGTAAAGTATGTTTATGGGAACACGCAGGTGAGCCATGTCAAACAGTTCAATATACTGTAGCCTACATATGAAATTAGTAATTATATGTTACAGGCAAAATTGATAATCAGGCATTCTATACAGTGACCAGGCACAGTCAGAAATGAATCATTATTCTTAATGTTCATTCTATATATGATGAGAAGAGCATAAGCAGGGTACAGGTGCAGCTCTGTAGCCCCAAGGGTTTTAGTTTGACTTTGGTGGGGAAACAGGGTTTTAGTTTGGGCAGGGCAAAAATTAAATGCACACACTGAATATTTCTTCTTTGTGCTTTTGCAGAATGCTATTTTAGGTTTCACCCTGTAATTTTTTGTGGATTTCGAACATTTGTAATTTTGAATGTATATAATGTATATTTGGACTGTTTCTATTCTACACTGTGCCTGGGGACTACAGTTAGAAGTATTAGTAGTAAAGCTAATACTGGCATTTTTACATATACCGAGTCCACACCATCACCAGACAGTGCACCTTTGTTCTGTTTCATTCTACACCGTGCCTGGGGACTACAGTTAGAAGTATTAGTAGTAAAGCTAATACTGGCATTTTTACATATACCGAGTGAACACTATCACCAGACAGTGCATCTCTGTTCTGTTCCAGGTTTCTGTAATGAAGATACAGTATCATACACATTCACAGAAGATTTGAATAACAACTTAATGTAACATGTTGTGATAAAACAGGATAAGAAGATCTTCCTATAAGCCTCTCCCTCCACTCCTACATTGTATTCAAATAGCCTTGACCTATTTGTTGTTCGGTGTCGGCCCTTATTTCATACGACGCAGCTCTGCGCCCACAGCGATTATTCCAGTACAAATGGCATGGACTTGACATGGGCCCAAAAGCATTCATATACCTCTAGGAGCCTGGGGCCACGGTTTGTCATAACACAGCGAATTATGTATTATGCCCGCGCCCTCTGATGACATCACAATAGCAGGATGAAATATACGCTCTGATATGGGCAGCTGATTGTGTGGAGCTGCGAGGGCTTTCATTAAAAACAGCATATCGCTCATAAAGAGATTAGAGCTGGACACCTGTTTCAGATAGGAAGTAGGAGGTAGGAGTTAGGAGGGAGGAGGCAACTGTAGTGGCTTCATCATGAACACCTGAAAAATACACATGGTGAAACGATGCACTACTGCTGTCTGGTTCTATGCAGGTAAACAACTCTCGCTGACTTCAGGAAGCACTCCATACACACATTTGGTAACTTTATTAGGTACACAGAGTAACGGGCAAGTAGAGGAGCCAAAAAACCATTCACCTTAAAAGTATTATATGTTATGTGTTATACTGAATATTATATGGTGATGCGTGAGCTACTGTATCCAAATAATTTCCCTTGTGGATCAATAAAGTTAGCTTAAGGCTGTGTAAGTCTAAGGCTGCGTCCCATTACTCTGTCTTACCCCTTCCCCTTTATCTACGTCTTTGTCTTGCCCCTCGATACCAAGCTGAGAGGGCTCGGGGTACGAATGTTCCCTTAAGAAATGGGACGCCACTCGATTACCGTTTGCGTCATCATCCCTCGCCTCTACCTGGCTGCTACGTCTACAGAGGCAACAACAATTGACGCAAACAAACGTAAACGTCAAGGATTATCGGGTACCTCAGCTCGACAAAAAAACTAGCTTGTTTATGCATGAAAGTTCGATGAAAACTATAACGTCGGCTAATCAGACATCAGTACAATTAAAACCGCGACAACAGTTCACTAAAAGTAACGTAGAACATAAGCGTCATAATTGTAAACCTGCTAAACTGTTAATCGATAATTACAACTGCTGAAAATACATTTATGAGACTCCTTGGCTGGTCGATGTGACGCTGCCATCCTGATCCCAAAACCTGCCTGAGCTTGTAGGCATACCCCTTCGTTTCAAGTCTGGTCGAGAGCTTACTTCGTTTCAAGGGGTATGTAGCCCTCGGTCGTGGCTCTAGCCTATGATCAAAATTAGAATCGGGACACCCCTTGCCCTCACATGAACGCACAAAACCAAGGGGTAGGGGTAAGACGAAGTGGTAAGACAGAGAAATGGGATGCAGCCTAAATCTAAGTCTATTACCCTCAATCTAAAATATTTAATATTAGAAACACAACTCCTACTCCTCTACTACTTTGGACAAAAAATAATTTTGTAGATTCATCAGTTGTGTAATATTTTAGCTTTGTGCTACAAGTCTAATTGTTAACGGTTAGATTTTTGGTCCTATCCAGTGTGCCATTAGGCAAAACACACATACATCCATATTACCTGGTACAATATGCGGCTAGTTGCTGTGAAAATTTGATCAGGATGGCGTTTGCCTTGGTTTTGTCGATGAAAAAAGGAAAACTGTAATTTATGTAAGGATTTTGTTTTTATTCATTCAGCAGTCATCATTGTGTTTCTCTCTTTGCCACTAGTCAATTTTCCTCAACCCCCACATGGCACAGTACATAATGGAACAAATGTGTTGTGCGCTCGACAAACAAGACGAAACAGCACGCGTTGATTGTTTAGGAATGAAGAGGTGTGCAGGTGCCATTTTTAATTTGGCGGGAGCATCTAGAGGAAACACAAAGCATCTAGAAACTGCCTCATAAATGTACACTACATCAAAGCTTTTTAGCTAGTTTCATCAAAGGTGTCTCTGCTCTCACTGTCTACAAGCGGCTCACGGCGCGTCACACTCACTAAGAGTTTGTGGAAATCTTGGCATGAAAGAAAATTCTCGTCTGGTATAGTATCTGAGAAGCAGTGATATTCCTCCACCACATGCGCTGTTTACATAAGGGAATGAAAAATGAAAGAAGGTAGTCACACACACTACACGGTTATATCTTCAGGGCTAAAAGGATATGGGCGTTTATCAGGGCAAATGTAGTGGGAGATGACGTTTAAGAAGCAGGCGGTGACAGGACGGAATCATGAATATAAATTACTTTCAACATGTTTACTTAAGTACAAAAGCACAATAAGTTTAAGCAGACAAACTGGAGATGTGGAAAGCAGCTCTTTGACAAACTTTTGATCCTCAACTGTCACCGACTCAGATCAAGCCTAATGATACAACTGTCTGTGTGCTGAAAAGGAGACATGTTTTATCAGATATTCATGCCACGGTGGTCAATGGTAGCCTCTGTTACTCTTCAAAACCATCATCTAAATTAAACTAGGAAGGCAATGGTGTAGGGGCTTAAGCGTTTGCTCCTGACAGGCTGCCCCAACGGGATTGAAGGATGGGTCATACGCAGGAAACAAATGTCCCTGTGGAGACAAGAAAATGTACTGGGCTCAGACTAAGTTTAGTATACTGACATTGTGTCCATGGGTAAGAGAATATTGGTAGTTTTTCCTATTGATTACATTACTTTGTCATGAAATAAACAAAGATAAAGGCACAAATGTTCGACCTGATCATCATGACTAGACCCATGAACTCACTAACCTGGGAAATCCCAGGCTGCTTTACACGATCGTTCCGATCTGAAAGACAGCCTGGCAACGAGGCTAAGCGAGGGCTCCTGAGCGGGGGAGCCAATCAGAGAGCGGGGATGGGTGGAAAGACGGTGACGCGTACTACGTGACAAACGGAAGTGGGTCCACCTTCTCTCATATTTATCTGACACAAACGGCAGTAATCTTTCGGTGCCATTGTTTAATCATATTTTTGTTTTGCCTTCTGTTTTCGCGGAGATTGGGGAAAATGGCAGCGTTTCCTTCTCTTCTCCCCGGTCGTCACTCTAACTCCGTCATCGAGTGAAACTGACATGATTGGCTATGGGCTACGTATACGCCAAATGATAGACATTCGTAACGCCATTAAACGGCCGTTGGTGATCGTAAACCACACCTCCGCTACGAGATATTCAGTAGGTGGCTCCCAGACCATTTATCACTTGTGATATGGTCTGGGGTAAACCAGGCAATGAACTCACTGTATTACAAAATAGTACATTTTAACAATATACATTTTATCTTCCCCCCATCTGTATTAAAAATAATTGGCCTAATTGGCCTAATTTACATCTGAAACCCACCAATATATGCTTGTGTTTTGTTTTGTTCCTAGAGTGGTAATTATTATTAACCATAACTAGTCAAATGGCAAATGATCACTTTATATAGCGCTTTTCCACTTTAAAGGCACTAAAAGCACTTTACATCAAGGAACCACTCACCCATTCACACACACATTCATACAAGTGTACGCAGACACTGGAGACGAGTGGGGTTAAGTATCTTGCCCAAGGACATAACAACAGCGTCCATCTGTGGGAGCTGGAATCGCACCGCTAACTTGTGGGTCAGTGGATCTGACCGATGTTTATGTTGAAAGCAAGATTCGAACCGCCAAACTATGGATCAGCTGACAAACATAAATCAGGTAATATCATCTGCAATCTGACAGCAAATTCCATCCTTCTCTTATTTATCCAGGCATGGGCAAGGCAGTATCTTACAAATACTCTCTGGTAAGACACATTAAATTAAATTAGGCTCACAAACAACTATACCAAACCAATATTCTTTCAAATTCATTCAGTGAATACCCATCCGTTCATAACACAAATATTGTACACAATGATGGACTAGGCTTTGGAAGACCGGAGAAGGAGAAAGCAGAGTGGACACTGAGCTGTGGCCATTTCAGATGCGCTCATCACGAGGCTAGCACACGTCGCCAGGAGAAAAGAAAGTTCCCAGTGGAAGACAATGGCTTCGGACAGGCGCACAATAGCTTCATTAGAGGGTTCGCATTATCAGGTCACAGGAGATAGAGGGGAAATATCAGAGCAGACACATTCGAAGCATGCCCACAGCCTGCCAGCGAGCCGGAGCCTCAGCTGTGACGAAGGCCGCCTCTTTTGTTGGTAATCTGATGCCTGAGGAGTTAGCAGGGATGAAGAATAGGTGCAAAGGAGATTAATGAGCGCTCTGGGGGCATGTTACATTTCATTGTGATACTGTCCACTCTCACTGTCCACTTACAATGGCTTTGATAGAAAGTTACAGCGTGTAGAGCTGAGAGGGCACGCTTCGTGAGCAATAGTTTAAGGTGCACTATGTAACTTTTTGGTTGGGGCGCCATCACCTTGTTTCTATGTCATTGCTCTGCCTGGAATGTTCCACAGTATGACATTTAACAGCTGTACCTTACATTTATTAAATAAGGTGGTTTCACTGCTCAAAAATACAGCCATTCTTACTGTGAGCTGGGCTGCCTCTCCACAGATCTGTCCTGTAACATGGTCTGGTTTGGTCTCGATGATGATAGAAAGGTTTAATGCCATACTTTGAAACATTCCAGACAAAGCAATCACATCATCATAGAGAAAAGCATTTAACGGAGGCTCCACCAGAAAAGTTACATAATGCACATTTAAGGCCTATGCTGTTACTTTCCTCCCCAGCATGCCGCAAAATCACTAGCAACTTCTAAGTTTCAGACAAATAAACACAAACAAATTATTTAATCATTATTAAGCAAATAATATAAAAAAGGTGGAAAATTATGAGGAAAGCCCAATCTAATAATGGTTTCAAAAATAGCCATCTGGAAGTCATTTTCATCTCATCCTTTTGACAAAGATGTTTTTCCATTCCATTTTCTTCCACTTTCTCCGTAGGTCCGCTGCCCAGATGACAGTGCACCGGCTCCCATGGATCCCCCTGCGGGTGGTGGGTCCACGGGAGGATGGCCCCACCTCACTTGATGCAACCGGTGATGTACTTTGTCTCATGGGGGTTAAGTGTCTTGCTCAAAGACACAACGGCAGCACTCACCTGTGGGAGCTTGGGAGCTGGGATCGCACCCAGTGGATCTGACCGCTCAACCCATTGTCGGGAGTGGGATTCGAATCACCAACCTCTGGATCAGCAGGCAAACGCTCTACCAACTGAGGTACTGAGCTTATCAAAGATCTTCATTTCAAAAACATTGTCATTTACTACCACGGACCACTTCTAGACATCGGCAATTTATGCTTTGTTATGGTCAGTTTCTAATATTTTGTAGCTCTTAACAGATATTACCATCTCTCGGAATGTGGTACGCAACAATGCTAATATTTTTCTTTTATGTTACAGTTAAATGTTATTTTCATCCCTTGCACATTCACAAAGCAATAGCCCTGTCTGCTTGTGAAACATTAAACCAGTAGGCTGTCCACTTACACGTCACTCACTATTAGCACTAGTCGTGTACCTTCTCTAAGTTTCCCCGTTTGCACCAGCAGCAGTCTATCGATCAGACAGATCAATCAGCGGCAGGTCTTTAAGCGCCACATCAGGGAAGCTGTCATACTACACTTAGAATCAATTACACAAATGAGCCCCCTCACCCAGAGTGGGCACAGTCCTGTGATGGGCACGTGACAGGGGGAGGCAGACAAAGGCCAGCGGCTGGAAAAGAAGAAGACAAGATGTTGGACATAGCCTGGGAATTCCCAGGCCGCTTCCGTTCGTTTCGAACTGGAAGGCGGCCTGGAAACTCGTCCAAGCGAGAGTCCCAGATTTAGGGCCCCAATCAGAGAGCGGGGGGAGGTGTGGCAAGACGGTGACGCGTACTACATGACAAACGGAAGCTTGTAGTTTGAACTGACAACTGACATGATTGGCTATGGACTTACGTATACGCTCAATGATAGACATTCATAACGCCCAGTAAACGGCCGTTGGCAATCGCTAACCACACCTCCGCTACGGGATTTTTCGAAGCGAGTTTCCAGACCCATATCTCACTTGTGATATGGTCAGGTGTTAACCAGACTATGTTGGACATAATGTAGGGACGACTTCTCTAAAACTCAAATATTCCACACTGAGGTAAATACAGAACTCTATTTAACCAGTCAAGGTTAAACATAAAAGAATAAAACATTTCTTTTTGGTAAGTTGTGAAAAAAGATCCGTTTCTAATATTAAAGGTGCATTGTGTAACTTTTATGGTGGAGGGTCCGTCAAATGTTTTTCTCTATGGAGATGTTATTTCTTTGTTTGGAATGTTTCACAGCCTTTCTATCTTCATGGAGACCAAACTAGTCCAAGTTACAGGTCAGATCTGTGGAGGCATTTTTGAGCTATTAAACAGCCTGTAATTTAATAAATGTTAGATCTGTTTAACTAATAACTTAAAAAAAAACCTAATAGTTCTGATACCTGAAACTGTCTGTGTATGAACATACTGTATTACAATGAATGAGCTTTGCCTGTAATATATGAAAGTTTTCTTCAAAAATCCCACATGTCCCACTGTTATTTGAATCCTAAATGAATATTCGTCTGCTTCAATGGAGCGTTTGAATATCATTTCCACTGCTCTACATTATCACTGAATAATATCGTACATTAATGACGTATGTTTACTCCACCAGGTACTGAAGGTGACACAGCCGAGATGGTACAAGGCTCCCACAGTGAATCCAGGCCAGTGAGAAACAGGAAGTGTCACCCCGACCGCACTTTCTCACCTGCTCTATACCACACACACACACACACACACACACACACACGCACACACACACAGGCGCAATGACTTTATGCAGTCTATACTTGGTCTCCTATACGGTATATAAGGTCACCCCATTCAGCAAGGTTCCCCAAGGAAGTTCCTATAATGCGTCATGGACAAAACCTGCTTATAAAAAATATAATTAATATTGGAGATATATTATCGGACAGACTAGCTTTTAACACTCAGTAATGCACTGACACTTTGCCCAATTTGTTTTATTTCATTGTTGATGATTTTTTGCATGTTTTTATATTGTATTGATGTTAAAGTGAATGTTTTATATTGTGTATTTATTCTGAAGCACTTTGGTCTCCTAAAGTATTGTAAAGGGCTCTATAAATGAAGCTTAATTGATTACTTGATTGACATAGATACTGAAAAATTAGCTGGATTTAAAATTTTGGTTCGGCCGAAAAGGCCTCATGTCTGAATTTGTATTTATATATAGTTGTTCTGTGGTTATTTGATGGATAAATAACAGTTACATAACACATTTGGATCAGTTTGTTTTATTTTTGTTTAAAGAAACTAATTTTCAGTCTCTGTACTGGTATGGATTGGTACTTAAAGCTATCATATCAGAACTGAAAAAGCTGGATTGGGGCAACCCTAAATAATATTTTGTATAAAAGAATAGTTATAAGCCAAAAATAGTGAAAAACTATTTTTTTTAAAAACTGATAACATACCATAAACATATGAAAAAAAAATCTAACTTCTCACAGGTGTCTTCATTTTCTGCCACGTCCCAAATGCTGTTAAAGTTATGGGCAACGGATGGTGGACTTTTACTGCTGTAGCGGCATATAAAAGCAGTTTGACAGTCCCATTTCAGAAATTTGGGAGACACTCATCCAGTGTAAATGAGCCATTAGTGGAATGTGTGTGTTAACTGTTTCTCTACAGAATGGGATGAAGACTTCTGCGAGTCAACTTTAGAGCACTGAAACAGAAAAGGCAATTCAGGATGTTTTACTAAATACTCTTTTGTTCTCTGGTGGGAGACACTTGTCGTTATTAGGTTCTAAATTGAACCCTTTTTAGTTGTGATGTGGTCTTGGTTTGATTCTAGTTTAGTCCTGAAATTAGGGATGCACGATATATCAGCATTAACATTGGTATTGGCCGATACTGCAAAATTTTAAAATATCGGTATCGGCCCGATGTGTAAAAATGGGCCGATATTAATGACCGATATTTGTCAGTACAGTAATCCCTCGAATTAACGTTTTCTCACATTTCTCACACTCAAACTTTCGTAGATTTTCAACAAAATGTATTAATAGTGAAGCGTGGGGGAGGGGGAGTGTGCGCGTGGACACGTGCGTTCATCATGCTCAAATCCGTGATAGAGCAGCATGACCGACGTGAGACCGTGCGTCCGGGGCTGCGAGCACGAGTCCCCTGCCCAAACCGTGCCTCCTCCTCGGGACCGTGTCCACAGTCCCAAGGAGGAGGCACGCAGTCCGAGCACATCAAACCTCGACATGAACGAACGCAAGAGCCGCACGAAACCAGGCAAAGAGCCGCATGCGGTGGTTTAATCCCGATTTAGACCCGGTCCAGTCCTGGTTTAGTCCTGGTCCAGTCCAGGTTTAGACCTGGTTTAGACCTGGTCTAGTCCCAGTCTGGTCCTGGTCTAGTTCCAGTCTGGTCCCCCCCGCGTCCCCCATCTATAACATCAATTGGCAAAGGTCCCTTAGCCAATCAGGAAGCAGAACTCAATGTTACACTATATAAAAAAAGTTACACTATAAAAAAAAATTGAAATTGAAAAAAAAAAAAAAAAAAAAATCAGGAGTTAAAACACATTTTGAAAATAAACGAAGACATTCAAAAATTAATTTTGCATGATTTTCAGTCTGTATAAAATGTTATCTCAGAATTAAAAATAAACAAATATCGGTATCGGCTAATATTGGTACCGGCCGATAACATCAACATTAACATCGGATATCGGTATCGGCCAAAATTTTCACATCGGTGCATCCCTACCTGAAATGGCCCAGATTTAATTTTGGTTTAGTCCCAATTCTGATGTGATGAATGTGCAAGTCTGAATGCATCCTGTAGACATTTGTCACGGTAAAACAGGACCAGTGGACCAGTTGAAATGAATACTTTGAGTGTATTCTAGTTTGAGTGTATTCTAGTTTGGTAGTAGCCTTCACTTAAAGCTCATAAAACTTTTGAAAGTTACTAGCACTATACAAGATTCACATCCCTAAAGAGAACAAAAAACAAGCTTGTCTTAAGTTAAACTTGAGTGATTCGATCAGTGACGTTTATCATGTAGACAGCCTAATGCAGCGTGCCTTTTGCCGTTTACCGTTTTTGTCATTGCCGATATTCATCTGGCCTCAAATGGAGCTGTCACGCCGATGCTGTGACGGATCACGCTAACCCCCATTTACCCATCTCTTCGTCAAGTCCCAGGGGGCGGGGCTTTGATTACTCCCACAATTAGCCATGTCAAGCTTCTCCATGGATTAAGTATTCAGGTTTGTGTTTTCAAACCAATTAGCCCACTCTCTCGCTATGACTTGTTGATTAATTATACATATTTAGTTAGGAAAGGAGACATTAATTATTAATCAAAATTGAATTATGTGGCATAATTAACCACAAAAAACTTTCTTTTTTTGGCCTGCCCTGTATGTCTGTGTACATAGTGGATGAATGCTGTTGACACGTGACAGACCCGGTGAGTGCCCATGACCTTGGCTTATGAGAGAAGGCATCACAGACATTAACAAGGTGCTAATAGCCTCGGAGCCCCAGTGTTAGCGATATTGTCAGCAAGTTGTTCTAAGTGCTCGACATAAACACAAATCCAAAATCAATGCTGTACAAACCTGTTGTACTGACGCAGTGGCCCACATGCATCACTTGTTTATGGCCCCATGCAATGAAGTGAGGTAATGGCAGTTATGGGTGTTTACAGATGACATGGGAGTCCTTAAATAATATTTATTGTGTCTGCCACTCTGTTGCGGTGCGAGCCAGTGTCCTTGCGCCGATGTTATAACGGATATCTATCTAATAAAGAAGGAAACGTGTGATTTATGGTCAGGCTAAAGATCACAGACTGGCTTAGTTGCAAGTAAGTGAATGAGTAGAGACTTTGGTTTGTTTTTAATACAAATTTGATCACATTTGTGAGATTATGGCGTGGTTGAAATGGCAATTAAAGTGATACATCAAATTATCATAAATGGAGAATTAGCTTCATTATATTGTGCAGAAACCACCCGTCTATTCCTGATCCTTATCAATAGTTAAACCTACTTTTACCATCATTTCATTTATACAGCTCTACATGTATTACAGCCATTCCATTCCAGCGTCTGTTGAATTCCAACACAAACACAAAGCTGAGCTACTTCAGTTCTTGCACCAGGAGTGGAATAAAGTCACCCAAGAACAATGTGAAAGACTTGTGGAGAGCATGCCAAGACGCATGAAAGCTGTGATTAAGAATAAGGGTTATTGCACCAAATATTGATTTCTGAACTCTTCTTAAGTGTAAACATTAGTTTTATGTTGTTTTAAAATAAATTTGATCTTGTTTCTTTGCATTGTTCGAGGTCTGAAAACATGTATCTTTTTGTTATTTTGACCATTTGTCATTTTCTGCAAATAAATGCTCTAAACAATAATATTTTATTTGGAATTTGGGGGAAATGTCAGTAGTTTATAGACTCAAACAAAAATGTTCCTTTTGCCCAAACACATACCTATAAGTAGTCAAATCAGAAAAACTGCTAATTTTGCAGTGGTCTCTTATTTTTTTCCAGAGCTGTAAATCTTGGGCTATTATACATCAATTAATATTCACTGCTTGCACATGGACGAGTGTAATCCGACTGCAAACGGACTGGGATTGTATCGAATTCATGTGCACAGGCTAAGGATCGTATAGGGATTGGTTTCCTGAATCCGACTGGAACCCCTGGCTTAGGCTGATAGTAATCCGCTTGGTGCTGCCCTGTGCACGATATTGGATCGGATTGGTGAACTACGCATGCGCGAGAAGTTTTGCCAGGGATTTCATCCGGAAGTGGCAGGAGGCGCCGACGCCATCATAAGTAGCAATTGTTGCCGGAAAGGTCAGACGAAATCATGGCTGCTACAAAAGAATGCACAACACGTACACCAATGCTGCTCCGTCAAACTCCTTGAACCCCATCTTTGTATACCGCCACGTAGTTTGTTGTGTTTTTATTGAGTAGCCATCACCCCGAAGTAGTTGGACTACAGCGCCACATAGCGTAGCGGAGCCGGCCAGGTCGCTGACCATTATCCGATTGCATGAGTTTCATGTGCACTTGGATCTAAGGACAGACCACCCGCTGAGTAATGGATTTGGAGAAATCCAATCCGATCCTACCATGTGCACGCAGTGATTGTAGTCATCTTTGAACAAGAAAATTACAAGAACAACAGACTCTTCTATTTAGCAAACACTTTTTCCATTTTAGCGCAAGACTTGCCACTTCTAAAGTTATGCGATTTGAACTTATGGTTTAGACGAAGCACAATACTCTACAATAAGTGTGCATATATTACATTAATAAGTAACATTTGGATTAAAAATGGATATGTCTGAAATGAACACGTAATCAGTTAGCACTGCCATTCTAGCATAGCTTTATCAATGTGCAATGGCAATACTATAAGAGCACCATCTGGTAAAACAAGTGAGAAACACGGCCTTACTCAGTTCTGCATCTGCGATAAAACAACTGCACCGCTAACTGCACTTTTAGCAAATTTTGTACTTTGTGATTGATGTAGTCTGAGTTCCTTCCACGCCATCAGCACATTATTGCAAAGGAAACATAAGGGAAAGATACTGTGGTATTAGTTGCAGTTTTGCTCAATTTCTGTGTGTATTGATGCATTTCATAGCACATTTGAGGAACCAAAGACACCATGAGGAGATAAGGAGATTAGCGCACTTATCATAATCACCACTCAACGCCTGGCTAATTTGCATGAACATACGATTTAGTGCTGTAGGATAAGACCAACAATAGAAATATGGAGCGTTTCCCCGTAACAACAGGTAAATCCAAATGGCAGCTGTAAAATGCAGCAGCTAATGAAATGCTAAACTGTGTCGGGATGCCAGGGGAAAGAAGAATCTTTGCCTAATAAATTAAATGGATATCTGATAAAGCTAAAACTAATTTTGCATAAAAACATTCATTTGGTTTCAGCTCCAGATATCAGCCTGCCTTATGTTTAGTTTTTAGACTGGGACAAATTGTTCAGTTGGATACAAATACTAAGCATAATTTTAAGTTATGCGATGCAACTTTTTTGGTGTAAGTTCTGCCACCCGCATGTCTATGGAGATGTTACTGTTATTGTTTCGTAGTATGCCATTACTTTAACCATTTAACGTTAACCATTTAACCAAAGCCAATGGTCACATCTTTATATAGCGCTTTTCCACCTTTAAAGGGATAGTGCGTTTTTTTGTTTGTTTTGTTTTTTAAATGTTAATCTGTATGGGTTTCCTTCTAAAAGTTACGTGCGGTAACACTGGCTTAACTCTGACAGTTTGCACTCAGCCTGGTTCTGCTCGCATTCTGGAGCTCAGGTAATTAGGTCCGGAAAGTTCGTGGGGACTCGTAGTAAAGCTTGTCTTTCTTCTGAAAACAAAACATTTATCCGAAAGGTGTTATATTTGTATCCCAAACAGTTGTCCACGAAAAATCCAGTGGCGTATTTTCGCATTCGCATATCTCATCTCGATTCGTATCACTGCGCGCCTATTACTTATTATTAACCTGTTAACCTTTAGCGGAAGTGAACGACGGATGCGGTCCGCCGTAAGGGGAAGTTTACGAGTGAACAGGCAACAGGCAGCTAACGGGAGCGCAGTGATACGACTCGAGACGTGATATGCGAATGCTAACAACGCTGCTGGATTTTTTGTGGACAACTGTTTGGGATGCAAATATATCACCTTTCGGACAAATGTTTTGTTTTGAGAAGAAAAACATGCTTTAGTCCCCGCAAATTTAGCGGACCTAATTACCTGAGCTCCAGAACGCAAGCAGAACTGGGCTGAACGCAAACTGTCAGAGGTAAGCCATTCTTACCGTACGTAATTTTTAGAAGGAAACCCATACAGATTAACATAAAAAACAAAACAAAAAACAGCACTATCCCTTTAAGGCACCTAAAGCGCTTTACAACAAGGAACCACTCACCCATTCACACACACATTCACACACCAGTGTACGCAGACACTGGGGGCGAGGTGGGTTAAGTGTCTTGCCCAAGGACACAACAGCAGCATTCATCTGTGGGAGCTGGAATCATACCGCCAACCTGCGGGTCAGTGGATCCGACCACTCCCAGTGATGTTTTTTATGTCAAGAGCAGGATTTGAACCGCCGAACTTTAGATCAGTGGACAAACTCTACCAACTGAGCAATGACGCCATCAGGCACTTATAGGTCAGATCTATGGAGTGACCCCGCTCACAGTACAAATGCAATTTTTTTTTTGCAATAAACTAAGTGAATGAATGCAAGATACATAATTTGAATACATTCTGGGGAATATTCCAGGCATGGCAGTAGCGTGAGACAGGTAGGTGGCAAAGTTATAGTGTATAAAGTTGACTTATCTAAAATCGGCTTGAATAAATTCATTATCACACCTTCACACCTGTTTCCACACCCCCAACATTCACTTTTTATCCAATAGCTCCTGAAAAGACCAACTCTGAGCATCACAGCTCCTCTGTAAAAGAAATAATTCAGTCAAGACAATTATAGAACCGCCATTTTGTCTTCCTTTGTCTCTTTTCTGCTGGTCACTGAGGTCGGTAATAGAAGGCGTATTCGTGACCTCAGAGCTGCGCTGGTCCTGTACTTTAGTTGAATTACAATGTTGTCATTTAACCTATTATGTGTGAATTAGCTCAGGCTGGTCACCCTCTTGTACTGCCAATGATTATGGATGCTGCGTGAAGATGACTGGCTCCAGTGAATGTTCCATGTTGAGAACCAGGTCATATGTCCATTTTATTCATCCGCAGCTGTGTTTGGCCCATGTACATCAATCTTTCTATTCTTTTATTTTCTGTCTTTGTGTTTAATATTAAAGTGACCAACAAGGGGAAAATGTTAACATGGTTTTGGTTCAATGTTTGGTCTAAACTTCACATAAATTTCAGTTGGGATCAAGAGAATATGACTAAGCATTTTTAGTCAATAATTTGTCGTTGTTGCCGATAGGATAGAGCGTTTGCCCACTGATCTGGTGTGATTCCAGCTCCCACAAATGAATGCCGCCGTTGTGTCCCTGGGCAAGACACCTAACCCACCTCGCCCCTAGCGTCTGCGCACACTGATGTATGAATGTGTGTGCAAATTGGTGAGTGGTTCTTTGACGTAAAAATGCTTTGAGTGCCTTAAAGGTGGAAAAGCGCTATCTAAAAATGCAACCATTTAGCATAAAAACATTTGGAGAAGAATCATCAATATTTTGAATGTTTACCGACCATTCAAGCATACAAAAGGGGAGCAGGACTAAGCAATTCAATTCAAAGAAATTCAGAATAAAACGAAGCATAAAATCTGTCCTTGTACTGCAGTCTATCGTATATGCAGCGATATTTTCATACCAGAAAGTTTGAGTCACACAGTTTCACACAGTTTTTCGCTGTTCACAATTAGCTTTGTCCTTGAGTCTTTGAGGTTTGTCATCCCTGTTCAAGGTAATAGAGCATCTGGTCATGGATCACTGACATCTCCTGTCCTCATCTGAAAGTTATTTGTGCCTTAAATTTTATCTTTAGACTAAATTAATGTATATAGAGCAAACTATACCCCCAGGGAATTCACCTACAGACTGTCCTAGAGCAAGACCTCAAGGCGTACACCAAGTTTACACAAGGTAAGGGCAAAAATAAGCTACATTTAGCATTGTCGTGTGGCGTTAGTGTTAGCGTACTACGGCTACATATGCATCAGGTGGACAGGGGAGGAGCTAGCCACCTCCAGCCTCACCGCAGGGCTACTTGTTCTTATTAACATCATTTGTCTGGATCTCCTGCTGGTCCAACAGACGGCGTGAAGATGACATGTTAATAAATGACCCATAGTGCCTCTTTGGCATAGGCGCAGTGCTTGTCTGAACCCTCATCATGCACAAGCACATACAATCCCCAGCAGGGACGGGACACAGCCATTTGTTTTCCTGAAGGTCCACTCGGCATGTGTATCATTGTTTGCTCCGGACTGGACAAATTCAATTCATTCTTATGACAGGGGATCTATGATATACAGGAATAAAGAGCAGAGAAGAGGAAGGAGATATGAAAGGAGTCGAGATGTGGTCACGGGGAAGGAAAAGAGGGGGTACGCAAAAAGGTCCTGAATTTGAACTGGCCTGAAAATCTCTGTATGGAGTTTGCATGTTTTATCTCTGTCTAGGTGGGTTTCCTCTGAGTGCACCGGTTTCGTCATTCAAAGCGAAACATGCTAGCTAATACTCCAGCTAGTGAGTAACCAAGAATATAGCTTAAGGTTTGAAGAAGAGCAATGACGGATAGGCCTAGGCACAGACACAATTTTCTTCACAGTGGAAAAAAATTATCTTAAAGCTCATCTAACCGTTTTAGTCACTGAAGCTGAAAATCCTCAGTACATTTTTCACATAAAGATGATACAAAATGAAAAGATTAAACCCAAAAAAACAAATAAAAACTTTAAAGGTCAGCTAAATCTGCTCTATTGTATTATAAACCATATCAAGGCAAATGAGTGTTAGCAGCAACTAGAAGTGCAACAAATTCAAAGTTTGGTCCTGCCGCGAAATTTTGTAAAAGTTTTTAAATGTCTGACCCACATAAAGTTTTCTATAATGTATCCAAATTGAAACAGCAGGAGTCTTTAAGCGTGCAGCTTTAAAGAATCCACCTGCATCACTCTGTCCTTCTGCGTCTCCAGACACCTCCCCCATCAACTGTCACATTAATAATGCTATGCTCATATTCAAATGTTCTGTCGAGAGCTAAAGAAAGATTGAGTGCCTTTGCCATCCTGAGGCTATGATTGAATACATGTCCCATTGACATTGTTAAAAGTTTATGAAAATATATGAATCCTCAAATGTCATTGGCTGCTGAGGGCTCGTAACTCCTGCTCAGTTTCTGGACAAAAATCAGTCTTTTAATCAAAATGATTGAATGCTGGAGCGCCGAAGGCAGGGACGTGAATAAGAGAGGAGGCTGCAGGGTGGATGTGCAGTGTGTGTGTCCCATTACACATCCTACATAGTCACATACACGGTATACATGAGAGGGTTTTGATGGTCCAAATGTTCAAATTAGCATGCAAGTTTTTGACAGAGTCTACCCTTTGTCAAATGAAGACATATGGCGTCACATCTGCATTCACAACCTGGCATATGTTATTCTTATCATATTATTTTAACATGGATACCTGAGATACAGTGAGCCAGGGTTCAATGCCAACTAGAGGTGAGCTTTTAATAATAAAAATAAAAAATGTAAAATTAATGTGCAAATATGATATTTCTATGAACTACATATTTTGCAGTAGAAAAAAGCTGATGGGAGGAAAAGCTGAGAAGACAAAAGAAAAGAAAGCTATATACAGTGTGCTTTGGGCAGTGCAGTTCTGAGGCGTAGCAGCGCACGGGCCCCCAAAGAGCCTCACATACAGGTCTGTTTTAGAGCAGGAGAGTGATGGAGTGCCCCGGGCCGGCAGCAGTTGTCCCGTCTGTTCCAGTGCCAGTCTATTCCATCATGGGCTCATATTTGTGCCCTTAAGGGAGTCTCAGGAGGAGGCAACGCTGACCCCTTGCACCTGTGCTCAGTGTGGGACTGGCCACGCTCACTAACCTCGTCCTCTACATGACTGGTCCAAACATTTGGGCAACCATTGAGAGCAAGGACAAACTGACTTGATCTGTTTCATAGCTTTGTCATCTGATAAGACAAGATCACTGTACAAAAACACAAAACCATGTAAACAACTTAAAATATTAAGTGTTTTAGGTTAGATTAGAACCTACTATATTATAAGAGGTGTTGGTTTACATATATAGGAGAAAAAGCAACTTCACCATAAGTCATCACATGAACAGAGTGGTCATGTGATGTTGCTATGATGTGTCTGGTCAGCTGATTTAAAAAGGGTTGCTGTTGTCTTCCTAGCATTGAAGACAGGACGGCACAATCTGCATTCTGACTACTTCAGGACAGTATTTTCCTGGTCCCGATTTACAGTCCCGTGGGCGCGTTTCCTGTTCTGCTTTGTGTTTTGTTGCTCGTGTGCACGCCTTCGCTGTTTCCTTCTCACATTCTTTCCTATGTGCCTTTTCCATGTACTGAATGTCCTATTTCCCCGATGTATGTTTAATTGTAAGTGTTATGACCCAGGTCGATCAAACATATTAAAGCAGACACAGGAGTGACAAGGGTTACAAAAGTGAATTTGTTTTATTCGTAAGTTAATGTAAATTTACCCCCTTCCCCCCAGTAAGACATGCAGAGTATTTCGTATATGACGTTACCTTTGTGCTAAGGATCTATCTTTATTTATACGGTTTTACTGGTTGTCCCGGCCGTGTTGTTTTTCTTTGTTTGCTGCCCACTTTGGGTATTGGCACTGCTCTAAAGCGTCATGGAGGTGTCTGTCTTCCTCTTCCTTGCCTTGTTCATCTATTCTAATGTTGGTTCTGTGAATTAATGTTAATGTTATTACAACAGAGTTTGTGGGCTGTGGGATGTTCCAATGGCCATGAGAGGCATTGGTCAGTGTGGGCTGGTTTTCTATGTATTTTTATTTTGATGCAAATTTATTGCATGTGTCAATAAGATGTTTCCCATGCCATCGATTGTGTTTAGGTGGCACTGTTGTCCCGCCTCCACCGATAGGAAGACAGCGCCAAAACCTTCTTAAATCAGCTGACCAGACACGTCACAGCAACATCACATGACCACTCAGAGGAACCCCACTAGTGAGCAGTCGAAACTGTCAGGTATGAATTAAAATACATGAACTATACTACAGCAATATCAAAAACAAGGCTTGGCTGTATCAAATATGCAAGACTTCAATTTCATCAGCTGTTTAGCAGTCCAATAATATTTGAGGTACATCTTAAACATTAGACATTGCTCAATCCGCAAGTATCTGTGGTGAAACAGGTTACTTACAATCACCAAACTTCTCACACCTGGCTTGGGACTGGCATAAAGAGTAAGCAGTCTTAAAGGTCCCATGACATGGTACTTCTTGATGCTTTTATATGGCTCCTTAATGGTTCCCTAATACTGTAAATGAATCCTTCTTCAAAATCAACACTCAGTGCATGAGATATGACTCTGACAGTCTTCATGAGGCTAGATGTGTGTCTAAAATGCTTTATTGTGGGTGTTGCTACTTCACTGCAAATGAGAAGGACAGAGAGATTGGCTAAGGAGCGGGGGGGGCGGGCTCTGCACCGCTGTCTGCTCGCTTCCGTGAGAGACAGATAAGAGACTTTGCAATGAAAAAAAGCATATTTACACAGAAAATAAAATTAAACCACTGGTATTTCAGAGGTCCAGAGGGTCGGGTAAGGGACTTGCGAGCCTAGAAACACTCGGACGTGCCTCCAGGAAAATAAAAAAATGCATTTCGCATTGTAGCGCATTCACAGTCCAAACTCTATGGGCGGGATATACAGGGACGCTGAGCGGAGACAGAGGGAGGGGCTGGAGCTGCATTTGCCGATCTGACGTCAATAAGGTGCCTTGTCCGAACTCGCCCGTTTCAACGCTGGTTTTGTGTAACGCAGAAAAGGACCGCAAATGCTCAGTTTAGACATTTCGCAACTTTTAGCCATGGGGGGGGGGGCCTAAACAGGGTAGGGGAGCTCACATTAACGTTCAAAAACCTCAGAAAGTGAAAATTTCATGCCATGGGACCTTTAAAAAAACATTTTATTATTACTTTTAGAGCCTTAAAATGTTTTATTTAGCCAATCAATATCCATTTGCGCCAATAAAGGGGCAACACTTTTTGTTCACTTCTCTTGAAATGTCTCTCTGCAGCGTTTGTTGTCTGATCTCATCACAGTTGCTAATAAAGATTTAGGCCTTTAAACAACTGAGTGTAAAATCATCAAACTGCTGCAAGCTTGTCATGTCTCTGTGTTTCTGATGAACTGGAAATGATCCAGACTTGTCAGTGTGTTATGGCCCGTCAGTCTGCGCCAACACATAAATTACTTTGCCGTCAATCTGGTCATCAAATTAAACAAATTGTCAAACAAGACTACCAAAACATGTAAGTCCTCATTTCAACAATATGGCGTGAGGGCATTAATATTCAATGTTCTATCTCATTTGCATGCAGTACTACCAGACCGCCCCAATTAGGAGGACAAAGAAGGGAGTAATTGCAGATTAAAAATGGGAATGCTATATGTAATCGCATGGATCAAAACACAATTAAAACTTCATCTCAACCTGTTATAGCTTGCTGATGAGCCCCACCCCCCATGCATGATCTTAATGCTTTAAATCATATAAGAGAGAGTCGCTTGGAGACGGACAGACAAAAATACCTCTCGCGGCCAACAGTAAATTAATCGTGCCAATTATTCACCACCAAGAGACATTTAATGCAAGCCTTTAGAGAAAGCAAAGCCCCGGCACTCAAATCCTCTCATTTGTAATTGGCTGTCTGCTTCAATAATTGATTGGAACAAATGTGAAATGGATGAGAGGGTCTAAGTGTTCTCCATCACACGCTTTCTGCTTGAGCAAGTTCACAGGCGACTGCTCAGATAGGAAGTCTCAACCACACAGGATGCTCCTATATATCATCTCATCTGTGCATGTTAGCAAGTGCAGTAAGGGGGCATTGACGCACAGGGGAAGTAACTAGTTAGGGTAAAATTTTGAAAGTCACCATTTTTTACATTACTATCACAGAAAGGGTACATATTAAGCATACATCTACAGCTCTGGAAAAAAATAAGAGACCACTGGGAAATTATCAGTTTTTCTGATTTTACTACTTATAGGTAAGTGTTTGAGCAAAAGGAACATTTTTGTTTGAGTCTATAAACTACTGACAACATTTCCCCCAAATTCCAAATAAAAATATTATCGTTTAGAGCATTTATTTGCACAAAATGACAAATGGTCAAAATAACAAAAAAGATACATGTTTTCAGACCTCAAACAAATGCAAAGAAACAAGATCAAATTCATTTTAAAGGTCTCATGGCATGAAATTTTCACTTTCTGAGGTTTTTGAACGTTAATGTGAGCTCCCCTACCCTGTTTAGGGCCCCTTCCCCATGGCTAAAAGTTGCGAAATGTCTAAACTGAGCATTTGCAGTCCTTTTCTGCGTTAGAAAAAAACACAGCTCAAACGGGCGATTCTGAACAAGGCAACTATGTGTCATCACATCGAAAAATGCAGCTCCAGCCCCCGTCTGGATGTCTACCCACCGTCTCTGTAAATCACGCCCAGAGAGTTTGGACCGCAAATGAGCTACGCAATGCGAAATGTGTTTTTTTATTTGCCTGGAGGCATGTGCGAGTGTTTCTAGGCTCGGAAGTCCTTTATCTGAGCCTCTGGACATCTGAAACAGCAGTGGTTTAATTTTATTTTCTGTGAAAATGTGTTTTTTTCATTGAAAACGCTCTCTTTTCCTCCTCCGCTCTTAAAACACGGAAGTGGGGCCAGCACACAGCGCACCGCATTTGGCGGCGCATTTGCCCCCCACCCCCCACCCGCTTCTCTAACCTATCTGTGTCCTTCTCATTTGCATTCAAGCAACAAGGCCCAGAATGAGTTGTTCAGAGAGAGATATTCTGACTCTGTACATGTGTCTTTCTCATGCACTGAGCCTTGATTTTGAAGAAGGATTCATTTACAGTATTAGGGAACCATTAAGGCTCCATATAAAAGCATCAAGAAGTACCATGTCATGGGACCTTGAAAACAACATAATACTAATGTTTACACTTAAGAAGAGTTCAGAAATCAATATTTGGTGCAATAACCCTTATTTTTAATCACAGCTTTCATGTGTCTTGGCATGTTCTCCACAAGTCTTTCAAATTGTTCTTGGGTGACTTTATTCCACTCCTGGTGCAAGAACTGAAGTAACTCAGCTTTGTGTTTGTGTTGGAATGGCTGTAATACATGTAGAGATGCTGATTTCAGAAAAAAATGCAGTGGTCTCTTATTTTTTTCCAGAGCTGTATGTTCTTCATAAATTTTTGGTATTTCTACCCCCAACAAAAAACTACCATTGGTACAATCACCAAAGCTAAAAGATTCACAGTAATTACTGAATGCATATAATGTAATGTTTCTTAAACTGTGGTGCACAGGCTGCTTCTGATGGTACATGAAGTCCTTAATATTTCTTATATTTTTTTTTATTAAGAGAGAACTTTATTTTTGTCCTGCACCTGTAACCATTTATATAACATACAGCTCTGGAAAAAAAATAAGAGACCACTGCATTTTCTTCTGAAATCAGCATCTCTACATATATTACAGCCATTCCATTCCAGCGTCTGTTGAATTCCAACACAAACACAAAGCTGAGTTGATTCAGTTCTTGCACCAGGAGTGGAATAAAGTCACCCAAGAACAATGTGAAAGACTTGTGGAGAGCATGCCAAGACGCATGAAAACTGTGATTAAAAATAAGGGTTATTGCACCAAATATTGATTTCTGAACTCTTCTTAAGTGTAAACATTAGTATTATGTTGTTTTAAAATGAATTTGATCTTGTTTCTTTGCATTGTTTGAGGTCTGAAAACATGTATCTTTTTTGTTATTTTGACCATTTGTCATTTTCTGCAAATAAATGCTCTAAACGATAATATTTTTATTTGGAAATTGGGGGAAATGTTGTCAGTAGTTTATAGACTCAAACAAAAATGTTCCTTTTGCCCAAACACATAGCTATAAGTAGTAAAATCAGAAAAACTGATAATTTTGCAGTGGTCTCTTATTTTTTTCCAGAGCTGTATATTGAATGCATGACTGCCCTCAGTTATCACTTCATCTCCAAACAAACATTTATGGCAGATGCAGCAAAGAGAACTAAAGAGCCACGTGGACTACAAGGTAGAATAATGAATCAATGCCACCAACCAATGGCTTAAGGCAAAAGAGATGAAGCAATCACCCTAATGCCTGATTAATTAGTGAAGGGCATGACCAAAGCTGATTTAGAAATGTATTTCAGCCTGTAAAACTATTTCAATTAAAGTTCTTGTTGCGTTTTGTCCTTTGCAAATAGTGAGATATAAAATAATGTAATTTCTCTATTGAGCTCAAACTGCAGGTATCTCCTACATATGTAACAAGCACACAGAGAAGTGTTGATTCTTATGGTTTGTGTTGAAATGATCAGTTGTTGCTCTCTGTTCCTTTTGTTCGCACAGTGTTGGGGAAAAGGGCTTTTGTCTTCTCTGCCCCCTCGACATGGAACAACCTGCAAAATGACTGGAAATGAACGGAACTTATCTCGTTGAATGGCTTTAAATCCAGACTGAGAGCACTTGAGACAGCCTCCATAAACTGTACCTGTTTTACCTAATTTGTATGTCATTTTAATTGTGTTGTAATTGTCTTTTTTGTTGCCTCTTGGCCTGGGTTCCCTTGAAAAACTTTTTTGTTCTAACTTTCTTTTGCACTAAACTGCCTGGATCTAATGTGGCAAGTGAATTTCTCCTGTGTGAGATCAATAAAGTCTTATCTTAAAAAGAGGTTTTTAATCTCAATGGGATTTCCCTGGTTAAATAAAGTAAAAAAAGATGATGTTGCAATGCCCCACCCACTGCTCCACTTAGGTTACCTATAGTATAGACACTGGTTTTAGAATAGGTCAAATGCACCAAACAAATTCCATATGCATACAATAAAGTTTACAAACACCATACTTTCTAATCCATATAAACTGCTGTTGTGGTCCACATAAAGACCCTATTGCCAAATGCATGATGGGAAAGAGAAAGCAGGTGTTGAAATGATGGCTTTCATGCTGAATAATTGCACCTCATCCTCTCTCTCCTCCCCCTTTACTTGCTTAGTGAATCCTCCCCACGAGCCTGCTCTGCCTCTCGCTGTGTTGGGTCCCATCCACCTGCCAAGGGCTAAACACGAGTCCATCCATCACTGCACCACTTGACAAATACATTCCATAATAGAAGTTTATTTTTTATGGGAGGCTGAATCAGAGGCCTTCCCATGCATACAAAAACGTGTCAAAGTTATTTATGGGACCCGCTGAGAAGCACAATATGTCATATCAAACTCCTATTTTCCCCTTCCTACCAGCGCGTCGCCTGTCAATATCACTGCAGCTATCAATAATGTGGAACAGCGGCGCAGATAAAGCCCAGTGGAGCCGCGGGTCGCATGAAGAACGTCCTCCCCTCCTGCTGCTGACGGGAACACACAGACAAGATCACGCACACACAGGTAGACACGCACGAGTCACCAAGGTAACGGCATTAAGCGCCATGTTAAATGTTAATTTCATTTATGAACACATGAAACAGAAGCAGAAAAAATCTATCCAAAAACAGGTATTGTATCTTTATGATGCACCAGGGCTGGGCAGTATCACAGAAAAAAGAAAAAAAAAAAAGGTTTTCCTCACATTGGTTAATCCTGACTTATTAAAAACAAAAACATGTTCAATATTCATTTACTGAACATAAACAAGGACTGGCTTGGGCCTCTCAATTAAAAAAGGCCATCGATCACAAAATGACTGAATGAATCTTTGATTAAAATTTTATATTTATATATTTTATCATTTTGATTAAAGCAGAGCTCTATGTTATACATGATTACAAATTATTATTACTATTATTTTCTAATGATCCTTTATTTAGAAGAAGAAGAAGAAGAAGAAGTTTTTTGGAGTCTTTGGAGTGGAGGAAACCCACCCAGACACAGGGAGAACATGCAAACTCCACAGAACTCCACCGGAACCTTCTTGCTGTGAAACATGAGCGCTAGCCACTCAGCCACTGTGACGCCAATTATCCCTGTAGGGAAACAATCCTCTGCATTTAGATTTTGATTAAGGTCGTTTTCACACCAGGAAAGTCCGATAGTCCACTTGCTTTGGTCGGGACCAATTTTTTTTATTTATTTATTTTTTTATTTTGGTGCGGTTCGCTTTCACACTGCAGTTTTTCCCCAAGCGAACTAACATCTATAAACAAAAGCACATGTGCTGAGGTCGCTCAGCCATTGGACAGAATGAGCCCTGTCGGTGTCCAAACCCGGAAGGAGGAGAATAATGGTGTTACGTGCTGTTTTCAATCTAGCCTTAGCGATATGGTTTGCTCAGTTTTCACAGTTCGCACAAATGTTTGAGCAGCATCGTGAGGTTTACACTATTTTACAATCAATTTCCAAATGACAAAGACACAGGGCAAGACGGCTACGGAGGACAGCGCTCATGTGCGCATCAAGTTGTGACTCTTGCTCTTCATGCAAAACGTAAGTAAGCCTCGTAAGTTTCGTTTTGTTTCGTTTCGTTTAGTTACGTCAGCCTCGGTTTCCCATAATGCTCGACATACGACGGGAGCTCGTTAAGTACAAAAAGCCAATTTGTGTCGGATCGAGTCCGGTCTGCATTCTCACCTCAAACGAACCGCACCAGGATTCGTATGGAACCGGACCGAGACTGACCTTTTTAGGTGGTCTCGGTCCGCTTGTTTGCTTCGGATCGAGACTTTTGGTTTTTATTCACTCCAGAACAAAAGGTCCGAATCAAAGGAGCAAACGAACTGTAGTTCGTTTTAAACGAACCAAACAAGGCAGGTGTGAAAACGACCTTAGACAAACTTTATTGATCCACAAGGGAAATTGTTTTGGGTACAACAGCTCACTCCTCAAATATAATATATAACAAAAAAAAAAAAAAGAAAAAAGGATGGAATAGCAATCAAAGAGCAATAGACCAGTGTCAGATGAGACATAATTATAAAAATAAAAATAATAAATGTATATGTACAAATCAAAATTAAACAGAAAAGTAGTAATAAGTATAAAATACAATATCAAATAAGATGTACAATCCCAGCTATATACCGTTGTAGGGATTTAGGGAGGGATTTCACCCATTCTTTTGGAGCAGTGGGCAGCACATGAAGGCGCCATTGATTTCAACACACAATATTCACCTGCACTGTTAATCACATGGTACTCTTCTGCACAGTACCATAATGTATCGCCTACATAAAGTCCAGTTCAAAAGTTACACAAACAGAGGCAGGCTCCACTCTGAGGCTCTGACTGAAAACAACACAAAGGAATTCAATGCATTGACGGCCTCATCTGTCTCAGGGTGTTCATGTAAATTCATTCACTGAAGCATGCCCAAAGTCCATTCCCAAATCCAAGTTGAGCAACATATTAATTGAAATCGAACAGTGTGCACCAGTTCACCTTGGACGCTTTATGTCGGGTGCTCAGTCCAATAGTGTCACTATGTTAATGATCCTACTACATCACTAATGAACAGGTCTGCTGAGTCTGGTACAACAGGGCAGGCGTGAGGGGCATCAGGGACTGGCAGGGACTCAGGAGGAATGTCTGTTACACAGTAAATCACAAATGCAATATCAGGAGGAACAATATTCACCTGACAGATAATTACAGTGTCTTTGTCCAGTCATTGATGAACAGCACCTTTTGTCATATTAATACTAATGGAACCATGCTTTATTATTCCAATAGCAGCATTCCCCTTCCCAAATCCTGAAATGACTTTATGCCCCCATCTACAGCCATAGCATGTTGTGATTTGAATTTTAACGACAGATGTCTCTCCCGTCACATTCAGACACTGCCAATACCATGGACACAATAGTTACATTCCGGTTTAATCCTCAGTGAAGATTACATATATAGAGAATATAGCTTAAAATCGTAATATTAGATCTGTGAACAATTAAACAAGAAACCAGTTGTGGAGTTGATTTACCTTGTCCAGTGCAATGTATTTTCTGAGCATTGACATGGGAATAAGAAGTTGCTTTGTGCTGAGTGAATGACTATCATTTTGAGAATAAGACGCTATGAGGAAGTCCAGGACAGTTCGGACTGAGAGCTGTCAATCATCCTGACAGACGTGTCCTTTCAGAGTCAGACAATCTTCCAAATAAGGTCCCCAGATAAAAGCTGACAAACCAATCAGAAACCAGCACAAATTAGACTCCGCGACTTGAAAACTGTCACTCACTGAGACTGGCAGGCTGTGCAGGTGAGTCTGCCAGGGAACAAGTAGTGTTTAAGAAAGCAGAATTACTTTTAAAAACACTTTGACATCAACATGTATAATACAATAGTACGCATGTGCAATATGCATTTGATTTAGGGATTTAGTCTATGGTCTTTTCAGAGGGTGCCATTAACCATAACGAAAATGTGACGGTGAAGGCTTACAGCTTATAGAAATCCATTATGGTAAAATTGTTTAGAACATTTCAATAATAATTCATTCACTGATTCATTAATGGACACCTTTTCTGCCACCATGGAGAGGTTATTGCTTTGCCTGGAAACTTCTACAGAATGGCATTAACCCTAGAACCCTTTCGCTATAACACTTTGCCGGGTAATTTTTCCCTGATATAATATACCCAACAAAAAGTACTTGTCATGAAAAATAGATCAAAATATGACAACACATGATCAATTAGAATAGTTTTCTTTTATTTTCAAATGTGGTATGTGTAACAAAATGGAAACAAACATTAGACCCTAAAAACATGCTCCAAAATTACTGAAAAATTAGGAATTTGAGAAATCCTAAAATCCTAAAAACAAACAAACAAACAAACAAACAAACAAACAAAATCAATAATAATAATAATAATGATACTGGAAACTTGGTGTTTGATCCACCCATTCCTGGGACATGTGAGAAGCGCAGACTCCTTGACACACGAACAGTTGCAGGAGAGAGGAACAAAAAATAGTATAGTTCAGTGGGTAAAAATGACCAGTTGACTAAAATATTCACCATAAAAATTCCCTTTGAAATCACCACTTTGTGATATTTATTCATAACCACTGCATTAAATAAGGATAGATACACATTCCAGGACCACTCTTACTTACCTATTCCTTACATTAAATTCATTACATTCTTACATTCCTCTTCCACTGTTGCCGGGTGAAAATCACTCGAAAGCCTGTAGGAAAAAGTGGGCTTTGGGGTAGGGAAACACCTACATCTTCAAAGATGTCAAAAACAATGGTGAAGCTCCCCAGGAACCCATGACACTCAGAAAAATGCAACATATTGAAAATCATGTAAATACTTCTGCTCAGGTGAAAATCACCCGGCGATAGTGCTCTAGGGTTAAACATGTCTATCTACAAACAAGCAGCTGAAACCACCAGGCCAAGTTACAAATCAGATCTGTTGAGAGATTCCTCATGCATTTTTTTTTTTTCTTCTCTCAATCCACTAGCACCTCTAACTGAATACACGCAAGATGGATATGTTTAATGTGGTAGTCTGGAACATTTCAAACATATAACCCCTCCCCCTGGACCCCCTCGCGAAAGTTACACAGAACACCTTTAAGGTCAATCTACAGTTCCCCTTATAACCTTCACTAATTACTTAAGGTTAAAAAGTTACAACTGTCAGATCTAAGAATAATTTCTTCACAATCTCTCTTTATCTAGTTCATTTCCTTTCCCTCTGAGAAGTGCGAATGAGCTACTTCCTCCAGGCTCCGTTTTAGTGTAATCTCGACTGAGCATCTTTCTTAACCTATTAATTAGACCTGAGGCAGTTCTCTGCAGGCACCTGTACAACACACACCGCCAGCAGCAACACCCGCCCTGTCACTCTCACTTTTAGTCTTTTCGTGCTTTTGATACATGCCTTTCACCGTTCTAACTTTCAGTCCTAATTATAGAAAAATCAAGCAGCAAAGGTTAATTGGATCATTATTATTGACACTGTTGGATTTCTATTAACAAAAGTCATACAAGAGCTAACACATATGGTTGCAGTGCACTGAAGTAGTGTTGGGCAATTATCAATATGTAGTAATATGTAGTATTACAGTATCTATTGTATAATCAACGTGAAACACTAATTACTGCGTCATTTTTAGGGAACACGTAACACTGTACGAGTTCTGTGGTCCTCTGTGTGTTTTGTTTCATTTTTGATTTGATTTGATTGATTTTATATTTATTAGTTTTATGAATTTCAACATTTTTTATTGATTTTTTTAAATGATTTACTCTTTTATTGTCTTAATTTGCCTGTGCAGTACTTTGGAAACTGTCATGTTTATAAAATGTGCCATATATAAATAAAGTACTGTAACTTTGAGCCTTAAAGGGACAGTGTGTAAGATTTTTACCCGTTAATTACCAAAATTGTTACCTGGCCAGCCAAATGATATCTCTCTGCATTTGCTATACAGCGAGATACCATTTGGACACCCTCGCTCCACCCTCGCTCCCCCGGTTAACAACGGACTCCGCGATTCTGATTCGTTCAAAGATGGTGACGTCAGTTGGGCTCCGCCTTCGCCTTCGGCAAGGCTCGTGGTAGCACCGGAGGCAAAGCAGGCGGAGCGCTCGGCACGCGCTGCGCAAGAGAGAGGGAGAGAGGTGCCGGTCGGGGGATGGGGGGGGGGGTTGCTCGTGGTTTTGGGTAAACAACAAGCATGCTGCTGTATCACAGGTCGTAATGGATCTAACACGTGTTTTGGACTAAATTGTTTTACTGGATTTTATTCGCTGGATCCTTATGGACATATTGATACCAAGCTTGTGGTGAAATACAGAGTTTGACCTGTGCAAGGCCTTCAAAGGTAAGCTAAGTGACAAACCTCGTTTTGTGCTTTTCCGTATAAAAGCCCCATGTGCTCAGGGAGTGATTGTTGTGCCGGGAAATGAATTGCATAGTCAAAAAGAGGAGACTGTAAGGTTTCATTTAATATGTAGATTGTCATGGTACACAATCGGGAATGTGTGTTTTCATGCGAAAAAAAAAAAAAAAAAAAAAACAGTGAACGGGAGACCGCGTTTTATTAATACCGTTGTTGTCGGCGAGGGCTCGCAGCGCCGGGTACGCGAGCTGTCCGCTACAGCGCATCCGGGTGACCCTCGAGGTTTGCCGTAGCTAAAACAGGAAATGCCATAGCCACTATCCACCTATGCGCCACGAATCCTACACACTGGACCTTTAAGTTGGGTATACCCTATTGCCATTGTCCTTTTTAATCTAACTGACCATCTCCTTGCTAGGTTTATTATGCAGAAATAACCGTAAATAATAGTAATATTGAAAAGCACTGCCATGTGTGAAATATTTGACAGGCTTCAACAGAAATAGATGAGACATGTTGTTTCCATTCGATATCTAATTTCACTGTGTATATTAGTACAGTGTATGAAAGGGAAGCCGAGTAAACAACTACGTCATTTAAATGAAAGAAATTCAGCACATTTGACATTTTAGTTGTGACCAATTACAATCACGTTTTAATAATTCTTCTTCAAGCAGCTGTTTCTTCGGTCTGCTGTCAGTATAGCAAACTGCACAGATGTTAAACATGTGAAAGGGCTGCCCCAAAAGCCCTTCATGTTAATAGTAAAAGACATCGACTAATGACAAAACATACAACATGCGTTAAATGACACACTTTTTTTCGGTCCCTGACCAAGGTTCCTGGCAGGGGGTGTTAGCTTGTGTAATCATTTAAAACTTCCCCCTGCAGAGACAGTGAAAGATGACGGCCTTCACTGGCTTTTATGTGCTAATCCTTAAAACACGCTTTAGCAAAACAAAACTTTTGATTTGGACTGGAGTGGAGTCCACTGGTGATCCAAGTCACAGTGTGCAAGGTTGGGTTAGCGACAGGGTTAAGTAATACTGTATATCTCTGTACACACTTTATATTTCTTAAAATTTCAGTAGAATCAATTGCATATCAGTAGTTTTTATTTAATTAAATGTAATTGCTTTTAAAGTTCAAAGTCAGCTTTATTGACAAAAAACATATGTACAGGTTGCACACACTTTTGAATTTGAAATTGATTTGAAGTTGCAGCGCTCCCTAAGCCCACAGTGAACATTAAACATCTTATAAACAAGACAATAAACACCAAGAATAAACATCACATATACCCCTAGCAGAAGTACAAGACAAGACAAACACAATGACTAAAATGTTACATACTATACCCGTAGAGAAAGTACAAGACAATAAATATAGTGCATAATTGAGCGATACACTTATAGGCATATTCATGGTTAAGGTATACTTCATTTCTCCTTTGCATTTTGAATGGGCACCACAGTGGCGTGCCCAGGGACCCCCCCAGACCTTGAGCTAGGCTGTTTTGAACATGTATTCGTTGATTGATTTTTTACAATTGCCAAATGTAACATCTTTTTTCTTTTTGCTCAGTTACGAAATACGAAATACGCCTTACAACTCTGCAAAAAGAAAGAAGATCCAAAACTACAATGTGTGTTTAAAATGTGGTAAGACACCAGTTGGGTCGCATCAAGGCTGAAGTCATATCCACAATGAAGTCATGAGGAAGTGTATGCCTGGTGTGTGTTTTCCTTATTCAAAGTCTGTCTCAGCTCATGTTTGCGGTGACACTCACACAGCTCCAAACGAGCGCTGACGCCACGACTGTTGATGTGTTGTCCCATTTGCCTTTTGCCTCATCCATAACTTATGATATTACTCATGGTAATGGTGCAGGCTCTTTTTGCCAAACATAATGAAAACTGATCAGTAAAAGGCATCTCAAAGTTGGCCGTCATCTCTGTCTCAGTGAATACATTTAGGAATGTTACTGCAAATCATATCTTGTTACTGTGTGTTTTTATTCTGAGACATTTTTCAAACAGTTAAGTGGATGAGAGCTTTTTAAACATTTATCAATACATATCAATTAGCATCAGTGGTATTTTACAATATTTCAACACAAGGGTGCTCCCTTGCTCCCCACAAGCCATTTGGGAAACAACAAGGAAGCTTTTTTTCATCATTTTCAAAGAGCGTATATTTTGTTCATTTTCAGATACAAAAACAGCATAGTGTTCAAAAAACGGTTTGAAAGCTGCTGCTTTTATCGTCGTGCTCTTCTGGTTGAGGCGCATCAGGCAAATTTGAAGAAAGTTTTGAAAAAGCATGACTGGTCTTGCTTTAAACACAGTATAATAAAGTTATTAAATATTACATTATTATAATATTATCATAATATTCTGTGTGGAGTTTGCATGCATGGTCTGGGTTCGATTCCCGGGTCGCCCGAGCCTTTCTGTGTGGAGTTTGCATGTTCTCCCCGTGTCTGGGTGGGTTTCCTACGGGCACTCCCCCATTCCCCCATCAACCCAAAACATACTCCAGGTAAAATCCTCCAGCTTAGGTCTGACCAAGCCGAAGCAAGAAGATCATGGAGATGGTCCCCGGGCGCAGTAATGTGCTGCCCACTGCTCCTAATAACAGGATGGGTTAAATGCAGAGAAGAATTTCTCCAGTGTAAGATCAATAAAGTCACTTCTATACTACTAAAAGATCTACTGTAGCAAGTGTCCTTTGCTGAATAATAACCTCAAAAACAGTTTAAATGCAAACTGATTCAGAGGTGATTCATAGTAAATCCACTCAAATCTTGAATTTGTCCATTTACTGACCTCTAGCCGCTAAAGGTAATTTGTTTTCTCAATGCAATAAAGCACCAGTCTCCCAGAGGAGCTGGCCATAACAGTCTACATCTTCAGTGTGGTTTTTACACATTTATTTTCTATTACAGAATGCTAAGGTTTCACATTGATAACAAATCTGCTGGCCCTTTATCATTGCTTTACAACCCTCTGTTCTTTCCTTCGGCCTCTCCAGGTTTATCCAACAAATCTCTTTCCTTTCACAGCATTAAGTAGTATTTCATAGCTCATACAGCATTACAATTACTTTGATGTTGACCTCATTGGGGCTGTTTATGTTTACAAGCTCTTTGACGAACACACTTTTACAGCGCGCTTTATTTACTGCAGCTATCGCACGTTTAATGTATGTTGTCTCATAAACAGCACACTATAAAAGTAGCAGCGCATTTACTATTACTCTCTGGTGGCTGCTCAGTCTTGTCACATGATCACTGGCCCACACAGTTAACACACGCCTATGGGAAGGCTTGTTTAAAGCACAACATTATGGTTTCTTCCACTCTTTGACTTTAATTATTTTCTATAAAAAGGTGCACTGCAATTTTGGTGGAGGATCTGCCCCCTGCTTCTGTTCATAGAGATGTGTTGGTTTACCTGGAATGTTTCCCAGTATGGCATCAACTATACTAACTGACAAGCATGTGATGGATCAGCCACCAGAAAAATAAATCACCTTTTGTATTGATTTGCCTCTTGTTTTTGTACTAATGTATTCATGTCAAAGTTATAGATCCATCCATCCATCCATTTTCTTCCGCTTATCCGGGGCCGGGTCATGGGGGCAGGGACTCCCAGACTTCCTTCACCCTGGACACTTCCTCCAGCTCCAGAACCCGGAGGCATTCCCAGGCCAGCATGTCCTGATAATAATGGCAATTCCTAGTGGAGTCCTAGTTTAATGTCTTGATTGTTCTGGTTCGCACAAGCAGAACATGCCTGAAAATTCTAAGCAGTATCGATATTGTTGATACTGATTGTTTAGAATCCAGAGCATCCGATGTGTTTGGATCGATATGTAGAGCAGATTTTGGTAATTTTCCCCAAATAATCAAATTTGAATTTCATACAAACTCACCTGCGATCTAGTTTTACTACTGAATGAGGAAGCAGTGTAGTCACATTTTTGCACTACCCTTTTTGGTCTAAAGTGTTTAAAATAAGATTCATGCATATGTTCTAAATGCAGCAGGTTGGGCCAAACAAAATACTGGACTCTTCTGTAGATTTAAGGCTGATAATCAATACGCTAAAAAGTGCAAATATAAGCCCAATGTACTGGTCAACAGATATCTCGGTTTTTAGCTGTAAGCAAGTTATAAGTTATTGATATTGTATTTACAAGTCAGTATATCAAGGGCTTTTTTGTATGTGCTGAGAATGAGTCAGAACATTTTTTGTTATTTGCTGGCCACTTGTGATGACCTTTTTAATTGCCAGACCCCCTCACTGTTAAAGGGATATGCCACCCCCAGGTCAAATTTGGGCATCTCCCCACAGTCCAGAGACTAAAACAAGTGATGAAAAGCGTTTTCCTGCTCACCCAGCCATTGTCCGAGTCTGTCGCCACTGACCGCCGCGCGAGCTGCTGCTCCTCCGCCTTAGACTGGAGGCTAACGTCGCCAGAGAAAGATTTCGGCCAAAAGGAATTAATTTGCTCGATGCTTTTCCCAATTACTTTGTGTGTAGTGCGCATTCATATCGAGTGCAAATAAATGTGCAAATCAACACGGAGAGCTTGCCTTGGTCATTTTGGGTGGGAACTATTTTTCAGTGCGGAAGGACATGGCCGAATCACGCACCACGTTGTGCAACAGGGGAACTCCCTTCCCAGTGCGTAACTGGGATTCCCCTGTCAGCGTGCTGCGTGATTCGGCCATGTCCTTCCGCACTGAAAAATAGTTCCCACCCAAAATGACCAAGACAAGCTCTCCGTGTTGATTTGCACATTTATTTGCACTCGATATGAATGCGCAGCTCGCGCGGCGGTCAGTGGCGACAGACTCAGACAATGGCTGGGTGAGCAGGAAAACGCTTTTCATCACTTGTTTTAGTCTCTGGACTGTGGGGAGATGCCCAAATTTGACCTGGGGGTGGCATATCCCTTTAAATTACTTATAACCTGAACCAGGAACACAACTGCATAAATGTTACTCCAAATCAACCAAAAAACAAACAAAAAAAAAAAAAAAACATTGGTTTATTTTTCCAGTTTATAAAAAGGTGTTTTTATCTCACATTATTTAACTTTGGCCGTTTGCTCTTTAAACTATCAATGATAAACATCTACACAGGTCCACAAACTACTACACCACACTATAGTTCTTATCGGGTCCTGTTCCGCTAATACAGACAAAATCCTTAAAAAGACAATTGTCATCACTATTTTATCAGTTGAAAATACAAAGTCACCCATCAGCACTATTGGAAGTGAAAATCCCTCATCCTCTTGCTAATCAAAATTTCCATTTGCCATCACTGGGGAGTTCTCGATGTAGGATAGCCTTACGCTTTTATCCCAGGTGGAGCATTAATTCGAAACGAGCCATGGAAATTAAAAAGCCCGTCTATGTCGAGCTGTCAATCACATGTCGTTTCATGAGAAACTCCAGACTCTGGCGCTGACAAGACTGAGCTTATTTGATCTGGGCTTTTCAAAGTGTGGAACGCCTGAATGGCCATCAGAAATCATTTGCTTCTTCCTTGGACATTTGAGTATGATTCTGACGGACGCAATCACACATGGGCTAAAATAGCATCTATCTGGTTAATCTTCATCTATTAAAAGTTGGTTTGAGGTTTTATTTGATTCCTTCAGTCAGTCAAAAGTTGTTTGTAACTTTGGAAGTTTGAAGGATGAGAGAAATAGATCATAAGAGATAAACAGCATGTATTAGTACTTTGAGGGTATCTTGTGGCTAGCCTTTTTATTTTTACAAAAAAATAATTTAGTTCTTTTTTTTTTTTCCCAGTCTGTAAGAATACACTGACTAGTTCTATAACTTGAGTTGATCAGTGTGGCCTACGAAATTAAGACAGCTGTGTGTATCATCTGTACACATCTGCCATCATTGTAACCTGAACAGAATAAGTTATTTTTAAATTATTATACAAATATTTTGTATAACTTGAACAATGTCAGGGCTCTAACCATGTAAGGCCTAGGATGCTACCCTCTCCATATAGTAGAACTGGCTTCATATAATGTGGTTAAAAGGAGAATATATATGAAAAAAGATATTCGCTGTGTCAACAATATAAACCAAATTGAAGACTATGTAATGCCATCCCATAAGCCAGAGCAATAGCAGCCCGTGTGTCCTCTGAGATCACTGACATTGGTATAATACTCATGAAACATGCATACACGTATTTAAGAATCAGCCTTAGTCAGGCTCATATAATGAGCGTATGTGAAGATGAAAACATTACTGAGGTCAAATGGGTCCATGGCATCCTGGCATTCTAATCACTGCATATATATTAATATGAATATATAGTTTCTAATCTATGGGAAAAATAAAATGAACAATTATTAGTTGTTGTATGCACTTTTATAATCCTGCTATAATCTATAAAGCTTGTGTTTATTGTTATTTGTGCTATCAGTGCACAGTCTGTACGTAGCACAACAGAGAGCGCCTAAGATGCATAATTCATATTTGTGTATTTCCATTAAAGATTCAACAGCTCAACAAATGATTTTCAGAAAAAAAATAAAAATAAACATGGATGTATTGTAAAACAGGAACAATAGGAAGCATGGCATTTGCTATGAATTTATAACTACATGTGGCCCTGCATTTTAATCATTAATTTCTGTTAATATCGAAGGCAAGTGTGGGAACTTTATCATTGCATTGCTTAATCATATGTCCAGTACCTTGGTGAAGGTCTTATAATCTACTTTATTCAATACACACAGCTGCCCCTTTTTGTCCATCCAGATCTTAATAAACCTCCAAGTCATTTGCCTCATGTGAATTAAATATTAAAGACATTCTCTGGTCATCCTACCAAATTAACCTCTTAACTGTATGTAATGGCTGAACCCTAATAGCAACATTGCACGACAATTACATGACAGATTAAATTGGACAGTTCTTTGACCTATTTGTTGTCCTTTCCATCTGCATGCCTTTCTGTGGCCACACTGAAATACCAGCAGAGATCTACTCCTACAAAGCCTTGGGCAACAAAAATGTTAATTGAGCTGCTAATAGTGTGTCCTTCTTGGCCATAATCTGTAAAAACTCGTTAACGTCAAAGGATTACAGGATGATTGCAAATTTACTTCAATCTGCCTTAATAGATATTTTCAGGAATGTCCAAAATACTGTAGAATAAGGCGTTGGTGAAGACAGTAACTGCATCTAGAAATATGAATATTAAAAGGTTTGAACAATAGGTTGGTAGACAGAAATGGCACTGCTGATAATGATTATTTATTAGCCAAAAAAGAAAATGCATGCACAGAAAAGGTTATGTTGTAATTGTCCAAAGTTATACTGACGAGAGTCAGAATATATGCAGACAGACATGCATTATTTTGACAGTAATGCACTAAAATGGCCTATCAACAGCAACAACTGTTCATCTTTCTGAGACAACCTATGTTGCTCATTGCTGTACATTAAGACCTTAAAACACTGCCAGAATCCCATTAATACATCTCATTGCATAAAATTTCCATTTGATTTGTATTCTGAATTTTAGATGACCAGCAGAGCACTGGAAAACCCTCATTATTTCATATTCAATCAATCACTCATCGGCGAGCGCTTGTATTATGCCAGTTTGGGCCGAGCGCGGTTTCATCTTGATTATGGAGATAGGCATTAAAATCAGAGGAACAATGCAGCCTCCTAGTGCTCACTGCATCTTGAAGATGTCACAATTTCATTACTATTGACAAGCTGCATTATAATGTACTTATGTGTCCTCCGCGTGTCTATCCGGGTTCAGTCAACTGCATGAGGAAAATACGTGCCCTTCAGAAAAGTACTCTATATTTAACACAGGCAGAATCCTACCCAAAGCAAGACATTATAAACATGTGTTTAGACATTATTACTGTATTTGCTGTGCTGCATACTCCTTTTCTTTCTAAAATATTAATATTTTGTTAAAATAGTCACTATATGTTTATTTATTTATTTATTGCTAATATTGTCATTATAATTAATAATGACAATATTGATGGGTAGGGGTGTGCAAAATAATCGTCATGACAATGCATCGCGATACTAACTTTCACAATATACTGCATCGATTCTGTGATGCCAAAAATCGATTATTATTAATTAATAATTTAATATTTAATAATTTAATATTAATAAATAAATAAATAAATGATTAGTGTTTTTTTTTTAATAAATCCTATGCACTTTTTTCTTTGTGAAAGGGTATTGTTTGTTATGATGGTAGCTGCCTCCAAAATGGCAAATGTTTGAACATCATTTTTTGTTGCACTTTTTTGTTATTGGTTTGGTTTATTTGTTTTTGTTATTCAATAAATTCAGTTATGAATTGAGTTGCTCAGAGTTATGTATCAATTGAAGACAC